>CM055816.1:39252789-39381588 GCA_029582265.1 Zoroaster sp. YZ-2022
GTTAAAAGTATCCCTTTCCCTTTCACTCAGATAAAGGGATTAAAAAGCCCCTGTTTGTCCAAGCAGATAAGAGGCGTGAGGTTGGTAAACATGAAAAAGGATGTGTGATACTTAATTTTTCTCTCTAATGGAGAGTTCCCGTAATGAATGTAAAACAAATAACAAACAAAAATCTCTGTAAAAAACAAACATTTTCCACCTGATTCGATTGTATTTTACAAATTTTATATTCAATAACAAAAGTATGGGTAAAATCAACAAAATATAAAAAATACAAACTTATTACATCAAAAACAAAAACGAAAATGTAAAACGGCAAATAACAAACACAAAATCTGTGTAAAAAAGAAACTTTTACAATTCTGATTGTTATTTTACAAATTTTATGTTTAATAACAAAATTATAGGTGAAATCAACAAATTATGTAAAAATACATAAATATTTACAGAAAGAGGTTGTTTACATCAAAAACAAAACAAAAACATGTAAAATCAAATAACAAACAAAAATCTGTGTAAAAAAAACAGAATTTTTTTTACAGTGTGGATGATGTCGCTTTGGCGTCGTACCAACGTCCACTCGAAGGATGAAGGAGATGACGAACCTGTACAGGAGCCGTAAATGACGGAGAGAAACAACTCCCCACAAAGCCCATGGCCTTCATTGTGTTAACAAGATAGCCGTGGTCAACGTTATCAAGCTTTTTTTGATCGAGGTTGACCTTACGGCTAACGGCTCAAATGTCGTTAAGATCAAGTACATTAAAAATGTCTCCGGATCAAAATTGATGTTGTCATAGATCGACCGCCCCGGTACACAATATGTTTGAGTCTTCGTTAACGACGCTGTAGATGCACTGTTTGAGCCTGCTGGCGAGCAACCTGCAGCATAAATATGTTATAATCGGTGTTTAAGAAGAGGAGACCGGACGCCAATTGGCAATGTCTGAAAAGGTCTTCCTTCTTGGGAATTAAAGTAATGACTGCACGAGAAAAGGAACGTGGGAAGGAGGCCCGAGTGAAAGAAAAATTGAGGAACAGAAAAGAAGATCATTTTAAGAAGGGGCCAAAAAACATTGAGAAAAATTCGGAGCTAAGGCCCATCGAGGCCAGGGTTTGTTTTGCCAAGTTGCTCGACAGCAAGTCAAGTTCCTCAAAGACGACGAGGACAATCAAGGTCCTCGCATCCTGAGGCTCAAGCCTTATTAGAGGTCCTCAGGTGATTACATCAAAGGCACTCTCATCCAGTCGGTACTCCGACTATATAGATTTGGTAGAGAAGAAAGGGTGGATGTGGGTTTTTATTTCTGTTGGGGTTTTTCAGTGATAGTGCCAGAGAGTCGTATTTTAAGGGCTAGATTTGGAGATTGAATTGTTATTTTCTAAAGGTTAAAGAAAGTAAGATGTGGATGAGTCAGGTTTCATTTAGGTGTTTAAAGCGTGATCTGACGAGAGCGCCTTGAGCTTTATTTTTAAGATGTTCATTTAGAATATTCTTTTGCTCCTGGAGGGACCTCTTTGGCCCTGAGGCGTGAGATCTGGCGCAGACTGTAATTTTTCAATGTTTTGGTTCAGTTCAGCTTCATAACCCCTCGTCTTTCTTTTAGCAATTTTTGGCTGTATTTAGGGTAATGGATTTTATGTGGGACTTGCCAAAGGGTCCCAACTTTGAAGAGAGATTAGGGAAAATTATTTTATTTTGATGCTGCCAATTGGCTCCAGAAGTTAGAGATTATTTCTTTGTATGAATTGTCCCCGGAAAGAGGGAGTTGTTACTAAAATGCCAGTAGGCGCTACCTCTGGCAAGCAGAGGGGAAGCTTTTAATTTGAAGGAGGATAGCAGAATGGTCAGGAAAGAGTGCAAGGTATGGATTTTGGAAAGAATGGACAGAGGATAAAATATTGCAATGGGCCATAAAAACTTGATCGAGTCTGGCTCAAGGAGCCAGACTTGGACGAGAATTATTTCTGAACCATGAAAATGTTTGTACACCTGGGTTATAGGCTGCACTTGAGATGTTCACGCAACGACATTGCACTCACCGCGTCGCTTGAGGCACATGCAACTCTGGGTCGATGCTCGACCGGCATGCGCAGACGGTCGACAACTGGGTCCTCCATTTGGTGAGTCACCTCTCCGATGACGATGAGGGCCGTCGTCAACAAACTTGAGCACAATGCTCGCGTGGAAGGACTGGATAGAGTCTAAAAGCTGGTTTGTCATTCTGCGGGATTAAGAAATTGTAAAAAGATAGAAAAAGGTGTTATTGGTCCTGATTTTTGTGAAAAGAATGTGTCATTCGAGATAATTTTAGAAGTAACAATAACTGTATTTGGTTTTTTAACTTCAAGGTTGTTATTCCCACCCACAGTAGTGGGGCTTTGGGGGCAACACAGTAGGAGAGTGTACGGCCACATTTTTCCGCATGGGGCTTGTGTGTGGAAGTTAAAAATGGGTTTCTTGAAGGAAGAATTATATCTGAGGGGAATTACAAAGATTTTCTACACTTTATGTGTTTTTGATGGAAGCATTTTCAAAGTGGCCGTACATCCTCCCGTGTTGAGGGTGAGCAACGACAGCGGTCATCGCAAGGAGTAGTGAAAAATACATGTAGAAAGGAATGTTTATTTCTGTAGGGGAGTCCTTTACTGAGTTTTACCAGTCTCTGCTGCATGCTTTTAGATAAGCTTGGGTGGGTTCTGAGGGGTTTAATTCGTCACCGTTTTCACGACTAAAGCAAAAGTGTGCAAAATCGTCTATACCGATTTTTCAATTTTTTTACGTATTGAAGCTTAAGTGTATTGAGATCCCTACCATTTCGCAGGATTTTAAATTTGGAAGAGTGATTATTTTGGCGGGGAAAATAGACATTTACTGGAAAACGTTAAAAGCAGCCAAAGTACATTTTTGTTTTTCACGAAGAGCCAAAAGTTTACATTGCCTTTCGTTGAAAACGACACAGCGGCGCAAGAGCGTTTTCACGAAGAGCGAAACATGCATGTTACCATGTCATGTGTTACGCGGTGCTTGGGTGAAATCGTTTTTCACGAAGAGAGAAAAAGTTCTGCACGCGCCGTCTGCTTAACGTTGTCAAGGTAAAAGAAACCTCCTTCTCTGATGCACAAGTAAATACCGCCTTGTGTTTACGCACGCACCGGATTATATGAGTAAACGATACGATACTAGAGGCACAGTAATTGGCGCGCCTCGAGCTTGGTGAGTTTGTTATAGCTCCGTAAAATGCGGGCTTTAAGTTTTAAACTGATACTGTGGTCGGTAAACATTCAATCCTGCTGACAATTAAGGTAACATTTAAAATACAGCTCTTGTTCTTCAAAATAGAACTCCAAATGTCGTACTTCCCAACTTTTATTAGAGCCTAGACTGTAGTGATTGTGACCGGACACACGTACACGTCGTGCAAACTGGCGTTACATTTGTGTACAGTACAGTAGAACTGTATTATCAACTGCTCCCCCTCCCCTCCCCGGGCTGCCCTTTACCCCAAGATGTGGTGGTGTCACTTTTGAAGTAACAAGAATCCTCAACCCTTTGGGCTTAAATTTTTAGTGACATTCCCCGACATACGTAGGTGGGGCACACCCCACCTAACTGGCTTTGAGAAAAAGTCAATGGCAAAATGGTGAATCCCCACCTGGGTCTTGAAAATGATTTACCCACACGCAAGACCTGGGGCAGCCCGGGGGAGCAATTGATAGGTGCATAATAACGTTAAAGTAGGCAAATTGTCAGTATCCGAATTACATGTCATGGCGGATCGTGTTGTTTATGGGCCCCGGTTAATTTATACATAGTATAATTTATTTTGACTTGCACTGCAAACTAGTTGGCGACAGTTGAAAGAACATACGTAGGGTATGTCAAAGATAGAGGGCAGGGTTTTGAATTTTCTTGAAGAAATTTTGGGTAGCCCTAGGCCTACAAAGAATGCAATGCGGTCGGGGAACTAGAACAATCGAGTGCCGTAACAAGTGGTTATTGTTACGGCACTCGACTGACTAGTTCCCCGACGTAATATTATTCAACGCGTCACGATCTTTGCTGTTAGGAACCAAAGTGGTTCTCGGACTTTATTTTCCTTTGAAAAAAATTCTCCAAGAAATGGAAAAAAATAAAGGTGAAGGTGTTGACCACAAAGTCTGGGTGTACATGTACATGTATGTGTGTTTCATTAAAAAATGTATTTTTATTTATAAAGAAAAATTTCAAGAATCATAATGTATAATTATAAAACATTTAGCAGACTAAAAAAACACAGTCATGTACTAGCTTGGTGTTGCGGTAAAACATAGTACTAATGGAAAGATGAAAACTTATCAGCCGTGTTTCTCATTTCCTTCCCGATTTTATTCATCTTTGGTTTTAATTGTCATGCCCAGATGCAGTGTATGCCGTAAAGGGACCCAATGAGGACTCCACTACTCCGGAATGCGCCACAATAGCTTAAAGAAGACAACAAGGGGTATCCATTTTTAATGGTATTTTGCAAAATATATAAAATGGTTTATCAATGCTTGTAACACCTTGCTTTTATATTGTACTCTTAAAACGAACATAATTATATCTTCTCAACATACCCAGGAGAAGAGTTTATATCCAATTCACGACATATCCATGAAAAACTGGAAACATTTGCAATAGTTATAGGAAACTTTAAATAATTAAAAAACAGTACAACAGCCCTTTCATTTTATGGATTTCCTAAGTTGTGTTTAAGTATGTACCACCTTCAAAAGTGCTTTTGGAAAGCCAGGAGAGAGCAGGAATCTAAGCAGGAATAAAAATGGCATATGTTGCATTTTAATTATGGAAATTTACTCCTTTAATCCAGTGTTTTAATTTTAAATTATAATATTTGTTTTACTAATTTTAATTGTATACTGGTTTTCTTTGTTATGATTGGGCCCTGAGTATAATCTGTTTTTATGAACTTTGTTGTATAATTTTTAAGATTTATAAGTTTCAAAGTGTTCTGAAATCGATTTTTCAGTACTGTAGCAGATACCAAATTACTTTGTTTGAGTTTCAGTCTGAAGCCTGGCAAGATGTCCTGGTATTGTGGGAAAAAGACAACACCAAAATGTGGTCGCTGCAGAAAATCTGACTTTACTCGAGGAGATCTTCAGGTCATGGCACAGCAGTGACTATGGCTTGGAAGGATGGTGAATGGCTGGGCATCATAGATTTGGGTTCGACTCCGTCAGGAATCGAACTCTGAGGTCAGATGACATTCCTTTGGCGACGTTGTCTAACAAAAAGCATACAAAACAGTAAGTGTGTGTGGTTTTTATATATTTTTGTGTGCACCATAAACCTTTTGTATTCTAGTCATGTCAGCTGGCTATTAAGCCCCACTTTACCCTATGTGGGCTTTAACCCCACAACTCCCTGCTTACTATACTAGAGCAGATGTACAACCATTTAATCACTAAACTCTGGGTCAGCTAATACATGAACTTGATACAACAAAGATGAGATGTAGGAAGACTTTGTGGGTTGAACCCCCTGTAAACAAGCGTGTGTTTATAAGTTGGTTTTGATTTGTGTTTGACAACGTTTACAAAGAGAGACATGCCCATATAGTTGGGTCATCTGGAGCAATTCCGTGACCATTGGAAAAGCGAAAGATTCGTTTCTCCAGTGGATTCGTCTTCTTGAAAGTTAAATAACAAAATTAGCGGGGGTGTCCCTTGCGAAAGTGTGGGCGGAATCCGTGAGAGCCCAAAATTCAAAATGGCCGACAGCGGCCATTTTGAATTTTTTTTTTTCAATGATTTTGCCTACAGTGGTGCTCAGTATATGATTTCTATGGTTTTTTGGGTCGAGGAATTCATATTTGATGTCAATTTGATGATTTGACCTGGTTTTGACCTTCAAATCTAAGATGGCCGCCGATTTTGAGCTCACAAAGGTCAATTTATCAAATTCGTCGTATAGCCTTCATATTATGGTCTAATGAAAGCTCTGACTGGTGCTGGAGTTGAATGATGGACAGTAAACCACAATCAAGTTCTGAGGTCATCTCAGAGGTCATCTTAGAGGTCAAAGGTCAACGTTTTTGGTTGATGAGAAATGAACATTGTTCACTTCATTGGTTAGAAAATTATAGGGCATGTACGACTATAAGTGTGAGGAGCCCCATAGCCCTGCGTACCTTTATGATTGTTTAAATATTGACAATGTTTCCCGTTTTACTATTTATATTTACTGTTTTGCTGTTAGAGATTAGATGTTTCCATGTCTTTAGTGTGTTACTCTATTACCTATGCTGATGCAGACACTAATTACAGGTCGATGAGTGGTGGCTCTTTTGTTTAAGCTTAGTTATGGTGACCTACTTAACCTAAAGGTCAATACCTGAAACTATAAAGACCCTGATGACGCGCCTCCTGCAAAGCTCGTCAAGAAGGAAATCTCTGCACAGCTGAAGCAAAAGTGTGCAGAGCTGATGCAGGTAATATAGATGTCCCCTGGTAGCAAAAGTGAACCACCAGCTCGTTCCATGGTAGATCCACCGGTGAATGGCATGGCTCCACAGCGTGCTCGCTCTGTGATACATGCACTGTCTCGTGCAGACAATAATGGTGCAAGACCATCACCTGATGAGCAGCAGGTTCCAGCATACAGTGGTGCCCAGTCCTGCCGCCATCCACCACCCAACAAGAGCCAGCCATACTACCACGACCCAACGAACCTCCAAGCAAATCAGTGGTGCATGACATTATGGTGAAACTAGTGGAGGCTATGGGGGAAAAGTATTCCTTTCTCCTTCCTTGTTGGTGACATGCCCACCCACAAGACGATCGTGCAGCTCAAAGCGGAGAATTCAAAATTGTTCAGGACATAATTCCGATTCTCGGTGCGTTCCACCAGCAGATGTCCTACATCTATACTATCTATAAGAGATTCAAGGGCTCTGGCATAGCATACACTCTAGTTACAGCAGGGATAGTAGCTGCTGGGTCTGTTGACCAGGCACTACGAGGAAGCTTACTACAGACGGGGCGTTACGATGCATCATGCTCTGGAGAGGCTCTTATCCATAACCGTCTGAGAAAAATTCTTGAGCATGGGAAGTATCAGAAGACATCAAGTTTAACATGACAGTCTGCGCAATGCACTTACTGAGACCCAAGAGGCTCTACATGAATTGTACAATGATCTCCAGGATGATGTCGACATAAAGGAGCTGATGAACAAAGACATGGGAGACGTCTGGGTCTCGTTCATGGAAATGACGGACCCTCTCATCCAAAATATTGATGCATGTCATGCACGAAATGGCTCAGGTACCTATCATCAACATACGACATGTTGCCTGGACTGATGGCATACGACAACCATGACTATGGAGGTGGTTGCCAGATTGTTGGACGATGCTGTCTTCACTGTCAGATGAGCAAATGGCCTTTTCAATGATCACTTCGCACAGTCGATGACAGGGCTACCCTACTCATGCCAGCCACTAGACCTTTGGATAGAAATGACTATGAATCTGAACTCAAAGCTGAAACAAGGATGGCTTCAGCTTCTGCAGAATGAGAAGCAACTGTTCTCAACAACAAGGAATGCAAACAATGTCGCGAGGGTAAAAGCTACTGTGAATCGGAATCTCAAATGCCAGCGTCGCCATAGGAAGCATGTTGAGTGCCAACCAGCAAGAATGAACAAGGATGAGCAGGCAGTTCAGGACCTGCAGGCATGCATGACAGATTTTGAAGCTGAGCCATTTGATGAATCCAAACCAACACTGAGGTCACTACAGTCTGGCCTGGTCGCCTCACCAGAGCTTTGTCCATGACCTCAAGATGGCACTACCAGATGGTCAAACTCAAGCTGAAACCCTCTTGCAAAGGTGAGTGTTCACCAAGACCAAACCTCTCACTGCAAGCATCCACAGGAATAACAGACGAAATTTTGCGAGTGAGGATATGTTCCCACCTGGTGCGTCGATGAAGGTGGCCCAGATGGAGAGGTCTGGGATGGCAGCCTGGTAGACCTGGCGGAGGGGTCAGGTATGATCCAACCTTGAATCAGCCCTTGAGGGGCGCGTGACTGAGGTGCCTAGCAATGTACAATGTAGATGGGTCATTGCGCAAAACTAGTAAGCAAGTTGTTACAGCTGTTCAACCTAGACCAGTTGCTGAGAAACCACGGGACCTGGACCACATCAGCCTTGTGGACATGGGGCTGATCTGGCGGTTAACCACCCCAACACCTGAGGACCGTGAGGCTAGGAAGAGGATTGACTCAGAGTACCGCTGGACTGACTACTTGGATAAGATCTGCGCTATCATCATCTCATGCCATGCTGATGCACGCCTCATCATCCTCGTCAACGACAAGTATGACCTTCCTTCAACATCAAGGATGATGAACACGATCGACGGGCAGCAAAATATCCACATATCCCAAATGTTTTCCGAAGCCAGAAGATATATTCCCCGGAACTGTTTAGTTCAACAAAATAATTAACTCAGCAACCAAGGTCAGACTGCAGAAGCTTATGATGAAACAATGAAAACACAAATTTGTCGGGTGCGAGGTGGTGTCATATACTGTGAGGGCGAGACGTCAACTAACCTGAGCACTTGCGTGACGAGCAGGGACTGCATGGATTCACATCCAGAGGCAGATACAATGCTGCTCTCTGCCTATGCCAAGCTGAGGACCGAGAATCACTGAAGCTGTCGTTCTAGAACAGCGGGGACACAGATGTGTATGTCCAAGCGGCTTATGTCTCGCATCAACCGAGGTTATCTGCTTATTAAACGCAAGCATGAGTTAATCAATTGCCATACCATGCTCTCAGAAGATGTTGCAAATATCATCATAGCTCTCCATATGATCACTGGCAGTGACCACACATCAGGGTTCTTTGGTCACGGGAAAAAGCGATTGTTGCAGAAAGTTATCAATGATACTGAGGCAGAGAGCTCCTGGGACAGTGGGTGAGAGTCTGGAGTTACGGAGCGAAGTCAAAGCTGTTATGAAAACCTTTGTCTTCTCCAAAGTTTATGCTGAAAGTGCAGAAGTTTCTGCAGGCAGGCCAGAGCTTCAAAGTGGCACAAACTGAAAAAGAAGAGTACGCTCCGCCTCCCACCTGATGATGACACGTTGAATCAGTATGTGAAAAGGACAAACTACATTACATATTGCCAGCTCCATTACAACTTGCTAAAGCATCCGTACCCCATTGGCCATGGTTGGGAAATCATAAATGGGAAGTGTTGACCAGTGCACACACCCTGCCACCCTTTGCCCCACAAGCTCACACCTCGTGACTGTTCAGATAATAGCAGGCGATGGAGTAGTAGCGATGATGACAGTGAGTTTGGAGAATCAACAGATTCGGATAAGGGTAGCGAGTCTATTAGTTAGTATTCATTGTTAAGTTGTTGTTGTTAAGTCAGGAAAGCGCTTTAGTTCCTAAATGTGGTACATTTAATATAGGAAGAAAGCCTGAGGACCAATAATTGACTGTCAATCGAACTTTGAAGTACATGTACCGTAATCTTTAATCGGGCAGTGCCTAGTAATGACAAATTTTGCATACCCATGTATTCCAATACACTCATTTCATCAATTAGTTCGTTGGGTCATTTCCAGTAATTTTGTTACCATTATGAACTCTGAGATGAATTGTGTGTTCTTTTACTGTCCATCACTCAACTCAGCATGATCACAGCTTTTATTCGACCATAATATGAAGGCTATGACGAATTTGAAAAAATTGACCTTTGTGAGCTGAAAATCGGCAGCCATCTTGGTTGAAGGTCAAAAAACCAGGTCAAATCATCAAACACACATCAGATATGAATTCCTCGACCTAAAAAACCTAGTAACCACATACTGAGCAGCACTGTAGGGTTAAACCAATGTAAATAATTTTCAAATGGCCGCCGTCGGCCATTTTGGATTTTGGGCTCTCGGATTCCTTACACTTTCATAAAGTACACCCCGCTAATTTGTTTATTTAACCTTCATAGAAGACGAATCCACTGGAAACAAACCCTTCGCTCTCCACGGTCACGAATTGCTCCAGATGACCAACAATAATGTTCACACTATAAATATTGTGGTATTGTGATGCCATAATATTTTTAGTGAACAAAAATCTAAAATCGTATTTTTTGAAAATGTATTGTTTGAAATTCAACTAAATTGTACTTATTTAAATTGCAATTACAGTATCACCACATATTGAGCTCATGAAAAACCAAAACATTTGTGTGTGTTTTTTAATAATTTTTTTTAATTGTTTTGTTTTATTTTAATGCAGATGTACGTCAAATGCAACGGGAACGATGACAGCACTTCTCATGCAGTCAAGAGATCCGGGCAGCGTGCATGAAAATGTCTTGCATTTTTATGTTATAAGCATTTCTTAACCAACAATAATTGCTCCTCACACAATATATATTAATTTATTCATTCAAACACCACAGGTACATTACCGTCTCTCCATCTGTAACTGCTTCACTGAAAGAGGAGGTGTTTCGAAGAGACCAGTCATGTCATCTGTTTCTCCATCTGTAACTGCTGGAGAGAGGTGTTTGCCAGAGACCAGTCATGTCATCTGTTTCTGTTTCTCCATCTGTAACTGCTGGAGAGAGGTGTTTCCAGAGACCAGTCATGTCATTCTTTCTGTTTCTCCATCTGTAACTGCTGGAGAGGAAGTGTTTTCCAGAGACCAGTCATGTCATCTGTTTCTGTTTCTCCATCTGTAACTGCTGAGAGGGAGATGTTTTCAGAGACCAGTCATGTCATCTGTCCCTATTTCTCCATCTTTAGCTGCTAGAGGGGAGGTGTTTTCCAGAGACCAGTCATGTCATCTGTTTCTGTTTCTCCATCTGTAACTGCTGGAGAGGGAGGTGTTTTCAGAGACCAGTCATGTCATCTGTTTCTGTTTCTCCATCTGTAACTGCTGGAGAGAGAGGTGTTTGCCAGAGACCAGTCATGTCATCTGTTTCTGTTTCTCCATCCGTAACTGCTGGAGAGGAGGTGTTTTCCAAGAGACCAGTCATGTCATCTGTTTCTGTTTCTCCATCTTTACCTGCTGGAGAGGAGGTGTTTTCCAGAGACCAGTCATGTCATCTGTCCCTGTTTCTCCATCTTTAGCTGCTGGAGGGAGGTTTTCCAGAGACCAGTCATGTCATCTGTTCCTGTTTCTCCATCTGTAACTGCTGGAGAGGGAGGTGTTTTCCAGAGACCAGTCATGTCATCTGTTTCTGTTTCCCACAATCTGGGGGAAAGATGTTTTCAAGACCAGTCATGTCATCTGTCCCTATTTCTCCATCTTTAGCTGCTGGAGGAGGTGTTTTCCAGAGACCAGTCATGTCATCTGTTCCTGTTTCTCCATCTGTAACTGCTGGAGAGGGAGGTGTTTTCCAGAACCCATCATGTCATCTGTTTCTGTTTCTCCATCTGTAACTGCTGGAGAGAGAGGTGTTTGCCAGAGACCAGTCATGTCATCTGTTTCTGTTTCTCCATCTGTAACTGCTGGAGAGGAGATGTTTCAGAGACCAGTCATGTCATCTGTTTCTGTTTCTCCATCTTTACCTGCTGGAGAGGGAGGTGTTTTCCAGAGACCAGTCATGTCATCTGTCCCTGTTTCTCCATCTTTAGCTGCTGGAGGGGAGGTGTTTCAGAGACCAGTCATGTCATCTGTTCCTGTTTCTCCATCTGTAACTGCTGGAGAGGGAGGTGTTTTCAGAGACCAGTCATGTCATCTGTTTCTGTTTCTCCATCTGTAACTGCTGGAGAGAGATGTTTTTTCCAGAGACCAGTCATGTCTCATCTGTTTCTGTTTCTCCATCTTTAGCTGCTGGAGGAGGTGTTTTCCAGAGACCAGTCATGTCATCTGTTCCTATTTCTCCATCTTTACCTGCTGGAGAGGGAAATGTTTTCAGAGACCAGTCATGTCATCTGTTCCTATTTCTCCATCTTTACCTGCTGGAGAGGAGGTGTTTTTCAGAGACCAGTCATGTCATCTGTCCCTGTTTCTCCATCTTTAGCTGCTGGAAGGTGAGGTGTTTTCCAGAGACCAGTCATGTCATCTGTTCCTATTTCTCCATCTTTACCTGCTGGAGAGGGAGGTGTTTTCAGAGACCAGTCATGTCATCTGTTTCTGTTTCTCCATCTTTACCTACTGGAGAGGGAGGTGTTTCCCGAGACCAGTCATGTCATCTGTTCCGCCTTTCTCCATCTTTACCTGCTGGAGAGGGAGGTGTTTTCCAGAGACCAGTCATGTCATCTGTTTCTGTTTCTCCATCTTTACCTACTGGAGAGAGGAGGTGTTTTCCAGAGACCAGTCATGTCGTCTGTCCCTTTTTCATTATCTGTAACCGCTGCAATGGAGAGGAGATGTTTGCCGGAGACCAGTTTTACCTGTATCGTCACCTTTTGCACCGCCAACTGCAAATTATTAACTTTACCTCCATGGCAAGTTGTCATTCAGTGATTGCCCCAGTAACTCCTTTAGATGTTTATGATGATTTTGCTTCAATTAACGCATTCACTCCTGCATGTGCCCCCTGGTTTTATGGACTATGATACTTGCGCTCTTCCAGACTCGACATCATTGTCTTTATTTCTCTCGGTTCAGGGGAATCTGGAGAGTTCCAAAAGACACCGGCAAGTTTACCGATTCCTATATTTTCTTCCAGTGATCTTTTGAGACCATGTCCTAGTGACTTTCAAGTGGATGGAGTTGCAGAAGATTTACTGCCAAGCAAAGAGAAATCATCTGTCGAAGAATTTCATGGTCAAGGAAAAGCGGAATAAGGGAGAGAGCTATAACTGAAAAGTCAAACAAAGAAATGCCCAGCTAGAAGACTCACATAGATGCAACTTCCTGCAAAACATGTAATTTTCGAGGCTTACAGTGTCACAGTACAGAAGAAGAGCGTGAAAGAATAAATTGTGCCTACTATGACATGGGCAACCTTCAAAGACAACGTGAATGGATCTCAAGCATATTTTACCAAGACAGTCATCTATAAGTCAGAGTCTCAGAAGAACCAATGTGTTGACTACTTTTGCCAAACACGGTTCTCCTGGCTCTATGAAGTGGAAGGTGTGCTTACGCAAGATGTTTATAACAACCCTTAACATATCAGACAGACAGATCAGGACTGTTCTGCAGAAGAGCGATGCTTGTGGTGTTCTTCAAATTGAGAAAAAGGGGAAGGCAGGCAGTGGGACAAAGACAGATTATGCTACTGAAGAGGTGAAAGGTCACATAGACATGTTTCCTCGTATGGAATCACATTTTGCCGAGCTAACAGCAAGTGCCAGTACCTTTCTCCAGACTTAAATCAACAGATAATGTACAGAATGTACAAGAATGATCACCCAACGGAGTATCTCTCGTTCTACAAAAAGGTGTTCCATTCCTTAAACCTGAAGTTCCATCATCCCAAGAAGGATGCATGTGGTCTGTGTGAAGAATATTCTTCTGCAAATGAGGCAAGAAGGAAGAACTTCACCAAGTCTATCACGGAGAAAAGAAGCAGTTCGTGAACTAAAGGAGGCTGCAAAGAAGGCGTTGACGAGTAAAAAATACTCGGCTCATGTTTTCGATCTTCAGCAAGTAATTTATTTGCCGCAGTCCAACCGATCTGAGATTTTCTACAAACGTCGACTGGCTTTGTTTTAATTTCACAATATTCAATCTTGGAAGCAGGGAAGGATTTTTGTTTCTTGTCACACGAAGGAGAAACAGGCCGTGGGTCGTAATGAAATAGCATCATTTGCACCACTACCTTCAAATTCAAGATGAAAGGGGGTATTGGTAGTCGACTTATTCTCTGATGGTTGCGTAGGCCAGAACAAGAATTCTATCATTCCAGCTATGATCATGGATTTGGTCTCAACCAGGTCTGTCCATACTGTCACCATTCACTTCTTTGAGACCAACCATGGGCAGTCGGAGGGTGACTCCATGCATAGCTGCATAGAAAGAGCCATGCGTCAGGCTGGTGACTTATTCTTGCCTTCCCAACTTGTGTCTGTATGTAAATGGCTCGTAAAAACCAAGTGCATATCATGTTGTGAAGGTGCAGTCATCTGATATTGTTGACTGGAAGACATAGCCAGAAGATTGGCATCCTCAGGGTCCGCTTCTCTGAAGAGGGGGAGAAAGTTGACTGGACAAAATTCAAGCAGGTCCAAATACAGAGGGAAAAACCAGACAAATATTTCAAGTTTTTACAGAGATAATAATTTTTCAGTCATCAACATCGACACAGTTCGTACAAGAAGATCCACGGATGTGGGTGACCTCTCCATCTGTATCAATCAACCAAGCCCAAATTATCAGAAGGGAAATATCAAGGTCTCGTAAAGCTCTGTCCAGGAAAACTCCAGTTATTCATCCCGAGTACCAATCTTTCTATCGCCAGCTGCCCCATTAAAATGATAGTTCTTCATTTTCGTCTGATTCAAATTTTTTTTATATTAGATTAAACAAAGGCAGATATGTTTGTGTACCTCAACTGATTTTCTTTTGAAATGTATTGTTCTTAGTATGGATATAGGTTGGTTAATCCACAAATCCACATTGCTCTTTACCAATTTCAGGTTGGGGTTTATTTCTTGCCTCCGCATCATCATACAAGAAGAATTTTACTGACAATTAGACTGATGGCATGGTTGATCAGTTAAATTCCAGGAAAAGCTAAAAATGGATTTTAAAAAGTATGCCCGGTATTTCTTCCGTATCGTAGACAATTTTGAATAACTTGTTCAAAGTGTTAATGAGTGTATGTGACATCTCGATTTAACACAATGAGGTCCCAGTACTTGATGTTGCATCATGTTCCGTACTTTATCTATTTTTTCCCCATCGCTCCATTATTCGTTTTGATGATGATATTTGGAGCTTTAGCTTTTTATGAATTCGGAACATTTAATGCCACTTACTTTTTATCAATTCTTGGTACACCACAACAAGATTTCAAATACTTCTTCTCATGTCAATGTGAAATTTACACACATGAGGAATTTGTGTGAATGTGTTGAGTTGAACATAGAATTCCGCCTTTAATGGGAAGAGGTTTTCTCGATAAATGAGTTTACTTTTGCAAAAAAAAAATCGTGTCTATTAAAGTCCAGCATGCCAAAATAGTTGGCAACAAAAAAGGTATTTGTGGCTGTAAAACAACAAAAAATGTTAAATTACAGAGTGGGCTGCCTTAACATATGACAGAAAAATGTTAGTAACAGATAAGCAATGCACATTCACCTATTGTGTTTTGTTCCTGAAAAGCTGAAGCAGTAAGTGTGCATCTTGCAAACCACTTAGTGAAGAAAGTATTTAGTGATACAACAGTGCTCTTTCAAATAATGTGTAGTAAGTTTTTTTTTATTCTTGGCATCTTTTCCTTCATACCAGTGATAATATGGAAAATTAGTCTCAAAATGTTTCGTTCTCTTGACCTGTGAAACAATCGTCTAAAAAAACATTTCATTTAATATTAAGTAAGACTAATTGCGGTGACACCATGTAAGAATCTCAATTGAGTAGTAATTAGTTCTGAAAAGAACTGGGGGTACAACTCGACGTTTCGATCAGTATGCTCTGATCGTCCTCAGGAGAATGCCGGACTCTTGAAACTGCTTGCTGCTTAAGTAGGCTGCTGGAGGATCATCCCCTGGAGGATTAGGTTCGTTGAGGCGCAGGGCGGGAAACTGTGAGACTATGGGACTAGGATCCTGGGTGTAAGGGGAGGGTGTGTGCTCACTGAACTGAATCAGTTGTTAACAAGCACAGGGAAGGAGGGTGGTTGACTTAGGATATAGGGGATCCCTCAGTCTGGGGTTGGTTATGGACTTTGGATATAGAAGATCCTTCAGTCTGTATGGGTCGCCAAATGTCGCTGATGAAGAAACCGATGTCCTGTGGCACAGTGTCGTGTTTGACGATCTCGATGGCCTCTCTGATGCGTCTGGGGTGCCATGCGTCGATGGGTGTGGGATGAGTTGGGCTGCCTGCCAGTCGATTTGGTGGTCCTTGATGTGCGAGTGCTTGACGATGGCGGACTTCTCGAAAATCTCCTCTGCGGCCGTGTGCTCGGTGTTCCTTCAATCTGATGGGGAGGTTGCGTTTTGTTTCCCCGATGTACACCTTACCGCACTCACAGGGGATCCGGTAGACTCCCGCTCTGTTGTTTGGGTCCGGTTTGTCCTTGTGGGTATGTAGAAGTCCTTGGAGTTTGCTGGGGGCTGAGTGGAACACATCGATGCCTGCTTGTCGGAGGATGCGTTGTAGTTTGTGAGACGTCGAACCTAGATAGGGACAAGCAGAGAGGGTTAGATCACTTACCTTGCTTTTGGAGTTTGGAACCGGTTCGCTGTGCTGATCTTGTTAGATTGTAACCGTTGCGTTTGAGGGTAGTTCGGATGTGCTGTAGTTCCTTGGGAAGGCTGTCCTTGTCACAAATGTTGTAGGCGCGTTGTACGAGCGTGCGGTTGACCGATGACGATGCTTGGATGATGGAAGGAGCGCTGGTTCAGGTACCGATCTGTGTGCGTGGGCTTTCTGTAGACGTTGTGGTGTGAGGAGCCGTCTGCGTTTCTGGAAATCCCAACATCAAGGAACGCGATCTTGTCATCTTCTTCCGTTTCCATGGTGAACTTGATGCTCGGGTGTTGCTGGTTTAGATGTTGTAGAAAATCCTGGAGTGTGTCTCTGCCGTGTGGCCAAACCACAAAGGTGTCATCCACGTATCAGGCCACAGCTTGGGTTGGAGGTCGGCGGTGTTGAGGGAAAAGTTTCAAACTCTTCCATGAAAATATCAGCAAGGACCGGGGATAAAGGAGATCCCATGGAGGTCCCAACTGAACTTGCCCTGAAACTGAAAACAACTTGAAGAGACACATGTTAGTAGCAAATCATGAATTTTGTCCGGGGTGAGTGATGTGCGATCATCAAGAGAAAGATCTTGTACGAGTCTGTCCTTCACCAGGAGGCATGTCTCTGTAGTTGGGACATTAGTGAATAGGGAGACAACATCAAAACTAACAAGATGTCGCTGGGTTGAAGTGTGAGGCCCTGGGTGATCTCAACGAACTGACTGGAGTTGGACACATGGTGTTGAGTGAGACCCACCAAGGGTCGGAGGATCTTAGCTAAATGACGGGCTGTGTTGTACGTAGGTGAACCTCTGGAGGCGACAATAGGGCCGGAGAGGAACATCCGGTTTGTGAATCTTCGGCTGGCCAAAGAACTAGGGGCAGGATGAGCTGGATGGTCTGAGATGTCGTAGTGAGTTGGATGGAAGGCCACCGGCACGGTGGAGGGCAAGAGTTTGCTAGCAACTCTTTCTCTATGGATGGGATGGGTTCTTCTTGAGGGGCGGTATGAATCGGATAATAAAATGTGACTTACCTTGTCGGTGTATTGTGCTCGGTCCATGATGACTTGTAGCGTTGCCTTTGTCTGCGGTGAGGATGTGGATGGAGCTGTCTCGTCAGGATGTCCCGTAAAGCAGAAAAGTTCTCCCTTGGAGAGGTTGAGCAGCTGTGGCTTGGCTTTACGCAGAACATCGCTCATCTGTAGTCTGACGTCATCGGCTGCTGTTTTGTTGAGTCGTCGTAGGGCTGGTTCAACTGACTGGATTATTTCTATTGATATTATGTTACTTTCCTAAATTTCTTGACTTAAGAATTCATGACCCTGAACCTTATGAAACCATGCATGTTCATACAAGATAAAGTATTTTAACATTTTATGTGGAACATTTTCTGTCCATTGATATTACATGTATCTATGAATCATTCGCACGTTTTACTTTCCTGAATTTCTTACTTAAGAATTCTTGACTTCAACCTCAGGAAACTATGTATTCATACAAGATAAATATTTCAAGGATGGTTAAATTCGACCACTTTGCATTGCCTTGCTATAAGAGAGGTACTCAAGAGATACATATCTTTGACATTTTATGTGGTACATTTTTGTCCATTCATGTATCTGAATCATTCGCACGTTTATTCCTGAATTTCTTGACTTTAGAATTCATGACTTCATCTTTAGGAAAACATGCATTAATACAAGATAAATGATCGAATAAGACCATTTTGTAATACCTTGCTTTAAGAGAATTACCCATGATATACGTATCTTTTGATTTGTATTTTTGTGTTATTTTATTTGTTGCTTATATTTCGTTTTGAACTAGTTTGTCGCAGCTGTATCTTTATGTACTATGTTCCTCCTCACCACTACCTCCGTCACTATAGAATATTTGAAAATGGAGGTTGTATTATATTATTTTCGTTATTGTGTTAGATCAGTGGATAAGATAGATTTAGTGTTGTTTGTATATGACAGAACGTGGTTGAACATTTGAAATCATCATTATAAATAGTGTAAATAAATCCAACTGACTGAATGATATCATTGTATGATAATGTAAATTCCCTTGTATATAAATTATTTGTAAATCTGTTTAAGCCATCATAATAATTAATTATGTAAATAAGATCGATGAATTGTATGATTTGTTGTAATATTTTAAAAACCTACCTTGTACCTACAAATTTAAGAAATGTATCACAGACTAGATTTTAAATAATATGTTTACAAAACGTGCCTAGTGTCTTCACAGGATCGACTATTAATATTATTGTAATAACTCATTTGGATTTTAATGGTTTTCGTTTTTGTTTTTAATTTGCAATATAATTATGTTATGGTTATAAATTGTATTTATATTATTAAAAATAAAACAATTGCATTTTATGAAATCAATTAAGCAGGATTATAAATCAATGCAATGGACTGGATTTTACTCTAATTAAAAAAAAAATGCCTTTACAGGACCGAAATTTCTATTAATATTGTAAAATACATCATTCATTTAAATTTTAATGTAAATTTTAAATGTAAAGCGATGTATGTTATGGTTTTACGACAATTCCAATTATTGGGGAAAATATGTCATTTTCAGTTGGTGAGGCTGGGCATTATTTGAGGACCGATTTAGCCTCATCAAAAATTAAGTGTGTTCAGTGGTATGATCTTTCAGATCATGCAATAAAATGTACTTTGATGAATCTGTGGGGAGATTTTCTTTTAAAGGCGACTTTAAAGTATTGTGCACAAAGTATAATTTTTATTTGCAATTTTATGAAATACATTGAACGTTAATTCTCAGTGGTAGCACACTCCCTGCGTCTTTGTAATGCCATTTTATTTCTTGAAACTTATATTTCCCTTTGTACTTATTTTAATACGCTGTTTGTTTTACATGTAAACATTATCTTCGTGGATGTTTGATTGATGTGTATAATAATACAAGAACCGGCCATAAAACCATTGAAAAGTAGACTGAAAAAGGCATTGGTGAACAACATTGGCCACGGGAAAAAAAGGGATGAAACTTAGATGATGAATATGTACATAAATCCCACGCACGAAGCCGATTTTGTTACCGGGGCAAAGCATTGTTTCTGCCTAACCCCACCCCAATTCCGAATTTTCTTGTGTGGTTTTCGAATTTCCCAAACAGGCGGGAAAATATTTTTGGATTTTGCCATGGTCATCTACCATAGTCTTGAACACGGATTATATGCGAATGTAGGGGAAATAGATGCCTAGATCGAATTTCCGTTTTCACGAAGAGGCAAACTTGATTTTGCCATATCGCACTGGACTATGCTTACTGCGCGTAACGTTTTCACGAAGAGGCAAAGTGGATTTTACCGTACCACACATCTGCGCAGTCTGCGCGTACCGTTTTCACAAGAGACAAAAGTCAGTTAAAGTGGGCAAAACCGCTGCCAAACCCATTTTAGCGTTTTCACGAAGTGACAAGTCTTTCTTCACTAATTAATAGATTTTAATCCTTCTCATTGAATATTTTTTCTTGTTCTATGTAATTTAAGATCCCATTTTTCGTGTAGTAACATTGGTTAAGTAAAAAGAGTGCCGATTGACAGGGTTATGCGCCATCCAAAAAGAGACCAACTTCGAGTGCGATTTTCTCGAAACATAATTTTTACTCTACAGACGGACTTTTGCCTCTTCGTGAAAACGGTGACGTTATGACGTCATTAATAGGAAAATGTATTATGGATGTTTGATTGTTTAAAACCTTATACACTTGGTATCTCCCATAGACACATACGCGTACACATTTGTAAGTGGCACTCAAATTAGACACAACTTTCAGTTGTCATTTTACTCCATCATTCCGACAACCGCACGTCACTAGGGATTGAATCAGCAAAAACTATGGTCAAATTTAATGTATGGATGGCAGCTTAATATATAACATTATGTAATGGGATTTCAAAAGTTGAACTACCCAGAAATGGGCCAGAACTGGCCCAGTCCTGATTTGCCAGAAATGCGGCACTGGGCCAATTCTGGCAAATTGAACTGGCCCATTTTTGGCTTGCACAGAGGCTTAGACTAGGCCAGTACAGAGCCACTATTGGCCTGGAATTGGGGCCAGAGAACCACGTGTGCATGCATAGACCAGTTTACCACTCTCCTAAACTGTTGTAGGGATCCTATATATACTAATGCTCCAATCGTATGCTTATTTAGTTATGGTTGTTTACAATTATAGTGCATATTTTAACATGTTGTACTTTTGACAGTTAAAAAGTACAGAACACCTATTACCTTAGCTGTCTTGCGGTTGTGGTTTGCCGCAATCAGCCCAGCAGTGGGCCAGTACAGGCTCTGTATATTCTTGCCATAATAGTTTGCCGCAATCAGCCCAGCACTGGGCCAGAACAGGCTCTTTACTGTCTTGCCGTAATGGTTTGCCGCAATCAGCCCAGAACAAGCCAGCACTGGCCCAGTGCCATCATGTTTGCTGGGTAATTACGTCCACAGATCGAGAGTGGTCAATATGCACTGTTTGACTGCATTTACTATGTCAGACCCTGTCATATTGCAGTTGCCCTCTATGTGCGCACGATTATAGACCGTCAGTATGCACTGTTTGTATGCGTTTGTTATAATTTATATTGCAGGGATGTTGACAAATCAGGATTAAGAATTCAAGGTTGTTACTGTAGGCGATATTTTGTCATCCATTATTTTAGAACTAGATGGATGTACATACACACAATCCTTGGATAATGTGGCTACTGGCCACTGCCTCTGTTAACCCATTTGCTGCCACATAAAACTGGTGTTGCGTTTCCTCCTGGTGGCCGACAGGGAGCTCCATGAAATCAAATAAAAAACGGTACAAATTGTATACATTAATGTAATTATAACACAGTAAAATTATGTTTTTACATGTATGACAAACTTGCAATTTGGTTTTGTTTGTAAGTTGAACACCAAACACACATCAACACATCATCGAACGATCTACAAATGTACTACCATTTAAGAAAATAAAGGTAAAATCTGTTAGTAATTGATTGTTTCAAATCATATTTGTGTTAAGGTCAGAGGTCAACAATCCCTTAGAGAGCCTTTGATCAACATCTAATATCCACCTTCAACTTTCTCTTGGCCATGCACAAACACCCGCTATGGTCAACGAGCATTTGCACTGTGGAACAAGCTCCCTCTGTTCATCCGTGACTGACCCTCCATCATTTCATTCAAGACTCAGTTGAAAACACATTTATTCAGACAATCAAGAGCACTTGAAAGCACTGTAGAAAGTGCTGTATAAGTGTTACAACTATTATTTATTATGTACCATCTACAATAGTGCTTTTGAATAATATGTTACTGAAAGCATGATAGTAGTCTTTGTACTAATACTTTGGTTGTGGTACTACACACGTATAATCTACTATCTGATAAAGCAAATAATTTTCACTTGCCTGGTAGCAACTGTCTTTCTGATGATTGTTGGGCAAATGTTTCCAACTTTACCCGCATCAGTCCAAAGTCTATATAAAAGAAGGGAAGAAATTACGGGAAAAAGAGAAGAAATGTTAATTGTAATTAAATTTAATATAAATCTTCAATCGGTAAAAAAGATTAACATTTGCACTCGGTATGTCTAATTTGCATGCTCCACATTTCGTCACTGTTTTCACGAAGTGCCAATTCGGCCGCACAGCACAAAATACACGTTTCGAGATAATCGAGTTTTAAGTTGCTCACTTTTTGAAATTGTTGTTTCACCACCAATAACGCAGAATATTGCCAATTTATGTGCACTGTTTGAAAATACAGATTTCAAACTTCTCAAATGTACAAGTTATTCAACAACAGTGACGATTATTTACGGCGTAATTGATTTATTAATACAATTGTCCTTTTCGTGAAAACGCTAGAAACGGCTTTATTTTGCTTTCAATTGTCCCTTCGTGAAAACGGAAAGGCATAGCGCGCCACTACAGACCATAAATAGCTCGATCCAATTGGCACTTCGTGAAAACGGAAAACGCCTTGCGCGTGAGTTTTGTCCTTACAGCGCGTGTACAAAACTATGCGGATTTATCGACATATCGTGAACCAGTGTGAAGCTGGTACCCGTATAATTCTGGATATGTACGCACGCTATGAGGGAAAATTGGGGACGAAGCAGTTTTTGCGTTTTCACGAAGTGACATTTCTTTTCGTTATCGAACGACATGCACGCTCAGTGAGCAATTACGTAACATCTTTTGTTTGCATTCACTCCATTCCGTATATAAACCTTGTCCTCATGACATTCTTTCTTCTCCGTCGAGTAACTACACCTTGCTTTCACTCGTTACTGCACACATTCAAGCATCATGAGCTTGGAGAACCAAGCTCAAGTCGTCTCGAATCAAGAGATTCTTAACGCCATACAACATCTTCAGCACAAAGTTGATGTTACATCAAAAAGGCAACGATTGTCTGAAACTGCTGTCTCCTTCAAGAGCGAAGGCAACAAGGATCAGCATACCCACTCTGCAAAGATAGCAACGCTATTAGATTCTGCCCTCGGATCTTTGGAGCTCGGTGACATCACCAGTACGAAGAGTACTCTCCAGGAGACCCTAGAGGCGGTAAAACAACGTCAGAAACTTATAAAACTAGCGGACCGCTCGCCCTGGGTTGGGCGACCGTAAAAGAGTACCTAACTGATAATTTGGCGGACGACTCTGACGATGAGAAACGAGCTTCGTAAAGCAGAAAAATCGGCAGTCAGTAAGAGAGCTGATGCGGCCAAGAAAACAAAGAGCAATTCGAAGTTTTCCACAAACCGGTACAGCCTTTCAACTGCTCCACCTGTTCATCAGTCTTCTTTTCGTCGCTTCCCCTACAATTTTACTACGCCCTCCTTCGGGGTTGACCGGAGAATGTGTTTTCAATGCGGCATCACCGGCCATGTGCGAACTAACTGCCCATCCCTCAGAGCCCTGCGAGCCAGTCAACAGCAGCCCGCAGCCACAACAGCCAGAATTTCCCCCACATAGAAACTGGGAATCCTCGGAGCACGACTCTCCACAGACAGCCCCATTGACCGTTAAAGGTAAATTAAAATCTTGTTTGCCATTTTGGATAAAAGATTTGAAAGCCAGTGCTTTAGTTGTTGAAACCATTGCATACGGATATAAAATTCCTTTTAAATATTTGCCATCATCGTTTTTTGCTACGAATAACAAATCTAGTTTGGACCATTCAGACTTTGTCGATTCTGCCATTTCAGAATTGTTAATTAAGCATTGCATAATTGAAGTCGATACTATTCCTTTGTGTTGCAACCCACTAACCGTTGCGGAAGGGAACAAATTAAGACTTGTTTTGGACCTTCGACACCCCAACCAATTTATTTCATTAACTCCATTCAAATATGAAGACCTAAAGCATATTGCACAGGTTCTTCATTCTGGACAGCATTATTTATCTTTCGATTTTGAATCGGGATATCACCACATTGATATTTTTCCCCTTCACCAACAGTATCTTGGGTTTTCATGGACGCGTCTTAATTGCACTAAGTACTATGTTTTCACAGTTCTTCCATTCGGACTCAGCAGTGCATGTTATATCTTTACCAAAGTGGTCAGGCCCTTGGTTTACTATTGGCGCGCGCAAGGCATTCTTTCCTTTGTTTACATCGACGACGGTCTCATTATCTCCCCAACTCGACTCTCCGCCTTAAGGAATCTAGACATTGTCAAAGAAACAATATCCCGTAGCGGCTTTGTATTAAGCAAAACGAAGTGTGTGTGGACTCCCATACAAATATTCACTATCTAGGTTTTTCATAGATTCTACCACTTCAAAGTTTTACATCGGCGAGGCTAAACTTGCCAAGTTGCTTTCTTCCATTAACTATTTGATGGTTCAGTTCACAGCTGGTCAGCTAATTTCAGTTATGAAATTGGCTTCAATCGCGGGCCAAGTGATCGCTATGTCTCCCGCCTTGGGCCCGATAGCTAGGCTTATGACCCGCTCATGCTACCATGCAATTGAATCGCGCGTTTCTTGGACAAGCTTCATAAATCTTCCCAGCAGCGTTACCGCCGAACTAGAATTTTGGATCCAAAACATTAAATTACTTAACGGCTTTCCATTCAAATTTCGTCTCGTACCAACAATTCAGATTTCTTCCGATGCCAGTGCCACCGGTTACGGCGGTTTTCGTTCACGGCAAGTCCGATATGCGATTTCATGGTATATGGTCAGTGAGTGAAAAACTCAATAGCTCAACATGGCGCGAGTTGACTGCGGTACTCAGAATCCTTATTGAGTGCCAGTCCCATCTTACAAATCACAAAATCAAATGGTTCACGGACAATGCGAACGTTCCTTCAATTATCAAATGCGGGAGCACAACATCAAACCTTCATGAAATTGCCCTTAGTATTTATAAACTTTGCCGGTTAAACAATATTGTCATTGTCCCCGAATGGTTGCCCAGAAATGAGAACAGGTTAGCCGACAAAATAAGTAAATTTGTCGATTTTGACGATTGGTCTATAGATGACCACTCCTTTGCAATAATTGATTCATGTTGGGGACCACATTCAATTGATCGATTTGCCTCACCCCAAAACAGAAAACTTCAGGCATTTAATGCCAGGTTTTGGTGTAAAGGTGTTTCTGGAGTCGATGCCTTTTGTCAAGATTGGTCGGTCCATAATAATTATTTCTGTCCCCCTGTTTCACTTATATCTCAAGTCATCAGACTCATGGAATATTCCAAAGCAGTTGGTACACTAGTTGTGCCGAAATGGCCATCTTCTCACTTTTGGCCATTACTTTGCCCCGACGGTTCACATTTGAATAAACATGTATTCGATTGGAAATTAATGAATATTTCGTTCATTCCTCCCTCTTTGGGGAAAGTATCACCTTTTAACTCTGAACCGTCATTTCTCACATTAGCATTGAGATGGGATTTCTCAAAGTCCCCCAGACAGACCAATCGAGGATATTGTTGTTCCGAGTTGGGCTATTGCTCGGACTGTATCTGAGATTTGTTCAGAATACGTAACTGCCATTTGGCGAGTATCTATTTGACGATAGAGAGCAGATTTTTAACAATTTGTCAAATAATATCTACATCTGTACATGGCCGATTTGTGTGCCTGGTGTGCTTCATTTTTTGAAATCAAAATGACCATTTGGTGTCCGACTACCCAATCGTTATTTTAGTAACGGCCCCCAAGAACCACTAACGTCCCCTTCTTTGGCGTTTTCTCATAAGCAGGTGTTTTTGCTCAGCGAAACCAAATTGTAAACCAAAATACTTCGTTTCAATGGTATTGTTTTCATTGTGTATTTTCTTATCATGAGGTAGATATGAAAAGAAATACATTTTCTGACGTAGGAACGTAGGAAGAAAGTGACATTTCTTTTCGTTATCGAACTGTATGCACGCTCAGTGAGCAATTACGTAACATCTTTTGTTTGCGTTCACTCCATTCCGTATATAAACCTTGTCCTCATGACATTCTTCCTTCTCCGTCGAGTAACTACACCTTGCTTTCACTCGCCCATTTATATCCCTCCCGCCCACGAATTAATTCGCAAGGAAGAAAGGGAATGCGCCTTCACTCGGTATCCTTGGACGCATCCACGTTTTCCCCTAAAAAATAGGGTTTTTTTCGTGGCCTCCGAGCGCCATCTAACGCTGGACTGATGCCTAGTGCCTTGCAAGAGAACAATGTGGGAAAAATTGTTGATTGTCGTTATGATTGTTGCGCCATTTTGTATAGACGCGTTATGCGTTTAGCATATTGTGACAAAGGTACTTGTGGCTTTCTTGTTTGTTTTTATTGACAGAGGCATGGAACCGTAATAAGCAATCCCTGGGCTCGCACCAGAATCGGAGTCGAGGCATTTCCAGCAGACCCATACCATCTCGCACTTTACATTGCTCATTTATCCACGACATCCGGAGCGAAGACGGCAGCTGATGCTGTTTCCGCCTGCGTTAAGTGGGTACATAGCTTAGCCGGGCTGCCGTCTCCTACAGATGATTGTATGTTCAGACTTGCATTGCAAGGATATAATCGTACCCACACTACACCCATCACGAGGAAAGAACCAATTACACCCGAAATACTGGAAAAGTTACTGGTGTCACACGGTCATTCAACAGCGACATTGTTGGATCTTCGAACTTTATTTGTCTGTTTTATCAGTTATGCAGGATTTTGAGATTCGACGATCTAAGCCACATCAGACGCTGTGATTGTACTTTACACCAGATCGCCTACTGTTACATTTGCCAAAATCTAAAACTGACCATTTACGTCAAGGCAATGACGTGACAATAGCCAGAACATTTAAGTCAACTTGTCCAGTCGTCGTTGCAGAACGATACTTGAATGCTTTGGCAGATCCAATTGATTCGACCTTACCTATTGTACGTAGATTAACAGCTTCAAAAAAGGGTCTAGTTCCCACCACACACGGTTTAAGTTATACCAGAACTCGTGAGACAGTGCTCCAAACAATAAAACCTTTAGTGCCCAATATAGGCGAATATGGGCTCCATAGCCTAAGGTCGGGTGGGGCAACAGGCTGCCAGCAATGCCCACATTCCTTCTACTCTTATATCTCGCCATGGCAGATGGAAAACCAACAAGGCTCGCGAAGCATACATAAAACCTAGTCCCGAAGTTAGTCTTATAACCTCAAAAAATCTCGGAATTTAGATTTGAGTGAGTTTCGTATTCCGTATTTGGTAATAATGAGTTATGAGTCATGAATTCTGAATAAAGCAGGTGTTTTTGCTCAGCGAAACCAAATTGTAAACCAAAATACTTCGTTTCAATGGTATTGTTTTCATTGTGTATTTTCTTATCATGAGGTAGATATAGAAAAGAAATACATTTTCTGACGTAGGAACGTAGGAAGAAAGAGACAATTGTGAGCTATTTATAGGTCGGTAGTGGCGCACGCTGCAATTGGGAAAGTTATGTTGATTTGAGCGTTTTCTCGAAAGGATTATTGTCTTAAATTATTAATTGTGTTGTGATTAATCGTCCCTTTGTTGAAAAGTTGACATATTTGGAAAGTTTGAAATCTGTTCTTTCACATAGGGTACACATTTTACATGTATCTTGCGTCTTGAATGTGACATGGTACGTTTAAAACATAGATATTACTTAAAGCTCGATGCTCTGTGGTCCAATTGTCCCTTCGTGAAAACGCAAATTGGTCTTCAGCACCCATTTTGCCCTGGGCCAATTAGTGTAATTACAAAACTAATGATTTTTAGACCCTGTAAATTTGTGGGATTGTAGATTTCAATGAAGTAATTCAGAATATCGAAAAAAATCTAACTCGATAAAAATTGCGATTTTCCCCAATTGGCACTTCGTGAAAACGGTGACGATATGTTTGTGTTTAAAACATTTTTAAGTACCACAGAACAACTATTCCCCTCTCTCTGTAACTGCAATAAATGGTTGACAACAATATTAAAAAAATTAAAATAAGGCTCCATCATGGCAGCATGCCTGGTTAAGCAAATTAATTCAAATTATTAAATGTAGTTTCGCACTAGACCATCAACCTCTTTCAAAGTAAATTTTTTAACATGGCTTATTCGTACAGTTGTATGTTTCTGTAGGGCATGTTTCAGGTGAGCAAGTACATGCAACTGTAAATACAGCAATTAATATATGGCTAAAGGGACTCAGCAGGATTGTTAAAGAGCAACAACAAAATTGTTTCGTTTCAATTTAAAAGCTCACTGTTTATAAAGTTGATATATTTATGTGAAATATTAGACTGTAGACTGGTCCCATGTCTATATCCTAAAGGATACATGTACAGCAGACAGGCTTTGTGCATACTATTCAAGGGGTTTCAAGTTGGTCAGGACTCACGGCTGTTTCAACGCTAAAAAAGTGCGCCCTCTGTTGGTGAATCTAAATCAGCTCTCACCGTGCTCATTATGCACGTTTAAGGAATTGAACGTTAACGCTTCGGAAATGCAGTTGACCCGGCTATCGTGACCCCTGAAAAAAAATGTGTTTCTGATCAATTCGTTTCGCATAATGTATTATGTGATTGACTAAAATCCTTTTTAGGTTCTTTTTTATGTCAGCATAATCTATTTATTCTGAAAAAGGTCACTTAATAGCTCTTTTCGAGGTCGTTGAATCGATTAACTGCCACATGTTTCAACAGTTGAGTGCATGCAGACCTGCGGAGAAAACCTTCCACAAAAGCGAGTTTTTCACTATTTTCTGAATTTTTCCTATCACCAGTGGATGTTTCATCGTTGAAAACAGACATTATTATGCACACTTAATTGGAGGTAAGTCTGGGCAATGACAAATTTACGAGAATCTTTGATTTAAAAATAAGCATTTTAACCGGCTTCAGACATGTCAGATGTGTTGTAACGCGTTGGGTGATGCATACAGCATGCATAGGTTGATGGTAGTGCAGTCAGTAATGTGTACGGTATGGGCACCAGTGAATGGGTACTAGTACTTTAAACGTTGGGTCTAATATAGCGGGTACCCGGTTTTATGTAAACAAATTAATATGCTTACGTGGGTTTTTCCTCCATGACTCTTTTGAAATAGTGGTAAATAGTCTGTAACGTTAGGAGAGTGAAGCCTAGGCATGAGTACAATTAGTTGAATTTAAAAAAAATTATGCTAACGTTAGACGTGTTATCAATAGGATATAATCAGTGTAATATCTAGTAATGTTAGCTCTGTGAAATCCTCCATGGTGAAATTAAATAATTGATTAATTTAAACAAACAAATAGTCTGAACAGTGAACAACAATGTATAAGGGCTGAAAACATTAAAAACATTAGTACAGCTGGACATGTCTACCAATGTCATGCATGTATAATACATGCAGGTACTTTGTAAATTAAGTATGTCGCAATATTCTCCGACAAGTCTGAGTTTATTAGCAAAGGTACATTTTAAATAATTTTGGTTGACACTAATAATATTTACAACAACAATCATGACATTTAGGGAAATCTTGTAGCTTTGCACGATGAAGAAGATAAGTACATGTAAGACTAATTGCAGTGACACCATGTGAAATACTCTAGTGAGTAGTAATTAGTTCTGAAAAGAACTGGAGGTTACAACTTGACATTTCGATCAGTACCGGTATGCTCTGATCGTCCTCAGGATTTACTACTCAATAGAGAATTTCACATGGTGTCACCGTATTTAGTCTTACTTAATCATGAAATTTAACGAATATCATTTATGATACTTTTCAGAATTTGTGATCACTCAATTCTGGTGTGGCGATGGTTTGATCACTGTATGGGAATATTGCAAACAGTAGGATTAGTTGCAAAGGTAAGAGTTATGTCATGTTAGGAAACAGTCCGGCAATGGGTTAGAAATGAACAGACTTTACAGATATTTTTATTGTTTTAAGTAGCAAACTCTTTGTATGTGTAAAACTGTACCACGAAATTGCTGTTAAGGGAAGTTACAACAATGGTAAATCTAAAAACCTATAAATCAATCATCCTGAGAAATGATTTGGTTTTCATGTTAGAGAAAAGAGGAATCGTTGTCAAAAACGGAAAAAAACATGTAACAGTTTTTGTTTATATTTTTTACAAGGATGTGTTAGTACCATATACATGTACCAATGTTGTACATTCCCTTTATTTTTATATTGCATTTTTAGATACATGGACCCCAAAATGTAAGTAAATAGGCCCTGAACTATTTGACCAACGAAAGATTTTCTAGAGATTTGATGTAACAATGAAAAACCACAAATAATACACGAGGTAGTGCATCCCATGTGTATGTATATACATGTACATGTGTGTAAAACAATGTATTTTTCTTATTTTTGACAGATCTTTATGCATGCCCTTATTCCTGGTATTGTGGTGGTGTGATGGCACAGCATGATACTTTGCAGAGGATCTTTCATTCCGTGAACTTCACGTCCTGCCCTGTTGAATTCAGTATGTACCAGCTTGCCACCTTACGGCATCTCCAGTAGACCAATTTCTACTTTATACATACATGTAGATGTAGCTTTGGGCCGATGTTGATTCCATAGAAACTTCAGTAAATTCAGTAAATCAGGAGTACAATGTCTGTGTCAAAACAGCATGGAGTCAAGGAGTTGAACAATTGTAATATCTTGAGTTTAGGAAAAACTGAACAATATCCGTACTATTGCGCAGGATTTCTGTGTAAAAAGAGGATGTGAATGATAGATCTGATGTCGCGTACATCTGCAAACATTTGAACTAAACCTGTCCTAAATCAGTGCACTATGACGTTCAAGTTAATCATCATTGCCAAGGCCTGATTTGCATCTAGGGCTCTGCTCTCTTATTTTTCGTCCATTTGGAGCTAAACACTGTTCATCAGTACATCATTGTTATGATTCAAAATATTCTTGAAAATATTTTTCTGTGTACTCACCTAGGCCCAATATCAGTGCTGCTTAGTTTATAGTTATACCCATGAACTTGTTTTGTTAGGGCTGGGTGAAACAACGTTTGTGGTATCAAAAACGTAAGCACTTAATGTGATTAAACTTGAATAGCCAGGTTAATTTGTGGTGTATATTTGAAAAAAAAGGGTTTTTATTCACTGTTCAGTACCTGAAAGTTATGTTCACATAAAGACTGCAGACTAGACTGAGGTAAACAAAGACAGATATGAGTATGACATGTGAATATAAAGATTGTACCCATCTCTACCAAACATCTCAAAATTAACATGTTACAATGTTGCCAGAGAAAATATTCCTTTTTAAAAATTAACTATTTTTGTGATAGTAAAAACAAAACAACTGAAAGCTAGGGGAAAAAATGAAATAAATGTAAGATGTGAATCCAAACTACTCCCATGACTTATTTATTGTATGTGTAAAACTGTACCATGAAATTGCTGTAAAGGGAAGTTACAATAATAGTAAATCTAAAAACCTATAAATCAATCATCCTGAGAAATGATTTGGTTTTCATGTTGGAGAAAAGAGGAATCGTTGTCAAAAACGGGGAAAAAACATGTAACAGTTTTGGTTTATATATTTTTTTACAAGGATGTGTTACTACCAAATACCAATGTTGTACATTCCCTTTATTTTTATATTGCATTTTTAGATACATGGACCCCAAAATGTAAGTAAATAGGCCCTGAACTATTTGACCAATGAAAGATTTTCTAGAGATTTGATGTAACAATGAAAAACTATTCATTAACGTGAATGTATTGTATGTAAAATACATGTTCTCAACGTGTGTGTATTGTATGTACTGTGTTAATTACTGTGTTCAGTATTCGCGCGATTTGTATGTATATGTACATGTACGATGCATACGTACACGCGCTATAGTACGACTATGCACACACATGATGCAGATTAGTCGCGCACTGTGTAGATTCACGTAAGCACACGACCCGTATTTTAGGACTGAAAACGTCGTTTATATTGAACATTTCCGTCATTGCCCACGAATCAAACAAGCTAAAAGATATGAAATATGTAGTTTTCTAAATGAATGCGTCTTCATTTTCCATTTAAAAAATTCCGATCAATAAAAAAGTAATCATTTCCAAACGTTATAAAATTCAAGTGATATTACTTTTATTGACCATTTCGCGACACTTTTTACACACACAAATCTTCTCAAATGTTTAATTGCATTGAAGAAAAAATCAACAACGGCAAAAAAATAAATAAATTTGAATAGCTCATCGATATTTACTTTCAAAAATGATAGTCTTGGGTTGTAAGAGTGGAATTTTGGTCGGAAGTTCAGTTTGTTAACGTTCTTTTTTTCTGAACGTGTATCGCCATGTTAACGAAACTAGCTAAGTGACGTCACGTTCATTATTAGAGTGACGAAAAAACAACAACCGCACAGTGGGCACTTTATTACGCACGGCCTATGGGGCTGAAACAGCCGTGGACTAAGTTCAAACACAATTATTTTGTGTACCTTTACTTGAAGGTTTTAAGTTATACAATTAACACATTTTACATTTACATATATATTCACTTCATGGTATGAATGGTTGCAAAATGTGATAAAAATCTTCCATAAAATACATGTCGTGTACACGTATACGAATTACAATATGCAGTGTACATTAATAAACCTGGCCCAGATCAAAGGAAAACAGATACATGCCAGAGAGTACTACAAAATACAGACAGACAGACCCAAATTAAGACAACAAATTATTAATTTAATACACGAGTGTTTGTATTTTATTATTATTATTTTTTTTTAACCCTCGATCGGATCGGCTGGGAGGAAGATTCTCAAAAAACACTAACGTCAGATGTCTTCGGATCGGTTTGGATTCCAGGTTTCTGAGGAGTGAAGGCTCCCACTAACAGAATGATCCAAATTAAGATAACAAATTTATTAACATTATAGTGAAAACCCCGATATTTCAGTTTGTGACATTGTTTAGCAAATATTAATAAACTGCATGCTTTGTGTACGTTTTTACATACATGTACAGTTTTTAGGACATGATCAGATCGTTCATAAGACAACTCGACTCAAGAGATAACTCGACCCTTGTGACAACTCGACCCTTTGACGGCATTTTCCGAACATGTTTTTATTGGATCATATTATCCATGTTTTTTACATTAAATAATGTTCCAGACGTCAGCAAATGTCATGCCGACGACAATGTTAAGGGTACAGTTCAAAGTTCGACAGTTCAGAGCAGGTCACGGAAAGCAACGCACCGTAGCATCACACACAGAGAAAGTATTAACGTTAAACTTCATGTCATAATTATATAACAACTAATTTTGATAGAGCGGGTATTATATTACGGGGAAATGATGAATTCATGGAAATTTCTGGCTCACCCCCACACCGTCACTAGCAACGTATATAGCTGACATGCATGCAGTAGGCATGGGCTCGAGCGCGAAGGCGCAGTGAAAATAAGCGACGTCCTTTCTCGCGTTTTGTCCAGAAACTCTCGCGTGGAGGATGGTAAATTTACCGCATAGATTATCGCGTGGAGAATTTTAAGCTTTAGGCCGGCTGGGCATACGGCTAGGGCCGGCTGGGCCCGGGCATACGGCTGGGAAGAAAATTCTCAAAAATCACTACCACACGTTTTCGGATTGCTTTGGATTTCGGCTTTATGAAGGCTCCCACTCAAAAATTGATCAAAATTAATAGGAATGAGCTATTAATATAAAACTTGTGAATTTTACCAGAATTATTTGACGGGTGTTTGTATTTTTTAATAATTGAGTGAAAACACTCGGCCGAGCATACGGCTGGGAGGAAAAATTCTCTAGTAGGGCCTACTACATACCTCGGATCGATTTAGGTTTTGGATTTCTGAAGGTTCTAACTAACATATTGATCCAAATTAAGACAACAAAACTATTAACAAGTTATTAATGTTATACTTGTGATTTTTTCTGAATTATTTGACAAGTATTTGAATTTGTAATATTTTACTGAAAACCCCGATCGATTCAGTTTGTGGCAGTAACGTACATGTTGCGCATACGGCTCGGGAACGTTATCAAAAAATCACAACACGAAATCGGATCGATTTGGATTTAGAGTCTCTGAAGGCTTCAACTAACAAATTTATTCAAATTATGTCAACATATCTATAACAAGTTATTAATTGAATACTTGTGAATTTGTCAGAAATATTTGACAAGTTTTTGCATTTTTAATAGTTTAGTGAAAACCCCGATCGATTCAATTTGTTTATAATGACTGTGACTGTGACTACCCGTGCCGCCGCTCGCAAGCTATGTACATTATGTACAGAGTATACATGTACATGTACAATACACGTACATCATGCGCATTATGGAATTACAGAAGCGAAGCAGGGCCTCGGCGGCCGGCGCGGTGAAAATAAACAACGTCCATTCTCACGTTTTCTCCAGAAACTCTCGCGTGGAGGATGGCATTTTACCGTATAATTATCACAATAAGACTATCGCGTGGAGAATTTTAAGCTTGAGGCTGGCCATACGGCTAGAGCCGAACATACGGCTGGGAGGAAAAATTTTAAAAAATCGTCACTACGCGTCTTCAGATTGGTTTGGATTTCGGCTTTCTGAAGGCTCCAACTAACAGAATGATCCAAATTAAGACAACAAATCTATTAACAAGTTAATAATTTAATACATGTGAATTTTGCAGAATTATTTGACGAGTTTGTGTATTTTTAATAATTTAGTGAAAACACCGATCGATTCAGTTTGGGCATGGAGGGTTTGGGACACGAGGAACGTTAACAAAAACACCACTACACGTGATCGGATCTACCTGGATTTCTGGTTTCTGAAGGCTTGCACGAACGGATGGTCCAAATTAAGACAATAAATATATTAACAAGTTATTAACTTAATACTTGTGAATTTGTCAGATATATTTGACGAGTGTTTGTATTGTTAATATTTTAGTGAAAACCCTGATCGTTTCAGTTTGTTTATGGCAGCATGGGAGGATCTACCCGTGCCGCCGCCGCTATGCAGTACATGTATGTACACGTGCGCATTATCATGGCGGAAGCAATATAGGCTCGGCGCGGTGAAAATAGGCAACGTTAATTCTCATGTTTTCTCGAAAAACTCTCGCGTGGAGGATGATGCTTTATCGCGATAATCTTATCGCGTGGAGAATATGCTTTATCGCGATAATCTTATCGCGTGGAGAATATGCTTTATCGCGATAATCTTACCGCGATATTTATAGTGACATGTTACCGACGGCTATTTATAATTATTGCGTAAAACCTGTTTATCGCGATAACCTTATCGCGATAAAGTTATCGCGATAAGGCCATATTTATCGCGTGGAGTCTACTTTCTTTTGATCGCAACTGTACATACATGTAGTCCCAACAGTGTGTTTCATGTCCAGCATGGGCTTCCATAAAGTCACATGGACCACCATGGGGTTCACGTGGTTCATCATGGTGTTTGCAAACCACCATGATGTTCACATGGGCCGTCATGGTGTTCAGTTTGGCCTTCATGGTGTTCAGTTCATACATTATGGTGTTTACATGGGCCACCATGGTGTGTACTTCGTCTATTATGTGTGGTCCATCGTGGTGTTCACATGGGCTATCATGGTGTTTACAGAGGCCACCATGGTGTTCACTTCATCCCAAATGGTGTTTACATGGGCTACCATGGTGTTTACTTGGGCCATCTTGGTGTTTACATGGGCCAACATGGTGTTTACTTGGACCACCTTGGTGTCCACATGGGGTCATCATGGTGTCCACATGGGCCACCGTGGTGTCTACATGAGCCACTGTGGTGTCCACATGGGGTGACCGTGGTGTCCATATTGGCCACCATGGTGTCCACATGGGCCACCATGGTGTTCACCATGGGGCTTTCCCATAAATACCCATGGGACCCCATGGGTTTCCTATGGGGTCCCAAGGGGAAACCCATGGGAGTTTTCCATAAGGGGATGCACCCACATTTGGATGTAATTTAAACAGATCAGTCTCTTAAAAGTTATATTTTTTAGTTTGTTTAAAAATTGCTAAAGTTCTCTCATTATATAAATAAATTTTTTTCAAAATCCTACCACAAAAATGGAAATATTAAATCCTCTTTAAATACAGAAAATGCTTTAGACCCTCTGTATTGTCCGTAGTGCATTCAACCCCCCCCCCTTTATAACTGCAAGGTTGATCATGCCAGACAAAAAAACTCAGGATTTTGTTCCTATCTATCAGGATTTTGTTCCTAATGCATTAATGTCAATGGCTTATCTTACCTGGAGTTGTTGCTGTTGTTTGGATACAGTCGGTATTTTACTGTGAGGTTGATCCTGCTAGACAAAAATCATAATTGTGGATTAATTTACATATAGGTAGTGTGTTAAGGCATTAATGTTAATCAAATATCTTACCGTACCTGTAGTTGTTGATTGGATGTGGTCAGGTTTTGACTACGAGGTTGATCATGCTGGATGAAAATCATAATCAGGGATTCATTTTTGTTCCTGTCTCTTGATTGTGGTAATATTGAAAGCATCTAGGCAGTCCGTGTATTTACAGATAGTGTGTTAAGGTATTTATAAAAACATTCAAATTCTGCCGACATTTCCACTTACCCAGTGACTGCATCCAGGTTGATCTTCCTAAAGAAAAAAACATACACCATGTGGTAAAAAGACTTGGGCGTTTTCTTTTATTTAGTTGCATGTGATGCACCAACATTTGGATGTAATGTAAACACAGATCAGTCTCTTAAAAGTTATATAAACAAAATGGAGCATAAACTTATCTTAACAATGGTAGGAGGGATGGGGTGGATTATTGACATTTAGCTGGTGAGGGTATTGGGTGTTGCTAATTGGTTGAGACAAATCCCTTTTGCAAAACGCCATGTACATTTACACTCGTTTTTAAGGATGTTATGTCAAGGAAAGTCTGATTTTTTTTTTCTCTCATGAATTAGCTATGGGGATCTCTGTGGCAACATAATATGATCGCTGAGTTCATGGCTCATGAGCCATCAACTCGGCCACATGTCGGCTTCGGCTGTTGAGAGCCCTCGAACTGCCTGGATGGGTGAAAAAAACAAACATGCGCAGACTGATTAAAGATATAAGGTATTCATTATTTGATATACATATACATTTTCCCCCTTATATTCATCATCACACAAGTTGAGTGTGCAAAGTGCTACACACCATAATAATAAGTGTTCAATAATTAATAAAAGTTTGTCATTCTTTGATTTATTTGATTTAAAAAAATCATTGAGGCTCTGGCAGATGATTGTAATTGGATCAGCAAAGGCAAGTTCATGTACCTGTGCAGAAGACTGCTCAAATTTAATAAGAGGGATGTGCAATGTGCATGAGACACAAAATTAATCAAAATAAGGTGTATTTCATCTGTTTTAAAAGTCAGTTTTGCCTATTATAAAATAGGTGGTTATATTTATTAATAATTATTTCTCTGCAGAATTTGAACAGAATTAGCATATACTTTGGTGGCGACAGTCTTCCTGACAACAGGCATGAGAATCTTCCGGTTTAAACCGGAATTCCGTTTTTTTCCCTTTCAAATTTGTGGTCTTCGAGTTCAGTGTGAATTTGATATAAAATTTGGGGGGTGAGTTGTAGGGGGTATACATTTGGATTTCGCTAATCCCTCTTCTCTAATCAGAAATTGTAAGTTTACCTTTGTAATCGTATATCGCGGATCCACACGCCGTTCGTGAAAAAAACGGCACGTTAACAATAAATTGCCGCCCGGCAGCTGGCCCGATATGCGGCTTGCGGTCTTCCATGCACCGCGCATGCAGCAGCGAGAGACGCAATGGATGTATAGACTTGTCTCATTCCTCGCTTCGTTAACGGTACGGTTCAATAATGTTTGCCCGTAATACGTTTACTGCTGCAGCAAAGATACACGTGTGGAGACTTTTGAAAGTCTACTGACAAAACAATGCACGTGTGTACACGAACCAATGAGCGGCGCGGCACGACTGAAATCGCAGGCCATGGGAAACTGGTACCTGTTATTGCCTCACAATCAGCGAAAGATATATTGGGAACCAACGAAAACACATGATTGGTGGAAAGTAATATTAACAATGGCGGCAAGGCAGCATGTTTCGCGGTTTGCTAGGCGTGGTGATACCGATGTTAAACTTATCGACCGGAGTGTTAAAAATAAATGGATTTGGGCCTGGTGTGACAAGAGTCTTTGCACAGGATCACCAAATGAACATCTTGTAGGAGACTGCATAGATATTTACACAGCAATGATTAGATACAACATTTTTGGGGTGAGGTGTAGGGGGTACATATGGATTTCGCTAATCTCTCTTCCTGAATCAGAAATAGTAATTTTACCTTTGTATTCGTATATGAAAAACTGTTCAAAAGGGTTTAATTTGTCATTGTTCACTTCTTTTTGTTACAGGTGTTTAATCACTAATGGCAATCAATAAAAAGCAAAAATAGTGCACAATTTTACATTCTGTATTTTCCATTAAACCTATTATTTTTTGTTCAAAAAAGGAAATATCTTACCAGAGTAGATCACTTCTACCTGGTAAAACAGGTGTCAGAAATGCACCAGAGACTACCATAGAGCGTCTAAAATACCCAGAGCTTCCACGGCCCTTAAGCGGGCCCTGGACCCCGGCCGTAAGGGACTTCGCGCTGCGCGCTCGTGTTGTGTGCTTCGCACACAAATTTGGGACTCTAACAAGTTGCACTCCAACTTAAAAACTTTTCCTGTTTTTTTATCATCACCCATTCTCACACCTGTGACAATAGTCCTGCAGACCGAATGATGTCCAGGTCCTCTGCAGCTCCTGGTAGACTTTGTATAAGGTCTTTCCAAAGCTGCCGATAAAAAGGGGCGACTCATCGCAAGTAATGTCCATACCTGATGAGAATTACAAGGTAAGGGCAAATGTGTTAACCTTAAATTCCACAAAACTATTGTTTATGCTCATTTGTTGTACTTATCTTTTGTCTATGTTGGGAAGTATTATATTAAGAAGTAATTAATTAGGGTAATCACGTTCATGTCAAACTAACTTCAAGCACATGTACGCATGTACATACATTTTCAGTTTTTGTCGTTATTAGCCAGTGTTCAAAAATCATAACTCATAAAGTGTGAGTGCCCATCCCAAACCTTTCTGGAAATGTTGCTTACATCTTAAGCTAACAATAAAAAAAAAATACGCATTTTTAAAAATACGCATTTTCGCAAATTGAGGTCAAAGGCCATATATTTACGTAATTTTTTTGTCGTACGTGGTATAATTTTGATCTTATTTTATGAAAGTAAGGCCATTTCAAAGCTTTAAAATGATGTAAAGTTTATCTCTGTGTAGGTGTTTTACTTTTGGAGATATGGCTATCCGAACGTAGCAGGTGATGCTAATTAGTCAAAAGTTCGTTAACCTCTATCTCAAAAACTAATTAACCGAATGACATAACATTTCACTTCTGGGGGTTTCTCAAGGAGTCCAATCAGCACAACGAATTTCGTTTCAATCCGTGACGGTCAGGTCCAAATGCGTGTTGAATTGACACGGAATGACCCATGTGTTAGTTTTAAGGTTCTGTGAACTCTGCAACTGTTTTTGTCTCTGCACAAGTGACAATGATGTTTACCATAGTAGTAAAGCACAAAGCTTGTGCTGCTAAATAATCTGAGTCACAAATTTTTGGATGTGGAGGTATATTGAAGGATTCCAATAGATGAAGGTTCCCATCAAAAATGACTTTCAGTTATTAATGTTAAAAGTTATTCTTATTCTCACCTTCGCATCCTCTTGTCAATGGCCTGGCGTGCCGAACATAACACGACAGGTGCTCCTGCAACTGTTGATCCAGAAACAGTGTTGCAGGCCCTGCCCTTGATGTTTTATGTGTTTTCACCTGTAAAAAAAAACATTTTTAATGTCCAATGACATGTCATTTGGCCGTGTCAATATTGAAAACCAATAGTGTACCATACATGTACCTGTAATGCCTTATGAATTTTATAAGGTAATTGAAGTATTTATCGTTACGTGAAATGTAAATTCTATAAATTATGAAGTTTTTATACATATATGTGACAAATCCTTTTTTTTCCCCGAAAGAAATAAGTAGAAAAATAGATTAAAAAATCCACCCAACTGAAAAAATTGTTTCCACCAAACAAACACGCATGACTCGTGTTTACGTGTCCGTATCTCGGTACAGGCTATTCTCTGCAATTACTAGGGACCGTCGGGTTACAGCCTTGACTCTGAGGTACCATCATACAAGAAATGAATTATCGATATTGATATTTATTAATATTGATACTAATATTAATATTGATACTAATATTAATACTAATATAAATATTGATATTGATATTAATATTGATATATTATGTGTGATTTATAACTATTATAATAATTGTAGGCAAATACATGTACATGTAGCTATAAACATTGGATTTAATTTAAGCTATACAGCTGCAGCTTTTATGTGGTCCAAAGGTACACATAATAACAATGAGATAAAAAAAAACATTTTCATTTTTTTAATTTTTTTTAATTTTGTTTCAATTTATTTTTTGGTGGCCATGTTGAATTATTATGATAAGTGTGTGCATAAGATTTCAGGTACATTTCCAATGCATGAAGACAATTCAGTTCCTCCATTACATTCGGTATTGGTTACAATTATACAAAATATATATAGAAATGTGAACTCAAAAAATTTTGTTCAGTGGACATGGATCCTCTTGGCAGCCATATTTATTAAATAGACTTCCACATGAATTTAAATGGCAATTATCCAAATCATTAGATCCTCTTTTCACCATAATGTTTTAAAAAAATCCAATGTTTTCAGTTAAATTCCTGCCATCTTGGATTTTTTTAGTCATGAACCTATATTTTCAGAACATTGTATTTTCTGAAAGAGGTAAATAGGTACATTTTGACATGTATAATTTTTGCCTTTACTCTATATGCTTCAGCAATGTGGTATTTCTAGAGCACTTTTTTGGCTTTGGCCCATGTCCTATAGTGTGAAAAGGCCTGAGGTAGGACGACTTTCTAAATATAGGATTGTTGAGGATTTGGGACTGACCATGGAGGAAAGGTCTGACTTTAGTCTGATGTAATAATAATAATAATAGTGGCTTCTTATATATCGCACAAATCCATCACGTAGTGACGCTCATGACGCTCATACCTGTACATGTAATTTTAATGGCTTACCTGTACTATACTTGGCTAAATGAACATAGTTGTGCAACAAATGAGAATTGTCCTTAAAGAATTTGGAAGTTATAGCATGGATCAAAGCTCACCTCAAACACTGTGACCTCTTCAAAGGTTTCTGGCATTGCAATAACTCTTCTTGATCGCCATTCACCGAGAGTGGCATTTTGAATAACACCAGCTCTAGGTGCCTGCCTCAAAATTATCTGGCTGACAAGAATGTTTCTTAATCTGGCACTTGTGACTGATGTCAAGGTTGTCTCTGTAATACAGTAATTTGAGATGGTGTGTAGAAGATTTAGCCATTGCAAATCCTAGGTATTAAAAACAAACTAGTGAAAGTGTCACTTCATCAACAAATACATGTAATGGACTTCTATTTTGTGGTCAGTTTTTCTCCAAGAATATTATCTCATAAAATCAGATGCTTGAATGATGTTGTTGGCAAGCTCACCCTTAAGAAAACAGATGTGTACATGTAGGCAAGTATTTGAATGGTAGAATTGCCAATACTAATCTCTACCAAATGCCTTGTAAGGGGCATTGGTTGCTCGTATTGTTCCCCCATCAAATGGTTTTGGATTGTAGGGTTGCTCATGTCTGTAAACGAAATGTCACATGTTTTTTTGTCTCTGGATGTATGTTGTTACAGACAGCACTTGTGCTTTGAGAAACAGTCTGATTTACTGAACCCTTCACTGCTAGGTGAAACAAGATCAGAAAGTTACCCTAGTATGGTTAGGGTTAATGCATGGACGAAAGTTAATGGAAAATAAGATATCACGTGCCGCAGCACGAAGCACGGCTGTCTCATTAACGTGTGTTGTGCATAATAAAGTTAAGTAAGACTAATTGCGGTGACACCATGTGGAATCTCAATTGAGTAGTAAGTAGTTCTGAAAAGAACTGGTGGTACAACTCGACGTTTCGATCAGTATGCTCTGATCGTCCTCAGGACGAGGACGATCAGAGCATACTGATCGAAACGTCGAGTTGTACCACCAGTTCTTTTTAGAACTAATTACTACTCAATTGATATTCCACATGGTGTCACCGCAATTAGTCTTACTTATCATCCTCACCATGCAAAGCTACAAGTTTTACATAATAAAGTTACAACAAACGCATGTTTGTTTTTCATTACTCCAGTGGAATACCATGACGTCATGCACAAACATGTCAGCCTCTATAGTCCATAAAGTTTACATGAATGAATCATGAATTGACCCGCTTTGAAAATGTTATGATTGTATTTGAAGTAAAATGAAACATGTTTTCTCACTTATATGAAATTTTCTTTCAAATGTTGTATTTGTTGGGACTAAAAGAAATACACTTAAAAAAAAAGAACGATTTTCATTGTCTGCCTACTTAACGTTCATGTTTAAATTATACCCTTCAAATATGCTCTTTTATAACATCAGCAGAATTTTTCATTCATACTTCTACATTTCCATTAGTGAGATTAAATGTTTTAGAAGTATTTTTCCAAATATTATTCCTGGGACAAAACTTTTTACAAGTTTTTATAAGGTTTTGTTTAAGTTGAGTGTCGGTGTTTACGCGGGGTTTGAAGTCTTTGTGACGTGCACAAACAAATTGGAATTTACATACAGCGCGCGTGTGCGGGATTATACGTGTAATACACGGACGTCTATGTACGCGTCGCGCTCATTTGTATACTGTGCATGTGAGCGACGCGCGGTGGACATTCTGAAAAGTTACGGGAAATCACCGAGTATGTTAGCTTGTTTTCCACATTCCTGTTTATCTGGAGATGAGTTTTGATTTTCATTTAAAAAAATGCTCTGACAAAGTTATGAAGAATTATGGTAATAGACTGATTAAAGCTACATGAAAATGGCTAAGATGAGCAGGTGTTCAGACTTCAGAAAGGCATTTTCTATAATTATTTGGTGGGAGAACACCATCAAATATTCTATTATTATTATTTATTCGGTCAAAATACAACAATCATACAAAGAATAAATGAGAAATGAACATTGTAATTATATATAAACGTTAAACTTGACAGGGCCAAGATAAGCAGCACAATATTTTTAACTATTCAGATCGCAGGAAGGCCTTTTTTCAAAAGATGTGTTTGGTTGGAGTATATGGGACGACATTTCTGATCAACATCCATCAATTATTTTATTGTCAATATTTATTTGGCCAAAAATGCAACAATCTTACAAACACTACAAGAGAAATGAACATTGTAATTTTATATGAATGTTATATAAACATAACAGGGTATACAAGTTGAACAAACGGATTGGGTCAGGAGAGAAGGGGGTGTGTAACATAAAATAAAAAATGTTATAACCAAGGAATAATAAATAGTAACAGTCACAAATAAAGGCAATGTTGACAACAACCAGATGGATATAGACAAAAAACAACCATTCTAAGTTGGTCAAGATTGATAAAAGTGAATTTATTATGTTGTGACTCGAAAACTTATTAATTGAATCTTAAAATGGAACATGAAAGCTGGTGACGAAGTTAATCATTTGAAGTGATTATAAAAGTAATAAATATAAATGTATATGCAATATGATTAATAATTGTGTATATATTGCATAAATCAAAACAATGTGACATCCATATAAATCAAAATATAATATAGGTAAATGTATACTTGCGCGAGGAAATTAAGGCACTGACAATCAGTCACGCCTAACTGGTATAAACATGAGAGGGTAGACAACTACCAAGTTTGTGAACAGTTCAACAAACAGGCACGACCAAAGAAATTGAAAATAAAATCTCCAAAAGTCCTAGAATACTGCATGTTCAACTTAAAAAATGTGGTGGTTGTCTGGGCATCGTGTCTTCCACTTGGAAAAGTGCATCAACTATCTGCCCATGTATGCCCGAAGAAAACATCTCCAGACAGACCTACATGTAGGCCTAGTACAACTTTTGATGAAGCAAGTCTAGTGACAACATCTTGAAAGCTGCCAACCTTCTCAAAAAGCAGTAACCTGGAGATCCAATTCCAGTTGCCATTGAACAAGCTATACAGAGCCTGAAACACAAGAAAAATATTTTTTTAAATAAGTTTTGCACTTATCATTTAAAAGGACCAGTGGTGAATACTCAAAAGAACTTTAGAGAAAACTGGAAGCGGAGCATTTACAATGTATATAATTTATAAATAATGTACAAAGGCCTTTATGTAACAAACAAAATTGAAATGACGAAAATGAGAATGGACAAGTTGCATTGAACTATCATAGGAGTATAACAACAGAGGACATGAAGGACAAATGGAGGAAATACAAATAAATTGAACAAGCAGAAATCGTCTGATAACAAGTAGCCTACATGTAAATAAGAATTAGACTGAATACTATTTCTAGTTAAATTACCTGTTGTCGTAGATGTCCTAAATTAATAGGAGCCAACTGCCAATGTTGTAAACTGTTTTCAATTCCTGGTTGAAAGAAATGATAATAAAATAATACTAAGGCTTCCATAGTTCTATGAAAACATTAAAAAATAACACTACTCATCCAGACCGTTCTCTTGGATATCTTCAACACCATTATATTTCCAAGCATGTAAATATAGTGCAAAGTTGACATGCGGATGAAAATGCAGTATACCGTAAATGTACAATGAATGTACAGTGTGAAGTTACATTCACGTTCATAACGTTAGGCCTATCGATTGAACTACTGAATTCAATACATGTAAAAACAAACATTGTTGAAACAAGTTTCACTTTATTAACAATGGAAAGGTTTGCCGATCATTTATTAATTTAACGCCACTGTGTGTTTTAATAAACTTAAAGACTGCGAGGCCAAATGTATTCATTGTCAGGGATCAGGCTGAATGTTCATTTGATGCAGTACATGTCTTTTTGCAAGAATTCACAGTAACCGTACACAACTGTTTCTGTAAAAATGGCTATCCTTTATATGCATTCAGAATACACACGATCAAAACGAGTTAACCGTGGGGTTGTTCTTAAACCCCCTCGACCCACGACCCCTCGACCCCACGACGTACGCTCATATAACGAAGCACACGTACTCGCGGAATTCACTACCACCAGTGCAGTACGAATGTCTGTATACATTGTATGTATTTCGCAATGCCCATGCGCAAGGCTGGCCGGCCTGCGCCAGAATCAAATTGTATCCCAAATGGGAACCTGTTTATGGCCCGAGTTCGAAAATGGCTAGCTCGCGTCGCTAGCCTGTTGCGTCGTTTGCTGCGCGAAATCAACGAATTTATAATGCTGCCACAAGCCAAATTATACCATTCCCGAGTAGATAATTTAATATTCTATCAAAAAAATTGCATACTTATGTCGGATTTTTGCTAGTTGGGTGAGGGCGCAGTTTTTGGCAACGTTCTTCCTACAAGTCGTTACGGTCGTAGGATATTGCTTCAGCTCCAAGCATCCTGATTGGTAGATAAGCATTACATCACAAACTGGCTGGCATGCGCGCACAGCCCCAAATGTACATTTTACTTGGACGTGGAAAAAATCCCAACTATTTTGTCCGTCAACATTTTAGCAAAACATAATTATTTCTTATTTAATAACCTATTTTATATTATTCTATTTCAAAATTAGACTTTTGGAGGAGAAAAGGATTTAGTTATTTTCCCCAATTAACCTATAGGATCTTCGATTATTAAAAAAGATCTTGGGGTGGCAATATTTAAAATGTATTTATTTTTTAATTAGGGGGGGGGAGATGATCAAGCTTTCCAATTTCGAATTTGGTGGAGACATTAAAAATGGAGAAAATAAAGATGTTTTTAAAACAATAACACAAGAAAAACACAGTTTACAAATACATGTTCATACAAGAACAAACAAAATAGTTTATTAAAATAAATAAATGAATAAATATAATTACAAACTTACAATCATCACTTGTGATGTTCTAATGTCTCTGTACTCATTGAATAACATAATAACTTCACAAATTATATTACCTGATAGTGTACGCATGTTGTGGCACCATAAACTTGGAAAAATCAATGCTACATCAAAACTGGAACTATTTCCAAGATGATATACCTGAGATGTCTAATATTATTAAAGCATATTGCAAGACTTTTGAATGTTCAAGCTTAATTTTACTATTTAAATTGGCATCACTTTTGCACTTGACCAAAAATACAGAAACAAATAATATGTTTCTATTATAAACATAACACTTAACTTACAACTTCCACAAATACCTTTTAAAAATAAATACAAAATATCTGACATGTAGGGTGGCAATCTGTTCGTTTTTTTTGGCATACAACATTAATTACTAATAACTTTTACAAAATAACACACAGCTAAATTGCAGAAACATACAGGTAACAATAATCATGCAATGCGTTAAGCCGTTAATGAAAAATTATATACATTTCACTATAACATTTCGCTAGATTGTTATCATGTTTTATGGTAGTACAATAATGTAGTACTTCACTTGAGCTGCTTGTGAACAATATAACTGAAGATAAAAAAGATCTCTTCACAGATTTAGTTATAGAATATATGTGTCTTTCTTTGGCATCACAGGTTTGGCAAGGTTATGTACATCATGTTTCGACACTAAACAAATTATAGTTTTTATCTGAACAAAATAAAACCGTCTTTCATTAAGAAAAATAACCTAACCACTGTTGTGTGTGTTCATTAAACATGAAGGTTGGCAATCTATTTCCTTCTTTTGGCATAAAACATATCTTACTAACATACTAATATACTATACATCACACACATCAAAATATCAGAGACATAAACTTACAATTAGCATTAAGCATGTATTGCTTTAAACCCTTTATCTCATATTTCTTATAATGAAAGATGATATATCCATGTAAATATAATGACTGTTTCACACTTGGAATATTGCTGTAGTACTTCACTTCATCTGCTTGTGAACAATATAACTAAAGATAAAAAAGCCTGAATTAAAAATGCTGGCCATTTACATAATATGTGATGCGTTCTACCGAAATCAGACACATTTGGGCAAGAAATCAAAATCGAGTTGGTTATTGATAATGAAAGTAGAGATCTTCAGCTTTATAATATCTTTCTTATATTAATTGGAAGTGTAAAAGCGGAATTACGTCATTTTTAAGTTTGTCTTTACGAAAACTCAAAACGGAGTTATTGTTCTTTAAAGTTTCATTTGGTATAATTTACGTAATAAACTTCTTACAAAGGTACTTCATTTTCCCTAGTAACAGGCATTACAGAATAATAATACTGCCTTATTAAGGGTTTTATATACATTAATTTTTTATTTTTTTTATTTTTTTAAAAATATTTCTCAGTTCTGAGCTCTGCCCAAATGTGTCTGATTTCGGTAGAACGTGTCACATATGGTCAACAACTAGTTGATCTACATGCAAGTCTATGAGAAATGGTCAAAACAATAGCTCTGCATGCACAAAGAACTACAATAACAACATTACACTGTAAAATTAAGTTCTTTGTGAAGGAAATCTCTCTGACATCTTGTCAAGGCTAGACCTTCTGAAATCACAAGCATCTCAGGCAGAAAATATGGATACCTTCCCCTTATGCACTTCCTCTTCACGTGATAGTAATAGTCTGTAATCCCTCGATAAATAATGTTAATAGTGGGGTCATCCTTATCAGGATATTCCCAAGCACCCCTGTGGGCTATGACAAGGTTATCTGGTGGGAGGGACAACATTTTCGAATGGCTTGTTGCAGTGCCAACATTTGTTGCGATCTTTCCTGACATTTTTTGTATGGATGATAACAAATGGTTCATTATTGTGATAGCATTTTGTGAATACAGGGTTATAATCAACATTGTCCTTGGACAGTGGTCCATTATTTCTAGTTCGGTCTCGCCCACGGAATTTCGGCCTATCTCCTTTATTGCCAGTCCCAGGTTTTCTTTGACTAAGCAGGGCAGTCTTATTTGTTTTCTGAGGTTGGTTATTAAGCCATCCTAAGTGACATTCCAATAATTTCTGTTGTGCTGCGACAGCCAGACTATGCTTACAGGTAACTTTGGATCTGTAGCCTTTGCAGTCACAGGAAACATTGTTTGTGTTGACTTTACAAGTGTTCATGCCATGTTTACTTTTAGAGTAGACGAGGTACTCAGGGACTTTCCCTTTTCCTGGTTTTCGGGTGATGAGACCAAGAGTGCTCAGCAATTCCTCTGCTCCATTGATTATGAGACCAACAGTTGGCTCAGGAAGTCCACGGCCATGTAGTGTGTTCTGTACAGACTGGGGAAGGGTGACATCTACTTCATCAGTGCAATCAGGCTCCGTCAATGGTACAATACCTTTCCTTTTCTTGGCCTCAACTGGAGTAAGTCTGGAGGCTTGTGACAAATATTTCTTCTTTGCCACTTGGGGTAACGCTACCCACACATGAGCAGGAATAGAAATGTAGCTATAATCTGCTGTTAGCCTAAAATCACCTTGGCCAATGAGAGCTTTGGTGAAACTAGCTTCCATGGTCTTCTCGATTGTAAGGATGACGCTTGAAAAGTAATTAAGGAATGTCATCTTTTTATCATGATGTGAAGTCTCCTTCGCAACTTGTTGTAGTCTACGGTTAAAGCCTTCAGCTCCATTTGTGTAGGGCCGCTGATGAACGGAAAAGTTAGCCTTTCTCCTTGCGGATTTGAGAAGCCTTTTTGCAATGTCCTTGCTTCTGGATTTCAGCCAATGGTATGCACGACTCGAGTGGCCAGCAGTTTTGCCCGTTGCAATCATTTCCCAGTTTTCAAAATCGGATTTCAACAGTTTTTCCTCAAACTCTTCCCGGTCTTCACAATCTACCAATCCACCAGGCCCTGCTAACGCCTGCATGAAATCTGCAGTATTCTCTTTGGAAATGCGTAGGTCATGTCTCAAGTAGTCTTGAAAATTAGGCTGAAAATGATTGCAGCACCGGAGCAGGTTTCCATACGGCTTCCAGGCTTTCCACAGGGCGACTTCGTCGTCAGTGATGACCGTCAACTTGTACTTTTTGCTCTTGATTGCAGGAGTGGCATGAGCAACATCTTGGACAATAAGTTCATGCACCCTTGAATCTTTTCTTTCATGAAAGGCAACAGCCAGCATCACCCATGGGTGCTCCCCATCTTTGTTTAAGAGTGACTTGTCCATGAGTGTGCTTGTTGTGACGTAGAAATCCTGCTTCCCAAATGTTGTGTCTGTCTGCAGGACTGTTCCATTTTCAATGAATCTGGAATTGGCTTTCATATAGGGAGTCTGGAACACTAACGTGATTCCATGTGTTGCATGTTGACCTATAATGGCACTCTCATGTAACTCTTCATTGAAATCTAATATCTCTTGCAAGGGATCTCTGGGCTTGCTGTTGTACCTGATGTTGTAGATGGACTTAATAGTTGGTTGCTGGCATGGATCATCACACAGTGGGTCTTTGTTCTCTGCATTGTGAAGGGTCAAACCTGGCTTTTGATGCAACATGTCATTCCTTATTCTCTTGCGGGTGCTCTGTGCAAGCCTCCCAAGAAAAGGTTTCTCACTTTTCTTTGCATTTCCATGCTTCTGTGGCACAAAATCAACTGACGTGACGTTCGCTGGAAGATTATATTGCACAAAAGCTACATTGTTAACAGCACTGCCGTCCTTGCATGACATCCAATTGATCTGTCGTCTAAGACCGTACTTAGGTATGGCATAGGTATGCCAGTGTAAGAAATATTCACCTTCGTCTAGAATATAGTCCGCTAACTTCTGACTGATGTGGATATGCTTCCACCTCCCTTCAACTTCTTTCACTACCCAACGGTAATGCCTGAGTTCCCTGGTGTACACCCCATTCCCATCTGACACAAGATCTGCACGATGCACATGATTCAAATCTACCAGAAATACAGCATCTTGCCGAACACACAAGGGTCTATCTGTACACTTTTCTTCCTCTAGAGAATCATACAAAAGAAGTGTGCACACTTTCTGCATAATGTATGGAACCTTGTTTCGCAGTTCTAGTATGGGTATTTCTTTCCGTCCACGCCAGTATGGCCCTTCATTAAACACATATGAGAACTGCCCTGCCACATTACCATCAGTGTCATCACTGGAAATCACAATGCAAGTGGCATCATGTGTGAGGTCCTCAAGACCTGAAGGGGCCAGAGGATCGTCAAGACCTGAATGTGATGGAGGATCCTGATGCATTGAAGGTAAAGGAGGACCCAGAGGACTTGAAGGTGATTGATGATGATGATGATGTACGGAAAGTGAAGGTGAAGCAGAATGATGACTTTGATCTCCTCCTCTGTGGCCTTGAGGACATGATGGTGAGGAAGAATGCTCACTGTTGCTCTCCAGTGTGGGAAGTCTTCTTCTCTTGGTTCCGTGTGAAGGCATACAGTCACTGTCAGAAGTCAGGGAGTCTGTGTGACAGGAGCTGAAATTTCAATAGAGAACAATTGAATGAAATAAATCTCAAAACTTAACTTGATACATTGGTGCAGTGTCGTCATAACCATTTGTGGACATTTTCAAAATGAAAACCAGGCTACATTGAATATCAAAACTGATTTAATGTTTATGTGCATTTTAACATGCAACAGATGATGTTCGCAGAAGTTGCTGTTTACACTGTAAACCTATAATTCTATAAACACTTCAGACAACTTCCAGGATTTGAATTTTGGGTTGGGTTCCTTTTACAGGGTTTTTATGCTTAATGTGAATTACCTTATTCATGAGCAAAAGTTGAATGTCAGTTCAGGCAGAAAATTCAATGTTACAGTTATTTCAGAACCATATCTAATCTAGCAAGAATTTGGGATATTTTGCTATCGTACATTTTCTTTTCTATAGCAATTACTTGAATCAGTACAACATTCACCCTTTTTCAGTGCCCATAAGTACTATTTTTAATGCATGGTACTCATAATTCATGGTAGGGCAGCAAAAATTGTTTCCATGATCAGATAGACTATACATATAGACTATGACAGAAGTCAATCTGTTCAGAGATCTGCATGTTGGGGTTGAGGTTAGCAGGCAAATAAAATATCAAGGTAATTCACAATAGCCAACAAGAAATAAATATACAAATGTGACTGTCAATGCCAGTTGTGATTTCCAGTGCTGTCTGATAACTCAACTCGAGATGAATTTTCAAACCTACCAGTATTCTTGCTGTGCTGATATGGGGAAAGGCTCACAAGCCTCACTTTCCAAGCAATCTTGGTAAGTGACAATGTTAAGGTTGACAACTTCTATTCGACCAAACAGCTGCCGGAGGGTCTTCTTAATGCCGGGTGAAAATGACTGAGATGTTGTCTCCAGGAAGCAGTCCAGGTCAACCATGTCGAACACCGCTTCCAGTGTGTCTTCTCGTTGGAAGTAAGATGATGTATATGACGTCCCTCTTTTAAAACATCGAATTAGCACAACATCCTCTTCCTTGCATACCCTATAAGTAGATCCACATGAATATGTGACGTCACAATTAATTGAACTGCTATAAACTCATCAGACCTGTTGTCATGAGCTGACAATGCCTATTCTCTATTATTTAAAGTGTCCATGATCATAAATTGTGTAACTTTATATTCTTCTTAAAACTATTTGATATTTCTGTTTGGTTAAAGTTATTGAAAAGTGGACTAATTTTACATTTAAAATTTAACAACAGAGAGCACCGTTACCGGGATGTCATTTCAGGAAGAAACTATTCCACTTGGGCCTTTTATCTGTAGATTGTGAAAACATTTGTTTTCTCACTGGCTTACTGACATGTACTGACACAACAGCAAAATATAAAAAATCCTGGCAACTTTTGGTGCTGAAATAACTGTAACATTGAGGTTTCTGCCTGAACTGGCATCACATTTTTGCTCAAGAATATGAAAATTTGCATTAGCATAAAAAAAGGCAACAAAATACCCTTCAAATAACAAAAATGAATATAAGGTTACATGGCACACAAAGGTTCATTTTCAACGACTGCATAAAAATGATATTGCATGGGCCCTTCAATCATGGCTGTTCAACCAAGGCTGTGATCAGGAAAATGTTTGATCCATGACGTGTCTCATGCCATGCTAAACAGTTAACAATGTCCAGTATTTATATAAACACAAACAAAATTCACTGACACCTACTTGGTAGGGGAAGCTCGCTCTTCATTATCATCAGTGCTGGAGATGATGATTGGTTCCGTGGTCCTGGTACATGTACTTTCTTCCTTGAATGGACAATGTTCTTTCTCAAGTGTGCCAGTTGCGTAATTGAAGTGCTGTCCATGTTTTATCAGTATCATACTTGCATTTGGTTGGATCAGAACACAGTTGTCTTGCCTGTGTGGCAATAGTTCAAGTATCGTGACCCGGCTAGCATTCTCCTCAACAACTAGGATCCGCAGATTGAAGACCTGGCTGAGGATGTGAAGAATTAGGTCCACAGAGTCACTGCCATACTTTCCTGTCTGTGCCCAGCTCTCCAGCTGTGTAAGAGTATCTTCTGCACTCAAAGCAGAATATGGCATGTAGTCATCTGCATGCTGCAGAAACTCATCAAGCACCATACACTTGACAGTTTCCTTTGACAAACCCTGTGTACTCATAGATGTCTGGGATGATCGTAAACCCCCATGAACAGCATGAAGTATACACAGTCCATCTTTGGACACCTCCACCTCCGTCAACCTACTGGCACGTAGATAGTCTGTCAGGGTATTGTACCTGTAAATATAAAAATCACTGTTCACAAGAAGGCCAACATATATAGAAACAATTTTTTCCCCGTCTTCATTATACCACTTTCTTTAAAGGTAATATACAGTATTTGCTTTGTCAAATATATATTGTTCTTTTTGGCTGTTTGATTGCTCATGAATATTGTTCACTATGTTGCATATTCATTGTTATACATTGCCTGTACGAACCGAATTTGAAAACGGAATTTACCAAAAAACCGCCCAAGCCTATTACGCTCAACTGAAAATAATTCAATAAAAAATGTAAGTTCTTGTAGTCTGGTTCAATGACCATACTTTAGATAAAACTGAGCATTGTATAGACATCGGGGAATTGTCAGGTCAGGGGACCAGCCTACCTTTCTTGCACCTATTCACAGATGTGTAAACAATTTCAAAGAAAATGTGGACTAGCTAAATTTGGTAAATTGGGGGCAGTATTTAAAAAAATGTCAGGATTTTCCAACAATGGCCAACCCACCGTCATTTTACACATACCCTGTGTCCATAGACAGTTGTGTGGTACTCTGACTCATGTTTCTGTACATCCAGTCTCTCCTTAAAACGAACACCTGCATGACAAGAAAATGCATTTTGGTATTTAATTAAGCATGCTAGAGAATGACATAAATATTTCCTTTGCTGTACCTGTGCAACCAGGAAAACAGGTCCACCAGTTTTGAATAATAAATCTCATAAGTCGCTGGTATAAAGGATCTGTTCTAAAACTGTTTAAAGGCCCTGTCACACCATGGCGTATGGCCTGAACGTATACCGACGTATACAAAAAATAGCTCGAAAATTGTCAGAGTCCAAGAACGTCCAACTTCCCAATGAATTGCATCTGAAAAGTCGACATCGGTGTTGGAATGGACGTATCCATAGCGTATCCATAGCGTATTTAACGTATACATAGCGTATGACTAACGTATTGATAGCGTATCACTAACTTATAACAAACTTATGACAGCGTATCACAGCGTATGACCAACGTATGCTTAACGTATTCGTAGCGTATGTCTGCCATGCTCTCTGATGATGATGGGTTGATGATGGGTTGATGTGTTCAGCACGACAGACCATGAAGAAGTGAGGATGAGTTACTCAAAGGACCCATATATATACTCAAACCCCCCCATAAGTTCCCAAAATGCCGAATGCTCGCTAGCTGTAACGCAGCATACGCTAGCTGTACTGTAGAAACACGTTATATACGTTACACGATCGCCAGGCATAAGTTGTGCATAAGGTGGATACGTCAGAATACGTCGAGACTCGTTGGAGATACGTCAGGCATAGGTTAGACATACGGCACATATACGTTATCAACTCGTTATCACTACGTTGGCTGTACGTTTCCCCGTCAGCTGACGTACATCAACGTATACCAACTTACGAGTAACGTACCTCTAACGTATGTCAGCGTATGTCAACGTATGTCTAACGTACCACGAACACCTGGGAACTTATGCAGAACGTATTAAGCACACGTTGAGTACGCCGAGAAATTTTGAACATGCTCAATAATTTTTCGCGGGCTCGACGTGTTCCAAATTTTCACAGCGTGCTCTTAACGTAAACGACGTATCCCCTACTTACCCCTAACTTATATCAGCGTACACCAACGTATTTTCGATATTTCGCATACGTTGGCATACGTTCAGGCCATACGCCATGGTGTGACAGGGCCTTAAACGTGGTTAAATAAGAGAAAATAATATTTTCTTACATGCTCCAAAAATTAATGTCATAAAAGTATGAAAGATTAAAACGGATGCCGGTCAATTCGCCCCCTCGCAAACTCGCCCCCCTGTGGTTTAACGTTAATATAAGAGAGTAATTAAAACATTATTATAATAAAAGCAGGATGTACGTGGACATAAATAACTAATTTAATGAATCCAATTATTATTTTAAGTCTTATAACTCTGTGGTAAATTATTTGGCGCTATTTAGACTGATTTAATATAAGACTAAATAGAGTAAATCAAACATTTAACAAAAATAAATATTACAATACTAGGAAACTAGCTTAAAAAATACCGAGTAAAATAAATAAATAAATAAGTAAAATTAAAAATGAGTAATTGCATACAAAATAAAAAATACAAATATTAAAATGTAATTAGGCCCAAATAAACAAAATACAACTTTGTAAATATTCATAGTATATACATACTGTAAAACTGGTAATTTTCGCGCGAGTAATTTTCGCGCTCACCACCCACCAAACACATTCGCGGTTGTTGCTTTCGCGCACGTACAACATGGTACAACGCACACGATGGTTGACACGTATCTACCACTTCAAAGGTGACTGTTATATAGTGCCGAAGTCGAGCACCGGCGCTATGCACAATGCTTATAAGTTATATACATGTATGTACATGTAGGTACGTCTTCATTACGGGGCCGGGGGTAGAGGTAAACAAAGAAAATATTAGTAACTTACCAATCCACCGGGCGGGTAATAAATTCGCGTGTTTTTAAATTTGCGCTGTCTAACCGTTACGCGAAAAGCGCGAAAATAAATGTTGCGCGAAAATTACTAGTTTTACAGTAATACATAGTATACATAGTAATATGATAGTAAAATAAAATGTAACTGTTTTGTTTAGCTAGTTTTCTCTGTATGCTATTTTAATTGTTAATGTTGATTTATTAATTCATTAGACATTAATTTTTGTTAAATAAAACATCCATTGAAAATGAAATTATTAGGCCCTAGGTTTGATTTAATCTCTTACTTTTTATATACTAAATGAGTCCCAATAGCGCCTAATGATTCATTTTCATTAAAAAAGTTATGTCCTGCCTTTATAATGTTTTATTTACTCTCTTATATTAAACATCAACAAATTATAGGGGGCGAGTTTGCTGGGGGTTGAGTTTGTGAGGGGCGAGTTTGTGAGGGGCAGATTGAGGGGGCGAGTTGACTAGCAAGTAGCATGCATTAAAAATAAAACCACTACAGATTTGGTGCCCAATTTCCGGACGCCACGGTTTTTGAATTTCAGACTTAATCTCCTGTCCTGACACTAAAATTACTCACAGCGTTTCAACGGCCAGCATTATTTAAGGAGTACCAGTCTTAAACTGAATGAATATGAAGCCCGTCAACTACAGGTTTTGGCAACAAAATAGCGCCGAAATAGGTGACCACTAACTAACGTTAAGTTAACCTGAACTCACTGAAGTAATGTTGTATCTGAACGTTCCAGGCAGATCCTGTGACAATCTGCCAATATTTTGATGTGATTTTCTTCGTTTATTGAAGAAAATTGGTCAAGTTTGGCGCACAATGTTTGACAAAATTAGTTATGCCTACAAGTACCTGTACTGTCAGAATATGTGACTCTTGCTGTCCATTCGATACTCCCGATCTCCGTTCATGTATGTTCAGACGTTCAGTATAGTAGCACGCGCACGGGCCGGGTGCAGCGGGCATTCTAATTGGGGCCGTATTCGAACACAGATTCCGATTCACAGATTCCGATTTGGGATACGATCTGATTCTGAGCGCGCGTACGTCGTGGGGGTCGAGGGTCGTGGGGGTCGAGGGGGTTTAAGAACAACCCTTAACCGTGTACGCTGTACGTAAACACGTGATGCGTTACGATGGATGCACTAAACATGTATGTACGTTAAACGCCATTACTTTGTACACAATAATGTTAAAACCAACCGCATAAACTGATTTTTGGGGGAAGGTTTTTTAAAGGAAATAACCTTGTCCCAGACTTACTTTGTGGATAAAATAAAGGTAGATGCCACCATCGTTGATTTACTAGGTCGATTGTGCTTATCAAAAATTCGGACGTATCCATGACGACAGCTAGAAAAACGTCTTCAAATGTTCAAGGCAAAGACGACATTTAAATGACATTTAAATGTCTACTACGTAGACTTCAACGGCAATTCCACAATGTAAACAGCCTCAATTTTGCGGGAAAAGCTATCATGTGACTGTTTATTAAATAAACTTTGTATATTCATTACAAAATTGCATATTTAACTTGAAAACCAATCACAAGAAAGCAAAATGTAAACAAACCAAATATAGATTTGAACCACACGCGTCACCCCTACGCGCGAGATGTATGAATGACGGAACAAACGCATCATTTGCATACTGTTTAACATTCGACAACAGAGAATTACTTTTTAAAAGGAAAACAGCCGTGGCCGGCCATGGAAGGAAAAAGAAAGAAGAGTATCACATTGAGCAGGGTTAATCCTTATTTGGGTTAGTGAGATTTCGTATCTCCTCTCCGGACCTGGCAAAGAAATCTTCAACATGTCTCCCGTCAATCAATAAATCTGTAAAAAAAATATATATATATTAATAAACCTGTTCAGTTTACAATATAAATGTTCAATTTATTAAACCTTTTTTAACCTTGTTTAGTTTATTAACCTTTTGTTTTAACTGTTATCAGTCTCAATGTAGTTGAATATTACCAAGTTCCTGTTCAATCTGTTAATCTAGTTTTATCCACTTACCACCTATCTGTGACTTGTTGAAATTCATCCGTTTTATAATGCTCTGACGGAGGCTCTGTATGAAATGGTCAGTGAGTGCAAGTCAGTGAGTGCAATGGTCAGTGAGTTCTGGCTACTCTAGCAGTACTTGCACCAACATTTGTCATGAATTCTGGGTTTACCAATAGAAATTTGGCGAACTGCTTGATGCTCAACATATATTTGTATATTGTTTGGGGCTGCCCAGGTCAAAATTCAGTTTGAAACCAGTTGAAAATATCAAGGCTAGGTTTAACTGGATTGAGTAAGGATTTAACTATGTTCAACTGAATTGAACGTTCACCAATGTTACCAACTAGGTTCAAAATTCAGTTGTCCTTTTGTTGAAACCAGATAAAAATATAGTGCTCAACTGGGTGCAACACATAACTATGTTAACTGGATTGCTAACTAGGTTCAACATTCCAGTTGGAACCAGTTTAAAAATATCAACTGGGCTCTCCTTGCGCAACTAGGTTTAACAGGGTTTGCCAACTATGTGAAAATTTCAGTTGAAACCAGTTAAAGACATCAACTGGTTCACCTGCATTCTACTAGTTGAACTGGGTTTGTCAACTACGTGCGCTATATAAATCTTACATTATTATTATTATTAGGTCTTATTGGTTTAAGCTTCCAAGAGGAAAATTCAGTTAAATCCAATTGCAATTTTGAGGTATGTTTTGAAAACATAAAAACACCAATTGTACTTTCTGTGATCACTTGGCTTGAATCCCAGTCAAGACCAATACTTTCAGTCAATCTACATGTACCAAATATTTTACCATTTCAACTTAACCACTGGTTATAAAACCCAGACATAATGTATGTGAATGCATCATATTTTGGTGATTACCAATAACTAATTATAAATGTGATTCACATACATTCTAACTGTTTACATACAGTTGGGGTTGGGTCGGAAAAATATTAAACTCATAAGGATTTTATATATCGACTGACTGAAATGCACATTCTCTGGATCTGTTCAAGAGTTCACTAAGACCGATCTTCTTTACTAGTTATAAATCTCACATAATCTTGTGCATTTTCACACTTTGTGTAGTTTTAAAAAGAGTTCGTCATATGTACAGTGTATGTTTACCTGCCTGTATGGCGCATTGGGGTCTTGTCATTGACGGATGCGCTTTACAAAATGATTTATTATTGTTATCAAATACTTTAATAGCAACAAATGAGATAAACCACAACTCACCCAATTTGAGGCAACAGACATACCCAGTCCACCAATATCTCAGTTCATGGAAATTAAGTTTTATTGTTTCGTACCACACAAACATGTATCAATTGCAAGTAAATGGGAAAATATACAAGTAGGGTTGGGACACACCTATCTTTGTCATTTGATTGGTCATGATGGTAGAACACACGTCACATATCATCCATTATATTGCCATACCATGTCACGACACTTTAACATTTAATAATTATATCTCTTGCAGTCATTAAACCCAATTTCATCAGCGTTTTCAAAATAATCGTCCCATGTTCATCTAAACGAGTGCAAAGTCGTGTCACAGCATGTACAAGGGACAAGGTTACTTAAAATGTCAACTCAGTGGAAAACTCGACCATGTGACAGCTCAACAGTTGAGACAAGAACATGAACGTGACTTCAACGCTCATTATATTCTGCAACATTGTACTTATATGCATCCATTTTTCATTATAACGTAATACAACATAATACACTGTTTTGTATCCGTTACTAAATTAACATATACATCAAACATCACCCAAATACATGTAAATGTTACGGAATTCTGTGACCTTATCGTGATGATGCAAACAGGTTTTAAAATTAAATGAACGAAACAAAAAATTTTAATCAACATTTTCACATGCTTGTAAAATTACCCAAACATTGAATTAAAATGAGGTTATTGAACCATCACTGTACATTACTTTTGTGATGTACACCTGTTTGTGATGGACATGCATTACTAACAATCAGGAGTACCAAACCTACACTTTGGTGGCTCTGTCAACTTTTAAGCATTGTCCCATGACTCAAAAAGGTCAAATTCAACTCTTTTTCAGTAGTGTTAACCACATTATGAAGTATTTTAATATTTTTCCATAATGAATTTTATAGGATTTCTAACAAATCATTAATTAGAGTAGACTTTGACCAATTTGAGTGGAAGTTTTGGCAATCTCTGCCAATGACACTAAATCAGAGCTACATGGTTTGGAGGAAAGCATACATAAACTCTATTTCCTACATTTAGTACAAACAACTTCCTCCAAGTTCTGATGCTGAGCTACACTTAAATCTTGGGACACATGTGAAACACATTTTGATCTGGGAAATCTTTGCACCAGACTGATGATCTTGAATTCGTTTACCAACAAGAACTAGAGATCTAAACAGGAGGACACATTCATCCCAATATATATGATCTTCTGTAATTCCCCTACTGTACGCCCACCTTAAATAAAAGACTGTGCTGTTAACATTCACAGCTCTCTTATATTGTGCTGTATGATAAAAGTCCATCTTTTCGCAAGCGTTTGAAAACCATGACTTCGTTATGTCCTGCTGCATAATAAAGGAAACACGAATTAGTCCACAGTGGCCCCCATCTTGACACCATTTGCAGGTGTGACATGGAGTGCACATTAAATGTCATGGCAGTTGCACCAGTAATTGCATTCTAGCAACAAATTCAAATAATAGGGCATCTGCTCTATTCACTTCATCTTGACTGATAGACTTCTGTAGCAAAATGAAAACACCTTCTACAAGAAGGCATAAGTACAAAATATACATTGGTAAAACTCCTACAAGACATGGCAACATAAAAAGAGCAAGCCAGTTATACCATTCTGATGCCTTCCAGTATTTTCTTTCTGATACTGGTCTTGGTTTTCGAGCTACAAACATAGGCGTTTTTATTTGTTGAGAAGTCTTATCCTTGCCTCGTTGTTTGGTGAACCTATGTAGTATGGACTATCAGCAGGCGAGTCAAACCAAATTTGCCAGCTGTCTAGGACACCAAGTAGGTTACTATGCATGAAGTCTGATGGGAAACCCACACAAGAGGAAAGTATGGAATGTTTATCTCATGGACTTGGGCCTTTTACACCTCGTACTGGATGACCCTCATCTAAAGCTTGCACCATGTCTTCTAGAAGTTCCTCATCCTGTCTTTCTTTATAGTCAACGACATCTATAGGATACTTAATAACACCATTAACAACTTTCCCTGGATGGTAGCAAAGCCCCAGCCCCATATAGCCATTGAATTGAACAGTATTTTGCATGGATGCTCTAGCAACTGCATCAACAACGCAACATACTTCCAAATATTTACTATGAATATGTTCTCCTTTATTCCACACAACACCATCTGTTGCCAGCACTTGGGCCTCTTTCACAAACTGCTGAAGGAATACATCCATTCGTGGCTCAGATTTCCCAAAAACCAGATGCCGGCCAATAACAAATTACTCCATACCTTACTTTGGGAGGTAGCTCTATTGATCATGATATAGATTAGGCCATAATGTGCCAATTTGATGAGTTTATGCCAAGGCATTCCATCAGGAGTTGAAGCAATACGAGTTATTGTTGAACATTGTTCAAGTTGTTGCCCTGTTTGCTAAGTTTCTGATATATTTCACCATCAAAATGTCCTCAAGTTTGTTGTTCACTTCTTGTTTTGTCTCTGTGAGATTCTATACGAGAGATGTTCTAGCTATTCCTGAGTTTGGAACAAATTTTGATGATTGAGCTTGCAAACCAACAGTTATGAAGAAATTATCTTCAGTTAGTTTCTGAACACAATTCTCACTCTACTGTAACATCCAGGCATGGCAATTTCTCGTTCATTACATACCCACCATTTTTGATAGTCACCAATTGTGAAACAATGAGAGCAAAAAAATGAAATGAAAGATTCCATGGATTTGGATTTTTGAACACTTTCTTCAATGGAAATGTTACGGATGCCATCAATACTGCCTTACCAAATATTTCATTAATCAGTTTCAAGCAGAACATTGGCTTAGAACCAACGGCAGAAAGAGAGTGTCTACATTACAAACAATGTTTAAAATCTGTAAACAATGCCTCAGCTTGGTGGTTGTTTCGAGTCCTGGATGGTATTTGTTCATCTAGTGATTCATTAAGTAAGAGAATCTAGCCGGTGTCATCTTCTACATCATCACCACTGTTGTGCTTGCATCAGACTATCAGGATGAGGATCGGCTTGGTCATCTTCTTCATCACCACCAGAACTTGTACCATTGTCCAAGATTTACATACTTCCTCTCCACTTGAGTGATCCAGAGTTGATATCTGCAGAATTTTCCTGAAGATAAAATTTTAATTTAATTTAATTGTGACTTAAGTCCCCTAATCATGACTTGTATGCAGTAGGCTCAAAAATAAAATTGAGGGTCAGCAAAAATTCAAGCCCATGTTCCCTAAATATTTTAGCTTTTTGGAAAATTATGAAGCATACTTTTGTAGATATTTCTACAACTTTTCAGAAACTTTCACAGCTTTCAAATGGCTCTGTACTAAAATAAAAGTTTAATATATGATGTATTTTAAAAATTGTAACTCAGAAAAGGTTATATTGATCTTCAGGCTGTTGCCATTATCAGGGACTCCATGAAAATTGATGATGGAGCCACCATAATCTGAGGTGTAAGGACATGAAAGGCCAACGCATTTTTTTTTTTGAGCTTTTCCGCTCATGTATGCCGGCTTACCTGAGAACATGGCTGTTATGTCATCATCACTACAATGTTCATGTTCAGGGCTACTGACATCAGAACATGAATGCAAGATTCTTGATATTCTCCATTTGATTCCTGAATTTGAAGGGAATACTACTAATAACAAAAATAATTAGTATTCATTGCAACTTTTTCCCTTAAGGACTCAAAACTTGGTATTTCGTTGCCAGGTGAATTATCAGAATCATTTCAACTTCAGTAAGAACAAATTCAATGATCAAAATTGAAAGATTAGGTACTGTAAATATATCAGTGTTGATTATTCAATTTGTTCACACACGTTTGACTCGAGGTCTGAACTTTCATTGACTTGGGACATCCAGGGAATTGGACTCAGAGTGATGAGTCTTTAGCACACCAACTTTTTGGAGAGTACACACATGGCTACATGTTTGGGTGCCATTCAAAATAGTCAGTTAAAAGATTTCTGATTTTTTTCAAATTGTTTAGGCCCACCCACCCACCCAAATTTCGATTTTTCAATATTGAGATTACTTAATAATATCCTATACACTGAAGAACAGTGAATGCCTCTAAATAGAGCTTGATATGTATAGGATCAATGGTCTCCCAAGATCAGTAGTAGTTTCAATGGCTTTTTCTGGCTTCCAACAAACAACTTTCTTCTTCCCTTTCGTTTTGTCAATTATTTGTTTTCCTTTATAACAAAAAAAACTGAAATTCGATTTTCAGTTATTTCTTTTGACCCACCCACCCACACATTCTGAATGGCCTCAACTTTTTGTTCTTTCTTTTTTTCTCTTTTCTTAAGGCAGCAGTGGATATTTAGCCGGGGTCTGGCTTTCATCTAGTAAACACATACAACAATATTAAAGCCGGAATTATGAAAGCAACTGGAACATGCGCAGTGACTGTTTTTTAAGACTTAAAAATTGTACTCGTGTGTACACGAAAGAGGGGACTACACGATCTCATCATGCATCTGCCGGCTTAATAACGTTTACAAAATGACAGCCAGTTCCAGCAAAATATCCACTACCTCAGGCCCTAGGGCCCTACTTAAAATTTTTGTTCAACGAGAGACTCCAGAGATGAAAGGGAAAAAAGAAGATTTCTTACCCATTTTTTCTAGAGATAGCCTACATAAGACAACCCCAATATAAACTCAAACATGCGATATATTTTGCATTCCCAGTTTCATTCTGATGTAAAACTGTAATGATTTATGAGACTAAGTCTGAGACGTGAGTCTTGGCTAAAAGCACGCTAGATGTAAGCTAATATGTACATACATAGGCCTATGTTTCATCAATTATCAGACTCTGACACACACATGACAGACCACATAATAATCAGGCGTTAGTAGGCCTAACGATACATGTGTAATGTGCACTTTGAACGCAGAAAGCCGGAAACGATGACGACAGCGACTGTGCATTATGACATGTACTAATCAATAGGCCTATTTAATTGTTATGAAGACCTTAAGAAATGAATTTAGTTTATAATTGAATATTGGCTAATGCTAACGCAACATGGAGGATTTCTTTTCCTAACAACGCACGAAGGTCTTGAAGTTGTAATACCGTCTGGTCCTCCTGATGTCGCACCCATGTCCGTATGTCTGAGAATTCCAGGGTTGGTATGATTATCACAACTACTAGGCTAGGCCCCCTAACATTACTGTCAGGCCTAAAGTAACGTTACATTTGCCGGATCCGCTTCCATTTGTAAAACGTTATTTAAATTAAAACCCCGGCACGTGTCCCCGGATAGTTAGGCACTTTTTAACATGAGCAGTGACTGTTTTATATTTTATTTTGAACTTGGAAATTTCACCTTGACAATGCTAGTCTGGTTCCACGCCAACAAAACAAGCCACATGACTCATCCACAACAAGATGGAAATCGGATCATTTTCTAAAAAGAGTGTTTGTCTTGGCAAATATATAACGTTACACCCTAGGGCTGCTACAAGCAGTAAATAATGTTAGGGGCCTAGCTCACTATATTTGAGTTAGATAATTGTACTGTCCTCTCAGGACATACGAGACCTTAGGGTCCTTGACTGTCAGGAGGACCAAGGGTTGCTGATTATTGCAACTAGGGGCCTTCGTGCGTTTGTTAAGGAAGGAAAGAAATCCTCCATGTTGCGTTTAGCATTAGCTCATATTCAATTATAAACTAGGCTAGGCTACTTAAGTCTTCACAACAAATAATAGTCTAATGAATAAATACATAGTCATAATGCACAGTCGCCAATGTCGCCATCTACCAAGCTTCCGGGTTTAATTAAAATTTGCCACATTACATATGTTATCGCGTTAGCCTACTAACGCACGGCAATGTAGTCTGTGTCATGTGTGTCAGGAAGTTCGATAATTGATAGGTTATAGGCCTGGGTGTATGTAGGCTATGTATGTAGCTTCACATCTAGCAGTAGCACGCCAAGACCTCACGTCTCAGATTCCAGACTTAGTCTCATAAATCATTGCAAGCTTTTACATCAGAATGAAACTGGGAATGCAAAATATATCGCATGTTTGAGTTTATATTAGTTGTTGGCTATTATAGTAGTTATCTCTGAAAAAATGGAAGAAATCTTTTTTTCCTTTCATCTCTGAGTCTCTGTTGACCAAAAATTTAAGTAGGGCCTAGGCCTAAGGTAGTGGATATTTTGCTGGAACTGGCTGTCATTTTGTAAACGTTATTAAGCCGGCAGATGCATGATGATCGTGTAGTCCCCTCTTTTCGTACATGAGTACAATTTTTAAGTCTTAAAAAACAGTCACTGCGCATGGTGGGTCAAAAGAAATAACTGAAAATCGAATTTTTTTGTTATAAAGGAAAACAATAATTAACAAACGAAAGGGAAGAAGAAAGTTGTTTGTTGGAAGCCAGAAAAAGCCATTGAAAACTACTGATCTTGGAGACCATTGATCTATAATATCTGCTCATTTGAGGCATTACTTTGTTCTTCAGTGTATAGGATATTATTAAGTAATTCAATATTTAAAAATCGAAATTTGGGGTGGGTGGGTGGGTGGGCCTAAACAATTTGGGAAAAAAATCTAAATCTTTTAACACTGACTGTGTCAAAAAGTTGGTGTGCTAAAGACCTCACTGTCTGAGTCCAATTCCTGGATGTCCAAGTCAATGAAAAGTTCAGACCTCGAGTCCGTGTGCGGAATTGAATAATCAACACTGATATTTTTTACAGTACCTAATCTTTCAATTTTTGGATCATTGAATTTGTCTCACTGAAGTGAAATGATTCTGATAATTCACCTGGCAAACGAAAATACAGTACTTTGAGTCCTTAAGGAAAAGTCGCAATGAATAATAATTATTTTTGTTATTATTCTCTTCAAATTAGGGAATCAAAATGGAGAATATCAAAATCTTGCATTCATGTCTGATGTCAGTAAATTCTGAACATGAACATTGTAGTGATGATGGACATAAGCAGCTGTTGCTCAGAAAAAGAAAAATGCAATTGGCCTTTCATGTCCTTACACCTCAGATTATGGTGTAGCCCACATCAATTTTCATGGGCCCGAAATGGCAGCCTCCTCCGAAGTCAATTAATCCTTTTTCTGAGTTGAAGCAATTTAAAATACATCACATATATTAAACTTTATTTAGGCATACAAGAGCCATTTGAAAGCTGTGAAAAGTTTCTGAAAAGTTGTAGAAATATCTACAAAAGTATGCTTATAATTTTCCAAAAGTTGCTAAAGGCCATTTAGGAACATGGGCTTGAAATTTTGTTGACCCTCAATTTTATTTTTGAGCCTCTGCATACAAGCTTTCCTTCATGGATTAGGGGACTTAAGTTCACAATTAAAATTAAAAATTTTATTCAGGAAAATTTCTGCAGATATCAATCCTGGATCACTCAAGTGGAGAGAAGATGTAAATCTTGGACAATGGTGTCACAAGTTCTGGTAGATGAAGATGACCAAGCCGATCTCTCATCTCTGATAAGCAGTGCAAGCACAAATGGTGATGATGTAGGAAGATGAACTGGCTAGGATTCTACTTTAATGAATCACTAGATGAACAAATACATCCAGGACTTCGAAACAAATTCAAAGCTGAGGCATTGTTTATGATTTTAACATTTGTAATGAGACACCTCTCTCTCTGCCGTTGGTCTAGTCAATTTGCTTTGAACTGATTAATGAAATATTGGTAAGGCAGTATTGATGGTGCATCTAAATTATTTTATTTGAGAAAAGTGTTCAAAAATCCAACCATGAATCTTTCATTTCATTTTTTTTTTTGCTCTCATTGTTTCACCCATTGCGACTACTTTTCAAAAATGGTAGTAGTAATGAAAAACGAGAAATTGCCATGCCCTGGATGTTACAGGGAGTGTAATGTTCAGAAACTAACAAGATAATTTCTTCATAACTGTTGGTTTGCAGCTCAAATCAAAAATTTGTTCCAAACTCCAGGAATAGTGCTGAACATCTCTTATGCAGAATTCACAGAGACAAACAAGACAGTGAACAACCTTGAGGACATTTTTTGATAGAAATATATCAGAAACTTAGCAAACCAGGGCAAACAACTTAACAATGTCAACAACTTCGTATTGCTTCAACTCTCGGATGGAATGCCTGTGCATAAATCATCAAAGCGCACATTATGGCCTATATCTATATATCATGATCAATGAGCTACCTCCCAAAGTAAGGATGCCGAGTAATTTGTTATTACGGTCACATCTGGTTTAGAAATCTGAGCCATCGAATGGATGTATTCCTTCAGCAGTTTATAGAAAGAGGCCCAAGTGTTGGGCAACAGATGCAGTGTTGTGTGAATAAAGGAGAACATATTCATAGTAAAATATTTGGCATATGTTATGTTAAGTTACAGCGATGCAGCGTTGCTGGGAGCATCCATGCCAAAATACTGTTACCGCAATTCAATGGCTATATGGGCTGTGGGCTTGCTACCATCCAGGGAAAAGTTGTTAATGGTGTTGGCATTACATCCTATAGACGTCGTTGACTATAAAGAAAGACAGGATGAGGAACTTCTAGAAGACATGGTAAGCTTTAGGATGAGGGTCATCCAGTACGAGGTGTGCAAAAAAAAGGCCCAAGTCCATTGATAAACATTCCATACTTTCTCTCTTTGTGTGTGGGTTTCATCAGACTTCATGCATAGTAACCTCACTTGGTGTCACTAGATCAGCTGGCAAATTGTGGTTTGACCTGCTCGTTGATAGTCCATACTATATAGGTTCACCAAACAACGAGGCAAGGATAAGTAGACTTCTCCAAACAACAACAAAAAACGCCTATGTTTGTAGCTTCGAAAACCAAGACCAGTATCAGAAAGAAAATACTGGAAGGCATCAGTGAAATGGTATAACTGGCTTGCTGTCTTTTTATGTTGCTGTTGTCTTGTGTTTTACCAAATGTATATTTTATGCACTTATGCCTTCTCAGGTGTTTTCATTTTGCTACAGAAGTTCATGCAGTCAAGATGAAGTGAATAGAGCAGATGCCCTATTATTTGAATTTGTTGCTAGAATGCAATTACTGTATGGTGCAACTGCCATGACGATTTAATGTGCACCCATGTCACACCTCGCTTAAATGGTGTCAAGATGTGGGGGTCCACTGTGGACTCATTCGTGTTTTCCTTTCGATTATGCAGTAGGGACATAACGTGAAGTTTTACGAGTTTTCAAACGCTTGCGAATGAAAAGATGGACCTTTATCATACATAGTACAATATATGAGAGCTGTGAATGTTAACAGCACAGTCTTTTTATTTAAGGTGTGGGCGTACAGTAGGGGAATTATGAAGATCATATATTGGCCAGATGAATGTGTCCTCCCTGTTTAGATCTCTAGTTCTGTTGGTAAACGAATTCAAAGATCATACCAGTCTGGTGCAAAGATTTCCCAGATCAAAATGTGTTCACATGTGTCCTGGGCAAGATTTAAGTGTATTTTCGAAAGCATCAGAACTTGGAGGAGAAGTTGTTTGTACTTTGAATGTAGGAAATAGAGTTTATGTGCTGCTTCTCCAAAACCATGTAGTTTGATTTAGTGTCATTGGCAGAGATTGCCAAAACTTTCCACTCAAATTCGTCAAAGCTCACTTCTAATTAATGATTTGTTAGAAATCCTAGCAAAATTCATTATGGAAAATAGTAAAATACTTCATAATATGAAGTTTAAAAACACTTCACCTGAAAAAAGGAGTTGAATTTGACCTTTTTGAGTCATGGGACAAGGGGATGCTTAAAAGTTGACAGAGCCATCAAAGTGTAGGTTTGGTACCCTGATTGTTAGGTAACGCATGTCCATCACAAACCAGGTGTAAAAGTACAATGTACAGGTGATGGTTCAATAACCTCATTTAATTCATTGCTTGAGCCAATTTTTACAAGAAGTAAGAAATGTTGATTAAACATTATTGTTTCTGTTCATTTAATTTTAAAACTGTTTGCATCATCACGATATGATAAGGTCACAGAATTCGTAACATTTACATGCTTATTTGGGTGATATGTTTGATGCATAATGGTTAATTTAGTAACGGATTACAAAAACATAGTGTATTATGTTGTATTACGTTATAATACAAAAATGATGGCTATATGAGTACAACAAATGTTGCAGAATATAATGAGCGTTGAAGCTTCACGTTCATGTTCTTGTCTCAACTGTTGAGCTGTCGCTACGGTCGAGTTTCTTCCACCGAGTTGACATTGGCATTTAAGCAACCTTTTGTCCCTTGTACATGCTGTGACATCGACTTTGCACCTCGTTTAGATGTAGACATGCGGGGACGATTATTTTGAAAACGTTGATGAAATTGGGTTTAATGACCGCAAGAGATATAATTATTAAATTCTTAAAGTGTCGTGACATGGTATGGCAATATAATGGATGATATGACGTGTGTTCTACCATCATGACCAATCAAATGACAAAGATAGGTGTGTTCCAACCCTCACTTCTGTATATTTTTCCCATTTTACTTGTAATTGATACAGCGCCTGTGTGGTAATGAAACAATAAACTTTAATTTCCATGAACTGAGACATAGGACTGGTACAATTGTTGCATACCAAAATTGGAGTGAAGTTGCCAGGATTTATCTCTATTTGTTGCTATTAAAGTATTTGATAACAATAATACAATCACTTTTAGTAAAGCGCATTCCGTCAATGACAAGACCCCAATGCGCCATACAGGCAGGTAAACATACACTGTACATATAGACGTGAACTCTTTAAACCACATACACAAGTGTGAACAAATGCACAAGATTATGTGAGATTTATAACTAGTAAAAGAAGATCGGTCTTTTAGTGAACTTTGAACAGATCCAGAGAATGTGCATTTCAGTCAGTCGATATAGAAAATTGAAGTTTAATATTTTCAACTTAATCTCAACTGTATATAAACATGAAGTTATAATGTATGTGAATGTATCACATTTATAATTAGTTCTTGGTAATCACTCAAAATATGATGCATTCACACATACATTATGTCTGTTTTTATAAACCAGGTGGGGATTAAGTTAGAAATGGTATGGTAAACTGTTTTGGAATATACATGTAGATTGACTGGAAAGTATTGGTCTTGACTGGGATTCAAGCCAAGTTGATCACAGAAAGTACAATTGGTGTGTTTTATGTTTTCAAACCATACCTCAAAAATTGCAATTGGATTTAACTGGAATTTTCCTCTCTTGGAAGCTTAAAACCAATAAGACCTAGTTGAATGCAGTAGGTGAACCCAGTTGATGTTCCTTTTAACTGGTTTCAACTGAAATTTTTTCACATAGTTGGCAAACCCTGTTAAACCTAAAGTTGCACCAAGGAGAGCCTGAAGTTGATATTTTTAAACTGGTTCCAACTGGAATGTTGAACCCAGTTAGCAATCCAGTTGGAAACATAGTCACAGGTTGCACCCAGTTGAGCACAGTCTATATTTTTATCTGGTCGTTCAACAAAAGGACAACTGGAATTTTTGAACCTAGTTGGTACACTATATTGGTAACCCAGTTCAATTCAGTTGGAACATAAGTTAGCAATCTACTTCAATCCAGTTAAACCTAGTTGATATTTTCAACTGGTTTCAACTGGAATTTTTGACCTGGGCAGCCCCAAACAATATAATAAAAATATATGTTGAGCATCAAGCCAGTTCGCCACAATTTCTATTGAAAACCCAGAATTATGACAAATGTTGGTGCAAGTTACTGCTAGAGTAGCCATTGTGAACACTTGCACTCACTGGACCATTTCATACAGAGCCTCCGTCCGAGCATTATAAAACGGATGAATTTCAACAAGTCACAGATAGGTGGGTAAGGGTGGATAAAACCAGATTAACAGATTGAACAGGGAACTTGGTAATATTCAACTCACGTTATTGAGACTGATGCAACAGTTAAAACAAAAGGTTAATAAACCAAACATGGTTAATAAAAAAGGTTAATAAATTTAACACATTTATATTGTATAACTGGAACAGAGTTTATTAATATTGTATTTTTTAAAGATTTATTGATTGACGGGAGACATGTTGACAGATTTCTTTGCCAGGTCCGGAGAGGAAGATACGAAATCTTCACTCAACCCAAATAAGATTAACCCTGCTCAATGTGATACCTTTTTCTTTTCTCCTTCCCATGGCCGGCCAACGGCTGTTTTCCTTTAAAAAAAGTACCCCTCTGTTGTCGAAAGTTAAAACAGTATGCAAATGAGTAAGGTTTGTTCCGTCAATTCATACATCTCGCGCGTTGGGGTGACGCGCGTGTGGTTCAAATCTATATTTGGTTTGTTTCACATTTTGCTTTCTTGTGATTGCCTTCAAGTTAAATATGCAATTTTAATGAATATGTACAAAGTTTATTTAATAAACAGTCACATGATAGCTTTTCCCGCAAAATTGAGGCTGTTTACATATTGTGTGGAATTCAAGCCGTTGAAGTCTTTACGTAGTGGAAGGCAGCTTATTTAAATGTCGTCTTTGCCTTTGTTTTGAACATTTGAAGACGCTTTTCTAGCTGTCGTCATGGATAGTCGTCCGAATTTTTGATGCCAAGCACAATCGGACCCAGTAAATTCAACGATGGTGGCATCTACTTTTATTTTTATCCACAAAGTAAGTCTGGGACAAGGTTATTTCCTTTAAAAACCCTTCCCCAAAAATAAGTTTATGCGGTTAGTTTTAACATTATTGTGCGTACAAAGTAATGGCGCTTTAACGTGCCACACATGTTTAGTGCATCCATCGTAACGCATTACGTGTTTACGTACACCGTACACGGTTAACCTGCTTTTGATCGTGTGTATTCTGAATGCATAGAAAGGATAGCCATTTTTACAGAAACAGTTGTGTACGGTTATCTGTGAATTCTGGTGCAAAAGACATGTACTGCATCAAGTGAACATTCAGCCTGGATCCCCGACAATGAATACATTTGCCCGCAGTCTTTAAGTTTATTAAAACACACAGTGGCGTTAAATTAATAATAAATGATAGGCAAACTTTTCCATTGTTAATAAAGTGAAACTTGTTTCAACAATGTTTGCTTTTTACATGTATTGAATTCTAGTAATTCAATCGATAGGCCTAACGTTATGAACGTGAATGTAACTTCACACTGTACATTCATTGTACCATTTACGGTATACTGCATTTTCATCCGCATGTCAACTTTGCACTATATTTACATGCTTTGGAAATATAATGGTGTTTGAAGATATCCACGAGAACTTGGGTCTGATGAGTAGTGTTATTTTTTAATGTTTTCATAGAACCATGGGAAGCCTTTAGTATTATTTTATTATCATTTCTTTCAACCAGGAATTGAAAAACAGTTTACAACATTGGCAGTTGGCTCCTATTAATTTAGTACATCTACGACAACAGGTAATTTAACCAGAAATAGTATTCAGTCTTTAATTTCTTTATATTTACATGGTAGGCTACTTTGTTATCAGGACGATTTCTGCGTTTTTCAATTTATTTGTATTTCTCCTCCATTTGTCCTTCTTCATGTCCTCTGTTGTTATACCCCATGATAGTTCAAGGCGAACTTGTCCATTCTCATTTTCGTCATTTCAACTTTTGTTTGTTACATAAAAGGCCTTTGTACATTATTTATAAATTATATACATTTGTAAATGCTCCGGCTTTCCAGTTTTCTAAAGTTCTTTTTTGAGTATTCACCACTGGTCCTTTTAAAATGATAAGTGCAAAACTTATTTAAAAAGATATTTTTCTTGTGTTTGTGGCTCTGTATAGTTTGGTTCAATGGCAACCGGGAATTGGATCTCCAGGTTGGCTGCTTTTTTGAGAAGGTTGGCAGCTTTCAAGATGTCACTAGACTCTTGCTTCATCAAAAGTTGCACTAGGCCTACTATGTAGGTCTGTCTGGAGATGTTTTCTTCGGGCATACATGGGCAGATAGTTGATGCACTTTTCCAAGTGGGAAGAACATTAATGATGCCCAGACAACCACCCACATTTTTAAAGTTGAAACATGCAGCATTCTAGTGAATTTTGGAGATTTTATTTTCAATTTCTTTGGTCGTCCTGGTTGTGCCTGTTTTGTTGAACTGTTGACAAACTTGGTAGTTGTTCACCCCTCCTCATGTTGCCGATAACACCAGTTAGGGCGTGACTGATTGTCAGTGCCTTTAATTTCGCGCGCAGCAGAGTATGGTTATTTACCTATAATTATTATATTTTTGATTTATATGGATGTCACATTGTTTCGATTTATGCAATATATACACAATAATTATTAATCATATTGCATATACATTTATATTTATTACTTTTATAATCACTTCCTAAATGGATTAACTTCTGTCACCGAAGCTTTCATGTTCCATTTTTAAGATCTCAATTAATAAGTTTTCGAGTCACAACATAATAAATTATCGACTTTTTATCAATCTTTGGACCAACTTTAGAATGGTTGTTTTTTGTCTATATCCATCTGGTTGTTAATTACATTGCCTTTTATTTGTGACTGTTACCATTATTTTATTATTCCTTTCTTGGTTATAACATTTGTTATTTTATGTTACACACCCCTTCTCTCCTGACCCAACCCTTTGTTCAACTTGTATACCCTGTTATGTTTATATAACATTCATATAAAATTACAATGTTCATTTCTTGTAGTGTTTTGTAAGATTGTTGTATTTCTGGCCAAATAAATAATGACACAATAAAATAATTGATATAGATGTTGATCAGAAAATGTCGTCCCATATACTCCAAATCCAAAACACATCTTTTGAAAAAGTGCCTTCCTGCGATCTGAATAGTTAAAAAATATTGTGCCAGTTGCTTATCTTGGTCTCCTGTCAAGTTTAACGTTTATATATAATTACAATGTTCATTTCTCATTTATTCCTTTGTGTATGATTGTTGTATTTTGACCGAATAAATAATAATAATAATAGAATATTTGATGGTGTTCTCCCACCAAATAATTATAGAAAAATGCCTTTCTGAAGTCTTCGAACACCAAGCTCATCTTAGCCATTTTCATGTGTAGCTTTTAATCAGTCTACATTACCACAATTCTTCATAACTTTGTCAGAGCATTTTTAAATGAAAATCAAACTCATCTCCAGATAAACAGGAATGTGGAAAACAAGCTAACATACCGGTGATTTCCCGTAACTTTTCATTATCAGCCCCACCGCGCGTCGCGTTCGCTACGCACAGTATGGGCAAAATGAGCGCGACGCGTACATAGACGTCCGTGTTATACACGGCTAACCCCTGCACACGCGCGCTGTATGTAAATTCCAATTTGTTTGTGCACGTCACAAAGACTTCAAACCCTGCGTAAACACCGACACCAACTTAAATAAACCTTATAAAAACTTGTAAAAGTTTGTCCCAGGAATAATATTTGGAAAAAATACTTGTAAAACATTTAATCTCACTAATGTGAAAATGTAGAAGTATGAATGAACGAAAAATTTGGCTGATGTTATAAAAGAGCATATTTGAAGGGTATAATTTCAACATGAACGTTAAGTAGGGCAGACAATGAAAATCGTTCTTTTTTTAAAGTGTATTTCTTTTAGTCCCAACAAAATACAACATTTGAAAGAAAATTTCGATATAAGTGAGAAAACATGTTTCATTTTACTTCAACACACAATCATAACATTTTCAAAGGGTCAATTCATGATTCATTCATGTAAACTTTATGGACTATAGAGGCTGACATGTTTACATGACGTCATGGTATCTCCACTGAGTACATGATGAAACAAACATGCGTTTGTTGGTAAACTTCTATTATAAAACTTGTAGCTTTTGCATGGTGATGATAAGAAGATTATCAGGACACCATGGAATATCACCGTAAAGTAGTAATAGTTCTGAAAATTGGTGGTGGTTAACTCGATAGCGTTCGACGTCAGCATGCTCCTGATCGTCCTCGTCCTGGAGGGACGATCAGAGCATACGCTCGATCGAAACGTCGAGTTGTACCACCAGTTCTTTTTCAGAACCAATTACTACTCAATTGAGATTCCACATGGTGTCACCGTAATTAGTCTTTACTTAACTTTTCATTAAGCACAACGTTACATGAGACAGCTGTGCTTCAGTGCAAAGCGGCACGTGACATATCTTATTTTCCATTAACTTTCGTCCATGCATTAACCCCTGTAACCATACTAGGGTAACTTTCGATCTTGTTTCACCCAGGCAGTGAAGGGTTCAGTAAATCAGACTGTTTCTCAAAGTACTAATGCGCGTCTGTAACAACACACATCCAGAGACAAAAAATGTGACATTTCGTTTACAGACATGAGCAACCCTAGTCAATCCAAAACCATTTTTGATGGGGAACATGAGCAACCCAATCCCTTCTTACAAGGCATTTGGTAGAGATTAGTATTGGCAATTCTACCATTCAAATACCGTTCTGCCTACATAGCACATCTGTTTTCTTATAGGGTAGAGCTTGCCAACAACATCATTCAAGCATCTTGATTTATGAGATAATATTCTTGAGAAAACTGACCAATAAAAATAGAAGTCCATTACATGTATTTGTTGATGAAGTGACACTCTTCAGTAGTTTGTTTTAATACCTAGGATTTTGCAATGGCTAAATCTTCTGCTAAGTACACCATCTCAAATTACCAGAGTCATTACAGAGACAACCTTTGACATCAGTCACAAGTGCCAGATTAAGAAACATTCTTTGTCAGCCAGATGATTTTTGAGGCAAGCACCTAGAGCTGGTGGTTATTCCCAAAATGCCACTCGGTGAATGGCGATCAAGAAGAGTTGTTGCAAACGCCAGAAACCTTTGGAAGAGGTCACAGTGTTTGAGTGTGAGCTTGGATCCATGCTAAGGGAACGTCCAAATTCTTGGCTATGGACAATTTTCATTTGTTGCAATAACCATGTTCATTTAGCCAAGTATAGCACAGGTAAGCCATTAAAATTACATGTACAGGCATGAGCGTCATGAGCGTCACTACGTGATGGATTTGTGCGCTATATAAGAAGGCCACTATTATTATTATTATTATATCAGACCAAAGTCAGGGACCTTTCCTCCATGGTCAGTCCCAATCCTCAACAATCCTATATTTTAGGAAAGTCGTCCTACCTCAGGCCTTTTATAGGGACATGGGGCAACAAAGCCAAAAAAGTGTTCTAGAAATACCACATTGCTGAAGACATATAGAGTAAAGGCAAAAATTATACATGTCAAAATGTACCTATTTACCCTTTTCAGAAAATACAATGTTCTGAAAAATATAGAGGTCTCATGGACCAAAAATCCAAGATGGCAGGAATTTAACTGAAAACATTGGATTTTTTAAAACATTATGAGTGAAAAGAGGATCTCAATGATTTGACACTGCCGCTTAATTTCAACCATGTGGAAAGTTCATTTAATAAATATGTATGCTAAGAGGATCCATGGTCCACTGAACAAAATTTTTTTGAGTTCACATTTCTATATATATTTTGTACAATTGTAACCAATACCGAATGTAATGGAGGAACTCGAATTGTCTTCTATGCATTGGAAAATTTGTACCTGAAATCTATATGCACACACTTATGGCATAATAATTCAACATGGCCACCAAAAAAATAAATTGAAACAAAAGAAAAAAAAATGAAAACGTTTTTTTATCTCTATTGTTATATTATGTGTACCTTGGACCACATAAATCTGCAGTTGTATAGGCTTAAATTAAATCCAATGTTTATATTAGCATGTACATGTATTTGCTCACCAATTATTATATAGTTAGCTATAATCACACATAATATAATCAATATTAATATCAATATCAATATTTATATTAGTATTAATATTAGTATCAATATTAATATTACAGTATCAATATTAATAAATATCGATAATTCATTTTCTGTATGATGGCACCTCAGAGTCAAGGCTGTAACCCTGACGGTCCCTAGGGTAATTGCAGAGAATAGCCTGTAGCTGAGATACGGACACGTAAACAGTCGTCGAGTCATGCGTGTTTGTTTGGTGGAAACAATTTTTTCAGTTGGGTGGATTTAATCGTTTTTTTCTACTATTTATTTTTTCGGGAAAAAAAGGATTTGTCACATATATGTATAAAAAACTTCATAATTTATAGAATTTACATTTCACGTAACGATAAATACTCAATTACCTTATAAAAATTATAAGCAGCATTACAGGTACATGTATGTACACTATTGGTTTTCACGCTAATATTGACACGGCCAAAATGACATGTCATTGGACATTAAAAATGGTTTTTTTTTTACAGGTGAAAACACATAAAACATCAAGGCAGGGCCTGCAACACTGTTTCTGGATCAACAGTTGCAGTGAGCACCTGTCGTGTTATGTTCCGGCACGCCAGGCCATTGACAAGAGTAGGACAAGTAAATGCGAAGGTGAGAATAAGAACAACTTTTTAACATTAATAACTGAAAGTAATTTTTGATGGGAACCCTTCATCTTATTGGAATCCTTTCAATATATACCCTCCACACATCCAAAAATTTCATAGACTCAGGATTATTTAGCAGCACAAGCTTTGTGCTTTTACTGCTATGGTAAAACATCATTGTCACTTGTGCAGAGGCAAAATGAAAGTTGCAGAGTTCACAGAACCTTAAAACTAACACATGGGTCATTCCGTGTCAATTCAACACGCATTTGGACCCGACTGTCACGGATTGGAAACGAAATTCGTTGTGGTGATTGGACCCTTGAGAAACCCCCAGAAGTGGTAAATGTTATGTCATTCAAGGTTAGTTAGTTTTTGAGATAGAGGTTAACGAACTTTTGACTAATTAGCATCACCTGCTTCGGATAGCTATATCTCCAAAAGTAAAAGCTAACCTACAATAAGAGATAAATCTTTACATCATTTTAAAGCTTTGAAATGGCCTTCATTTCATAAAATAAGATCAAAATTATACCATGTACCACAAAAAAATTACATAAATATATGACCTTTGACCTTGATTTGCGACAATGCGTATTTTTCAAAATGCGTAATTTTTTTTTATTGTTAGCTTAAGATGTAAGCAACATTTCCAGAAAGATTTGGGATGGGCACTGTTACACTTTTTGAGTTATGATTATTTGAACACGGGCTAGTAAGGACAAAAACTGAAAATGTATACACATGCGTACATGTGCTTGAAGTTAGTTTGACATGAACGTGATTACCCTAATTAATTACTTCTTAATATAATACTCCCAAACATAGACAAAAGATAAGTACAACAAATAAGTACAAAAATAGTTTTGTGAATTTAAGGTTAAAACATTTGTCCTTACCTTGTAATTATCAGGTATGGACATCACTTGTGATGAGTCGCCTTTTATCGGCAGCTCGGAAAGACCTTATACAAAGTCTATCAGGAGCTGCAGAGGACCTGGACATCATTCGGTCTGAAGGACTATTGTCACAGGTGTGAGACTGGGTGATAAAAACAGGAACAATTTTTAAGTTGAGTGCAACTTGTTAGAGTCCCAAATTTGTGTGCGAAGCACACAACACAAAGCGCGCAGCGCGAAGTCCCTTACGGTTGGGGTCCAGGGCCCGCTTAAGGGCCGTGGAAGCTCTGGGTATTTTAGACGCTCTGGTGGTCTCTGATGCATTTGACACCTGTTTTTCCAGGTAGAAGTGATTCACTTGCAAGATTTTTCCTTTTTGAACAAAAAAATAATAGGTTTAATGGAAAAATACAGAATGTAAAATTGTGCACTATTTTGCTTTTTATTGATTGCCATTAGTGATTAAACACCTGTAACAAAAGAAGTGAACAATGACAAATTAAACCCTTTTTGAACAGTTTTTCATATACGAATACAAAGGTAAAATTACTATTTCTGATTCAGGAAGAGAGAGCCATGAAATCCATATGTACCCCTACACCTCACCCTAAAATGTTGTATCTAATCATTGCTGTGTAAAATCTATGCAGTCTCCTACAAGATGTTCATTTGCGATCCTGTGCAAAGACTCTGTCACACCAGGCCCAACCATTTATTTTAACACCCGGTCGACAAGTTTAACATCGGTATCACCACGCCCAGCAAACCGCGATAATATTACTTTCCACCAATCATGTGTTTTCGTTGGTCTCAATATATCTTTCGCTGATTGTGAGGCAATAACAGGCACCAGTTTCCCCATGGCCTGCGATTTCAGTCGTGCCGCGCCGCTCATTGGTTCGTGTACAAACTTGCACGTATATACACACAGTACACACGTGCATTGTTTTGTCAGTAGACTTTCAAAAGTCTCCACACGTATCTTTGCTGCAGCAGTAAACGGCTACGGGCAAACATTATTGAACCGTACCGTTAACGAAGCGAGGAATGAGACAAGTCTATACATCCATTGCGTCTCTCGCTGTTAGCTGCATGCGCGGTGCATGAAGACCGCAAGCCGCATATCGGGCCAGCTGCCGGGCGGCAATTTATTGTTAACGTGCCGTTTTCACGAACGGCGTGTGATCCGCGATATACGATTACAAAGGTAAACTTACAATTTCTGATTAGAGAAGAGGATTGAAGCGAACCAAATGTATACCCCTACAACTCACCCCCAAATTTTATATCAACCACACTGAACTCGAAGACCACAAATTTGAAAGGGAAAATGGAATTCCGGTTTAAACCGGAAGATTTCATGCCTGTTGTCAGGAAGACTGTCGCCACCAAAGTATATGCTAATTCTGTTCAAATTCTGCAGAGAAATAATTATAATAAATATAACCACCTATTTTATACAGGCAAAACTGACTTTAAAACAGATGAAATACAATTATTTTGATTAATTTTGTGTCTCATGCACATTGCACATCCTCTTATTAAATTTGAGCAGTCTTCTGCACAGGTACATGAACTTGCCTTTGCTGATCCAATTACAATCATCTGCCAGAGCCTCAATGATTTTTTAAATCAAATAAATCAAAGAATGACAAACTTTTATTAATTATTGAACACTTATTATTATGGTGTGTAGCACTTTGCACACTCAACTTGTGTGATGATGAATATAAGGGGAAAATGTATATGTATATCAAATAATGAATACCTTATATCTTTAATCAGTCTGGTGCATGTTTTTTTTTTTTCACCCATCCAGGCAGTTCGAGGGCTCTCAACAGCCGAAGCGACATGTGGCCGAGTTGATGGCTCATGAGCCATGAACTCAGCGGATCATATTATGTTGCCACAGAGATCCCCATATAGCTAATTCATGAGGAAAAATGACTTTCCTTGACATAACATCCTTAAAAACGAGTGTAATGTACATGGCGTTTTGCAAAAAGGGACTTGTCTCAACCAATTAGCAACACCCAATGCCCTCACCAGCTAAAATCAATAATCCACCCCATCCCTCCTACCATTGTTAAGATCAGTTTATGCTCCATTTTGTTTATATAACTTTTTAAGAGACTGATTCAGTTTATATTACATCCAAATGTGGGTGCATCACATAATAATAATAATAATGTATAGATTTATATAGCGCACGTATCCACCAACTAAGTGGCGCTCAAGGCGCATTATATTATTATCCCTGCTCATAAGGCTCACAAGGCTCATAAATCATTCCTGAAACCATCTCAGCTCCCCTGGGAGTATATACGGCCCAATTGCTGCCATTTCTAGCGCATAGAGAGCAAACCATCTCTGCCTTCACAGGCACCCATTTAACCCCTGGTGGAGAGAAGCAATTATGGTTAAGTGTCTTGTCTACGACACAGGTGTCATCACGGCTGGGGCTCGAACCCACCTGCCGCTGGCAACACCAGAACTTGAGTTCAGTGCGCCAGACCGCTCGGCCACGACATGCAACCAAATAAAGAAAACGCCCAAGTCTTTTACCACATGGTGTATGTTTTTTTCTTTAGGAAGATCAACCTGGATGCAGTCACTGCAAGTGGAAATGTCGGCAGAATTTGAATGTTTTATAAATACCGAACACCATCTGTAAATACACACGACTGCCTAGATGCTTTCAATATTACCACAATCAAGAGACAGGAACAAAATGAATCCCTTGATTATGATTTTCATCCAGCATGATCAACCTCGTAGTCAAAACCCGACCACATCCAATCAACAACTACAGGTACGGTAAGATATTTGATTAACATTAATGCCTTAACACACTACCTATATGTAAATTAATCCACAATTATGATTTTTGGTTCAGCAGGATCAACTCCTCACAGTAAATATGACTGTATCCAAACAACAGCAACAACTCCAGGTAAGATAAGCTACTGACATTAATGCATTAGGAACAAAATCCTGATAGATAGGAAACAAAACCTGAGTATTTTGTTGTTCTGGCATGATCAACCTTGCAGTTATAAAGGGGGTTGAATGCACTACGGACAATACAGAGGGTCTAAAGCATTTTCTGTATTTAAAGAGGATTTAATATTTCCGTTTTTGTGGTAGGATTTTGAAGAAAAAATTTATATAATGAGAGAACTTTAGCCATTTTAAACAACCAAAACATATAACTTTAAGAGACTGATCTGTTTAAATTACATCCAAATGTGGGTGCATCCCTTATGGAAAAACTCCCATGGTTTCTCAGACCCCATAGGAAACCCATGGGGTCCCATGGCATTTATGGGAAAGCCCCATGGTGAACACCATGGTGGCTCATGAACACCATGGTGGTCCAAGGACACCATGGTGGCTGGTTATGGACACCACGGTGACCCCATGTGGACACCACAGTGGCCCAGCATGGACATCACAGTGCCTGCGTAGACACCACGGTGGCCCGCGTGGGACACCATGATGACCCCATGTGGACACCAAGGTGGTCCAAGTAAACACCATGTTGGCCCATGTAAACACCAAGATGGCCTAAGTAAACACCATGGTAGCTCATGTAAACAATTCATTTGGGATGAAGTGAAACACATGGTGGCCTCTGTAAACACCATGATAGCCCATGTGAACACCACGATGGACCATACAGATAGATTTAAGCACACCATGGTGGCTTTATGAACACCATGGTGGCCTGGCAAACACCATAATGTATGAAGTGAACACCATGAAGGTTAAACTGAACACCATGACGGCTCATGTGAACATCATGGTGGTTTGAAAACACCATGATGAACACGTAACCCCATGGTGGTCCATGACTTTATGGAAGCCCATGCTGACATGAAACACACTGTTGGGACTACATGTATGTACATGTGTATCGCAATCTCACATCACATTGAATATGATACATGTAGTACAACTGTTAGAAATCTCCCTGCATAGAACAGCTCTTGACAGCTTTTTGCATTAATTTTATGAAGATGCATTGCATGCCACCAAGGAAAATATCACTGAATGATACTCGTGTTCGATTAAATAGGTTTAATTACCGTCACAGCCTGCATTGTATCACAACATTGTAAGAAGTATTTAATTAACACACGAATAAGAAGACTTAATGAATAATTTTTTTATACAACCGTCATGTTTTGTCTAAAATCAATGGTTAAGAGTTTTATTTTAAGTCAAATAAATTCATTTACATGGCAAGTGATACTGAAAAAGCTATCCTTTAAAATGTTCATACTTTTGAAACTGAGGCACTGGTCACAAAATGCAATATTCATAGTCAATTTGGAGCCAACCAAATGCAGAGAAAGAGACACTCAGCACATTTTCTAACATTGTATGGAAATTCACAGAAAAAGATGTAAAATCAATATAATTTATGGACATTTCCGGGTCAGGAACCAAGTTCTCAGTAAACTTCTTGACATGGCCCTAAAAATGCAGCTCCTGTAAAACTTTAGGCATGCTCAATGAAGCCTCATCAATACATTTAACATCATGTTATTTATATGTGCAGTTTTCCGTTAAAACTGTTGATACATTTTCATTATATAATATATATAATACTTTTACTCTAAAACACCATGTAATCAGCCTCCCCATGTGCAAAGTGAACATGTGAACATTTGAGAACAAACTATGGTTTTCCGTTCCTCCCCCAAGAAAAAAAGAAGGGGCAACCTATAACAACAAAATAAAAAAGACACCCCACATAATAATTGTAAAGATGTTGAATTGTAGCACATAACATGTATAATTATATTATACATTTGTGGTCTACTGTAACTACACGTAATAATAATTTAATAATTCTAAGCATATTTAACGTTTATTAAATAGTTTGTCTAAACAGATGAGTAAAATTCTGCTAAAACAAAATAAGTACATTGTACTGAATTAATTTCTTGAGGACCAACATGTTTGAAAGCTGACAATAAAACTTTTAATTTACTATCACTGTGTGTTTTAAATTTACAGATTAAATTCACAGTTAACATGTACACAGTATTGTCCTTTGGTATATTTACACACCTGTTAAAAATATTAATCAGTGCACTATTTACTGTATTCATTTTACGTAACTTAAGTTAAATAAGTTTGGAAAAACTTTCAAATGACTTGAAATATCTGTGAAAATCTCAAGATTGTTATCTTTAATATATTGAAGTATATACATGGTGCGCGATGTCTTAAATATTTACAAATTGGGTTAAACCGTATGTATGTATGCATGCTTAACATCACAGTCATTACATTCACAGCCATCTATTTTCAGTTCTGCATCTCATGTCACAGGTGGACAGTTGTAAGAAAAAAACAAGATTATGTGACACATCATGCTAATCAGTCACTTTCTACAACATTTGGGAAGGTGCAGACAACGTGTGTGTGGTCGGTTTGTTTGATCGATCGCTCGCCTGCATTGCAACAACATCTAAGTAGCAGCGCACAGTTGGCGTGTTTCCAACAAACTGTGTATCAACAAAAATACACGATATGGTCAAGGGTCAAGTCTTGTCAACGTCTAGTCTATAGTTCGTCTGAATTGTGTAGAGACGTCACATTTATACAAATTCACTTTAAAATACGTTTAAAAAAACAATTGTTTTGCGTCGAATATAAGACTTTCTTTCAATGTTAAAGGTCATCTTGATCGAGGACAATGACAACAACAATACTTTTCCTTTTTTCCCATTTTTGGGGGAGGGGGTATTTTTGTATTATCACAAATCTTCGAAGAATTAATTTAAATATGTCAATAAAACACAACATTTATAAAATTAAGACATAACAGAAAAAGTTTATTCTTGTAAAAGCTTTTGAGTTCTGTTTTGTGCAGTAGTAGGATTTTATGAAACTAATTTTGCATGGTGGAATACGCAATCAAGTCCTTTTTGTGGTAACAAAACAAAGCTGAAAATGGTCAGAACATGGAAAAAAGAAATATATCACAAATTTTTTGGTTGATAAAACTGTCAAATGGACAGTTTGAATTCCAAAATTCCATACTAAAATTAGCACAATAATAAACCCGATATGAACAAAAGTTGCTTGATTTTATTATTTTTTGTGTGCATTTAGTCATGTAATTTTCACAACATTTTTAACAAAATTTGTGGTTTAAGTTAAAACACTGAAAACAATGATATAATTATATATTTTTTTGTAGTGACTGATGAACATGTTGTGACTTATTATACATTATTTGATCAAACAATTTACAAACAATTACAAAATGAAATAACAACCCTTGTAAAATAACTTACAATCACAATAACATGCAGTGACAAAAAATGTTAATTACAATATAATTATTAATTAAAAATTACTTTAAATAATATCTTGTAAGAAAATTATAAAATGACAATTAGTTTTTTTAATTTATTTCTTTTACAAATTATCTGAAACGATGTTGGGAAAACTATCAAAATCTCACTTTTGAATCAAAGGTTAGGTTTTGCCAGAACCAGTAAAAATTTGTATGTAAGTTATAAATGTTTAGTTTTGTTGAACTGTGTAAATTATAGATTAAAATTCATTATCAGAATTGCAAAAAAATCAAACATCTTTACATTCATTGATAAGAGAACAAAAGGGTATTTGGAATTCACGAGTGATGTCAAACACAGTATTACATAATTCAAAGTTACACCAATGGCCGAAATTGAAATGTTCTGGTTCCATCGTGACAACTGAGGGCACATTATTGTCGTTAAAGACACAGGACTGGGGAAAGTACTGAGTATACAGTGCTTAACACACTTGTTTGTTCCCTATTACTGACTGAAAATATTTTAATTAAAAATCATAACATAATATTAATGTAGTTATTTGCAAGTATAGCATTTTTTTTTTCTTTTTTAGTTTTTAAAATGTAATTGATCAATAAGGATAACAAATCAGTTACTGTTAGGTGTTACCATTACGACAACTACAACATTTTTATTATAAGTGATGTCTTCTTCATGCTTTAATCATGCAGACTGATGTTAGACATAACTTATTATGGGAATGCTACAAAACCTGTTTGCTAGCTCTTTTGAAACTCTTTTTTTAAATTCTTCTGATTCCGAAACAAATAATTTAAAAACTATCATTTGGATGTTTACCACTTTAAAAGATGTAAACAAAAACTAAATTTGCAAAGTTCCTGCATAATTCTAGAAAATGTTCTGATAATCTCTCCCAATGCAGGCCTCAATGGAAACATTTAATTAACACTTCCTTGGAAGGCTTTTTAATGATAATGAATTCTTTGTTGTTTATACTTGAAATGTAGGTTTAAATCCAAATCTTTGCTTGGAAACCTTTTTATGAATGCAATGCTTTTTTCATCAATAGATAGCATTGTCCCAAGATGGCCAACCAACAGGATGTAAGTTTATTTTGACAAAGTTCTTGCCTCCCACTTAGTGCATTTGTTCACTTTAAACAGTACATTCCCAACTTAAATTCAAAGAACATACCAGAACAAAAGGTTTGGCAAAGTTTTAAACAAAACTAATGTCTTCTACTTAACTTGTACATGTACTATGTATTAAAGCAGCCAAATCCATGAATACATTGTATGACCAAATAAAAGTACCAGTTTGAGCCAGGGTTTCAGGATTGAACTTGTATTTGGTTATGGAATGTCTAGGAATCGATTTTAGCTGTCTCACAAAGGAAATAATTTATATTTAGAAAGACAGAACACTTGATGGTGAAAGTGTAACCTGGTTATGAATCAAAACTTAATCATTTACATTCAGTTTTGATTTAAATTGTTACACTCTCAGAAAAAATAACTGAACAGTAAGCAGCATGTCCTGATCATCAGAAGGCTTTTAAAGGTTAAAGGTCATCTTGCTCGAGTTATGCCAATACATTTTTCGTTTTTTCTTTTTCTTTTGTTTTACTTTACCCTGTGATTTAAATTTATACAGAAAAGTAACTGAATAGTAAGCAGCTTGTCCAGGAAATCAATTTAAAAAATGAAATATTGTACGTTTTTGAAAAACAAGTTGACCTGTCCATATGAATTTGAAATTTTGGTCACACCCACACGTAACAACCAATTAGTGTTAAAGATCACAGTATTTACGTTATCTTGAAACAATCTGATCATTTTTCAGGTATTCAATCTTGAATAATATGAGCAATGGCGGCGCATGTTCCACTGGAAAGGCTGCAGAGGAAACTGCAAGATCTTTTGAAAAGAGAGGTTAAGGTGATGGCAATGACGAAGAAGCTGGAGAGGAGGTTGTTAAAGACGACATCAATGATGGGGAGGAAGAAGAAAATGAGGATGGACAAGATGACGAAGACGATGAGTGGAAACCAGATGGGGAGGAGGAGAGGATGAAGAAGAGCAAGACTGCTAAGGAGATTCTGGTGAAGAATTTTGTTCAGCTCAAGACGTCATAAAATTAAGCGGATGTATCCCAGCCAACTGAAAACAAGGACAAAGCAAGTAGGTTAAATCTTTAATTTAATCAATTTAAAACAAATAATATCCAGGGCATTCATTAATAAATATACGTAGTATCAATAAGTAAATTATAGAGAGTACAAGTAAAAATATATTTCACACAATTGTCAATAATAAAATAACAGAATGCATTACTTTTTTTGTGACATGAGATTTTGATCCATAATTTTACAAGGTTAATGCCATGATAAATAATAATAATATTATTGTTTTAAAATGTGTGGTGTCACAATGTTAAAATAATTTTGGGCAGTACTTCTTTCCAAAATATTTTATGAATTGTTAATACTGCACCATCCAATCATTGTATAGGTAGATAGTTCCCGGTAGATGCCATCTTTGCGGGCAACTTAGCAGTAGCTTTGAGCTGCATCAAGCGCTATATTTTTGCAGGTATGCATCCAAGTGGTTGACAGACCAATCATTATGCCAGGAGTTTGATCAAACCTGATCACGTGACGCACGCAGTACTTTTAAAAGCGCAAGGCATAGCTTGCATTAAAAATGGGTTCTTTAGTTAGTTGAATCTGTAACTTCAATCTATAACTTATAAAACATGTTTTATTAATTTCCTTGAGAACATTTCCAAGTATAGCTAAATGGGCTAATATAAGTTTTCTGCTTTTTGGACATGATTTTTTTACACACTTTTTTTCTTTCTTTTCAGGTCATACAAGAAACAACTTGTTCAAAATAATACTCCCATGATTGCTCTGTTTCATTAATCAACAGTCCAAGAGAGTGGGCTCACACTTGCCCACTTTGTAAAGAGGGATCGAAGTATATCCACCTTGGCCAACACCTCAAGAAGATGCTATTGAAAGATTCTTGACGTTAAGAAGCGGGCGCATGTGCTGGGGAGGGTGAGACAAAAGTGGCAATCTTTATGGTATCACTCTCAGAACTATTAACATACTTCCAAGTTCAGTTTTCTGATCTTGGATGACGATAGAAGAGGACACAGCCAATTAATTCAAATTGCACAACACAACACATGTGGAGTGTCGTGGCCGAGCGGTGGTCTAGCGCACCGAACTCAAGTTCTGTGTTGCCAGCAGCAGGGTGTGTGGTTCGAGCCCCTGGTCGTGACACTCCTGTGTCCTTTAAGAAATGAGCTGAACTTTAGTTGCGAATTGAAGTCCTGAATTGTTTTAGTAAAACATACTGGCACATGTAAGCCCTCCTCTTGAAAAAAATCCTTACCTGGAAAAAATGTTGACAGGCAAGTATTACAACAAAGCTGTACTTTTTTATATTTTTTTTTTTACCATCCCTATTGTCTAATTTCATAGAGATGTTTTAGCACAAAAGAAGCTATAAGCACAAAGCAAATTTGTTTCCCAGAACAAGGTTACTGTTAGCCATAAATACCAGTCAGCACATGTTACATGTACATGTGGAATGTACTTTCTTTTGGACTGGGTTTCCTGCTTATACTTAAAAGGAACTTGTTAAGCTTTCACAAATTATGAAGTTTTAAAGCAGCTCTATGAAATTCAGCGCATACGGATAATGGTACTCTTGATCAGCATTTTATCCTGTGATAAAAATAAAACAAATATGGTTTATGGCCACTCAGAAAGCGATAATTTTATTTGCTGATGATAAAATTAGAAGACAAAACTGCAAAGCGAAAATTGTTTTAAATTATTAACAACTTCATGATGTTTAGCTCTGCTTGCATATTCATCCACTTTTAAATAACCTCCAATAAATTAAAAAGTCAATAAATTCTTGATTAATTTAAAGGGAGCCCATCACTCAAAACCAAAACAAGCAAGAAGAAATCCTATGAGAGGAAGCTGGCAGGACTGTCCAGTCACTGAGCGGTGCGCCAAAGGGTTGGGACGGGTCGACATCCATCTTTGGTACAAACACAAAATGGATGTGGGTAGATGAATTGTTATGACGACTCCCTGCTACATGTATGTATGTACTCAATGAAACTTTTCACACTAAAGTTTTGTCAACAGCCATCAAAGTTAACTTTTTAACTTAGCAAGGTAATATTTTTGGTTATGCGATTGGTTATCTTGTGCACACTTTGTAACCAGTCAGCGATTATACATACCCAAAGCATTACCTCAATGTTTGTTCTTAATAATGTAATTGATCACAAGCCTACATGTAGAAGTAAAAAGATAATGCTAAAATAACAAGAAAATGTAATCAAAAGACTGAGTCAAATTGTTTTACATCCCTTTTTTATTGAAAACTGCTGCAACAACAAACATGTACATGTATTCATCTTTTATTTCCATCAGGTTAGGGTTTGTAATGTTATTTTACATATTCTGGAATAAAACATTCAATACGAAATTGATGTAAGGAATATGATTTTACATTTTCACAGCGCAACAGTGCCTCCCACTCTGCACTACCTGCCATGGTAAAAAGGCTATCATGCGTGAAATATGGACAATCAACAAAAAGTGGAAACAGAAAATGCCAAAGTGATGAGTGATGATATTGCAAATGGTTTTTAAAATTTTCCCAAACATGTCTATTAAACTGGGAGGATTTCAGTCTTGTAGTTGATAGGTGGTAGTCTGGCTGAAACTGAAAAAAGAGACCATGACCAATATAAGTTTGAAATTGTTCACATGTATAGATGTAGATGGGTGTTGAAAGAAGACAAGATTAATTACAACATTGTCCAATCTACATACATTGTACTGTACATGTAAAAACACTGCACCCCTTCTCAATACCCAAGTGTATATTTCTAGCAAAAGATTTGCAATGAGTAAAGCATTGTGAACTATTCCTGTGCATGGTCTTAACCCTAACTCAAACAACAAAGCCAGTTGGAGGAATTTGAAGGATTTTTATTGTTTTAATACAATGCCTAGGGGAGTTAGGGGTTAATGTGTGATCGGACAACACTGTTTCCTACACACAGTGTCTAATTCAAATGCACTTGAGAAAACTGTATTTTTTTAAAGGAGGTTGATTAAGTAAACTTTAGTTGCCAAACCTTTCCTAATGAACTTCCATTGATTGTTTTTTCCAAGGAATGTCAATATTAGGGGTCTACTTGTTGACTACGAAACGGTGAAATTCGGAAATTCTGCATCTGCCTCCAGGTCAGCAAACCAGCACCGCTGACAGCTGGAGATTCTTCCAAAACTTACGCCTCCAGTACCCCGCGAATTAATTAAACCTGCATACCCCAAAAGTAAGTGTTCCTGTGTGTGAAGTAAAAATAAATGTGTGTGGGGAGGGGTTACTAAAAGCCACAGTTCAGTGTTCTGTTACACCCTACAGACCGATCCATTTTAATTCAATTATATACACGTAATGGCGTCTTATATCAGTGTTTTACGCTCACGCACACGCGAGGCAACGTGCCTTGCTGCCGGGTACTTTTCTTGCCATATTTGCGCCAACATAACATCATTGGTCGGAAAATGCCTGTAACGTGTAAAACAAATTAATGCAAAGTTTATTTGTGACACACATTGTGGGAAAATGTGGTACAGGACTTCCAATGGGTTTGTCTATACACACACATGGACATGCAAAAGAAAAAAAATGATATTACAAAATTAAAAGTTTGGCTCATTCCACATCGAGAAGTCCATGAAAGTAATGAAAAATCATGTTAGTTTTTAACACCTTTTTCAGCAACACATGAGCATGTTGTACTGTCGTGTTATTGGATTTGTTTAAAATTTCACTGTGTCAATCACTATTCAGCATGAACGGATATTTGATGTTTTCAAATGCTTTGTTCTGGACTTTGGCAGTATTTCAGAAAAGAAAAATGTCCTCGGTATGATTAGTACTTATGACATTTCTAATCAGTGAGCTTTCAGGTTGAAGCCAACCAATTTTTCAGGGTCTTTTTTTCAACAACCCAGTACATATGTATGTGCTTGTCTTCAACAAAAACAATCAGGAGAATCAGCTAATTGTCATGATTTTCTAAACCAGCATATTCTGTGTACACCTTGTCAATGTTCACTAACAAAAACCAAATGTCTTCACCGCAAACTTCTGTTTTGTTCTTCACATACTTTCTTACATCTTGCAGAATCGTCACCCTTCAACAGGAGAGCTGTTGTCAGGCAAAGACGCAAGTCTCATACCTCCTCTCCTAACTAAGTTTTACACTTTTAGATATGAAAGCATTGGAGGAGGTATGAATTTTTGCCGCATGTTATCAGAACTGGACAAAAGCTAGTGCACAAGATATCTAAGCCCTCCGGAGAGCTGTTAATATCCGGGAGGCAGAGCTGAAATCTAACATACCAGGTATAAGACATGTACAGCCAGTGGCTATCCAATGGGGAGGGTGGTACTTGCATCTTTCTTAATGTACTTCTACCAGTTTATTACACGTACATTGGCCAAAAATTAAGAAATCTAAAGCATGAATTGTAAATTGTTTATCTAAATTTGCAAGAAATAGCGCCTCACGTTTCCTGACCCCAGCAGAGTCTTTCTCAAAAATTCTGTAAAACTTTTGTGGACCATGATTATTGTTACAATGTGGCCAGTTAACCTTCATGAAAACTAAATTTAGTTTGAAAACTTTTGTCTGTTACACAGTAAATACTAAAACTCTTTTTCGTCAATTGTCATTATTTTATATCCACATAGTTTTTGTTTTGTATGCAGAGTTACTTCTTGACTGTAGACGATGTGGGATATCGCCCAGCGAGTCCTGGCGAAGACTTATCGAGTGTCGTGTGAGTATAGTTTTTCTCCTTATGACAGTAGGTGTTAGTGCAAGAGCATCGAATGACTCTTTGGCAAAAACATCTAAAAAAAGGGTTGGTTTTTATGGTTTGCCCGGGATTTGCTTCTGCATCTAATTCCTTGTTTCGACTCTGACAGCAGTTTGATGGAAACGTTTCTCCGGAAATTTGGTACTGCTTAACTCTCTGATCAGTGGTTTTCAGGTAAAGCTATTCAACAATGTTTTTTGAATACCAACCCTGTACAAAACAAGTTTAAGGGTGACTGTAAAAAAAATTACTAAATCCACTTACATATTACTTTTTGTGGCATAATCTTTTAAACATTTATACAGCCTTGCTGCAAGATGACAAAGCCTGTGGCGGGATGGATACTCCACCTCCGCACCGCCGCTCAATGGCTGAACTGCTTTTTACCGGGTGCCCCAAGATCAGGTTTTGTGTGTCAACTTGACCATGAAAGAATGGTTTGAAAGAGAAAGGAGTTCAGAATAACAACTTCCAGCCCCAAACCGTCTTGTAATTCAAAAGAACCAAAAAAAATGTTCAGGAAGAAGAGAAAGTGATTAACTATGCGGAGATGACAAACATGAAACACATGAATGAGCACACGTGAACTCATGCATGAGAAGAAAATCAATTTAAAGAGTGACACCTGACAAGGCATTGAAGGGAACCATGCAAACTAATCCAACCTACTTGTAACCTGATCTCACTGCACTGTTCTCCCCTTAAGGATCAAGTCCAGCCGGAACAGTACTCACGAGTGCTCTAGTAAGACAGGGAATTAAATAATAAAGAAGGGAACACCGAATAGAGCAATAATTGCAGATGACGTCGTCGAGATGAAGAAGACAATCTTCTGTTGCTAGGAGAGACCCACATGACTTCTCAGATTTGCAGTCCAACAGGACACCATCGCCGATCAACCTTTGATGGAATGGACATCAAGCAGTTCCCACAGACCCAGTCCGTTCAGCCCAGTATGTTTCCCGACAGTGCAGTCTCTGGTCCAGCCCTCACTATACAGACTATCAGAAGGAAAATACCCCACCACCAAAAGTGCTGCCGTCCAAACCCTTAAGCAGTGTGGACTATCCCGGCGAGTATGAATTTGAAATCTACCTTAGTCAGCTGACCTGTGTTGCTGACACTAAGTGTCAGCTAGACTTACTCTCCACGGCTGTTTCCCTTTAAAAAAAGTACCCCCTCTGTTGTCGAAAGTTAAACAGTATGCAAATGAGGCGTTTGATCCGTCATTCATACATCTCGCGCGTAGGGCTGACGCGTGTGGTTCAAATCTATATTTGGTTTGTTTACATTTTGCTTTCTTGTGATTGGTTTTCAAGTTAAATATGCAATTTTGTTATGAATATACTAAGTTTATTTAATAAACAGTCACATGATAGCTTTTCCCGCGAAATTGAGGCTGTTTACATTGTGGAATTGCCGGTGAAGTGTACGTAGTGGAAGGCAGCCATTTAAATGTCGTCTTTGCCTTGAACATTTGAAGACGTTTTTCTAGCTGTCGTCATGGATACGTCCGAATTTTTGATAAGCACAATCGACCTAGTAAATCAACGATGATGGCATCTACTTTTATTTTATCCACAAAGTAAGTCTGGGACAAGGTTATTTCCTTTAAAAAACTTTCCCCCAAAAATCAGTTTATGCGGTTGGTTTTAACATTATTGTGTACAAAGTAATGGCGTTTAACGTACATACATGTTTAGTGCATCCATCGCATTACGTGTTTACGTACACCGTACACGGTTAACTCGTTTTGATCGTGTGTATTCTGAATGCATAGAAAGGATAGCCATTTTTTCAGAAACAGTTGTGTACGGTTACTGTGAATTCTTGCAAAAAGACATGTACTGCATCAAATGAACATTCAGCCTGATCCCTGACAATGAATACATTTGGCCTCGCAGTTTTTAAGTTCATTAAAACACACAGTGGCGTTAAATTAATAAATGATAGGCAAACTTTTTCGTTGTTAATAAAGTGAAACTTGTTTCAACAATGTTTGTTTTTACATGTATTGAATTCAGTAGTTCAATCGATAGGCCTAACGTTATGAACGTGAATGTAACTTCACACTGTACATTATTGTACATTTACGGTATACTGCATTTTCATCCGCATGTCAACTTTGCACTATATTTACATGCTTGGAAATAATATAATGGTATTGAAGATATCCAAGAGAACGGTCTGGATGAGTAGTGTTATTTTTTAATGTTTTCATAGAACTATGGAAGCCTTACTAATATTATCATTTCTTTCAACCAGGAATTGAAAACAGTTTACAACATTGGCAGTTGGCTCCTATTAATTTAGGACATCTACGACAACAGGTAATTTAACTAGAAATAGTATTCAGTCTAATTCTTATTTACATGTAGGCTACTTGTTAACAGACGATTTCTGCTTTTTCAATTTATTTGTATTTCCTCCATTTGTCCTTCATGTCCTCAGTTGTTATTCTCCTATGATAGTTCAAGGCAACTTGTCCATTCTCATTTTCGTCATTTCAATTTTGTTACATAAAGGCCTTTGTACATTATTTATAAATTATATACATTGTAAATGCTCTGCTTCCAGTTTTCTCTAAAGTTCTTTTGAGTATTCACCACAGGTCCTTTTAAATGATAAGTGCAAAACTTATTTAAAAAAAAAAATTTCTTGTGTTTCAGGCTCTGTATAGCTTGTTCAATGGCAACTGGAATTGGATCTCCAGGTTACTGCTTTTTGAGAAGGTTGGCAGCTTTCCAGATGTTGTCACTAGACTTGCTTCATCAAAAGTTGTACTAGGCCTACATATACATAGGTCTGTCTGGAGATGTTTTCTTCGGGCATATATGGGCAGATAGTTGATGCACTTTTCCAAGTGGAAGACACGATGCCCAGACAACCACCACATTTTTTAAGTTGAACATGCAGTATTCTTGGACTTTTGGAGATTTTATTTTCAATTTCTTTGGTCGTCCTGGTTGTGCCTGTTTGTTGAACTGTTCACAAACTTGGTAGTTGTCTACCCTCTCATGTTTATACCAGTTAGGCGTGACTGATTGTCAGGGCCTTAATTTCCTCAGCAAGTATACATTTACCTATATTATATTTTGATTTATATGGATGTCACATTGTTTTGATTTATGCAATATATACACAATTATTAATCATATTGCATATAAATTTATATTTATTACTTTTATAATCACTTCAAATGATTAACTTCGTCATCAGCTTTCATGTTCCATTTTAAGATTCAATTAATAAGTTTTCGAGTCTCAACATAATAAATTCACTTTTATCAATCTTGACCATCTTAGAATGGTTGTTTTTTGTCTATATCCATCTGGTTGTTGTCTACATTGCCTTTATTTGTGACTGTTACTATTTATTATTCCTTGGTTATAACATTTTTTATTTTATGTTACACACCCCCTTCTCTCCTGACCCAATCCCTTTGTTCAACTTGTATACCCTGTTATGTTTATATAACATTCATATAAAATTACAATGTTCATTTCTCTTGTCGTGTTTGTAAGATTGTTGCATTTTTGGCCAAATAAATAATGACAATAAAATAATGTATGGATGTTGATCAGAAATGTCGTCCCATATACTCCAACCAAACACATCTTTTGAAAAAAGGCCTTCCTGCGATCTGAATAGTTAAAATATTGTGCTGCTCATCTTGGCCCTGTCAAGTTTAACGTTTATATATAATTACAATGTTCATTTTCTCATTTATTCTTTTGTATGATTGTTGTATTTTGACAATAAATAATAATAATAGAATATTTGATGGTGTTGCTTTAGAATTGTGGTCCCATGTTCTCCCATCAAATAATTATAGAAAATGCCTTTCTGAAGTCTGAACACCTGCTCATCTTAGCCATTTTCATGTAGCTATAATCAGTCTATTACCATAATTCTTCATAACTTTGTCAGAGCATTTTTTAAATGAAAATCAAAACTCATCTCCAGATAAACAGGAATGTGGAAAACAAGGTAACATACTCAGTGATTTCCCATAACTTTTCACAATGTCCACCGCGCGTCGCTCACATGCACACATACAAATGAGCGCGACGCGGCCGCCGCACATAGACGTCCGTGTTACACGTATAATCCCCGCACACGCGCGCTGTATGTAAATTCCTATTTGTTGTTTGTGCACGTCACAAAGACTTCAAACCCGCGTAAACACCGACACTCAACTTAAACAAAAACCTTATAAAAACTTGTAAAAGTTTTGTCCCAGGAATAATATTTGGAAAAATACTTGTAATAACATTTAATCTCACTAATGGAAATGTAGTATGAATGAAAAATTCTGCTGATGTTATAAAAGAGCATATTTGAAGGGGATAATTTCAACAGGAACGTGAAGTAGGCAGACAATGAAAATCGTTCTTTTTAAAAGTGTATTTCTTTTAGTCCCAACAAATACAACATTTGAAAGAAAATTTCATATAAGTGAGAAAACATGTTTCATTTTACTTCAAATACAATCATAACATTTTCAAAGCAGGGTCCAATTCATGATTCATTCATGTAAACTTTATGGACTATAGAGGCTGACATGTTTATGCATGACGTCATGATATTCCACTGGAGTAATGAAAACAAACGCGCGTTTGTTGGAACTTTAATTACGCACAACGCACGTAAACGAAACAGCCGTGTCTCCAGCTTAAAAGAAACTTTTGTTGACCCGTATGACTTCTCACATTCGCAGTCCAACAAGACACCTCGCCGATGAAGAAAACAAATGGCCAGCCAACTTCAAAGGAAACACAGTGCTGATAGGAACTAATAAGCCCAATGACTTCGTTGCGAGCCCTGCTTGAGAAGGATTCACATTTTGCTGGTGAGATGGTGTCTCAGATGGCCGTGCCTCTTTTAGGGATCAACTTCTTACTGGCAAGAGTGTCACTCAAACCATCAAATCATTACTGGTGGCACTGCTTTCAGGTTACTCTTTGCTGTGTGTCGAGGGACCAGTGCTGTCGCTGTCTTTGGAGCCTCTCAAATGGCCGTAACTTTCATTGGAACTTGTGGAACTTTCCCCAAGTATGAAATAACCGTCTCTAATTTCCTCTTCTCCATCCTCCTCTCCCGGTTCCTCCTCGCCTGAGTCCTCTCCCGTTTCCTCTTCTCCATCCTCCACTCCCGGTTCATCCTCTCCCGTTTCCTCTCTTCCATCCTCCTCACTTTCCTCTTCTCTATCCTCCTCCACCAGTTCCTCTTCTCCTTCCTGCTCTTTCCCTTCTGCTTCCTCCTCTCCCTGTTCTTCTTTTCCTTCCTCCTCCTTTCCTTCCTGCTCTTTCCTTTCCTCTTCTGCTTCCTCCTCTCCTACTTCCATGGTCTGGATGATGTCCTCAACGTTGACACTGAAAAGCATGAGTGAGATTCAAATAACTTGAAAAATCAAAAACAATTCCTGTAGAAGCAGGTGGTCTCGACCACCAGGGCATTTCATGTCGGGTATTTTGGATTATATGATACTGCCAGCGAGCTTAGTTTTGGAAACAGCAATGACGTATTTATTCGGAACATCGTCACAGTCCCTTGTCATGCTATCAGATGTAGCTTATACGAGCATTGTTGTTCTATTATCCCTTTATTTTTTAAGATTTCAAGAGTGGGGTACCATTTTACCAAAGGAAAAAATAGTGGGGTACTTGTTCTTTTGTTAAGTACCCCACAAGTGGTTCCTCATAAGTACAGACGTAAGCCGTAAGCAATGACAATAGCCCTCCAGCCTATAGGGCGAAGGGGTAAAATCTAAAAAGGATTAGCTACCATTCTATCAATTCCTAGGTAATCTTTTTTAGTTTTAAAGGCAATGTGTACCTTTAACACTTACTTTGCTACATCCTCCAAAATACTTCAATATTTGGAAATTTTGCGTTTGGGTTAAAGTTGACAAAGAAAAACGGTGGCTAACTTAACAGAAACAAATTCAATGTTGCTTTTTAAACATTACGGAAAAGGTTTGACAGACCCATCTTGTAAGATTATTTGTTCCACCTACCTGCGACTGACCCATGCATTCCTAGCATAAGTTCTACGATCGTCTTCCATGAGGGGTGAGACGATGTCCTCAACGTTAACACTGAAAAGCATGAGTGAGATTCAAATAACATGAAAAATAAACAAAATATATAAAAGGGGATTTAAGGTGGTGTACAGACCACTTCCAACGTCCATACTTAATTAAAATGAAGGAAAGTTTCAAAGAGCAGCAGCGGCGTCGATCCCGGGGCAATGGGGAGGGTTATACATATATCCCCACTTTTTGGACCGGGGATGGCTATAGGATCACCCCCCTCAAAAAAGTACAATAAAGATAATCAAGAAAGCTGAGAATGCACCAAAGAGTATTTTAATCTTCAAAAATTTTCCCGGGGCCCTCAATGGGCCCCGGACCCCACACCGTTGTAGGTTTCACAATGCATGTTTGCATGCCTGGTTCCCAAATTTTCGTTCGGAGTGAGAGATTCAGCGCAAACATAAATTATCATGCCAAATTTGGAGGCGGTGGCTTATTCAGTTTTTCAAGTTGAATCAATTTCTAAAATCCTAAAACTTCCATAAAGCGTGCACAAATTTTCAAACTTAAAACCCATAACACAAGAAAAAGAGTCACATATTAATAATCAAATCTGGGATTTCATCCAATGCAAAGATGCAACAACATGGTTAGTTTGTGTTAAAAAAAAAAACAGATTTTTTTCTTTCCTCAAATGTCACTCTACCGATATTGGGTATTGTCTTATTAATGAGTGTTTGGACACGTCAGTACCAGTGACCAGTGTTTATTTATCTCACAATCAATTTGATCTCACATTGGTAGTGTACCAACATTTCCGATCATCCCCCCACTATTAAACACGGATCGACGCCGCTGAAGAACAGGTGCCTGTAAAGTGTAAAAACAATTTAGAGATGGTTTGCTTAAATTTGAGGAAGAAAAATCGGGGGATAACTTAGCACACAAAAATTCCAGGCGGCTTTTTAAAAATTCTAGAAAGGGTTAGGAAATTTTTAAAGAAAACTCACCTCTTAAGGGCACAAGGCAGGCAGATCCTCAGACACACGTTTGAAAGACGACAGAAAGCCGTGACTTCTGTCTCACTGGGGCATCTTGATCCCCTGTATTCAGTGTTACCGTCGTGGTGGTTGCTGGCTGACTGCGTCTCTTGTGCTTTGACGGAAGCCGGGCACCTTTGGTACAAGCTGGGTGACTTGATGGTGGTTTCCCGTCTTTACATGGAAGCTTGGCACATGTACCTTTCTCCATTCAGACCTGCAACAAAAAGAAAGGCATGATATAACTGGTCAATTTGCTTTCATACTGATTCTGTGAAACTGCACGGTAAGGAAACTCAGATTTTATTAGTCATTTTAGGTATTATTTCGGTGCTAAAAAGGGTTTTCATTTTATTGTGGCTGATCGTATATGAAACCAACGGAATGTCATTATCACCACTCAAGGATCTCATCACGATTTTTTGTGAGCATGGAGTTCCATCCAATCAACTATTGGGATTGTACCTTAGCTTATTGTTATTCATAATGAGGCCTAGCATATAATTTACACGATTATTCTAATCATTAGTATACACGCACTACCGCCTGGTGACTAACAACAACAAATGCAGACTTTTCACCACAAATAATACCGCACAGAGGCACGGATTTCTTGTTAATATTACCGGCATCATCGGTGTTACCTTCGTAATTGGGTGCTGGCTGACGTCTCTGGTGCTTTGACGGAACTCGGGCACCTTCGGTACAAGCTGGGTGACTTGAAGGTGGTCTCCCGTCTTTACATGGAAGCTTGGCACATGTACATTTCTCCATCCCGACCTGCAACATAAAGAAAGGCATGATATAACTGGTTCATACTGTGCATGTACAGGGACATAAAATACATTTCTGTGCATGTACATGTACATGTGCACCCACACACAGAGCCACCGTTCGCATATCCATATTCATAAAACGAGTCGTCCAGCGATCAAATAAGCACGAACGAAACGCATGTGTGCGAGGGTCGCAATTTCTTTTTCCTGCACCATGCCGGGGCCCACCCTGCGGTCACAGCCAGTGTGCGAAAAAATACAGTCTTGAATCCGCACTGGCAATGTCACGCGCCCAGCGAGTGGCTGAACTTGGCATCTCTGCATCAGGGATTACATCACGATTTTTGGTGAGCATAGAGTTCCATCCAATCAACTATTGGGATTGTACCTTAGCTTATTGTTATTCATAATGAGGCCTAGCATATAATTTACACGATTATTCTAATAATTAGTATACACGCACTACCGCCTGGTGACTAACAACAACAAAAGCAGATTTTTCACCAAAAATAATACCCCACAGAGGCACGAATTTTTGTTAATATTACCGGCATCATCGGTGTTACCTTCGTGGTGGTTGCTGGCTGTCGTCTCTGGTGCTTTGACGGAAGCCGGGCACCTTCGGTACAAGCTGGGTGACTTGATGGTGGTTTCCCGTCTTTACATGGAAGCTTGGCACATGTACCTTTCTCCATCCAGACCTGCAACAAAAAGAAAGGTATGATGTAACTGGTCAATTTGATTTCATACTGATACTGTGCATGTACAGTACATGTGCACCCACACACACAGCCACCGTTCGCATATCCATATTCATAAAACGAGTCGTCCAGCGATCAAATGAGCATGAACGAAACCGGTCATACTAATTACCGAATACACAACGACAACACGCAAAAAACATCAACACACCGACAACACCTCCAACACACATTTTTAATTGATAAATGAGGTGTTAAAACTTACAGTAAAATTCAAAACAAGATTTTGACTTAGCAACAGGGGGTTAATTGTCTAACAATTACAGTTTTCTGTTTAAGAAATATGCCCTCTCCGTGCTGCTCCAAAATCCGCAGCCATGTTGCCCCAGCGAACAGCCCGGACCATACCATTATGCTACAGGGGTGATAAACCTGGACTAAGCATTATTTAAACCAGTGTTGGGTGGGGGTTGAATATCATGTGACCAATACTTATGTGCATCCAATACAAAAGTGCTGAAAAATTCAGGAGGGTTTAAGCTTCTAATCTGCCACACCAATGTTAGAAGCCAAAACCTTAGTCGTGTTAAAGGAGCATACTCTCCCCGTAATCTGAAGGAATGTGTTGGCCAAGGCCGCATTTACATTAGGCCAATTCAGCATTGTTTGGACATGACAGTTGATGAGGTAAGTAAATGTGCACTTCAAATAAGTACCACACTTCAAATAGTGCACAAGGGAAAACCATTAAGAAACGGTATCAGGCCTGGAATTTTATCTTTGAAAGGGCAAGGCAAAGGGCACTTTCATTGAAAATCTTGAAGTCTTTGGGAAAAGTTTGAAGGAACACTCAGGCCAAAGACAAGGGTAACAGAGGCCATGGCATTCATGGCTTCCATGTAATTTCAGGCCTGCAGTATACATGTATGTCATGAAGAGATTGTACTTTAAAAGCAAGTTTGTAATTAGTGCATATTTATCATGGACCTTGTAAAAAGTTGTAATGTGAAATGTACACTGTACATGTATCACATCTGATTTATTTGCACAAGTAGCTATAATGTGTGAATCATTACTCTTAATTATTGAGATTGGTAAATCGGTGTCATGTGCTGCAATACCGCCTCAGTTAGACTTTAGCTTTAAGTATAATTCACTGCACATTTTCAAGCCTTGTGGTCAACTGGTTTGCTGGCCTCGGAAATGTCAACAACTGTTCTTTTTTGTGTTACTTTTAGAGCATAACATCTGAAGGAAGTGGCTTAATACAAAAATGTCAAAAATGTGATATGGAGGTTGAATTACACAAGCTCCGTCAACATTGTGAAGAATGTAAACAGACTGAGTAAGTATGTAGTCTGTACCAGGTCTGTGGGGTGGGGAGACGACAACCCCTGTTACCTCTGAGAGGTCCTATTTTCCGAAAATGCAATTTTTTGGCAACAAATTCATCAGTTGCGGTATATGATGATGTCCTCCCCCGCAACTTAAAAAAATAAGAATGCCCAATTACCATTACATTTGTTTCATTCCACCCAAAAGATAAATTACACATCCTATATAATATATTCCTTTCCAAAAGTATCACTGAATTTTTGTTGAATGGTCCCCTCCATTACAAACTTTATAAGCCAAATCTACATCAAACAACCTACAAATTAGCAATATGCACAATTTATAGATTATGAATTCAAAAGAGATTTTGGGTTGTCCTTTCCTGGCGTGTTGCATAGCACTGTATGCTCATTGCTGTCTGAGAGCCTGTAGCAAAAACTAAACAGCCCTACTTGGACAGGACTTGGTAATAACTTTGTTTTCCAATTCAAAATTTCAAGTAAAAACAACTATTTTCTACAATAATCATTGTTTCCTTTTTTTGTTATTAGAGACACATCGGATGCTGCACATGACATTGAAGAATCCGAGAATGAAGCCTGGCAGGTAATTACGCACAAGTTGACTACAATCATTGCATTTTAATTTATGTAATGATTTTAGTGACCTTGTGCATAATGTCTAAATTGAACACTGTCTTTACGGTATCCAGAAAAAATACTAACTACAAATCACAGTATCTGTTATAATTTCTCATTTGGCCCTAATCATTGCCTATTCCCCCACCCCTCCCACCTCACTGAGTAATATTAAAAAAAAAAAAAAATACATCATACAAAAGCAACACCAGCCGGAGTCCTTAATAATCAAGCAACCTACGTGTTGGATGAAATCAACCAACCATTCGACTCTATAGATGTACACTATTTTTTTCCTTTCCACTTCGCTGTCTCCTTTATTGTCCATCTGTGCAGACGTTTTTCCAGGATGGTATTTCTTGACTCCAAATTTATATTTTGTCTTGCAACACCTGTGACACTAGAATTTGTTTAATGTATGAAACCAGTGGTCAAAGGCCAGTGTCACTGTATTACCATTGATTTGTTTTCATACATTTTAAAGACAATGCTATCAAATATGTGTCCCATTATCCGATACCAACCTAAAGCCCTTGGTGGAAATAACATCAATTAAAACTTGTCTTTGTCTTTGTGGTAGGTACCCTCAACCTCCCGAGGGAGTAATACGATCACACCATCCGGCAATAAGTAAGACTCGTTTTGTTTATTGAAATGTTGATAAAAATAGTGTTGTTGAATAAATTCAACATTACAGATGCTGTTTCAACCCTAAAATTATACAGTCAATGACAAGCCTGACAGTTTGCCATTTGCATGACTGTTGAGTGACTGAAATGTTTGAGAGTTATATCCTAAATAAAAATGCTTCCTAAAAATAAATGACTGCAACTTCACAATTACTTAGAAATGTGCACCAACAGTGTACTGCTGTATAGCATATTTATAAATCAAAGCCTGTCAGTGCTGTAATTTTTTAAATGTGTCGGTGAACAATTGAGATGACTGGCTTTGCATATACCACGGTGGGTTTTGATTTATTTGGATAAATGCAGTGTCTTGCAGACCATACCTGATACTTTACATCCTTTTTTTGGCAGTCTATTGATCTTCTGTTGTAATTTTGGTAGTCTGTGTTAAATAGCGCTCAAAGACTGTCAGCTTGCTACCTTGGAAAACAGGCAGCATAAATTGTACCTTTCATTTGCTAAATCCAGGCAAAATCCATCCCCAAACTCCATCATTTGCTACCTACTGAATAGCCCAGAGTTTACCAAAATCCAAGTTCAACAAAACAAACTGAATTCCGTTGTAGGACTGAACGGTTTAGAAATAGTCCCCTCCCCTATCTAATGCAAATTCTTAATTCTGCTGGCCATTCATAAAAAGGGTCCCTGAAATCAATCAAGTAATAAATAAACAAATAAATAACTAACCCATTTGTATTTGTCTTCAGAGTGGCATATAATGACTATGCAAATTTATGGCCAAGTGATGACAGCTGTGACGAAGACTTCCTAATGGCTGTTGAAAACAACCTGAATGACATGAATGATACTCAGCCAAAAGGGTGCGTTATGAATTTTGAACATTAGCCAAATTGTGTACATGTATGTTTTCTGCAGAAATTTTTGGGCTAAGAAAGAATGTTACAATCCACTTGAACAAAACAAAGCATTTTCTTCTTAATAGGTACTGTGCGTGTTATTTATCAGAACAATAAACACCTGTTTTGTGATCATGTTTGCAACTGTGGGTATGGTGATTAACAAAACTTAATTTAACATATTATAACTATCGATCTCACATTTATAACCATAGAAGTCCTGGAGAACAATTGCTCCTCATTCAAGGACGTCTTGACACCATACTCTGTCTTAGACGACCATGATGGAGTCCAGCTTATCGTGGTACGGCGCCGCTTGCTCAAGTCCATAATGTTTGCTGTTCAACAGCCTCAATTCTCAGTCCACAAGCTAGCAAATGTGGAATTTGTTGGGGAAGAAGGTGTTGATGTTGGGGGCCCAAGAAGATAAATGTTTAGGTAAGCGATCAGTCAAAGTTAGAGCTGGTGCTATGAAGCTGTAAGTTGGTGACCCCAAAAGATTCATTTGTCATGTGGATGTGAGATTGCTGCTATTTAAGTCCCCTGGCATTCAGCAAAATGTCAAGTCATTGCTTGTAGATATTCAGGGTACTTGATAATTTGAGCAAAATGGCAAAGCTGTTTGGATTTAAAATGAGGACAATGTCTTCTTTTGGCTTCACATATTTATCTTTTTTCAGTTTTAAATATGCCAAATGCACAGTTTCAAGGGTTGCTGTACAAGGTATCGTTACCTGGTTAGCTGTGTTTGTGGATAGCAATCTGTATGCAAGTGTATGCTATTTATATCATGCAACCGGCTGATACGCTGTTCAGGTACTGTATCTTATTCATCTTCTTTCTCCTAATATAAAATGCTTCTAAACGCTTCCGCCAATTTCACCAAACTTGCCCATAAAAACAACTGACCTAAGCTTTATATGGGGCTTACTTGTATCATGGTGCCAACAATGACCTAGCGCTCACTAGTGGTCTTTTCAGTCAAAGTGAAAAATCCTTCTCCCACAGTCTTCATGCAATTAAAGCCAAACTTCATCAGTTGCATCCCTCGACCAAGCCTCTTATTGGTCACATGCATCCTTAACCAAATTAGGCTATTAGCAGATTTTGGTCAGTAGGGTAATTTTCTGGAAAACAGGCAAAATGTTTCTTTCCTCACTTTTTCAAACAATTTCTATCAAACTTGGTCATTTTATGTTCCTTTTAAAGCCCTATAATTATGGGATCTTTGCAGATTTAGGTCATAGGTTAGGTAGTGGTCAGTAGGGGCAGTGGCGGATCCAGAGAGGGGGTGGGGCGTGTCTCCGACAAATGTTGTTTTAACATGTATTACAAACTTGTATGAAACACCACTTATTCTGATATTATGACTTAGTGCACTCTTAAAATTCTAAGGTCACCTCGTGGGCAGGCAATAGTCATTGTCTGGTAACATTCTTTGTTTTCTTACCTAAGATATTCGTCCTTATTCACAGATTACTCATGAGAAGGCTGTTGTTGATGAGATGGGCATCCTCGAGGGACCTGATGGTGGGCTCTACTTCACCCACAATGTCGACCTATTGGAGAAGGGAAGTTACGAACTGGCGGGCAGACTTGTTATGTGGAGCCTCAAACAAGGTGGCCTCGGTCTGCCCGTCCTGGGACTACAATTGTACCGGACCATGTTTACTGGTGAGAAACCAACATTTACCCCAGACATAGTCACAGATGTTGATGTCCGTGAAAAACTTGATAAGGTGGGTGATATCTAAAATGCAATGCAAGTTTTCAAAACACAAGATTTGTCACTGCGTACAGATTTCACAGAAAAACACAGAATACTGATGAAGATCCAATGAGCCAATTAAATGTTTGTAACTAGTGTCTTGTTCAGACTTTTACTTTGACAGCAGCATTCACACAAACAGTGACTGCTAAAAGGGAATATTTTTCATAGAATAATTGTGTGATATGAGAGCATGACATCTTTATGCAGTACAGCACCAATGCACAGGCCAGGAAGTAATCCAGGTGTGTCTTCTACAACTTACCAAGAAGTCACAAAACCATGAAATTGATGCAGATGTTACCCACCATATGCGGCCAAACATCTCAGATGAAATATATTGCATTAAAACTGAAACGGTTATTGGAGTTTGATTGCAATTTATGATTTTAAGCAAATAATGGCCGACTTGAATACATGTGCTTTTCTTATGTACATGTAGGGCAACCTTTAATGGTGCATTGTTTAGTACAGAATTGGCATCCAACTGTTACAAATGTGCTTTGTATTTCTTTTGTTTCTTAAATTCTGTTTATAGTTAGCTGCCTGCAGCAAGGACAACTTCAGGAGGTTGCAGACGAATTAGCAGATTGGGCGTCGGAGAGAGGCATAACTAGACTGTACAGGGGAATTTTGATGAAAAAGACCAGATTGTGTCTTCTCTTGTGAAACAGCATGTGGTCTATCGGTAAATATTGACATTTTGCAACATTTGCAATAAGTCAAAGCTACATGTACATGTACCTAATAGAGTAATTGAAAACATATAACTGAGATAATGATACAGACTTGTCATTGACTATACACAAAGGGGTGGGGTAGCCTTTAGTCAAGGCACTCGCGACAACACGGACAGTGCCACCACACTGCCGACAGACTAGTGCGAGGCGGAGCTGCGAAGCGCCTTTACCAGTTCGTTTTGGGATCTTATGTTTTTCTTTACGTTCTCCAATCAATTTTGGTAGGAGATTTTACATGCATATTGCAAAATCCTTATTCAAAGTCGGCCAATGAGCAGACAGATTTACGTCACCATTGCGCGCACGTGCAAATGCAAATGCAAGATGTAGTTTCGGATTGGGGTGTTTTACATTGATGGATAAAAGTGTGGACTAGACCACCTGGCTACAAATCCTGGTTTTGTTTCTGTTTTTGCTCCCCCCCCCCCTCTCCAACAAGGACCTGGCTATACCATTGTCTATACAAGCCCTGCTTGGAAATACAAACGTGTAAAGAAAGAACAAACTCATGAAAACAGGATGTGGGGATCCTCTCAAATTTTTGGGTAGTACACCAGTGAATTGAAACGTGACGACAGACGGTAGACTTTTGTAGTTTTGCACTTTGCACCGTATTAAATTTTCCTTCCAACCTATTCACCTTGTGCAGAACGCAATCAGAGATTACCCAGTTCAAGAAAGGTCTGGGTGATCTACTAAGTGCAGTGGAACAGTACCCAACCTTGTTTCAACAAGTTTTCACTTGTCAACACAACCAGCCTCTGACAAGACAGATTGTAAAATCTATAACTACAGTAAAGTGGTCTCCAGAAGGATCAAATTTATGAACAATTGTGAAGGTATGTCAGTAGTGCAGGTGCTTAACAAAACATTGTGCACTTTATGGTAAAAACACGACATTTGACATGAGGGTACATACTGCGCCAACAATTATTTTTACCTTTGAACCCATGTTGGGTCTCGCCTATTTAACGGGAGGGCCACGTTTTTGAATTGTAGGGATGCAAGACTGTAAACAATCAAGCTCCACTGTGGAAGTACACTCCATTGTCTTTGACATACACGGCCAAGAAGAACTCAATTTCTAATAATCAGGTACCAACAAGCAAGTATGAGACACTAACAACAAAGGAGGTTAATACAACCAAGTGAAGACCATGTGGTGCTAGACTGAACTGGAGCAGCTATTACAGACTCATTTTAGATTAACTGCTCTAATTAGGTTTTACACCCTCCTTTTCATAAATGTGGCCCGCCCTTTCAGTCCAAAAAAGAAAATTCACTCCCTTGCAATTTTGTACACCATGCCAAATCTCATGCTTATACACACTCATTTCACCATAGGGTCATTAACAGCTGGACAGTCATTAACAACATGTAAATGTATCTCCAATGTACACATACATGTATTTAAGTTTGACACAGCTGTTAAGGTAGAGTACCTGTACATCTTTGGTAATTACTCCACAAATTGATGTCCATAAAAGGTCATTTGGTAAGAATCTCTGGAGAGCTGTTGATGGTATAAAACATTATGAAAAAAAATTTCCCTTTCAAGTAATGTGACTTTATAGACATTGATAATTTTCTACCCGAAAATTGAATCTGAGAAACAGTACTTGCAAGTAATGTTTCTCACCAGTGCTCACAGTAATAAAATACCTGGAAATAAATGTAACCACTCCAGATTTCTGCTGATATCTCAAAAACCCTATCTTTTAAAACAAGATTTCTTATGTTAATTTTATGAAATAAATTCCAATGATTCCAAATACATAACATGTACACTGCCTTTAAGATGTGCTTTAAGTCTTGGAAAGTGCTTATTTGCCCTAAGTTTGAAACTAGCATTCATAACATACAGTGATAAAGCCTCCTGATCACAATACAAATGTTGTATTGATTTTCAGATGGGAAAGCCAAGACAAGTGTAGAAGATGTGTTGGTGTTTATCACCGGTGCAGACAAAGTCCCACCAATGGGTTTTCCCAACGGCCTCGGCATAGATTTCTTCACTCCATTAACACCAGACATGAAGTCATATCCTACAGCGACAACATGCACACAGGAGTTACGTCTGCCCAGAGGGATCGGAGAACCTGCACAATTCCAAGCCTTAATGGAAGAAGCTATACTGAATACTCAAGGTTTTGGGAAGCTGTAATACAAGTTTCCTTGTACATGTACATTCTTGCCAAAAGTGAACTGTGTTTGGGTGTCCAAGGCCTTCTACACAGCAACACTATTGCTAGTTAATTTGTATCTGAAGTCGTAACAGATATTCAAACAACTTTTTCAATTCCATTTGGTATTAAAATGTTAGAAAAAGCTGTACCCCTAAATGCAAGGTGAATTTTATTTTACTTTGGGGGTAGGGGGGAAACTGACAGCAATGAAAACCATACACAAGGAAGGTTAGGTACTATTTGTGATATTTTCACAACCTTTCACAAATAATATCAGCATGGAAATAACCTTATAATAAACCCATGGCACCCATATATGGGTCATTTCACCAGGTTGGGACACAGTGTGATTTTTGTGCAACATTTGTCCATATTATGAAAAAGAATTACTTTATTTGACTCAGTTATTTCATGTAACATTCTCCTTTGAGTGTGAAATTGTTTGTTGAAGTATGAAATTGTTTTAATGTATTTTAATGGAAATTATGATGAAAAATGTGTCATTTAGACGTAACACGGACACCGTGTCCGTGTTACGTCGTGATTTTTATTTTTCAAACTTTTCAACACTCAAATACATAATTATGCAAATTCACTTTGTGTACTAATTACAAGGTACATTATGGCCTAACGTAAAGAACAGTATATTCTCATCGCAATTTTACTCAACTGGACCAGTGAATAATTAGATTTTATTGACATATTATTAAGTGTTTATTCTTTGCAAGGCAGTCTGTTATACTCAGAATCTATCGAAAATCTTAAAAGAAAAGCCTTGTGAATCCATTTCCTATGTGTACTTAATCGTTGGAGCCAGTTAATGTGTAAATTATGTCACCCACATTACTGGGATAGGCCCCCACCAAATTCGTTGGATCTAGAGAGGTTCAATTCTGGGGATATTTATCAAGAATTGTTTTTAAGTTGCATCCTTGATTTATTTTTTGCCGAGGAAATTTTTCTCCGAACAGATGATGTCGTTTCAAAACGAAAAATTAAACTTACCAAAAATAACTCCCCTCATGCCATCCATGTTTTTTTTATAAATCAAGCGATGTTAAAAGGTATCCAAAACATTCATTTCAGTTTGAAGTATTTTAATGGGAGAAAACTAATAACATGGGGCTTGGGATCATAACAAGTTTTGATTAAACTAATTTGTTTTGTATTCAATTTGAAGGTACCGGTACACATCAAGGGGAATCATCAATTGGCCAGTCTTCAGATAATACATTCACCAAGAACATAACTATATGTCAGGTGCAAAACGGAGAGTTGAATGAGGTAAAATCAACTACCATAACTCTCAGCAAGTCGGCAACAACGAAGGATATAAAGCGTCTACTCATTCAAGAGAGTGACCATTTCAAGGCAGTTAAGTGGGAATGCTCTATTACCCTTCTTGACTGCAAATGTTTGGAGATCGAAAATACATTTGTTTTATTTATTTTATTTATTTATTTCATTTCTCGGGCATCAGATAAAAAGTACAATAATGCACATTGGTAAAAACATTTAAAATATATATATATTTTTAAATATGAAAAAAGCAATTAAAATACAAAGTAAAGATAGAAAACCAGCTGGAGCCCGAAGGATTGCCTAAAAGAAACAAAGTTCCTGTCAAGAGGCTTTCCTCCCCAGCTGGTTAAAAAAAATATAGATATTGATTAAAGAAACAAAATATATATAAAAAATTACAAGTACGCATGAGTACACAAACACAATCGTTCATAAAATTAATAAAAACCTTAAAGAAGCACTCCAATGTCAAATTCAGCTCTGCGTCCCGCTCACCCTCCAAAAGGTAGAGGGCCCAACAGAAAGCGAAAAAAACAAGGGCCCCATCCATTGATACATGGGCGAATCACAAAACCGAACACGACCCCAGAGTGCCTCCTTAAAAAAGGATAAATACACTGGTCAAAATATAAAAAACAGATAAGCTACAAATAAAATTTATGACAAAATAAATTAAAATAAATCGGTTATACACAAAAGGCTAAAAAGCTTGAGTAATTGGTAATTTAAAATATAGAGAATCACGTATAGCATTAAGACACATCACAGGGGAAGTCCCTAAACATAATTCCTGAACATCATTAGGAAGTGAATCCCAGAATCTTTGAAAATAAAAGAAACAAGAGTACTTGAGTGAGTTTGTACTGGCAAGCCTATGTTTGAAAACCAGTTTATCAATTTTACGTGTATTTGGTTCCGGTAAAAGATGAGTAGGGATGTCATTCAACCTGTAAAGACACTTGACAATAAAAGAAACACTTAAAAACAGAAAACGGTTATACAAGGGGGGTAAGTGAAGCTGAGTGAGACGTTGATAGTACGTAAGGGACTCAGCAACTCTATATGTAAAACAGGAACGAGTAAATCTTCTTTGCACGGCTTCAAGGGACTGTATGTGATTCTTCTGGTTCGGCAGCCACACAGGAATACCGTACTCTAGAACAGGCCTGCAGAGCGAACAAAAGAGTTTTAAAAGAACATCTTGGTTTTTGGAGTGAACAACACGTCTGATAAATCCACATAACCTGGAACACTTTGATTTCACAGATTGGACATGTTTGGACCAAGTAAGGTCCCTAGAAAAAATAAAACCCAAATATTTATAAGAGTCCACTGCTTCAAGAATTTCGTTACCTAACTTATATGTACGAGAAATTTCTCTTCTAGACCTGGTAACGTGCATTACTTTGCACTTCAGTGAGTTCAGCTTCATGTCATTTTCATTACACCACCTAAAAATAGTATCAAGATCATTTTGTAAAATTAAACAATCATTTTGGTTACTCACGGTACGGTATAAAACAGTATCATCGGCATATTGTGGGAGATATGACTGGACAATTCTAGGCAAATCGGCTGTAAATAAATTAAACAGAACAGGTCCGATAACTCACCCCTGGGGGATCCCTGAGGTTACAGGAGCCCAGTCAGATTTAGTGCCCGAGAACATGACACGTTGTTTGCGACCTCAAAGAAATTAACTGATCCAAGAAAGAGTCTTACCACATATGCCATAATGATGAAGCTTCTGCAAAAGAATTGAATGATTAATTCGGTCAAAGGCTTTGGACCAGTCCAGAAATATTGCATCAACTCTTTGTGGTTTGGAGTCCAAAGCCTTAGCCCAAGTATCAAACAATGTAACAGCTTGGGTAACACATGAACGTTTTGGAAATAAACCATGCTGTGAATCAGGAATGATATTGTACATTTTAGAGTGGTCAATAAGATGATTCGAAATGATACGCTCAAGCATTTTACATGGCACTGAACAAAGTGAAATTGGCCTGTAGTTGGCAATGTTACACTGCTTACCACTTTTATGAAGAGGGATGGCATTCGCCAGCCTCCAATCTCCAGGTATCTTACCCAATCTGATGCTAAGGTTGAATATTTTAGTAAGTACGCCTACCAGAGATGAATCAGCAAGTTTCAGTATGCCAGGGGAGATTCCATCGGGACCCGGAGGTTTAGATGAATTAAGCTTGCGTACCGCCTGCAGCACGTCAGCCTGTCTGACTTGAATGGTTTGAAGTGGGTAGACACCGGGGTGACCATCACATCGAGCAGAGATACCTTCGAGAGTAGAGGCTGAATCCTGCACAGAAAAATTACTGCTAAAAAAATCATTAAAAGCATTGACAATGGAATCAGGTGTGCTAAAATATGTCTCATCCTGACAAAAAACACTAGCAGATTGAGACTTCCTCCTGGTATTAACAAATGACCAAAAGCGTTTAGGGTTACATTTGGAGTCAATGGCAATATTTTTGATATAGTCACTGTAAGCATTTCTAGTAGACATTTTAACCTGGTTACGAAGAAGTTTATACTTAGACCACAAATTATCATTGTTTTTGTGAGCAACTGCTTTACGATATGCCCGGTTTTTTTTGCGGGACAAACTAACAATTTCCCCGGTAATCCATGGTGAACGCATATATTAAAAACTGAGTCAGAAACATTATAGTAGGAGTAGGCCACCCTTAATTTACTGAATGTCGTCTGTGCGGCCCATACCTAAATGTAGACCCAGACTACATTTAGGTACAAGATTCGGGCTACATTTAGGAACTTTACTACAACGTGTTTTGTTTGATATTATGCCTAATCATTATATGATTTTGTGCAGAGCGCTATAGCTTCTCAGTCCTAGTTAGCAATCTTCAATTACTCCTTTATTGATGCACTGTTACAAACAGTCAACGATTTTACAAAGAGTATGGGTTTGTATTTGATTGATTGGCCGGTTGGTTCAATTTATAGTTAGCTTAGTAATTTTGTGGAGGTACTTTCTTACGAATGTGTGGATTATGGGTTTCTTTAAGTATATTAATTTTTTATTTGTCTGTTTTATTTCAGGAAAGGCCTATTGGGGAACGAACTGTAAAGTGAAAGCAGTTCGGACAGCTGAGTGGATACAGCTCAAGAGGGCAAAGCTTAAACTACCCACATTCGCTATATCTGCGTCTTCGTCTTCAGAAACCGACTTCGAAATTCAGTGCGTACCTCAAAAAGTAAGTCATGAGAAGGTTGCGAAAGACCGCCTGAAACGGATCGAGGATATGGTGGAATGTATACAAACGACTGTTCTAAAGTCCCAAAGTGTCAGCGTGGAGGTTGCAATAATGTGGCAGGATGCGGCATTTGTATCAACCATTGTGAAAATGAACGATGCATTCTTTGCCGTGCATCGGCAGATGATTACCCAGACGGATTGTATTCTGAAATGCAGCATATCCGGGGGATATATCAACTAGCAGGGATATCAAACGAAAAACTGTAATTTAAAGAGCTGACTGAGTACAAGCTTTGAGGGGTATAGTGGCAGAAGCTTTTACAGAATAAGTTTGATGTTTGCTTTTAATAAGTCTTATACTTTTCTGCAAAGCTCAAGCTGTTGGAAAGTTAGTTAATAAATTCGCGTTGTTTTTGTTTTCTGCAATATTCAAGTTATTGAGAAGTTAGCTTAAAGATTGACTACAACGGAATAATGATAAGTGCTGTGTTGCTGTTTTCGTTCGTGAAATGTGTAATGATTACTAACATATTATTATTATTCAATAAAACTTGTTCCTTCATGCAAAAAAAACATCAATTTGATCGGCGTTCTACGACCCAGAAAAGCCCAGTTTCACCAAAAGCCCTCAACTCATGAATAATTCATACTTCGTGTGTGACGTAGCACCCATGACGCTTTGTTACCACCCCCATGCACAACAGTCGATCGTGTGTACTGTATGCATTTACCATACATGCAATGCGGAACAACAGCGGACAAGCGACATCTTCTAGACCGAAAAACAGCGAAAATGTCCGATAGCAGCGAATATTGGGAAGATCACAGTATAGATGAGGAAGAGGAGTTTCATATAGGCACTTCTGAGGATAGTGATGTCAGCTCTAGCGATGAGGGGAGCTCCCCAGACGAGAGAGAAGGCGAAGACGATGACGAAGAAGTCGAAGTACGTGGCGCTGAACCATACCGGTTCGAGCCACTTGCGGCGCCTGCAGTTGACCAGCCCGGTGACGGTGATCGTCAGGCCGAAGACGACGAACCAAATCCTGATGATAGACGGCTAAACACAGACTGGTAAGCCCACAAAATGATTCATGAATGAAATACTGAATGATGCTTCGTTTGATCAATTCGTTTCTGCTGTACAAAAATAGTTGTAGGCTATACTTGACAAAACATGAACGAACATGATGGAGACCCAAGGTACATAATGTAGTAGTACATGTACATGTGTACAATTGTACATGTGTACAATACATGTACAGTGGAAATTTGGGGGTAATTACTATGTTTTGCGTTTTATGATTTGTTGGCAATATTAGCCAGTATTTATGAAGACATGATGGGAAAGTAATCACTGCTCAAAATTCAAATAAAATCATGATCTTTTACCATCATGCTTTAAGCATAATTGACATTTAGTCTTTCCCTTCAAATCAAAGGTTGTAGCCCCCTGCACAATAAAAATGTTTGATCTGCCCATGGAAAAAATGTATTCCTTCGTGATGTACCTGTCCTTGATCAGTTCATGGGGGCTGTATTTCATGTTCATGGGCTGTATATGTTGCAAAGAAGTTGAGAAGACAGAGAACATGATGCGGCAGCTGGACATCAACGTGGATGATCCCAACCAGTGCCTTACCATCCATGATTGGTTTGATGCGATCTGCCTCCACCCAGGAGTGCTTGCAACAGCGTATCTTCAGTACAGAGCATACTATGGCAGAGATGCAGTTGAAGGAACGCTTGACCAGTAAGTGATTTGAGTGTTGACTGAATGTACAAAGCCAATGTACCATCAATTTCAATTAATATTTTAGAGCAATGTCAGTTTTGAATGATCTGCATATCAAGCAGATTACATTTGATTGACCAGAATGAGCACCGGTGTTTACTTCAGAGTAACCGCACACAACTGAATATGACCTTGGTTGACCCACGTGCATCTATATCCTATTGTACATGCATTACATGTATGTAATTGTTTACTTTTGATCATGATTGCCTTTTGGTATGGTTATAGTTTTATAGCATTTCAGTTTCACATGGTGTTAACGTAAACAATATCGATACTCCACCATGCAAATCACAAATCTTATGTTTATAATTTTGTCTGATTTTTTGTTTTGTTTTACAGAAAATATCGCCATGTTGCATATCGGCAAGTGGTGAGGTGGTGTTGGGGTTATCTTGGCCGTTTCAACCGGGTGCCACTGCCATCATGTGTAATGGACGCAATCCGCAGGACGTTCCCAAACCCTGATGGACAGTACAAAGGATTTTCGTATCCACCACTGGATTAGGCCGATTTGCTTTGTTTTATTTTTTTAATTTGTAACATTCTTCCCTAGTTATAATGATCTGGAGGGAGTTACAAATTATTTTGTGCGTTCATAAACCATGATCAATGGCAGAATCAATTACGTGTGTATTTCATTTTGTGTCTTTTCGGGGGGGGGGGGGAGAAGTTGTTTAATTTAGCACTAATGTGAAATAAACTTGTTTTATGTTGCCGACAATACACTATGGTAAAAACATTACAAATTCGGTATGGCAGAAAGATGCCAAGAACTGAAAATTTTACAAGACCTTAGTACTTTCGAATAAATGACAAGACAAAATATGTATGTATTTGCAACCAACAATTGAGTTTATTTTTGAGGTTAAAATATCAAAATTAAAAAAGTTGCCTCTTGATGACGAAAACAACTTAATCAAAATCCTCTACATACTTGTTTGGAACTTGGCCTTTGTTCTGTTAAACCGAACTGAAATCCTTTGAAATTCGTTTCACACTTGCTGCTCTTTCCAGGAAAAACTTACAATCAGCATAACTCTACTGCTGAGCAGGTTCAGATTTTCTTGGATTAAGCTAATTCAATTAGGTTTTTTTGGCTTTGCATCACAAAAGGGAGAAGTGTGACAAAGACTAATATTGTAAATCTCATGTTGGTAAATCTCATGTACTTCTGCCTATAAAACTTAAAACTTGTTCTGAGTGTACAGTGGCAATAAATTGTAAAATACAAGAATAGAATAACAATAAATGTGTACAGGCCATGTCATTCTGTCTTCAATCAAATATTAATAAAAAATATAAAAGACATGTATATAGCACCAAATCCATTTGAATAAAATGCTCCCAGGCCCTTTAAATATAATAAAATAACCTAAAGTAACAATAGCAAAGATTATAAAAGATTAAATACATGGGAGCCAGATAAAGTGATAAATATCAGCAGGGGCGGATCCAGGAATTTTGGCATGAAGCTGAAATCCTTTCGTGTACTATTCACGAACTTCACCCATTCCTTTGATATCGCAGGATCCCGCGGAAATTGAAAAAAATTAGTCTCTGGATTCTTAATACTATTTCTAGTGCATCCACCAACAACACATGAAGTCGGCATTATATAACTGTTACACAACAACGTCGAAAAAAAGCTTCATAAAAACTTCATGCCTCTGCTGACGCATGAAAACGCATGTATAATATATACGGAAGTAACATGGCGTCTTCTGTTTACTCTCGGGTGCTCATGGGTTATACGTCATCCCTTTTCGCTGGTTTACAAGTCCGCTGGTACTATATCGTGGATTTCATAGTGGATTTTCAATGGGTCTTTGTCGGGAACCAGTGCAGGGCGGGAAATTTCAAAAATCGAAGAAGCGGGGTCTAATTTTTTCGGTCAAATTGCAACAAAATTATAAAGAGAAAAACATGACCTCAACAATAAATTGTTACCTGAACACAACATAAACAAGGTTCGATAGTCAATTTAATGTGAGAGTTCTCGTTGTAGTTCATCTTTAACTTGTGTTGTTTCTTTTTTTTCTTTACTTTACTGGAGATAGAAGTACAGGTTTAAGGTAATAGTTTTTTATTATTAATTTATAGCTGATTACATGGGGACAAACTTGGTTTCTCTTCTAAATTATGAAGAAATGATTATAAGGTAATCTCTGTTCCATATCATGGAAAGATTTCAGTTGATAAGGAAAGTATCCGTCACTGATTACAGAGAGCAAATACTTAAATTATGAAATCATAACGTTAATGTGTTTTTTGTTTGTTTGTTTGTTTATTTGTTTATTTTTTTATAAGGAAAGTATCCATCACTGATTACAGAGAAAAGGAAGAAACCTCTTGATGTGAAGAACATATTTTAAAGGTTGCCTGTTGTTTCCTACTATGGACAATTTTCTGTTAACTTTATCAATGTTAAGCATCCAATTACCAATTACAGCGTGAACAAAGTTAATTTATTATTAAGTAATTAATGATAGTAAATGTCTTTGTTGTGTTACATCAAAGGGAATGTTTGTTTCTTTTAGTTCATATATTTTCTACAAAAGGTATTCGTCATTGATTTAAGGAGAAAACACCTTTGTTTTAATTATGTAATGATAAAAAATGTTTTTTGTTGTAAGTAATATGTTTGGTTGTTAGTTAATATATTTTATAAGGAAAGTATTTATCACTGATAAAAGAGAAAAGCAATATTCACTCTGTTAAAATCTGAATAAATGATGTTTTGTTATGTGAAATTTTCTATATAATTTATATTCGTTTATTTGATAATGAAAGTATCTGTCAATGATTACAAGGGCAAAATGTTAGTTTCTCTATTAAGAAGAAATTATTAAGGTAATCTCTGTTTCGTATCATGAGAAGATTTCCGTTAAGTTGATAAGGAAAGTATCCGTCACTGATTATAGAGAGAAAAAAGGAATTTCTTTTTATGAATTCGTAATTATATATTAAGTTTATTTCTTGTTTTATCAAGTAAATTTATTTGTTAATTTTAGTTGTTTCAATATTAGGCCTGGGCGAATAGTAAAATTTACTATTCGATTAATCGCGCGGCAACTTTTCGCGAATAATCGACTGTTCGCGAATAGTTGGCCAATTTTTTTCCCGCGGTTTATAAAAAGTACTAAAACATTAAAAACAATTGCCTTCATAGTAATTTCTGGCCTATTTGTAACATTCAGACAATAAACAAACACATACATTAAGCCTCTTTAATGCCTGTTGTTGTTTTCTTTATTTCTTGCAAAATTGTACTCGAAATAATACATTTTCGTAAGTGAAAATCTAATCGCCGTCGAGTTATTACTCTGGCAGCGTGGGAAACTTCCAGCACAATTAGCATTAACAGTGCACATTGAGCACATGCTAAGTCACGCGCAGTTACGTTCATCCCATATCAACAGAGGGAAGTCCACCTAAACGCCACAAAATGAACACATTGAAGAGATCTTGTTTATATTTAAGTCGCCGTTAAGAGAAATACCAATAAGTTAACGGTCCCCCCTGTTATTTCAAATCGATTAGCCTAGTCCTCTACACAAAATAAAAAATAGCCATGCAAGCAGTACGTGTTTATGCTCATGCAGGGGCCACTTTTTAGACGTATTCGTTGTTTACGTCCAAAGCTTCCGCAGTGTGCCCTGCACTATGCTTAAAAACCTTTGGTTCAGGCACACACGTGGTGCGTGTACCCTGAACTGATTGTGTACGACGGCCTATGCGTTTTGTGATTGACTTATGCTCACCGCAAATTACGTTATCATTATTGGACAAACTTTTCTTGGGAACCAAATGGGCGTGGCAAACAAATCGATGTGTAATAAATAAACAACATGAAACATTCAAGTTAGTGTAAATTAATCGCAGTTGTTTAATTATCAATTCGTCATCCCTAGCTTTTCTTCAAAAACAAAAACGTTACATGATTTTGTAGTGTTCAAATTTAATTACTATTAGCACAAGTTTATGCTACAAAAATATGAAGTATGTTCATTCAGCACTCTGCAAGTACCCCCCGCGGGTGCAGAATTTAGAAAACAAATAGGTCACTGTTTGAGACTGCAGGATTCAAGTATTGATATTCCCCCTAGAAAAAGTGGTGCAAACCCTAGTCCCCCGAAAATTGTTCCCTAGTTACGCAACTGCTCCAGAATGCCTATTGTCCAGTTGCTGGCAGTGATGAAGTGGTTTATTCTTCATACAAATGTATTACACTGTATTACATTTATTCTTAAGCGCTTTAGACATTAGCAAGCCTATGAACAGAACAGGACAAATGAGTGCACCGTTATCATCATTCAGCAGGTAACAGTCGATGCAGTCACAGCCAGCATGCCTGCTATGGAAACTATGGCAGGCTGGCTGGCTGTGACTGCTGCGACTGTTACCTGCTGAATGATGATAACGGCTATGCGTGTACTATTCACGAATACTACAATGCGTAACCACTGCCTAGACAAAACAGTGTAATTGGAAGTGTTACTCGCGAATAGTAGTCACGAATAGTTACCAGACAGTTCGCGACCGCAACTTTTATGCAGTCCAAATGCAATACATTATTGCAGGTAACAGTCACTGCAGTCACAGCCATCCAGCCTGCCCTGTCGCTTCCTCAAAGTTATTACTCGCGAGTACTATTTACGAATATACTACAATGCGTACCACTACAAGCAGTGCCTGGACAGAACAACACAATTATGGCAGCATTACTCGCGAATAGTTTGCGAATAGTTAACGAACAGTTCACGACCGCAATTGTTATGCCATGTAAAGGCAATACATTATTGCAGGTAACAGTCGCTGCAGTCACAGCCATCCAGCCTGCCATGTCGGCTTCCTCAAAGGCATTACTATTTGCAAACATTACAAGTACAAAGCTTACCACCATGACTAGACAAAACGGTGTAATTGCCAGCTTAATAGGATTGCTTGCGAATAGTAGTCGTGAATAGTAAGCAAACACTTCACGGTCGCAAGTTATGAATGGTTCAAAGGCAATTGATCATTATTCGCGAATAGTTGCAGGTATTCGCGCCTGTGCGATTAATCGAATAATTCAAAAACCGCGAATACGAGTACGATTAGCAACAACTATTCGCGAATTGACTTAAAATCATGGGTTCATTATAATTGTCTTTTGCATGAAATTGTTCATTGTACAATAGTAAATGGATAAGACTAATTGTGGTGACACCATGTGGAATCTCAATTGAGTAGTAATTAGTTCTGAAAAGAACTGGAGGTTACAACTCGACGTTTCAATCAGTGTGCTCTGATCGTCCTCAGGAGAAGAGCATAGTGAGCATACTGAGCATAGTGAGCATACAGTATCAGAGCATACTGATCGAAACGTCAAGTTGTAACCTCCAGTTCTTTTCAGAACAAATTACTTCTCAATTGAGATTCCACATGGTGTCACCGCAATTAGTCTTACTTATCATCCTCACCATGCAAAGCTACAAGTTTTACCTAAATATATGTTTGTTCTTCATCAGAATGATGTCACCAAAATTACACACCATGTATGCATTCCAAAACAGCAATGTTCAGATGAGGAAATGCCAAGTGATGAGGGACAAAGTAGCTATGATGAAGGCAGTGAATACCAGCCATCAGAAAGTGAGAGTACATGTAGTTCAGACAGCAGTGACACGGAAGAAGAGAGATTTGATACTGATAGAAGTGCAGGTGATATTACTGGAGATACTCCTAAGACTAATCAACCTGTAAAGCCAGAAAAAACGGACCTGCATGTAGTAGATGTTAACTTGAAAAGCAATAAGTACAGTTATTGCGTGTTCTGCAGCAAACGGCAGGTAAAAATTCCACGTCATTGCAAACGATTTCATTCACAAGAACTAACTGTAGCTGAGGCGATGTCTGTGCCCAAAGAAGAGGTAAAAGTAAAACGACAAAGGTGGCAGCACATAAGGAACTTGGGCAATCATGAGCATAATGTGATGGTCCTTCACAATCAAGCAAGTGATATGGTTGTGCGAAAGAGGCCACACGACAACACGAAAGGTAAACATAAAGTTTATGACTATGTTCCGTGCAGTACCTGTTATGGGTATTTCCATTGCAAGACATTGTGGATACACAAACGTGCCTGTGCCAGCCAACCCACTACAAAACATATACGACAAGGAAGATTGATAATTCCAACCAAGTTCAACACCTCTCGTCAACTCGAAGCTGTTCTGCAAGACATGAAAAGGGACAAAGTGTCTCTCATTGCAAGAAATGACATAGATATTGTTAAAGTTGGGTGCAGTGCCATTAATACAGGCAATTCAAGAAGAAGTGGAGATAAGTCGAGAGAAAAAATGAGAACCATAGCAACGGTATTCAATGTTGCTAGAGGTCCGGACAGCAGGATAAAACATGCTAGAGATTTAGTTGACCCGGCATCATTTGATAGTGCTGTCAAATGTGCTCTCACCGTGTCAGGATATGATGACACTAAGCAGTGTTACAATGCATACTCCACTGCTTTACGTGTTGGATTTGCACTCTTGGATCTGGCTATGGTCGTAAAGAATGCCTATATCAGGCTGCAAAATCGTGCAGGTATCGCTAAAGTTGACGATTTTATTCATATGATGAAAACTGACTGGAAGACACTTGTTTCGTCTGCTGCATATCGGCAGAGTCAAGAAAGAGCCTGGAAACGACCCAAAATTCTTCCTTTGACTGAAGATTGTGTGAAATTCACTTCATTTCTAAACAAAAATGAAGGAAGCCTCAAAGGTGAAATAAAGAAAAATGGTATGACTACTTCTGTTTACCAAAATTTTGCTTGTGTCACACTTGCGCAAGTTATCATGTTTAACAGAAGGAGACCCAAGGAGGTTGAACATTTGACAGTTCAATATTACAAAGAGAGTGTCAGTATTAGAAGTCAAGAGCATGATGAGGTGATGCAGAGTCTAACAACTCCAGAAAAGATTGCATTGAAGAGGCTTTACCTTGTTATGATACGAGGGAAACGGGGAAGAGGGGTGCCAATTTTATTGACACCTCAATTAAAAGAGAGCCTTGACATACTTGCGGATTACAACAAAGGTAATGAATTAATTGGAGTGTCGTGGCCGAGCGGTCTAGCTTACCGGACTCAAGTTCTGGTGTTAGCAGCAGAATGTGGGTTCGAATCCCGGCTGTGACACTTGTGTCCTTGAGCAAGACACTTAACCATAATTGCTTCTCTCCACCCAGTGGTTAAATGGGTACCTGTGAGGGCTGAGTAGGTTGATTAGCCCTATATGCGCTGTAATGGCAGCAATTGAGCTGTATACTCCCTAGGGAGCTGAGATGGTTTCAGGAATGATTTATGAGCCTTATGAGCAGGGGTAATAATATAATGCGCCTTGAGGGCTGAGTTGGTTGATTAGCCCTCAGTTGGTGGATACGTGCGCTATATAAGTCCACACGTTATTATTATTATTATTATCTTCTCCAGAGTTCTCAAGGAAGCCACAACCCCCATCAGAGCCTATCAAGTCATGGCACAGCTAGCGTCAGCTGCTAAGTTGAAGCACCCAGAACATATTCGCTGCACAAAACTGCGGAAACATCTAGCCACTTTGTCACAGCTTCTGAATTTGAAGGAGAATGAAATTGAACAACTTGCGAATCATATGGGTCATGACATTACTGTCCACAGGGAATATTATAGGCTACCTGTTGAGACCATCCTTCTGGCTAAAATGAGTAAACTCCTTAATTTAGCTCAACAGGGTAGAACCGCCGAGTTTAAAGGCAAGTCTCTTCAGGATGTGAACATTGAAGTGGATGAGTCATTACCCGCAGGATTAGAAGATAGTGACAATGAAAGTAAAAGTGATGATGAAAGTACAAGTGAGCAAGAAAATGAACGCGATGAGGAGGAACATAATGAACGTTTGCCAGTTTCATGTAAAGATCAAGATCAGAACTTGCCCAGACAAAATCATGCAACTCAAAGACAAAGTAAGGTAAGAGGTTATAACAGGTGGAGTACAGAACAACAAGACTTCATCCTTGAGCAGGAGATACAGAAACTCTTAATGGCACTGCACCCAACTTTAACAATATCTATGTCATTTCTTGCAATGAGAGACATTTTGTCCCTCTTCATGTCTTGCAGAACAGCTTCGAGTTGACGAGAGATGTTGAACTTGGTTGGAATTATCAATCTTCCTTGTCGTATATGTTTTGTAGTGGGTTGGCTGGCACAGGCACGTTTGTGTATCCACAATGTCTTGCAATGGAAATACCCATAACAGGTACTGCACGGAACATAGTCATAAACTTTATGTTTACCTTTCGTGTTGTCGTGTGGCCTCTTTCGCACAACCATATCACTTGCTTGATTGTGAAGGACCATCACATTATGCTCATGATTGCCCAAGTTCCTTATGTGCTGCCACTTTTGTCGTTTTACTTTTACTTCTTCTTTGGGCACAGACATCGCCTCAGCTACAATTAGTTCTTGAGAATGAAATCGTTTGCAATGACGTGGAATTTTTACCTGCCGTTTGCTGCAGAACACGCAATAACTGTACTTATTGCTTTTCAAGTTAACATCTACTACATGCAGGTCCGTTTTTTCTGGCTTTACAGGTTGATTATTCTTAGGAGTATCTCCAGTAATATCACCTGCACTTCTATCAGTATCAAATCTCTCTTCTTCCGTGTCACTGCTGTCTGAACTACTCTCACTTTCTGATGGCTGGTATTCACTGCCTTCATCATAGCTACTTTGTCCCTCATTACTTGGCATTTCCTCATCTGAACATTGCTGTTTTGGAATGCTTACATGGTGTGTAATTTTGGTGACATTATTCTGATGAAGAACAAAAATATATTTAGGTAAAACTTGTAGCTTTGCATGGTGAGGATGATAAGTAAGACTAATTGTGGTGACACCGTGTGGAATCTCAATTGAGAAGTAATTAGTTCTGAAAAGAACTGGAGGTTACAACTCGACGTTTCGATCAGTATGCTCTGATACTGTATGCTTACTATGCTCTTCTCCTGAGGACGATCAGAGCATACTGATCGAAACGTCGAGTTGTAACCTCCAGTTCTTTTCAGAACTAATTACTACTCAATTGAGATTCCACCTGGTGTCACCACAATTAGTCTTACTTAAAAATATATTTGTCCATTTACTATTGTACAATGAAAAATGTCATGCAAAAGACAATTATAATGAACCCATGATTTTAAGTCAATTAAGGTGTGTTCTGTGAACAAAGAAAAAATTACGAGAGCGGGATCTGAACCTACTACCTCTGGATTACTGTACCAGTGCTCGACCAACTGAGCTACTTACATGTAGCCCTATGTTGGCAGTCTTCCTATTTTGTCAATATCTTCGTTGGGAGTGCCATTCAGAAGTTATGATACAACCTGAGAAATAAAGCGGCAGTAAGGGGATCACACACGATGATGTGACTTTTTACTTGACTAGTCAAATTTTCTTTGTTCACACCTTAATTGATTGAAATTGTACCCAGTCAGTTTCCCCATGATTTTAATTAAACTTTCCCAACATTTAAAAAAATAACATGAAGCAAATAACGCATGGATTAGCACATGAATTAATTGAATTACTGTACAGTTAACTGTTGATGCATCCCTAAGAGTAAACTAGACTGAGTAATATATGTACAGTGGTCAAAATGCCCCTTGATTGTGATTTACAGAAACATAGAAACACTTTCGTTTAAGAAAATACTCAAATTATGTCATTTGAATCTTTCACTTTAGAAATTGTTCTTTAAAAATATTTACAAATTTTTAAAATAACTTTAAGTATCGTACATGCTCTGTGGTCTCATTGGAAGAACCTGTATCAACAGTCTCTTGTTCTTTTTCGTGTTTAACAGATGAGGTGGATCCAACTGAATAAAACATTAAAGATATATATATATATATATATATATATATATATATATATATATATATATATATATATATATATATATATATATATTAACAGTCACTTAGCTTTATAGCCTAACAGTAACAATGGGGGACTTTTGAAGCAGCAGACACCTTTTGATAGTTCAGAACATGCAGACACATGCTAAGAATTGTGTGGGTAGTTCTCAGAGCATGTGTACTTCTCGTGAGAACCGTGAAAAAGGAACGCTCAAAAGTCTCCCATTCTAAAGTATTGTTATTTTGCTTTAAAGCAGTGCCATACATTTTCTCTAAAAAACAAGTTTTACAAAATACATGTGTATTGTTATGTCTATGCAGCAGACATAAAATTTATTTCATAAGATATTTTTCTGATAATGTGCAGCCCATTTTTCAGACAACTCATTGTCTAAGAAAACTCAAATCTGTGGGAAATAGGAGACTTTTGAGACACGAGGTGTCAACATAATTTTTATAAATATAACTACATAAAATAACACATTGAGGCAAACATGATAAGCCAAGGATTGAAGCAACTTGCAGATTCTAAATTATACAAGAACATAACAGATGGAAAAATGTTATGAGATGGACTAAAGTAATACAACAGGAACACAACAGAAAGAACTGGAAATTGAGTGTTTTTTTGTAAACGGCTTCGGCACTGACGGTAGTTGACATGAAATGTGTGTCTGACAAGCGGGACATAAAATGCTCCGAGAAATTTTGCTTAAAGCCATGTGTCTGTAAAGTGTCTGTAAATGCTTCCATACCTTGTAAGAATCAAGAGATATGTAATAAAACCAACCTGTGAAAGTTTCAGCTCATTTCATTATTTCTTTTATGAGAAAACAGTAAAAATGCATTCAGCATTTTTGTTTTCACTCTAATGGCCTAAGTTTTCGTCTCACTCATCCACTTATTTTTCGAAAACAATAACACATCAGGCAGAAATATTTCAAGGAAAGCTCTACCATCATTATCTTTATACATGTAAGTTATGCGTAAATCTGTGAACATTTGTGTGTTTCCGTCTTACCAATATTGTCCAGGGGCTTTAATTGGGGTATTAAGTACGATCATTACGAGCTATATTTTCATGTGCCGTTGCTGTTGTGACATCACAATGATGTCAGCAAAGATAATTTTGAAAGTTAAGATGTCAAGGAATATATCCTATACAGGAACCATGTTCAAATTCTTTCTCAGTTTGGCTCCAGACCTTGTGATAATAGCTCTTCGGAGTATTAGTTCACTTCAACTTCCGGTTTCGACCTGATATAGAGGTCAAATAAGGTCACACCCTATGTATTGAGATTTGTAGAATAATTGAAGCTCTTTTAGATGATGTAAAAAGATTGTGGATGTGCCACTTATTGTAGTTCTTGAGATATGATTTTTTGAAATATTAAACATTGATTTAATGTAATTTGACACGCGATGACGTAATCATGACGTTTTAACATTTAGGTTCATCTAATGTCTCTATGAGCTTTGCCAGTTTGGAAAATTTTGGTGAGAAGGTTCAGAAAGAAGAATAATAAAATAAAGCACAGAAAAAAAACAGAACAATAACAATAGGTGTTGGGCCGAACACCTAATGAACAAAAGGCCATCAAATAAGGATAAAAACATTCAGACAAACATACAGCCACCCATAACTCAGAAAGTGATAGACTCCACTATAGTCTATGAGCCAAGGGATGGATTTTCAGTTGCCGGTGCCAATTCGATGGACTAAAGCTAATACAGATTTTATTAATCAATTAATCGCAAAAACCAATGATAGCCATTCAAACATTTGAAGTTATCAGCCTCTTATTTCTTGCTAACGCGCATGCTCACTCCTTTGGCTGTTTGAAAACATTTGCTACAGTACTTACAACACGATATCTTCCCACAGCAGGGATTTTTTAAATTATGAGTGAACATAGAACAGCCTTTGTTATTGACCATTTCTGAATGACTCAGTTTCAAGAAAAAAAATTACATACAGGCTTACATAACACCCGACCATTTTCTCATAGCATTCTAGATTTCACCAGAATGCATCTAGACTAGGCCCTACCCCAAATTTCAAAATGTTCCCCCAAAATTTGTCACAGTTTAATGTTAGAGGGACATATACACGGTTTCCCCCAAAAAAGGTAACCCACAAACAAAGGGAAAATATGAGTGACATACCTAGATGCACAATGACCATTATTATGGTTTTATCATAAACTAGTGATATCTTGGATGTGTTTCTCTGGGCATGCACCACTGACTTCCATTGTCTTGAAAATGGTGAAGTAGGGGTTGACCTACCCCAAGACCACCATTGGGTAATTTGGTGGTTCCCCTATGAAAAATTGGTGCACCCTCGATTTCTCCCCTTGCAAATTAGACCCTAGTTCCGTTTCAAAATATTCCTTAATCTCAAAAATCGTCAAGAATTCTACTATTTACTCTCTCCAATATTTCAAACTAAAAAATTTGCTTCTCAGTGGGGGGGGGGGGGGGGGGAGGGGGAAGGTGATTCTTCCCCTGTGGCCTTAAAACCTGGATCCGTTACTGTGTTGGCCCTGTCAAATGCCGCAGCAATTAATCAAATCCTCTTAAATAAGCTATTTTCAAGTTGCAAAGGTCATTTTCTAGCCTTCCTACGTTTTTCAGCTGATGGCCTAGTAGCAATAAAAAAATCTTAGTAAATTCCAAGACTAAAAAATTAATAGTTTCCCATCACAATTTATCAACAAATGTATGTCATGGAACCATAAAACGGTTCTCTCAACATTATTCAAGTAAAAACTACAATTTCAGAAATGTATATTGTACATGGATTGTTTAGCAATGTAAACATTGTGTTTCAATGCAGCGACTGTTCTATGTTCAATGGGAGCTTTCTATGTTGTAGAATACAAGTGGTTTTTAAATAGCCGTACATGTATATAATACAAAAGAGCATGCGCATTGAAAAGAAGTAAGAGGCTCATAACTTTGAAAATTGTACGGTGAAAATCCTAATATTTTGAATGGCTATCATGGTTTTTTGTGATTGATTGATTATTGTAAATAATAAAATCTGTATTAGCATTAGTCCATCGATTTGGCACCTTTAAATTGGCTGGCTCATGGACTACTAGAGTTCCACAATCAAGTCCCACTTTGAACGGACTTGGATTTGGACTAAGAGATTCGGGACTCAGACTCAAAACTTGGAGGTGATGACTCATCAAGACATGTTTAAAGCCTGCTCCTTCTTTTGATTGAAATCTTCTCTATGTGCTATAAGAGCTACTGAAAAGGGTTGTATTGAGTCCATAAGAGGTCAATTTATACATTCATAACGAAAATGCAATGTGTACAATTCGTAATATTTTTTTCTCATAGTGAAAAATCGGTAAATAATGCATTTCAAGTAAATCAAGTTTTTAAATTGGACAACTTTTCGTTGATACTTACCGTAGTAATTTTAGCAACATATCCAATAGGTTTTGTTATTTGTTCAATAATATTTCCTTGTACCTTCATTTATTTTGGAAAAGTATGAAGTTTAAGTGTTCTTCAGGATGTCTTGATCACATAAACATGATCAATTTATCACTAATGTTCGACTTTACATACTTATTTAATAACCCAGTACAAATTCATTAGTTGATGTTTAATATATTTGAAGTCCAAATCCATTAACACTCATATCACAACATTTAAAAGTTGTCACTTTGTCTCTCCACAGTGAGAAACTCGTACCCTAGTAGTATGTGTGCAGCATTACGACCAACATTGTGGAGGAGTTTGTCTGCAGTTTGTCTGCAGTGATTTTGTGCAGTTTGTAATGGCAATCCTCCCATCCCTCCTCAGTGCAATGGAGCAATGTGGAGGAGATTTGCACTTTGTGGTGGTGGACCACCATAATTTTTTTTTTTGATGGCCAACTTCAATTTTTTTAATTTTTAATTTTTTTAAATTTGTATTACGTCATTTCGGCCAATTAAAAAAAAAATGTGTTACCATAGGAGTTCCACCACCACAAAGTGCACGCTCCTCCACAAAGTGCAAATCTCCTCCACATTGCTCCATTGCACTGAGGAGGGATGAGGAGGATTGCCATTACAAACTGCACAAAATCACTGCAGACAAACTGCAGACAAACTCCTCCACAATGTTGGTCGTAATGCTGCACACATACTACTTACCCTGTACATGTACATGCACAGACTAATGTCAAACACGTACACAGCGATGTTGGTTACCAGTCTGCTGAATGGATTTGTCAACATGTAAAAATACATAATGTGACTTTTTATTAGCTCTTCAGGGGTGTCTATAACTCTAAAACCATCCAGAATTCGGATTCAAAACTTTAAAATATGAAATTAGACATAAAAAGAATCCTTAAACTGTAAAACCTAAATTTCCCCCCAAATGCCAATTACTTTGAGAAAAACATGACAATTGTGAAAATTATGAGTAAATATTGACAGTTATACTTAAATTTTTTAACAGCTTGGATATAGATGGCATAATTTATTATTGGCTGGACTACATACAACGTGATACTGTCAAAAACCCATTTCTACATTGATGATTGG
>CM055816.1:39382088-39438912 GCA_029582265.1 Zoroaster sp. YZ-2022
GGAAAAAATATGGGGGTTTTCACTATAATGTTAATAAATTTGTTATCTTAATTTGGATCATTCTGTTGGCAAGACCTTCACTCTCCTCAAAACCTGGAATCAAGCCGATCCGAAGACATCTGACGTTGAGTGTTTTTTAGAATCTTCCTCCCAGCCGATCCGGTCGAGGGTTAAAAAAAATAAAATAAAAAAATACAAACATTCGTGGCATTAAATTAATAATTTGTTGTCTTAATTTGGGTCTGTCTGTCCGTATTTTGTAGTACTCTCCTGACACATATCTGTTTTCCTTTGATCTGGGCCAGGTTTATTAGCTATGCACACTGCATGTTGTGAATTCGTATACGTGTACACGACATGTATTTTATGGAAGATTTTTATCACATTTACGGCCATTCATACCATGAAGTGAATATATGTAAATGTAAAATGTGTTAATTGTATAACTTAAAACCTTCAAGTAAAATTTTTCAAAATAATTGTGTTTGAACTTGGTCACAACTGTTTCAGCCCCATAGGCCGTGCGTAATAAAAGTGCCCACTGTTAGGTTGTTGTTTTCGTCACTCTAATAGTAGACGTGACGTCCTTGGCTAGTTTCGTTAACATGGCGATACACGTTCAGAAAAAAGAACGTTAACAAACTGAACTTCCGACCAAAATTCCCACTCTTACAACCCAAGACTATCATTTTTTTGAAAGTAAATATCGATGAGCTATTCAAATTTATTTATTTTTGCCGTTGTTGATTTTTCTTCAATGCAATTAAACATTTGAGGAAAGATTTATTATTATTAAAAAGTGTCGCATGAAATGGTCAATAAAAGTAATATCACTTGAATTTTATAACGTTTGGAAATGATTACTTTTTATTGATCGGAATTTTTAAATGGAAAATGAACGCATTCATTTGAAAACTACATATTTCCTCACCCAGCTTGTTTGATTCTGTGGGCAATGACCTTGAAATGTTCAATATAAACGACGTTTTCGGTCTAAAATACGGGTCGTGTGCTTGCACGAATCTACACGGTGCGCGACTAATCTACATCATGTGTGCATAGTCGTACTATAGCGCGTGTACGTATGCATCGTACATGTACATATACATACAAATCGCGCGAATGCTGAACACGAATAGTGCTGGTACATACAAGCCACACACGTTGAGAACATGTATTTTCGCCTGGCCTTCACGTTAATGAATGGTTTTTCATTGTTGCATCAAATCTCTAGAAAATCTTTCATTGGTCAAATAGTTCCAGGGGGCCTGTTACTTACATTTTGGGGTCCATGTATCTAAAAATGCAATATAAAAATAAAGAGAATGTACAACATTGGTATTTGGTAATGTAACATCCTTGTAAAAAATATAAACCAAAACTGTTACATGTTTTTCCCGTTTTGACAACGATTCCTCTTTTCTCCAACTTCAAAGCCAAATCATTTCTCAGGATGATTGATTTATAGGTTTTTAGATTTACTATTATTGTAACTTTCCCTTTACAGCAATTTCACTTGGTACAGTTTACATACAATAAATAAGTCATGGGAGTGGTTTGGATTCATCTTACATTTTATTTCATTTTTTCCCTAAGCTTTCAGTTGTTTTGTTTTACTATCACAAAAATAGCACTTGTTTGGTAAAGGAATATTTTCTCTGGCAACATTGTAACATGTTAATTTTGAGAGATGTTTGGCAGAGATGGGTACAATCTTTATATTCACGTGTCATACCATATCTGTCTCTTTAGTTTACCTCAGTCTAGTCTTGCAGTCTTTATGTGAACATAACTTTCAGGTACTGAACAGTGAATAAAAACCCTTTTTTTTTTCAAATATACACCACAAATTAAGTGCCTAGCTATTCAAGTTTAATCACATTGGCAAGTGCTTGCGATTTTTGATACCACAAACGTTGTTTCAGCTAACAAAACAAGTTCATGGGTATAACTATAAACAAGCAGCACTGATATTGGAGCTAGGTGAGTACACAGAAAAATATTTTCAAGAATATTTTGAATCATAACAATGATGTACTGATGAACAGTGTTTAGCTCCAAATGGACGAAAATAAGAGAGCAGAGCCTAGATGCAAATCAGGCCTTGGCAATGATGATTAACTTGAACGTCATAGTGCACTGATTTAGGACAGGTTTAGTTCAAATGTTTGCAGATGTACGCGACATCAGATCTATCATTCACATCCTCTTTTTACACAGAAATCCTGCGCAATAGTACGGATATTGTTCAGTTTTCCTAAACTCAAGATATTACAATTGTTCAACTCCTTGACTCCATGCTGTTTGACACAGACATTGTACTCTGATTTACTGAATTTACTGAAGTTTCTATGGAATCAACATCGGCCCAAAGCTACATCTACATGTATGTATAAAGTAGAAATTGGTCTACTGGAGATGCCGTAAGGTGGCAAGCTGGTACATACTGAATTCAACAGGGCAGGACGTGAAGTTCACGGAATGAAAAGATCCTCTGCAAAGTATCATGCTGTGCCATCACACCACCACAATACCAGGAATAAGGGCATGCATAAAGATCTGTCAAAATAAAGAAAAATACATTGTTTTACACATGTACATGTATATACATACACATGGGATGCACTACTCGTGTATTATTTGTGGTTTTCATTGTTACATCAAATCTCTAGAAAATCTTTCGTTGGTCAAATAGTTCAGGGCCTATTTACTTACATTTTGGGGTCCATGTATCTAAAATGCAATATAAAAATAAAGGGAATGTACAACATTGGTACATGTATATGGTACTAACACATCCTTGTAAAAAATATAAACAAAACTGTTACACATGTTTTTTTCCGTTTTTGACAACGATTCCTCTTTTCTCTAACATGAAAACCAAATCATTTCTCAGGATGATTGATTTATAGGTTTTTAGATTTACCATTGTTGTAACTTCCCTTAACAGCAATTTCGTGGTACAGTTTTACACATACAAAGAGTTTGCTACTTAAAACAATAAAAATATCTGTAAAGTCTGTTCATTTCTAACCCATTGCCGGACTGTTTCCTAACATGACATAACTCTTACCTTTGCAACTAATCCTACTGTTTGCAATATTCCCATACAGTGATCAAACCATCGCCACACCAGAATTGAGTGATCACAAATTCTGAAAAGTATCATAAATGATATTCGTTAAATTTCATGATTAAGTAAGACTAAATACGGTGACACCATGTGAAATTCTCTATTGAGTAGTAAATCCTGAGGACGATCAGAGCATACCGGTACTGATCGAAATGTCAAGTTGTAACCTCCAGTTCTTTTCAGAACTAATTACTACTCACTAGAGTATTTCACATGGTGTCACTGCAATTAGTCTTACATGTACTTATCTTCTTCATCGTGCAAAGCTACAAGATTTCCTAAATGTCATGATTGTTGTTGTAAATATTATTAGTGTCAACCAAAATTATTTAAAATGTACCTTTGCTAATAAACTCAGACTTGTCGGAGAATATTTCGACATACTTAATTTACAAAGTACCTGCATGTATTATACATGCATGACATTGGTAGAACATGTCCAGCTGTACTAATGTTTTAATGTTTTCAGCCCTTATACATTGTTGTTCACTGTTCAGACTATTTGTTTGTTTAAATTAATCAATTATTTAATTTCACCATGGAGGATTTCACAGAGCTAACATTACTAGATATTACACTGATTATATCCTATTGATAACACGTCTAACGTTAGCATAATTTTTTTTAAATTCAACTAATTGTACTCATGCCTAGGCTTCACTCTCCTAACGTTACAGACTATTTACCACTATTTCAAAAGAGTCATGGAGGAAAAACCCACGTAAGCATATTAATTTGTTTACATAAAACCGGGTACCCGCTATATTAGACCCAACGTTTAAAGTACTAGTACCCATTCACTGGTGCCCATACCGTACACATTACTGACTGCACTACCATCAACCTATGCATGCTGTATGCATCACCCAACGCGTTACAACACATCTGACATGTCTGAAGCCGGTTAAAATGCTTATTTTTAAATCAAAGATTCTCGTAAATTTGTCATTGCCCAGACTTACCTCCAATTAAGTGTGCATAATAATGTCTGTTTTCAACGATGAAACATCCACTGGTGATAGGAAAATTCAGAAAATAGTGAAAACTCGCTTTTGTGGAAGGTTTTCTCCGCAGGTCTGCATGCACTCAACTGTTGAAACATGTGGCAGTTAATCGATTCAACGACCTCGAAAAGAGCTATTAAGTGACCTTTTTCAGAATAAATAGATTATGCTGACATAAAAAAGAACCTAAAAAGGATTTTAGTCAATCACATAATACATTATGCGAAACGAATTGATCAGAAACACATTTTTTTCAGGGGTCACGATAGCCGGGTCAACTGCATTTCCGAAGCGTTAACGTTCAATTCCTTAAACGTGCATAATGAGCACGGTGAGAGCTGATTTAGATTCACCAACAGAGGGCGCACTTTTTTAGCGTTGAAACAGCCGTGAGTCCTGACCAACTTGAAACCCCTTGAATAGTATGCACAAAGCCTGTCTGCTGTACATGTATCCTTTAGGATATAGACATGGGACCAGTCTACAGTCTAATATTTCACATAAAGATATCAACTTTATAAACAGTGAGCTTTTGAAACAAACAATTTTGTTGTTGCTCTTTAACAATCCTGCCGAGTCCCTTTTATAGCCATATATTAATTGCTGTATTTACAGTTGCATGTACTTGCTCACCTGAAACATGCCCTACAGAAACATACAACTGTACGAATAAGCCATGTTAAAAAATTTACTTTGAAAGAGGTTGATGGTCTAGTGCGAAACTACATTTAATAATTTGAATTAATTTGCTTAACCAGGCATGCAGCCATGATGGAGCCTTATTTAAATTTTTTAATATTGTTGTCAACCATTTATTGCAGTTACAGAGAGAGGGGAATAGTTGTTCTGTGGTACTTAAAAATGTTTTAAACACAAACATATCGTCACCGTTTTCACGAAGTGCCAATTGGGGAAAATCGCAATTTTTATCGAGTTAGATTTTTTTCGATATTCTGAATTACTTCATTGAAATCTACAATCCCACAAATTTACAGGGTCTAAAAATCATTAGTTTTGTAATTACACTAATTGGCCAAGGGCAAAATGGGTGCTGAAGACCAATTTGCGTTTTCACGAAGGGACAATTGGACCACAGAGCATCGAGCTTTAAGTAATATCTATGTTTTAAACGTACCATGTCACATTCAAGACGCAAGATACATGTAAAATGTGTACCCTATGTGAAAGAACAGATTTCAAACTTTCCAAATATGTCAACTTTTCAACAAAGGGACGATTAATCACAACACAATTAATAATTTAAGACAATAATCCTTTCGAGAAACGCTCAAATCAACATAACTTTCCCCAATTGCAAAGCAGTGCGCCACTACCGACCTATAAATAGCTCACAATTGTCTCTTTCTTCCTACGTTCCTACGTCAGAAAATGTATTTCTTTTCTATATCTACCTCATGATAAGAAAATACACAATGAAAACAATACCATTGAAACGAAGTATTTTGGTTTACAATTTGGTTTCGCTGAGCAAAAACACCTGCTTTATTCAGAATTCATGACTCATAACTCATTATTACCAAATACGGAATACGAAACTCACTCAAATCTAAATTCGAGATTTTTGAGGGTTATAAGACTAACTTCGGGACTAGGTTTTTATGTTATGCTTCGCGAGCCTTGTTGGTTTTCCATCTGCCATGGCGAGATATAAGAGTAGAAGGAATGTGGGCATTGCTGGCAGCCGTTGCCCACCGACCTTAGGCTATGGAGCCCATATTCGCCTATATTGGGCACTAAAGGTTTTATTGCTTGGAGCACTGTCTCACGAGTTCTGGTATAACTTAAACCGTGTGTGGTGGGAACTAGACCCTTTTTGAAGCTGTTAATCTACGTTACAATAGGTAAGGTCGAATCAATTGGATCTGCCAAAGCATTCAAGTATCGTTCTGCAACGACGACTGGACAAGTTGACTTAAATGTTCTGGCTATTGTCACGTCATTGCCTTGACGTAAATGGTCAGTTTTAGATTTTGGCAAATGTAACAGTAGGCGATCTGGTGTAAAGTACAATCACAGCGTCTGATGTGGCTTAGATCGTCGAATCTCAAAAATCCTGCATAACTGATAAAACAGACAAATAAAGTTCGAAGATCCAACAATGTCGCTGTTGAATGACCGTGTGACACCAGTAACTTTTCCAGTATTTCGGGTGTAATTGGTTCTTTCCTCGTGATGGGTGTAGTGTGGGTACGATTATATCCTTGCAATGCAAGTCTGAACATACAATCATCTGTAGGAGACGGCAGCCCGGCTAAGCTATGTACCCACTTAACGCAGGCGGAAACAGCATCAGCTGTCTTCGCTCCGGATGTCGTGGATAAATGAGCAATGTAAAGTGCGAGATGGTATGGGTCTGCTGGAAATGCCTCGACTCCGATTCTGGTGCGAGCCCAGGGATTGCTTATTACGGTTCCATGCCTCTGTCAATAAAAACAAACAAGAAAGCCACAAGTACCTTTGTCACAATATGCTAAACGCATAACGCGTCTATACAAAATGGCGCAACAATCATAACGACAATCAACAATTTTTCCCACATTGTTCTCTTGCAAGGCACTAGGCATCAGTCCAGCGTTAGATGGCGCTCGGAGGCCACGAAAAAAACCCTATTTTTTAGGGGAAAACGTGGATGCGTCCAAGGATACCGAGTGAAGGCGCATTCCCTTTCTTCCTTGCGAATTAATTCGTGGGCGGGAGGGATATAAATGGGCGAGTGAAAGCAAGGTGTAGTTACTCGACGGAGAAGGAAGAATGTCATGAGGACAAGGTTTATATACGGAATGGAGTGAACGCAAACAAAAGATGTTACGTAATTGCTCACTGAGCGTGCATGTCGTTCGATAACGAAAAGAAATGTCACTTTCTTCCTACGTTCCTACGTCAGAAAATGTATTTCTTTTCTATATCTACCTCATGATAAGAAAATACACAATGAAAACAATACCATTGAAACGAAGTATTTTGGTTTACAATTTGGTTTCGCTGAGCAAAAACACCTGCTTATGAGAAAACGCCAAAGAAGGGGACGTTAGTGGTTCTTGGGGCCGTTACTAAAATAACGATTGGGTAGTCGGACACCAAATGGTCATTTTGATTTCAAAAAATGAAGCACACCAGGCACACAAATCGGCCATGTACAGATGTAGATATTATTTGACAAATTGTTAAAATCTGCTCTCTATCGTCAAATAGATACTCGCCAAATGGCAGTTACGTATTCTGAACAAATCTCAGATACAGTCGAGCAATAGCCCAACTCGGAACAACAATATCCTCGATTGGTCTGTCTGGGGACTTTGAAATCCCATCTCAATGCTAATGTGAGAAATGACGGTTCAGAGTTAAAGGTGATACTTTCCCAAAGAGGAGGAATGAACGAAATATTCATTAATTTCCAATCGAATACATGTTTATTCAAATGTGAACCGTCAGGGCAAAGTAATGGCCAAAGTGAGAAGATGGCCATTTCGGCACAACTAGTGTACCAACTGCTTTGGAATATTCCATGAGTCTGATGACTTGAGATATAAGTGAAACAGGGGACAGAAATAATTATTATGGACCGACCAATCTTGACAAAAGGCATCGACTCCAGAAACACCTTTACACCAAAACCTGGCATTAAATGCCTGAAGTTTTCTGTTTTGGGGTGAGGCAAATCGATCAATTGAATGTGGTCCCCAACATGAATCAATTATTGCAAAGGAGTGGTCATCTATAGACCAATCGTCAAAATCGACAAATTTACTTATTTTGTCAGCTAACCTGTTCTCATTTCTAGGCAACCATTCAGGGGACAATGACAATATTGTTTAACCGGCAAAGTTTATAAATACTAAGGGCAATTTCATGAAGGTTTGATGTTGTGCTCCGCATTTGATAATTGAAGGAACGTTCGCATTGTCCGTGAACCATTTGATTTTGTGATTTGTAAGATAGGACTGGCACTCAATAAGATTCTGAGTACCGCAGTCAACTCGCGCCATGCTGAGCTATTGAGTTTTTCACTCACTGACCATATACCATGAAATCGCATATCGGACTTGCCGTGAACGAAACCGCCGTAACCGGTGGCACTGGCATCGGAAGAAATCTGAATTGTTGGTACGAGACGAAATTTGAATGGAAAGCCGTTAGAAGTAATTTAATGTTTTGGATCCAAAATTCTAGTTCGGCGGTAACGCTGTGGAAGATTTATGAAGCTTGTCCAAGAAACGCGCGATTCAATTGCATGGTAGCATGAGCGGGTCATAAGCCTAGCTATCGGGCCCAAGGCGGAGACATAGCGATCACTTCGGCCCGCGATTGAAGCCAATTTCATAACTGAAATTAGCTGACCAGCTGTGAACTGAACCATCAAATAGTTAATGGAAGAAAGCAACTTGGCAAGTTTAGCCTCGCCGATGTAAAACTTTGAAGTGGTAGAATCTATGAAAACCTAGATAGTGAATATTTGTAATGGGAGTCCACACACACTTCGTTTTGCTTTTAATACAAAGCCGCTACGGGATATTGTTTCTTTGACAATGTCTAGATTCCTTAAGGCGGAGAGTCGAGTTGGGGAGATAATGAGACCGTCGTCGATGTAAACAAAGCGAAAGAATGCCTTGCGCGCCCAATAGTAAACCAAGGGCCTGACCACTTTGGTAAAGATATAACATGCACTGCTGAGTCCGAATGGAAGAACTGTGAAAACATAGTACTTAGTGCAATTAAGACGCGTCCATGAAAACCCAAGATACTGTTGGTGAAGGGAAAAATATCAATGTGGTGATATCGATTCAAAATCGAAAGATAAATAATGCTGTCCAGAATGAAGAACCTGTGCAATATGCTTTGGGTCTTCATATTTGAATGGAGTTAATGAAATAAATTGGTTGGGGTGTCGAAGGTCCAAAACAAGTCTTAATTTGTTCCCTTCCGCAACGGTTAGTGGGTTGCAACACAAAGGAATAGTATCGACTTCAATTATGCAATGCTTTTAATTAACAATTCTGAAATGGCAGAATCGACAAAGTCTGAATGGTCCAAACTAGATTTGTTATTCGTAGCAAAAACGATGATGGCAAATATTTAAAAGGAATTTTATATCCGTATGCAATGGTTTCAACAACTAAAGCACTGGCTTTCAAATCTTTTATCCAAAATGGCAAACAAGATTTTAATTTACCTTTAACGGTCCAATGGGGCTGTCTGTGGAGAGTCGTGCTCGAGGATTCCCAGTTTCTGTGGGGAAATTCTGGCTGTTGTGGCTGCGGGCTGCTGTTGACTGGCTCGCAGGGCTCTGAGGGATGGGCAGTTAGTTCGCACATGGCCAGTGATGCCGCATTGAAAACACATTCTCCGGTCAACCCCGAAGGAGGGCGTAGTAAAATTGTGGGAAGCGACGAAAAGAAGACTGATGAACAGGTGGAGCAGTTGAAAGGCTGTACCGGTTTGTGGAAAACTTCGAATTGCTCTTTGTTTTCTTGGCCGCATCAGCTCTCTTACTGACTGCCGATTTTTCGGCTTTACGAAGCCGTTTCTCATCGTCAGAGTCGTCCGCCAAATTATCAGTTAGGTACTCTTTTACGGTCGCCCAACCCAAGGGCGAGCGGTCCATAGTTTTATAAGTTTCTGACGTTGTTTTACCGCCTCTAGGGTCTCCTGGAGAGTACTCTTCGTACTGGTGATGTCACCGAGCTCCAAAGATCCGAGGGCAGAATCTAATAGCGTTGCTATCTTTGCAGAGTGGGTATGCTGATCCTTGTTGCCTTCGCTCTTGAAGGAGACAGCAGTTTCAGACAATCGTTGCCTTTTTGATGTAACATCAACTTTGTGCTGAAGATGTTGTGTGGCGTTAGAATCTCTTGATTCGAGACGACTTGAGCTTGTTCTCAAGCTCATGCGATGTGAATAATGTGCAGTAACGAGTGAAAGCAAGGTGTAGTTACTCGACGGAGAAGAAAGAATGTCATGAGGACAAGGTTTATATACGGAATGGAGTGAATGCAAACAAAAGATGTTACGTAATTGCTCACTGAGCGTGCATGTCGTTCGATAACGAAAAGAAATGTCACTTCGTGAAAACGCAAAAACTGCTTCGTCCCCAATTTTCCCTCATAGCGTGCGTACATATCCAGAATTATACGGGTACCAGCTTCACACTGGTTCACGATATGTCGATAAATCCGCATAGTTTTGTACACGCGCTGTAAGGACAAAACTCACGCGCAAGGCGTTTTCCGTTTTCACGAAGTGCCAATTGGATCGAGCTATTTATAGGTCTGTAGTGGCGCGCTATGCCTTTCCGTTTTCACGAAGGGACAATTGAAAGCAAAATAAGCCGTTTCTAGCGTTTTCACGAAAGGACAATTGTATTAATAAATCAATTACGCCGTAAATAATCGTCCTGTTGTTGAATAACTTGTACATTTGAGAAGTTTGAAATCTGTATTTTCAAACAGTGCACATAAATTGGCAATATTCTGCGTTATTGGTGGTGAAACAACAATTTCAAAAAGTGAGCAACTTAAAACTCGATTATCTCGAAACGTGTATTTTGTGCTGTGCGGCCGAATTGGCACTTCGTGAAAACAGTGACGAAATGTGGAGCATGCAAATTAGACATACCGAGTGCAAATGTTAATCTTTTTTACCGATTGAAGATTTATATTAAATTTAATTACAATTAACATTTCTTCTCTTTTTCCCGTAATTTCTTCCTTCTTTATATAGACTTTGGACTGATGCGTAAGTTGGAAACATTTGCCCAACAATCATCAGAAAGACAGTTGCTACCAGGCAAGTGAAAATTATTTGCTTTATCAGATAGTAGATTATACGTGTGTAGTACCACAACCAAAGTATTAGTACAAAGACTACTATCATGCTTTCAGTAACATATTATTCAAAAGCACTATTGTAGATGGTACATAATAAATAATAGTTGTAACACTTATACAGCACTTTCTACAGTGCTTTCAAGTGCTCTTGATTGTCTGAATAAATGTGTTTTCAACTGAGTCTTGAATGAAATGATGGAGGGTCAGTCACGGATGAACAGAGGGAGCTTGTTCCACAGTGCAAATGCTCGTTGACCATAGCGGGTGTTTGTGCATGGCCAAGAGAAAGTTGAAGGTGGATATTAGATGTTGATCAAAGGCTCTATGGGATTGTTGGACCTCTGACCTTAACACAAATATGATTTGAAACAATCAATTACTAACAGATTTTACCTTTATTTTCTTAAATGGTAGTACATTTGTAGATCGTTCGATGATGTGTTGATGTGTGTTTGGTGTTCAACTTACAAACAAAACCAAATTGCAAGTTTGTCATACATGTAAAAACATAATTTTACTGTGTTATAATTACATTAATGTATACAATTTGTACCGTTTTTTATTTGATTTCATGGAGCTCACTGTCGGCCACCAGGAGGAAACGCAACACCAGTTTTATGTGGCAGCAAATGGGTTAACAGAGGCAGTGGCCAGTAGCCACATTATCCAAGGATTGTGTGTATGTACATCCATCTAGTTCTAAAATAATGGATGACAAAATATCGCCTACAGTAACAACCTTGAATTCTTAATCCTGATTTGTCAACATCCCTGCAATATAAATTATAACAAACGCATACAAACAGTGCATACTGACGGTCTATAATCGTGCGCACATAGAGGGCAACTGCAATATGACAGTGGTCTGGATAGTAAATGCAGTCAAACAGTGCATATTGACCACTCGATCTGTGGACGTAATTACCCAGCAAACATGATGGCACTGGGCCAGTGCTGGCTTGTTCTGGGCTGATTGCGGCAAACCATTACGGCAAGACAGTAAAGAGCCTGTTCTGGCCCAGTGCTGGGCTGATTGCGGCAAACTATTATGGCAAGAATATACAGAGCCTGTACTGGCCCACTGCTGGGCTGATTGCGGCAAACCACAACCGCAAGACAGCTAAGGTAATAGGTGTTCTGTACTTTTTAACTGTCAAAAGTACAACATGTTAAAATATGCACTATAATTGTAAACAACCATAACTAAATAAGTCATACGATTGGAGCATTAGTATATATAGGATCCCTACAACAGTTTAGGAGAGTGGTAAACTGGTCTATGCATGCACACGTGGTTCTTCTGGCCCCAATTCCAGGCCAATAGTGGCTCTGTACTGGCCTAGTCTAAGCTCTGTGCAAGCCAAAATAGAGCCAGTTCAATTTGCCAGAATTGGCCCCAGCCGCATTTCTGGCAATCAGGACTGGGCCAGTTCTGGCCCATTTCTGGGTAGTTCAACTTTTGAAATCATTACATAATGTTATATTAAGCTGCCATCCATACATTAAATTTGACCATAGTTTTTGCTGATTCAATCCCTAGTGACGTGCGGTTGTCGGAATGATGGAGTAAAATGACAACTGAAAGTTGTGTCTAATTTGAGTGCCACTTACAAATGTGTACGCGTATGTGTCTATAGGGAGATACCAAGTGTATAAGGTTTTAAACAATCAAACATCCATAATACATTTTCCTATTAATGACGTCATAACGTCACCGTTTTCACGAAGAGGCAAAAGTCCGTCTGTAGAGTAAAAATTATGTTTCGAGAAAATCGCACTCGAAGTTGGTCTCTTTTTGATGGCGTATAACCCTGTCAATCGGCACTCTTTTTACTTAACCAATGTTACTACACGAAAAATGGGATCTTAAATTACATAGAACAAGAAAAAATATTCAATGAGAAGGATTAAAATCTATTAATTAGTGAAGAAAGACTTGTCACTTCGTGAAAACGCTAAAATGGGTTTGGCAGCGGTTTTGCCCACTTTAACTGACTTTTGTCTCTTTGTGAAAACGGTACGCGCAGACTGCGCAGATGTGTGGTACGGTAAAATCCACTTTTGCCTCTTCGTGAAAACGTTACGCTAGTAAGTATAGTCCAGTGCGATATGGCAAAAATCAAGTTTGCCTCTTCGTGAAAACGGAAATTCGATCTAGACATTCATTTCCTACATTCGCATATAATCCGTGTTCAAGACTATGGTAGATGACCATGGCAAAATCCAAAAAATATTTTCCTGCCTGTTTGGGAAATTCGAAAACCACACAAGAAAATTCGGAATTGGGGTGGGGTTAGGCAGAAACAATGCTTTGCCCCGGTAACAAAATCGGCTTCGTGCGTGGGATTTATGTACATATTCATCATCTAAGTTTCATCCTTTTTTCCGTGGCCAATGTTGTTCACCAATGCCTTTTTCAGTCTACTTTTCAATGGTTTTATGGCCGGTTCTTATTATTATACACATCAATCAAACATCCACGAAGATAATGTTTACATGTAAAACAAACAGCGTATTAAAATAAGTACAAAGGGAAATATAAGTTTCAAGAAATAAAATGGCATTACAAAGACGCAGGAGTGCTACCACTGAGAATTAACGTTCAATGTATTTCATAATTGCAAATAAAAATTATACTTTGTGCACAATACTTTAAAGTCGCCTTTAAAGAAAATCTCCCCACAGATTCATCAAAGTGGACATTTTTATTGCATGATCTGAAAGATCATACCACTGAACACACTTAATTTTTGATGAGGCTAAATCGGTCCTCAAATAATGCCCAGCCTCACCAACTGAAAATGACATATTTTCCCCAATAATTGGAATTGTCGTAAAACCATAACATACATCGCTTTACATTTAAAATTTACATTAAAATTTAAATGAATGATGTATTTTACAATATTAATAGAAATTTCGGTCCTGTAAAGGCATTTTTTTTTTAATTAGAGTAAAATCCAGTCCATTGCATTGATTTATAATCCTGCTTAATTGATTTCATAAATGCAATTGTTTTATTTTTAATAATATAAATACAATTTATAACCATAACATAATTATATTGCAAATTAAAAACAAAAACGAAAACCATTAAAATCCAAATGAGTTATTACAATAATATTAATAGTCGATCCTGTGAAGACACTAGGCACGTTTTGTAAACATATTATTTAAAATCTAGTCTGTGATACATTTCTTAAATTTGTAGGTACAAGGTAGGTTTTTAAAATATTACAACAAATCATACAATTCATCGATCTTATTTACATAATTAATTATTATGATGGCTTAAACAGATTTACAAATAATTTATATACAAGGGAATTTACATTATCATACAATGATATCATTCAGTCAGTTGGATTTATTTACACTATTTATAATGATGATTTCAAATGTTCAACCACGTTCTGTCATATACAAACAACACTAAATCTATCTTATCCACTGATCTAACTTACAATAACGAAAATAATATAATACAACCTCCATTTTCAAATATTCTATAGTGACGGAGGTAGTGGTGAGGAGGAACATAGTACATAAAGATACAGCTGCGACAAACTAGTTCAAAACGAAATATAAGCAACAAATAAAATAACACAAAAATACAAATCAAAAGATACGTATATCATGGGTACCTCTCTTAAAGCAAGGTATTACAAAATGGTCTTATTCGATCATTTATCTTGTATTAATGCATGTTTTCCTAAAGATGAAGTCATGAATTCTAAAGTCAAGAAATTCAGGAAGTAAACGTGCGAATGATTCAGATACATGAATGGACAAAAAATGTACCACATAAAATGTCAAAAGATATGTATCTCTTTGAGTACCTCTCTTATAGCAAGGCAATGCAAAGTGGTCGAATTTAACCATCCTTGAAATATTTATCTTGTATGAATACATGGTTTCCTGAGGTTGAAGTCAAGAATTCTTAAGTAAGAAATTCAGGAAAGTAAAACGTGCGAATGATTCAGATACATGTAATATCAATGGACAGAAAATGTTCCACATAAAATGTTAAAATACTTTATCTTGTATGAACATGCATGGTTTCATAAGGTTCAGGTCATGAATTCTTAAGTCAAGAAATTTAGGAAAGTAACATAATATCAATAGAAATAATCCAGTCAGTTGAACCAGCCCTACGACGACTCAACAAACAGCAGCCGATGACGTCAGATCACAGATGAGCGATGTTCTGCGTAAAGCCAAGCCAGCCAAGCCCAACCTCTCCAAGGAGAACTTTCTGCTTTACGGGACATCCGAGACAGCTCCATCCACATCCTCACCGCAGACAAAGGCAACGCTACAGTCATCATGGACCGAGCACAATACACCGACAAGGTAAGTCACATTTTATTATCCGATTCATACCGCCCCTCAAGAAGAACCCCATCCCATCCATAGAGAAAAGAGTTGCTAGCAAACTCCTTGCCCTCCACCGTGCCGGTGGCCTCTCCATCCAACTCTACTGACATCTCAGACCATCCAGCTCATCCTGCCCTAGGTTCTTTGGCCAGCCGAAGATTCACAAACCGGATGTTCCTCTCCGCCCTATTGTCGCCTCCAGAGGTTCACCTACATGCACAACACAGCCCGTCATTTAGCTAAGATCCTCCGACCCTTGGTGGGTCTCACTCAACACCATGTGTCCAACTCCAGTCAGTTCGTTGAGATCACCCAGGGCCTCACACTTCAACCCAGCGACATCTTGGTTAGTTTTGATGTTGTCTCCCTATTCACTAATGTCCCAACTACAGAGACATGCCTCCTGGTGAAGGACAGACTCGTACAAGATCTTTCTCTTGATGATCGCACATCACTCACCCCGGACCAAATTCATGATTTGCTACTAACATGTGTCTCTTCAAGTTGTTTTCAGTTTCAGGGCAAGTTCAGTTGGGACCTCCATGGGATCTCCTTTATCCCCGGTCCTTGCTGACATTTTCATGGAAGAGTTTGAAAACTCTTCCCTCAACACCGCCGACCTCCAACCCAAGCTGTGGCTCCGATACGTGGATGACACCTTTGTGGTTTGGCCACACGGCAGAGACACACTCCAGGATTTTCTACAACATCTAAACCAGCAACACCCGAGCATCAAGTTCACCATGGAAACGGAAGAAGATGACAAGATCGCGTTCCTTGATGTTGGGATTTCCAAAACGCAGACGGCTCCCTACACCACAACGTCTACAGAAAGCCCACGCACACAGACCTGAACCAGCGCTCCTTCCATCATCCAAGCATCAAGTCATCGGTCAACCGCACGCTCGTACAACGCGCCTACAACATTTGTGACAAGGACAGCCTTCCCAAGGAACTACAGCACATCCGAACTACCCTCAAACGCAACGGTTACAATCTAACAAGATCAGCACAGCGAAGCCGGTTCCAAACTCCAAAAGCAAAGGTAAGTGATCTAACCCTCTCTGCTTTGTCTCCCCATCTAGGTTCGACGTCTCACAAACTACAACGCATCCTCCGACAAGCAGGCATCGATGTGTTCCACTCCAGCCCCCAGCAAACTCAAGGACTTCTACATACCCACAAGGACAAACCGGACCCAAAACAACAGAGCGAGAGTCTACTGGATCCCCTGTGAGTGCGGTAAGGTGTACATCGGGGAAACAAAACGCAACCTCCCCATCAGATTGAAGGAACACCGAGACACGGCCGCAGAGGAGATTTCGAGAAGTCCGCCATCGTCAAGCACTCGCACATCAAGGACCACCAAATCGACTGGCAGGCAGCCCAACTCATCACACCCATCGACGCATGGCACCCCAGACGCATCAGAGAGGCCATCGAGATCGTCAAACACGACACTGTGCCACAGGACATCGGTTTCTTCATCAGCGACATTTGGCGACCCATACTACAGACTGAAGGATCTTCTATCCAAAGTCCATAACCAACCCCAGACTGAGGGATCCCTATATCCTAAGTCAACCACCCTCCTTCCCTGTGCTTGTTAACAACTGATTCAGTTCAGTGAGCACACACCTCTCCCCTTACACCTAGGATCCTAGTCCCATAGTCTCACAGTTTCCCGCCTGCGCGCCTCAACGAACTAATCCTCCAGCAGGGGATGATCCTCCAGCAGCCTACTTAAGCAGCAGCAGTTTCAAGAGTCCGGCATTCTTCCTGAGGACGATCAGAGCATACTGATCGAAACGTCGAGTTGTACCCCAGTTCTTTCAGGAACTAATTACTACTCAATTGAGATTCTTACATGGTGTCACCGCAATTAGTCTTACTTAATATTAAATGAAATGTTTTTAGACGATTGTTTCACAGGTCAAGAGAACGAAACATTTTGAGACTAATTTTCCATATTATCACTGGTATGAAGGGAAAAAGATGCCAAGAATAAAAAAAAAAACTTACTACACATTATTTGAAAAGAGCACTGTTGTATCACTAAATACTTTCTTCACTAAGTGGTTTGCAAGATGCACACTTACTGCTTCAGCTTTTCAGGAACAAACACAATAGGTGAATGTGCATTGCTTATCTGTTACTAACATTTTCTGTCATATGTTAAGGCAGCCCACTCTGTAATTTAACATTTTTGTTGTTTTACAGCCACAAATACCTTTTGTTGCCAACTATTTTGGCATGCTGGACTTTTAATAGACACGATTTTTTGCAAAGTAAACTCATTTTATCGAGAAAACCTCTTCCCATTAAAGGGCGGAATTCTATGTTCAACTTCAACACATTCACACAAATTCCTCATGTGTACCTCAGCTACATTGACATGAGAGAAGAAGTATTGAAATCTTGTTGTGGTGTACCAAGAATTGATAAAAGTAAGTGGCATTAAATGTTCCGAATTCATAAAAGCTAAAGTCCAAATATCATCATCAAAACGAATAATAGCGATGGGAAAAAATAGATAAAGTACGGAACATGATGCAACATCAAGTACTGGGACCTCATTGTGTTAAATCGAGATGTCACATACACTCATTAACACTTTGAACAAGTTATTCAAAATTGTCTACGATACGGAAGAAATACCGGCATACTTTTTTAAAATCCATTTTTAGCTTTTCCTGGAATTTAACTGATCAACCATGCCATCAGTCTAATTGTCAGGCAAAATTCTTCTTTGTATGATGATGCAGGCAAGAAATAAACCCCAACCTGAAATTTGCAAAAGAGCAATGTGGATTTGTGGATTAACCAACTCTATATCCATACTAAGAACAATACATTTCAAAAGAAAATCAGTTGAGGGTACACAAACATATCTGCCTTTTTGTTTAATCTAATATAAAAAATTTGAATCAGACGAAAATGAAGAACTATCATTTTAATGGGGCAGCTAAGCGATAGAAAGATTGGTACTCAGGATGAGAAATAACTGAGTTTTTCCTGGACAGAGCTTGATGAGATCTTTGATATTTCCCTTCTGATAATTTGGGCTTGGTTGATTGATACAGATGGAGGTCCACCTTCTACATCCGTGGATCTTCTTGTACGAACTGTGTCGATGTTGATGACTGAAAACTTATCATCTCTGTGGGAAAACTTGAAACATATTTGTTTGGTTTTCCCTCTGTATTGGACCTGCTTGAATTTTGTCCAGTCAACTTTCTCCTCTTCCAGAGAAGCGGACCCTGAGGATGCCAATCTTCTGGCTATGTGTCTTTCCAGTCAACAATATCAGATGACTGCACCTTCACAACATGATATGCACTTGGGTTTTTTACGAGCCATTTTACATACAGACACAAGTTGGGAAGGCAAGAATAAGTCACCAGCCTGACGCATGGCTCTTTCTATGCCAGCTGCATGGAGTCACCCTCCGACTGCCCATGGTTGGTCTCAAAGAAGTGAATGGTGACAGTATGGACAGACCTGATTGGCGAACCAAATCCATGATCATAGCTGGAATGATAGAATTCTTGTTCTGGCCTACGCAACCATCAGAGAATAAGTCGACTACTTAATACCCCTTTCATCTTGAATTTGAAGGTAGTGGTGCCAATGTGATGCTATTTCACATGACCCATGGCCTGTTTCTCCTTCGTGTGACAAGAAACAAATCCTTCCCTGCTTCCAAGATTGAATATTGTGAAATTAAAAACAAGCCAGTCGACGTTTGTGAAAATCTCAGATCGGGTTGACTGCGGCAAATAAATTACTTGCTGAAGATCAAAAACATGAGCTGAGTATTTCTTACTCGTCAACGCCGCCTTCTTTGCAGCCTCCTTTAGTTCACGAACTTTTCTTTTCCCGTGATAGACTTGGTGAAGTTCTTCCTTCTTGGCCTCATTTGCAGAAGAATATTCTTCACACAGACCACATGCATCCTTCTTGGGATGATGGAACTTCAGGTTTAGAATGGAACACCTTTTTGTAGAACGAGAGAGATACTCTGTTTGGGTGATCATTCTTGTACATTTCCACATTATCTGTTGATTTAAGTCTGGAGAAAGGTACTGGCACTTGCTGTTAGCTCGGCAAAAAAAATGTGATTCCATACGAGGAAACATGTCTATGTGACCTTCACCTCTTCGTAGCATAATCTGTCTTTGTCCCACTGCTGCCTTCCTCCCTTTTCTCAATTTGAAGAACACCACAAGCATCGCTCTTCTGCAGAACAGTCCTGATCTGTCTGTCTGATATGTTAGGGTTGTTATAAACATCTTGCAGCACACCTTCCACTTCATAGAGCCAGGAGAACTAGTGTTTGCAAAAAAGAGTCAACACATTGGTTCTTCTGGACCTTGACTTTATAGATGACTGTCTTGGTAAAATATGCTTGGAGATCCATTCACGTTGTCTTTGAAGGTTGCCCATGTCATAGTAGGCACAATTTATTCTTTCCGCTCTTCTGTTTTTGTGACACTGTAAGCTCTCAAAAATTACATGTTTTGGTGAAGTTGCATCTATGTGGGTCTTCTATTTTCTTTGTTTGACTTTTCAGTTACATAACTCTCTCCTTATTCCGCTTTTCCCTTGACCATGAAATTCTTCGACAGATGATTTCTCTTTTTGCTTTGGCAGTAAATCTTCTGCAACTCCATCCACTTGAAAGTCACTAGGACATGGTCTCAAAAGATCACTGGAAGAAAATAGGAATCGGTAATTACTTGCTGGTGTCTTTGGAACTCTCCAGATTCCCTGAACCGAGAAATAAAGCACAATGATGTCGAGGTCGGAAGCGCATAGTATCATAGTCCATATAAACCAGGGCATATATGCGGGAGTGAATGCATTAATTGGTGAAGCACAAAATCATCATAAAAACATCTAAAAGGAGTTACTACAGGGGCAATCACTGAAAATGACAACTTGCTATGGAGGTAAAGCTTATAATTTGTGTTTGGCGGTGCAAGAGGTGACGATACAGGTAAAACTGGTCTCAACCAAACATCTCCCTCTCATTGCATTGCAGCGTGGTTACAGAATAATGAAAAAGCGGACAAACGACGACATGGTCATCTGGAAAACACCTCCCTCTCCAGTAGGTAAAGATGGAGAAACAGAAACAGATGACTTAGACTGGTCTCTGAAACACTCTCTCTCTCTCAGCAGGTAAAGATGGAGAAATAAACTTAGATGACATGACTGGTCTCTGGGAAAAAACACCTCCTCCCAGGTAGGTAAAGATGTAGAAACAGAAACAGATGACAGTGACTGGTCTCTTGAAAACACCTCCTCTCCAGCAGGTAAAGTATGGAGAAGTAGGGAACAGATGAGCAAGACTTGATCTCTTGGAAAACACTCCACCTTTCCAGCAGCTAAAGATGGAGTAAACAGGGACAGATGACATGACTGGTCTCTCTGAAAACACCTCCCCCTCAGCAGGTGTAAGAGAAAGATGAGGAAATAGACAGAGGACATGGACTGGTCTCTGGAAAACATTTTCCTCTCCAGCAGGTAAAGATGTGAGAAATAGGAACACAGATGACATGATTCTGAAGTCTCTGAAAAGCCACCTCTCCCCTCCAGCAGCTTAAAAAGATGGAGAAACAGGAAATAGATACATGACTGTGCTCTCTGAAAACATCTCCTCTCCAGCAGGTTACAGATGGAGAAACAGAAACAGATGATGACTTGGTCTCTGGAAAACACACCCTCTCCAGTGCAGTTACAGATGGAAAACAGGACATAGATGACATGACTGGTCTCCTGGAAAACACCTCCTCCCAGCAGCCAAAGATGGAGAAACAGGACAGACAGATGACATGACTGGTCTCTGGAAAACACCTCCTCTCCAGCAGGAGTAAAGATGGAGAAACAAAGGAAACAGATGACATGACTCCCGGTCTCTGAAAAACGCATCTCCCTCTCCAGCAGTTACAGATGGAGAAACAGAAACAGATGACATGACATGACTGTCTCTGTCAGTAACACTCTCTCTCCGGCAGTTACAGTATGGAGAAACAAAACAGATACACTGACATGGTCATCTCTTGAAACACTCCTCCCTCTCCAGCAGCAGTTACAGATGGAGAAACAGGAACAGAACATGACATGATCATCTATCTTGAAAACACCTCCTCTCAGCAGCTAAAAGATGGAGAAATAGGGACAGATGACATGACTGGTCTCTGAAACATCTCCCTCCTCTCTGTGCAGTTACAGATGAGAGAAACAGAAACAGATGAACATGATTGGTCTCTTGGAAAACACCTCCCTCTCCAGCAGTTAGGCAGATGGAGAAACTTAGTGAACAGATGATATGACATGATATGATTGGTCCCCGGGAAACCACCCCCTCCAGCAGCTAAAGATGGAGAAACAGGGACAGATGAGCATGACTGGTCTCTGGAAAACACCTCCTCTCCAGCAGGTAAAGATGGAGAAACAGAAACAGATGATATGACTCAAGGTCTCTGAAAACATCTCCTCTCCAGCAGTAGTTACAGATGGAGAAACAGAAACAGATGACATGACTGGTCTCTGGCAAACACCTCTCTCTCCTGCAGTTACAGATGGAGAAACAGAAACAGATGACATGACTGGTCTTGAAGGAACACCTCCCCTCTCAGCAGTTTACAGATGGAGAAACAGTGAACAGATGACATGACTGGTTGGTCTGGAAAACACCTCCCCTCCTAGCAGCTAAAGATGGAGAGCCATAGGACTACGATGACATGACTGGTCTCTGGAAAAAATATCTCCTCTCTCAGCAGAGCTAGATGATGGAGAAACAGAAAGCAGATGACATGACTGGTCTCTGAAAATACCTCCTCCTCCAGCAGGGTTACAGATGGAGAAACTTAGAAACAGCAAATGACATGGCTGGTCTGGCAAAACACCTCTCTCCAGCAGTTACAGCATGGAGAAACAGAAAAGAATGACATGGACTGGTCTCTGGCAAACACCCTCTCTCCAGCAGTTACAGATGGAGAAATACAGATGACACACTATTGGTCATCTCTTGGAAAACACCTCCCTCTTTCAAGCAAGGTTACAGATGGAGAGACGGTAATGTACCTGTGTGTTTAAAGTTTGGAATGAATAAATTAGTATATATATTGTGTGACGAGGGCAATTATTGTGTGGGTAAGAATAGAGAAATACTTTATAACATAAAAATACAAGACATTTCAGTGCACGCTGCACGCCGGATCTCTTGATTCTGCATGAGAAGTGCTGACATCATTCCCTGTTGCATTTGACGTACATCTGCATTAAAATAAAACAAAGCCAATTAAACAAACAGTATTACAAAAAACACACAAAATGTTTTGGTTTTTCATGAGCTGTATCTATGTAGTGATAATTGTAATTGCAACGATTTAAATAAGTACAATTTAGTTGAATTTCAAACAATACATTTTTCAAAAAAAATACGATTTTGACGTTTTGTTCACTAAAAATATGTCACAATGACCACAATATTTATAGTGTGAATATTATTAGCTCGGGTCATCTTCGCAATTCCGTGACCGTGGAGAGCGAAGGTTTGTTTCTCCAGCGGATTCGTCTTCTATGAAGGTTAAATAACAAAATTATGGTGAGGGTGTACCTTTGCGAAAGTGTGGGCGCGGAATCACGTGAGTTTAAAATCAAAAATGGCCCGACAGCGGCCATTTGCGTTATTTTGACATGTTTTTTAATCGGCCAATCCAGTGCTGCTCAGTATGTGGTTATTTAGGTTTTCAGGATCGAGGAATTCATATCTGATGTGTGTTTGATGCATTTGACCTGGTTTTGACCTTCAAAATCAGAGATGCATGCCATAGTTTTTCAGCTCACAAAGGTCAATTTCCGTTCAAATTCGTATAGCCTCTACATATGGTCGAATAAAAGCTGTGATCATGCTGAGTTGAGTGATGGACAGTAAAAGAACACACAATTCATCCTCAGAGTTCATAATGAGTAACAAAATTACTGGAAATGACCCAACGAACTAATTGATGAAATGAGTGTGTTGAACACATGGGTGGTCTTAAAATTGTCACATTACTAGGCACTGCCGATTAAAAGATTACGGTACAGTTGTACTTCCAAGAGTTCAAGTTGACAGTCAATTTATTGGTCCCTGCATGGAGCTTTTCTTCCATATTAACCGTGTACCACATTTAGGAACCAAAAACTTTCCTGACTTAACAACATAACAACTTGTAATGAATACTAACTAATAGACCCGCTACTCCTTATCCGAATCTGTTGATTCTCCAAACTCACTGTAATGCATCATCGCTACTACTCCCATCGCTGCTGATTATCTGGAACAGTCTACGAGGTTAATGAGCTTGTGGGCAAGGACGTGGACAGGGTGTGGCGCACCTGGCTCGGCACTTCCATTTATGATTTCCCAACCATACAGCCAATATTAGGGGTACGGATGCTTTAGCAAAGTTGTAATGGAGCTGGCACATAATGTAATGAAGGTTACAGTCCTTTTCACAGTGCTGCTGATTCAACGTGTCATCACTCAGGTGGGAGGCGGAGCGTACTTTCTTTCAGTTTGTGCCACTTTTGAAGCTACTGGCCTGCCTGCAGGAAACTTCTGCACTTCAGCATAAACTTTGGAGAAGACAAAGGTTTCTGGCACTGCTGGCTGACTTCTGCTCCGTAATCCCAGACTCTCACCCACTTGTCCTGAGGAGCCTCTCGCCTCAGTATTCATTGATAACTAACCGCAGCAATCGCTTTTTCCCGTGACCAAAGAACCTGACGGTGTGTGGTCACTGCCAGCATCAGCATGGAGAGCTAGTGATGATATTTGCAAACATCTTCTGAAGAGCATGGTATGCAATTGATTAACCCATGCTCATGCGTTTAATAAGGCATAACCGGAGTTGATGCGATGGCATAGTGCTTCGCTTCAAGGACAACATTATCTCAGGTCTCCTGCATGTCTAGAACGACAGCTTCGGAGGGTGTAGTTCCCGGTCCCTCAGCTTGGCATAGGGCAGAGAGCAAGCATTGTATCTGCCTCTGGATGCTTGAATCCGTAGTCCTGCTCGTCACGCAAGTGCCTCAGGTTAGCTGGACGTCTCGCCCTCACAGTATATGACACCACCTCTTGCCGACAAATTTGTGGCTTTGAACATTGTTTCATCATAAGTTTGCAGTCCTGACCTTGGTTGCTGAGTTGACCATTATTTTGTTGAACTAAACAGTTCTGGGAATATATCTTTCTGGCTTTGGAAAAACATTTTGGGATATGTGGATATTTTGCTGCCTGTCGATCGTTGTCTCATCATCGCTTTGATGTTGAAGCAAAGGTCATACTTGTCGTTGACGAGGATGATGAGGCGTGCATCAGCATGGCATGAGATGATGATAGCACAGATCTGTCTCCAAGTAGTCAGTCCAGCATACCTGAGTCAATCCTTCTTCCTAGCCTCACGGTCCTCGGGTAGTTGGGTGGCTAACGCCTTGATCAAGCCCCATGGTCCACAAGGCTGATGTGGTCCCTTGGTGGTGGTCCTGTGGTTTCTCTCAGCAACTGGGTCTGATTTGAACAGCTGTAACAACTTGTCTTGAGCCAGTTTTTGCAATGCCAGCCCATCTACATTTGTACATTGCTAGGCACTCTCTCAGCCGGGCTGCGCCCCTCAAGGGCTGATTTAGCTGGATCATACCTGACCCTCCGCCAGGTTCTACCAGGGCTGCCATCCCAGACCTCTCCATCTGGGCCCACCTTCATCGACGCACCAGGTGGGAAACACATCTGCTCACTGCAAAATTTCGTCTGTCATGCCCTGTGTGGATGCTTTCTGCAGTGAGAGGTTTGGTGCTTCAATGAACACTCACTCTTGTGTAAGAGGGTTTCAGCTTGGGGTTTGACTCATCTGTTAGTGCCATCTTGAGGTCATGGACAAGCTCTGGGTAGAGGCAGCCAGGCCAGCACTGTAGTGACCTCTCAGTGTTTGGTTTGATTCATCAAATGACTCAGCTTCAAATCTGTCATGCATTTCTGCAGGTCCTGAACTGCCTGGGCTCATCCTTGTTCATTCTTGCTGGTTGGCAAACCCAACATGCTTCCCTATGGCAAGATGCTGGCATTTGAGATTCCTGATTCACAGTAGCTTTTACCCTCACGCGACATTATTTGCATTCCTCGGTTGTTGAGAACAGTTGCTTCTCATTCTGCAGAAGCTGAAGCTTCATCCTCATGACTTTCAGCTTTGAGTTCAGATTCAGTCATTTCTATCCAAACAGGTCTAGTGGCTGAATGAGTAGGGTAGCCCTGTCATCGACTAATGCGAAGTGATCATTGAAAAAAGGCCATATTTTGCCTTCATCCTGACATGTGAAGTGACAGCATCGTCCAATAATCTACAACCACCTCATAGTCCATAGTCATGGTTGTCGTATGCCATCAGTCCAGGCAACATGTCGTATGTTGATGATAGGTACTTGAGCGCATTTCTGCATGACATATGCATCAATATTTTGGATGAGAGGGTCCGTCATTTTCCATGAACGAGACCCAGACGTCTCCCATGTCTTTTGTTCTATCAGCTCTCGGCGTCGAGCATCATCTGTCTGGAGATCATTGTTGCAATTCATGTAGAGCCTCTTGGTTCTCAGTAGGCGCATTGGTGCAGACTGTCAAGGGTTTAAAACTGATGTCTTCTGATACTTCCCCATGCTCAAGAATTTTTCTCTAGACGGTTATGGAGGCAGCTCTCCAGGAGCATGCTGATGCATCGCACGCCCCGTCTGTGTTTCCCTCAGTAGTGCCTGGTCAAGCAGACCCAGCAGCTACTATCCCTGCTGTAACTAGAGTTAACGCCAAGTGCACCAGAGCCTCAGAATCTCTTATAGATGGCATAGATGTAGGACATCTGTTTGGTGAGAACCTTTCGAGGAATGAGAATTTGATGTCCTTGTAACAATTGGGAATTCTCACTTTGAGCTGCACGATCTGCGTCTTGTAGGTGAGCATGTGCTCAAAGGAAGAGAGAAAGGGAATACTCTTCTCCCATAGCCTCACACCGGTTTCACCATAATGTCATGCACTGCTGATTTGCGCCTTGGAGGAGGTTCTCTGTTGTAGGTCGTGTGTGTATGGCTGGCCTCTTGTTGGGTGATGGATGGCAGCAGGACTGGACACCACTGTTATGCTGGAACCTGCTGCTCATCAGGTGACTGGTCTCTTGCACCATTATTGTCTGCAGGATCAGGTGCATGTGTATCACTGAAACGGAAACTGCTGTGTGGAGCCATGCCTGCCATTCACCGGTGGATCTACTCATGGAACCGGCGCTGGTGGTTCACACTTTTTGCACCAGGGGACATCTATATTGCTGGACCTGCATCAGCTCTGCACTACTTTTGCTTCAGCTGTGCAAGATTTCCTTCTTCGACGGAGTTTCTTTGCAGGAGGCAGCGTCATCAGGGTCTTTATAGTTTCAGGAGTATTGACCTTTGGGTTAAGTAGGTCACTCTTAACTGAAGCTTAACAAAGAGCGCCTACCACTCAGATCGATTCCTGTAATAGTGGTCTGCATCAAGAGGTATATGAGTAACACACTAAAGACATGAAACATCTAGTCTCTAACACAAAACGAAGTACAATATAAATAGTAAAAAGGAAACATTGTCAATATTTAAACAATCATAAAAGGTACGCACCAAGGGCTATGTGGGGCTCCTCCACATATAATCGTTCATGCAATTTCCCTTAACCAATGAAGTGAACAATGTTCATTTATCATCAACCAAAAATGTTGACCTTTTGACCTCTAAGATGACCTCTGAGATGACCTCTGTGAACTTGATTACAGTTTTACTGTCCATATTCAACTCAACATGATCCAGAGCTTTCCATTAGAGCCATAATATGAAGGTTATACGATCATAATTTGATAAATTGACTGTTGTGTGAGCTCAAAATCGGCGGCCATCTTAGACGAAGGTCCAAAACCAGGTCAAATCATCAAATTGAACATCAAATATGAATCCTCTGACCCAAAAACCATAGAAATCATATACTGAGCACCACTGTAGGCAAAAATCATGGTAGAAAAAAATTCAAATGGCCGCTGTCATTGTTTTGAATTTTGGCTCTCACGGGATTCCGCCACCACACTTTCGCAAGTGACACCCCTGCTGCTCCAGCATGAACTTTCACAGAAGACAGATCACTGAGACAGACCTTCGCTTTCCACGGTCACGGAATTGCTCCAGATGACCCAACTATATGGGCATGTCTTTTTGTAAATTGTTTCAAGCACAAATCCAAACCAACTTATAAAACACACGCTTGTTTGGGTGGTTTCAAACCACAAAGGTCTTCCACATCATCTTTGCTGGTATCAAGTCTATTCTTGTATTAGCTGACCTGGTGAGTTTAGTAATTAAATGGTTAATACATCTGTTTCAGTATAGTAAGCAGGAGTTGTGTGAGTTCCGGCAAAACTTCCTCACGCATAGGTGAGGCTTAAAGCCAGCTGACATATGACTGGGAGAATACAGTGGTTATGAAAAATGCATAATAAAAAATATATAAAAACTACACGACTTACTGTTTTGTATGCTTTTGTTAGACAACGTCGCGCCAAAGGAATGTCATCTGACTCAGAGTCTGATTCTGATTTGAGTCGGACTCCAACGGAATCTATAAACATGCCCCAGCCATTCACCATCCTTCCAAGCCATAGTCACCTGCTGTGCCAACCTGAAGATCTCCTGAGTAAGTCAGATTTTCTGCCAGCGACCTTATTTTTGGTGTTGTCTTTTTCCCATGAACAGGACATCTTTGTATTTCAGACTGAAATCAAACAAAAGTAATTTGAATTCAAATTGAAAAATGATTTCAGAACACTTTGAAACTTATAAATCTTAAAAAATTATACACAAAGTTCATAAAACAGATTATACTCAGGCAATCACGCGTAACAAAGAAACCAGTATACAATTAAAATTAAACAAATATTACAGTTGAAAATTAAAACAACTGGATTAAGGAGTAAATTTCCAATTAAATGCAACATATACTGCCCATTTTATTCCTGTTTAGATTTTGCTCTCCTGGCTTTCCAAAAGCACTTTTGAAGGTGGTATGCTTAACTGTTACAACTTAGAAATCCATAAACAGAGAAAGGGCTGTTGTACTGTTTTTAATTCATTTAAAGTTCTCCTTAATAACCGTGCAAATGTTTCCAGGTTTTCAAGTGGATATGTCGTGAATTGAGATAGTAAACTCTTCATGTTGGAGGGCGATATAATTATGTTCGTTTTAAGAGCACAAATATAAAGCAAAGGTGTGCACAAAGCATTGATAAACCATTTTATATATTTCAAAATACCAATTAAAATGGATACCCTTGTTGTCTTCTTCTTTTGTGGCGGCATTCCGAGTAGTGGAGTCCTCACATTGGTCCCTACGGCACATACACTGCATCTGCATGACAATTAAACCAAAGCATAGAATAAAACGGGAAGGAAATGAGAAACACGGCTTGATAAGTTTCTATCTTCCATTAGTACATGTTTTACCCAACACCAATAACTTAGTACATGACTGTGTTTTTTTTTGTCTGCTAAATATTTTATAATTATACATTATGATTCTTGAAATTTTCTTTATAAAAATACCTTTTTTTAATAAAACACACATACATGTACATGTACACCCAGACTTTGTCAACACCTTCACCTTATTTTTTTTCCATTCTTTGGAGAATTTTTCAAAGGAAAATAAAGTCCGAGAACCATTTGGTTCCAACAGCAAAAGATCGTGACGTTGAATACCATTACGTCGGGGAACTTCATTGAGTCCGGTGCCAGCGCCCGCATTTTACGGCACTCGGTCATCTAATTCCCCCCCCGACTTCCGACCCTATTTTGTAGGCCTGGGGCTACGCCTGCCAAAAATTTTCTCCAGAAAATTCAAAACCCTGCCCTCTATCTTTGACATACCTACATGTTCTTAACTGTCTGTAACTAGTTTGTAGGTCAAAATAAATTACATGTATATATTTGGGCCCATAACAGCACGATCCGCCATGACATGTAATTATATATTTTGACAATTTGCTACTTTAACGTTATGCACCTATCAATTGCTCCCCCCAACTTAGGTCTTATGTGGGGTTTGGTCACATTTTTCCAAGACCCAGGTGGGGATTCACTCATTTTGCCATTGACTTTTCTGGTTCAAAGCCATTGGGTGGGGTGCCCCACCCATGTATGTCGGGGAATGTCACTAAGGGCACTGAGGGGTGAGTTTTGTTACTTCAAGTGACAGTACCACGCTCTTGGGTGGGGCAACAGAGGAGGAGCAGGGGGAGTGTTGATAATACGCCCTGCGTACTGTACAAATGTAACACTGGTTTGCACAGCAGTGACGTGTGTCCGGCTCACAAAATCACTAGTCTAGGCCTAATAAAAGTTGGAAGCATGACATTTTGGAGTCTATTTTGAAGAACAAGAGCTGTATTTAAATGTTACCTTAATTGTCAGCAGGATTGAATGCTCATTTACCGATAGTGTATCAGCTTAAATCTTAAAGCCCGCATTTTTATTGAGCTATAAATAAACTCACCAAGCTCGAGGCGCGTCATTACTGCGTTTCAGCATCGTATCGTTCTCTATAAATCCGGCGTGCGTGCAAACAAAGGCGGTATTTACTTGTGCATCAGAGAAGGAGGTTTCTTTACCTGACAACGTTAAGCAGACGGCGCGTGCAGAACTTTCTCTTCGTGAAAACGATTTCACCAAGCACTGCGTAACATGACATGGCAATAATGCATTTTCGCCTTCGTGAAACGCTCTGCGCCGCTGTGTCGTCGTTTTGAAAAGGCAATGTAAACTTTGGCTCTTCGTGAAAACAAAAAATGTACTTTTGGCTGCTTTTAACGTTTCTAAACGTTCATTTCTTCCGCCAAAATAATCACTTTCCAAATTTAAAATCCTGCGAAATGGTAGATCTCTAAATACACTTTAAGCTCTTACTGTATAAAAATTGAAAAATCGGTAATATGACGATTTTGTACACTTTTGCTAGTCGTGAAAACGGTGACGAATTAAAACCCCTCAGAACCCACCCAAGCTTATCTAAAAGCATGCAGCAGAGACTGCTGGTAAAACTCGTAAGGACTTCTTACAGAAATAAACATTCCTTTCTACATGTATTTTCACTTCCCGTTGCGATGACGCTGTCGTTGCTCACCCCTCAACACGGGAGGGATGTACGGCCACTTTGAAAAAATGCTTCCATCAAAACATATGTAGAAAAATCTTGTAATTCCTCAGATATAATCTTCCTTCAAGAAACCCATTTTTAACTTCACACACAGCCCCTGTATGGAAAATGCAATGTGGCTGCACACCCCTGTGTGTTCCCAAGCCCTCACCATGTGGGTGGGGGAATAACAACCTTAGTTAAAAACTCAACACATAAAGTTATTGTTTCTTAAAATTATCTCGAATGGAGTGCACATTCTTTTTTCACAAAATCAGGATCAATAACACCTTTTTCTATCTTTACAATTTCTTAATCCCGCAGAACGACAAACCAGCTAGACCTCTATCCAGTCCTTCCGCGAGCATTGTGCTCAGCTTGCTGACGACGGCCCTCATCGTCATCGGAGGTGACTTAACCGTACGGAGGACCCAGTTGTCGACCGTCTGCGCATGCCGGTCGAGCATCGACCCAGAGTTGCATGTGCCCTCAGCGACGCGGGTGAGTGCAATGTCGTTGCGTGATATCATGGCGCAGCCTTAACCCAGGTGTACAAACATTTTCATGGTTCAGAACAACCTCGTCCAAGTCTGGCTCCTCCCAAGCCAGGACTCGACTGCTTTTATGGGCCCACACAATATTTTATCCTCTGTCCATTCTTCCAAAATCATACCTTTGCACTCTTTCTGACCATTCTGCTATCTCCTTCAAATTAAGCCCCTCTGCTTTGCCAGAGGGGTAGCGCCTACTGGCATTTTAATAACTCCTTCTTCCGACAATTCATACAAAGAAATAATCTCTAACCCAGCCAATTACAGCATCAAAAAATAATTTTCCTCCAATCTCTCTCGTGCGTTGGGACCTTGGCAAGTCCCACATAAAAATCCATTACCCTCAAAATACAGCCAAAAATTTGCTAAAGAAAGACGAAAGGGTTATGACTGAACTGAACCAAAACATTGAAAAATTCACAGTCTGCGCCAGATCTCACGCCCTCAGGCCAAAGAGGTCCTCCAGGAGCAAAAAAATATTCTAAAATGAACATCTTAAAAAATAAAGCTCAAGGCGCTTCCGTCAGATCACGCTTTAAACACCTAAATGAAACTTTGACTCATCCACATCTTACTTCTTTAACCTTGAAAATAACAATTCAATCTCCAAATCTATCTCTCAAAAATACGACTCCCTCTGGCACTATCACTGAAAAAAACCCAACAGAAAATAAAAACCCACATCCACCTCTTCTACTAAAATCTATATAGTCGAGTACTGACTGGACGAGAGTGCCTTTGATGTAATCACCGAGGACCTCAATAGGCTTGAGCCTCAGGATGCGGAGGACCTTTGATTGTCCTCTGTCTCTTTGAGGAACTTGACCTTGTTGTCGTTTGCCAACTTGGCAAAATAAACTCTCCGGCCTCGATGGCCTTAGCTCCGAATTTTTTCAATGTTTTTGGCCCCCTTCTTAAAATGATCTTCTTTTTGTTCCTCAATTTTTCTTTCACTTCCGGCCCCTTCCCCGTTCCTTTCTCGTGCAGTCATTATTTTAAATTTCCCAAGAAGGAAGACCTTTCAGACACGCACAATTGGCGTCCGGTCTCCCCTTCTAACACCGATTATAACATATTGATGTTAGGTTGCTCGCCAGGTTCAAACAGTGCATCTCACAGCGTCGTTAACGAAGATCAAACATATTGTGTACCGGGGCGGTCGATCTATGACAACATCAATTTGATCCGAGACATTTTAATGTACTTCTGGATCTTTAACGATATACTTGGTTAGCCGTGGTCAACCTCGATCAAAAAGCTGGGACAACGTTGACCACGGCTATCTTGTTAACACAATGAAGGCCATGGGGCTTTGGGGGAGTTGTTTCCTCTGTCATTTACGGCCCCTGTACAGGTTCGTCATTCTCCTCTCATCCTTCTTCGGAGTGGACGTTGGCATGAGACGCTCAGCGAGACATCATCCACACCAAAAAAAATTCTGTTTTTACACAGATTTTTTTTGTTTGTTATTTGATTTTACATGTTTTTGTTTGTTTTGTTTTTGATGTAAATAAACCTCTTTCTGTAAATATTGCATATGTATTTACATAATTTGTTGATTTTCACTTATAATTTTGTTATTAAACACAAAATTTGTAAAACAACAATCGAATTGTGGAAAGTTTCTGTTTTTTGCTACACAGATTTTGTGTTTGCCTATATTTGCTTTTTATGCGCATTTTCGTTTTTTGTTTTTGATGTAATAAGTTTGTATTTTTACATATTTTGTTGATTTTTTACCCATACTTTTGTTAGTTGAACATAAAATTTGTAAAATACAATCGAATTGTGGAAATGCTTTGTTTTTACAGAGATTTTTTTTGTTTGTTATTTGTTTTTACATTCATTACGGGAATCCTCCATTAGATGAAAAATTTGCTATCACACATCCTTTTCTTTCATAAGTCACAAACTCACGCCTCTTATCTGCTTTGGACAAACAGTGGCTTTTAATCCTTTATCTGAGTGACAGGCGATATGTAGCCGGTACTACTTTTTAACCACCAGCGTGAAGGTCTGATCTACCAGCACAAGCCACTATTTATTTCCTATGCGTATGTATTGCAAGGGTTGAGGCACATTTTTGTATTATTACAAGGGTGGTTTAAATCTTTTCCCAAGTTCAATTTATTAATGTAGTAGAAAGCGAGGTAGCAACCATGAAGATATTTATTTCAGAGTTGTGGCTTAGTTCCAGAGTCATCACAAATCTTTTTGTAACATTTCCATGGTGCTAAAGAATAGCAGTATAACCAACTGAGATTGTTTCCTACATTCCTCTATTTTCCTACCAGAACATTATTGTTAGTACACACTAGCAATAATGAAACATAACCACAATAGATAATGTTCAGAATTTGTTTTATTTAATAACAAAGTAAATAAAAATATCCTTCAACTTGTGATAATTGACTTTCTCACTGTAAAGCAGAAAATATCAAAATAACAACACGATTATCATCAACAAATCCAAATCGTTTACAAAACCACAGTGCGACATAAACCCACATCATGGTTATGGGACTTTTTTTTTTTTTAATTCTCCTTTTTCAGTTTTCATAAACCATGGAGGTGTAAACAGGCTGAACGACAGGGGAAATCAATGGTTTAATGTTAATTTGGGAGTTTGAGCAATAGACCAACTGGTCCTCTCAAATATCGAATACGCACGAGACTTGCGCGGTCTATGTCCAGTTATCATATTTGAAAACAACATCAAGACCCAAGGCAAAAGCGCAATGCAGATGATGCTTTACAAATCAAACCTTGAAAACTATTTAGATCAGAAATAATCTGTTGTGAACCATGGTGGACCCAATAAGTAACACACTGGACACATTGCGATAATAGGGAAACAATGTTCAATTTACCAGATTTTTAAAGCTATTTATTGAATTTTCAGAGGGGCAACGTTACAAATTCCATTAAGATGCTTGATAAAGTTACGTATTGTGGTCGAAAAGTTACCTTCCGTGGCTGGGATCGAAAAAGGCTGTTTTCCGAATTTGGCGGTTACGGCATGTGGTTGCGTCAGGCTGTGCTGCAGCATAGGCCGCCCTGAGCAACGCCCATATACAGTACAGCCCACAATCGCTTCAAAAACACGCGCGGGGGGGAATGGGGAACGTGCCGTGTATTAGGAGTGCTTTCTAACGGGGGCCTAGATGTAAAATTGCAGTGAGGGAAAAAAACGTGCACTCTGCAACAACAAAATTTTAAATTTCCAAAATAAGAGTTGTAGGATTTTATTTATATATGACAAATAAAAAATAATTTGATTAATTATATCACGTCAATTTCCCAATTTTGTTAAGTAATTATATTATTAAACATAATATAAATATACAATGTTAGGATGGTTAACACAGTCAACCCAAAACCACACATTTTTGTTCGTGTTTCGCACTCCATTACTCATAATATTCTTTCATTAAACAAATTATATTAATTATAAAATGAAAATTAATATTTTAGGGGTGACGGGAGTTTCTTTGCTGTTACATGTAGGTTTGCCCATGTATATATTTATTGATGCAGTCGTTGGAAGGCACTCGACAAGCTCACTGGCAGTCTCAGTTAACACGTGCGTAATGCCCTATGCATATGTTGCGTAACAATTTTTTCTATTGGTCGAACGACCAACCGACGTCATCATACAAAATCCAATATAATATTCGTTACGCGGTATAGGGGGCAATGCCCAGTAGCGCGTAAAACTGTTCTTATTGGCTGGGTCGAACGAGAACATATACATTGTCATACAACCAATACAAATATATCTGTTAAGCGATTTGGATCATGTCACCACACAATGTTAACGTTAACATAGGTCAGTGCGGAATGTTACTCGCATGTACATGCGTACATGTAGATGCGGGGACCTGGCGGAGTCGTGGTTTGGCACGGCCGGCTGCGCCAGTAATACTGTGGAAGTTCCACGCATATTCAAACATTGGGGTAGTAGTAATGATTGTTGGTGCCCCTAGGATTTAGTTTTAAAAATCTTTTTACCAAATTTGTCAAAACCATCATCAAAAACCTTCGTCAAAAACCATCGTCAAAACCATCATCAAAAACCATCATAAAAGACCATCAATAAAAACCATCGCCAAAACCGAATTCACAAAACCATCATCAAAAACCATCATCAAAACCCTCCATCAAAAACCCTCCATCAAAAACCATCGTCAAAACCATCGTCAAAAAACCCATCAAAACCATCGTCAAAAACCACTGTGTCAAAAAACCATCATCAAAAACCATCGTCAAAAACCATTGTCAAAACCTCCATCAAAAAATCGATGAGGCCAAAATCGTACCTTTAAAAATGAGACTTTAAAAAGTGAGGACAATGAAATAATATTATATTGTTTAATAATAAAGAGGTTCCACTAAATATTTATCGAAATGGACATTGGATGAATTGAAAAATTTGTTCTATCGACAACAATACCTATACCTTGATGTATTTATTATTGTGAAAATAGCGAGACATGGTAAATATAAACGCAGTTGGTACAATCATGCGGTTAAAAAAGTTGATAAATCAACAACAAAAGAAAAAAACCATTATATAAATTAAATTTAGTTGAATTGAAAAGGCGCTCATTACATATTGAGTTACCGTTACACGGTTTGGGAAAAGAACGAAAGGTTGATTAAAAGATTCACATTCACGCTATTAAAAAGGTTTCGCAGTTTTGGATGGATAGTAGGATCGTAATGAAGAAATGCGTTCAAAACATTGATATTCCTCAACCTCTGAGGAAATGGTTCTTATAATAGGAACCTTACTCCAACGACGAGATGAAATGGGCTTTACGCGTCACCATCGTTTCAACCTAAATAATTTGGTGTTGAAAATCTATGAGCGTGTGTGTTATCGACAGACTATCCTCAAATCTCCCCATAAATTTTTATAGATATAAAAAAAATAAATAAGTTTATTAAACACTTGTATGACAATCTGATGGATTTTTAACGTAGTTTTAAAAAAGTGACATAATGAATTAATATATTGTTTAATAGTAAAGATGGAGTAGAACGATAATTATGTAGAATGGCTTTTAGTTGGTGGTAAAACTGCAAGTGTTGTAGAATGAGTATTCGGGTGATGATGTCTATTGCCCGGATGCATTTATGGCGTATTCGGCTAGGAAAAGTATTCCACTTGCATGTTATAGATGTAAAATAAGGCACAAAAGAAGAAAGCGGGGTTCAAAAATGAAAGCCGCACGAGGATATTAAATGGTGAGAGTAAAATCTAAAACGTTGTTACAATAGAGTGATGAAAGAGTTGGTAGAAAGAAATTTCTTCTGGATTATAATTATAATTATGCGTCGCTGGGGCGTACGGAGGAGGCCCATTAACTGCCACTTATGATTAAGCTGACAATAATAGCTTTTATTTATCGTTAAAGCTACTTAAACTCAAAAGTTTTTTCTATAAGAATTTTTTTTTCGCATTTAGATGTGTGAATCAGAGTTTACTTGCGTTTTTTCCCTCCATACCTTCTTCATGACCTTTAGATTTTTTCTTCATTTTTATAATATTTTTCGCCTTCGCCCACGAGCACAAATTTCTTGGGACTGATGTAACCGTCTTCTAAAGCTTTAATATAAACGTGGTTTTCAATCGTGTTGAGTTTACCAACGCCAAAAATTCGTATTTAATCGTGTTTTTAAGCTTTTTTAAGGCTGCCCTTTATTTTAGCGGCAAATAAGAGCCAAAGCTGTGACGCCCAACCCCAAAGCTAAACTTCTAAAGTTAATCCAACGGGTGATGATAAGCAACCGTGGCGATACTGGTTATTCTGATGGATCCTGCTCCAATACAACCCCAAATTTGCGATAGTTTCTGCGTTGTTACAAGCGTTTATGATTTATTATATTTTTATATACACCCTCACGTTCGTTTATTTCTTTTGGAGTTCTTTGAATATCGTAAATTGTTTGTAATCAGAAATGTTTTAGCGTCATTCGGTCCGGTTAAATTTTGGGATAAAGCGTTCACATGATCTATATGGTTGCTCATTTGTTTTTATTAATACCAAGATTATTATTTTTTAATTTAACGGCCAAGTAATAATTTTCATATCATAACAGATTCCAGTTTCTAAACAGCCCAAAAAAAGGTCGACTGTACAAAACTTTTTACTTGGTGCACTTTGAAACAAATTTACCTTCAAAAGCTTTGAATCTTCACCATCCGCGAAATAAAGAACACGTTTTCCTCTCTTTCAATCACAAAAAATCAATATCGTAAACTGGGTGTATTGTTCGTTTAATTGTTTTAAAGAGCAGTTTATTTCACCATATATGTAATTTTATAAGAAATTAAGGTTGCAAGATTCGGTTGTGTTTTCAAAGATGACAAACTTTTGGATAACAGATATCGTTTTCTATGGTCCATTGGATGAGAAATATATCACCTAATTTATATAACGTTATAGTTTGTTGAACTTCTACCAACGTCTATATAACCAGTTTTTTTCAAAAAATGTTTGGCTCCGCTTTTTTTGATTATTGTTGTTGACTTTACTTCGACTAGGTCCATAAATGCTGTGCCATATTTATATTATAAATTATTTAATATAGATGGTAAACTTGCAATTTTTTTATATTGAAACAGATTTTCTTGAATTTCAGCGAACCCAAAAAAACCTCATTTCTACAAAACTTTTTCAACGTTTCTGGTACTTCCAAACACACACTATATTTTAAACAATGTTGAATTTCAATCATCGAGAAAATGAAATTTTTCTATCTCGTTGCGGAGAAGGAATATAATAAATGTTGGGAGCATAATCGCGCGTCGTTGAATGCGTGACAAAACTATCGGTTTTTAATAAACCGCGTGAAAATACCAAGCAGTACGTGGCGCGCGGTCAAAACAGAGAAAAGGGTTGTTTAAACGTATCGTGCCATCCGAGTATAACGTCGTGACTTTTCGATTAAAAACTAATCGCTGTAAAATTTCATCTCGTTTAGATATCCGTGATGTTCGTAAAATTTCAATTTTCGCTTCATCGCTGGGCGATCGTTCTAATATTCGCTGTAATACTTCACGGGAAAGCGACTCGGTCCGTAAATACTTCGCCATATTTTATATTATTTCAACATTTCTAAAATAATGGGAAAAACCGTGATTATGTATATCTCTACTTTTTCCCATTCTAACTTAGAAAAACCTCAACCTCGTTAAAAGTTCCGAGTTGTAATTTTTTTTACATGGATTTGTGTATTGCATGAACATGCTTTTCACCAAACGACGGGTCTCTGCAAAGGCAGCGAGTTTAAAAATTTGTGCAAGCTTTTCCGTTGAAATAATTATCGGTCGAGAAATTTTTGATCGCAATGAATAAAAAATTAAAAAGTTGTACATCAATTTTCTCCTGGTATATTCTCCCGCGGTTAGAGATCATGGTGCAAACCCCAATAAATTAGCTAACCCAGATGTAAATTTAACGCCTTTTGTTCGTTTGAGCTAATATTAACGTGTATTCACCATTGGATTTATCGATTCCCCATACGTTATCCAAAGGCCTGGTTTTTGCTATAACTGATAATTTCGGTAATGTTGTAAAGGGCCCGCTTCGATAAATTTTACCACCCTTCCGATTCAACGCCAACCGTACAATAGAACTAGTAGCTTCTTTTTACGTATGTTGTAACATCCCACCCAAATGTTTACGCTGTGTAATAATATAATCGAGAGATTGCTCTATTGGATTATCGATAACGTTTTCTAAAGAAATCGATCCACCTTTCTTTTACCAATTTCGATTTCAAACGTATGATACATTTTATTATTAAACATTATATATATTAATAAATGTCGTTTCCATCTATTAGCATTCTGAGAGCACTTTACGTATTCTATATCCAACATCTGGAAATTTTAAAGCGCCTCTCGATTTTAACGATGATGATTTAACGAGTATGCAAGATTACGTAAACAAGAACGAGTTTTTTAACGTTCGTTAATAATCGTTTTCAATTCACGACTGGCGTTGCCTCGCGTTTAAAAAGCGATGATGTTGTAGACGATTGGAATATCACCCCGCTCAAATTTTATCAAAATCAACAAATTTTTGTAATCGTACTGCGTCACGACGAGAGATGCGGCGTGAGTTATCAACATTTAAACCATTATACACCCGATGATTCGTAGTTTTTTAGATTTCACGTTCTATTATCAAATTAGACGATTGCTCAAAGAAATGAGCTGCCCCGCATCTTTTCTTCAAAATTTCTATAATCCGTTTACCAATAATATAGACGTGAGCAAGCGTACAAAAAATATGTAAAGAATTTCACCTTTCTCAAAACAATTTGGGAAACAACGAGTCGATTTAAATTCAAACGGATTAGGAACTGCTTATTACGATAATGGTATCAAAGTTGGCACCCAATAACAATTATGACAACAGGTAGTTTGAAACGTTACTTTGGCTCGAGGTGACCGATGATTATTACAAAACCGCGACTAAAATGAGTTTTGGAGACCATCCTTCGACCCATATACGATCGTATTCATTACACAATCTTCAACGGAGCTTCGCTTGGTCAAAAATTTATAATCGGTGGAAACCAGTCTCAGAGTATTTTACGGATGTTGGTACGCAACGAATAAAACGACTCCTGTTAAGAACGTACGTTTACGCGTGATTTTAGGAGCTCAAGCTGCAAGCAAAAAGCTCATTTTTAGCGGGGGTACGGGTTTAGACGCTCAACGCGAATTATATAAATATAGTAGAATCAGAGATTGACTCTCCGGTTGATTTATTAAATCTCTCATTCAACGACATATCAAGACAGTTTTACAATACGCTCGCAGAAGTTTAAACTTTTGTCTGGGAGAAAATTTTATACATGATGCCCAGCGATATGAATTACGAATAGGTACTTATGCGGGATACAACAATAATCTAGTTAATCGCGACGAAAGCGGTTTATCTCTTAGTGTAATTTAGATACAAATTCAACGCTCGTTGTTCCTCCTCATTTTACCTTTTATTAACGATAGCGAATCAATTACTGGAAGAAGACCAATTATTAAAAGAAGACGCAATCAATTTAGAAGTATGCGATAAAAATAATATCAAGAAGAAAAAAATTCTTAATACTTGGTTTTGCGACGAGCTGGTGTAACCGTTATGATTTATGGAATTGTTTTAACGCGTCAGCGTTTTCTGAGTGGCAGCTAAAAACCATGGCCCGACTCCAGTTAGCGTTATTAATAAATGTTCCGCGGTCCACGCGGACAATGTTGAAGCCGTTTCATTAATAAACCAACTTACTATACTACCGATAATGGCCGGTAGTTAAGCGGCTTTCTGCTGCTCCCAGTTTTCTTAGATAATATAAGGCCAGATTTTTTAATGCTTTTTTGTATCCACTTTTACACCACCGCTCGGTGGAATGGGTTCTGGTGGAGTTGGTACGGGTTTTGGTATAACTATACTCACCGATCGATTTTAACGACAAAGCACGGTCACACTGTGCTGTTAATATACTCGACGATCGTTACGCCTTGTTCTCTCAAATAAAGTTTTAATTTTATCACCCATACATCTCTTCAACATTTTTTTGAGCTGTTTCTTTACCCTATTACATTTGACTCACGAAGAATATAATCATGCGTATCTATTTGCTCACGGATTACTCTTTTTTCATCATCCACTCAGTTCTCGCAATTCTTGACTATATATTTTTTTTTATTGATTTTTATCAATCTCTTTCTTCAGCGTCGCTAAATTACTTTTTCATATTGATAAATTTTTTGTTTAGTGTTTTTAATTTACTTAAAAGATTTAATTGTTCGCCTCGACTTCAAGCCATATACGTTATTGCCGCCTATTACTTCGCCATTGACGCTTAATTCTGTTTCAGTGTTTTGATCTCTCGAACGTCATGAGGCTTTCTTGAACTTGTATTGATTTTTCACGCGTTGTTGAGGTATAGATGGTAATTTTCACCTGTTCTTTTTATTACTATTTCTGGTTGTGTCTATAATGTTAGAAATAGATTGGGGAGCCGAAAGCAGCAAATCACTTCCAATGATACCTTTGGTCCTTAACGTACCCAATTTCTTAAAAAATCCCAAATTCTGTTTTGTAAATTAGTTAACTCGTATTTCTGTATTACCTTTATAAAAATAAAGCAAACCCACTCTTTCTTTCTATTACTTCAGTTTACACCAATTGAATCTGTATAGTCTTTTATAACGTTTCTATAACCCATACTATCAAAAAATCATCGATCTATATCTTTACGTAATCTATTTTCTGAGATAGGCTAAAAGAAGTTTCTCGTTCCATCGGAATATCACCAAGTTGTCGACACGTATTTCAATTCATCCAAATATTCTGTCATCTTCGGGTTGATTAAACATTGGGTCTAATTCTACAGTGGGTTTTCTCCTTCTTCCATTTTATAAACATCTTTATTTTAATAGTTTATAACTCGCGTAACCAACTACACTCATACCAATAATGATAAATACAATCTCTCCAGTTTTTTGATCTTCGCTAGGAACGTAAAAATCTTCTAATCGCGGTTCTTGTCGTAAATCGAGAGGTAAATTTACTCGTGTATTGGTAACTGAGAATATTCGCATCGCTTCGTTAATGTTATTAAAAGTTCTTATCGCGCCCGATCTTTTGTATTTTCTCATTTAAATAATTTATATATTTTAAATTTTTTTACTAAATTCGTCTCTAGCTTTCGTTGATGTTCCAACGCTAAATCGTGTCGTTTACGTTCTTGTTCAGCGTCATTACCACGTAAATTACTAAAAAAAAAATTGGATTCCGGTAAACGCTAACGCATTAATGACAGCACCTCCAACCATCACCGCTACAGATACCATTTTCTTTTACAAACATATAAAAATTATTATATTTAACAACAAAAATGACGAGTACGTACGGAGATACGCTAGATCCAAACAGAACTAAGAGAACCTCGAGGCGTAAAAGGAATGCGCCAAAAGTCGTCATTACAAACAATCCGAGTACCATAAACGAAAATCAATTGTTGACGGTTCGTTTTCCAAATTAGAATGAACGACGTCATCGTTCCGAATACAACGCGATTAGCTTTCAACATTGGGAACGTTAGAAGTCGTAACGATGAAAATAGAACGATGGTAAAAACATCGGTAGAGCTATCGTAAAACACATAATCATTAAAATGGAAGGAAATGAAATATTTAGTTTAGACGATGCGGATGTATTCAATTGTTACAAAGACGAATGGTTGACCAAAGATCAGCGAAAATTTAGTGTATACGGGGAATCAGAAAGTGAAAACATAACTAAATGAGAATAGACGCTAGCGATAAAGTTCCCGCGGGGCAACGGTGGAGCGGATAAAGCTATCGCAGACGCGTATAAAAAATGTCAGGCTACATTCCGCTGATTTTTGGAATTGTTAACCGATCATCAACCTTACCACGTCGGGTATAGGAGATCGATTGACCTATTATTCGAACTGTTTTAATAAATTTGAAAATGTAATCAAAAGCACCGACGACAATGCAAAAAATGTCATAAGGCGGAATTTTTGAATTTGAGGTTGTCTATATGCCAGAACCGCTAGAACAATTAGAAATCAATACAGCGATAGAACGAGTATATTGTTTGATCATGTACTGAGACAGAGCGCAAACTACGCACAACAAAAAGATACAGTGTGGAATATAAATTAAACATACTCCGGCAAAAAGTATGAAAGGAATATTGTTTCTATTCAAAGAACCCGACGTGAAAGAAAGCTATTATAATCCGAAAATAACAAAAGTTAGTATTACTATCGAAGGCGTTCCCAATCAACTCTACGCGCATGGAATGAAAAGATATCACAATGGGAAGAGATTTCAAAATATTTTAAGGATTTGAGAAACAAACACGCGGGAGTTGTACAAGCTCTAGATTTATCAAACGTTAAACCATCGAATTATTTACTTAATCGATATGGTTTATTTTAGATTTAAGAACGAGTACCGATACGTATTGCAGGTAGCGGAAGACGAGTGCAAACTTGTCCGAAGGAATTACCATTCAAATTGAAAAAGAAGCCGAGAGTGGGTGAACAAACATGGGTTTTTTTTATTATCGCGGACGCGCAACTAAATATTAGAAACTCGCGTTTCGAATCGGTCGATTATTAAAAACGTTTAATATTAAAAAAAAAAAAATGTTACTTAAATATCCACGTTAATTGCGGACAAACGGGATAAAACTGAATTTATTTTAAATTTAATCAAAATGAATATTTTAAATATTTTGAAAATATCGTTATATTTATGCCCACCATTTTCAACAATGATGCAAAAAAAAATAGAAAATGGTTCAAACGATGATAACGCACATTAATGATTTAAACGATATATCGCTGAATAGGGCTATACAAATTTATAGCGACGTCAAAAAAATAAAGAAACGTTGTTTATTATAGACGATTGCAGCGAATAAAACAAAGCTGAATAAAAACACGACGAGAATAATAAATGTATGATCACGCAATTGGCTTTTAGCGGTAGACATTTTTAACATAGTTGTTGGATACTTACTCAAAATATAATAGCGATTGAAAGATTTTAGAGAACAACTAAAATGGAGGTTTATTTTATTGTAAAGATAGAGACTCGTATGAGAATTGTCTTAGAAAAGGATACAAAATTTACTCGTGAGTTGAGAATGGAAATTCATGAACAATTAAAAAGAGTTAACGTCGTAAATTAATTTTAAAACGGATCAGCACTTTCACCGGAAATACACTATGATTACCGTCAAGTCATTTAGCGATTTACATAGATATTTAATTACCCAAGGTCAAGAGCAATTACGAGTTGGTTACCCAGAGATTACCCATAGAGCAATTACGAGTTGTCACCCATAGATTACTCATAGAGCAATTACGAGTTGGTTACCCATAGATTACCATAGCAATTACGAGTTGGTTACCCAGGATTTTCCCATAGACCAATTGAGTTACACCAAATTACCCATAGGTTAAGGGTAATTTAAAAATTACAAAGCATATTTATAAATATGAATGTTGAACGAGTATTTACGAATATATCCGTTTGTTGAGTAAATGATTTTATATATAATCTTAACCAACTCTGTAAATACCGCGAAAGAAAGACAAGAATTGGTACAAGTATTAAACGATAATACTGAAAAAGTAAAAGGTATATAATAGTATAGATGTTGAAATTATAAAAGATCTAATGTTAAATCTAACGAGCTTTTAAACGTCGATGGGTTACCCAAAACTAATTATTGGTTCTTATATTTTTAAATTTAATTGATTATTCTTCTAGCACGTATAATAAATGGAAGAAGTAAATAAGGTATTAAACGAAAATATACAGACGCCACTTTGTTAACGAAAATATCAACGACGATAGCTTATTGCTGAAACAACGTCTTTATCGGTCGTACAGGAGGAGACCTAAAAAGTTTTTCGGTAAAGAACCAAGCGTTGGAGATGAAGCTTTGAAGGAGCAAGAGCGAAAGTATTACACGCGCAATACGAAACTAAATTAGGTCGCGATATTACTCAGTCTTTAGGTAGCGGCCATTATAACGCCATACGCTAAACTATTGGAGCTTAGTTTAAATCGCTAAATTTTTAATGGCCATAAATTTCAAAATTGATGATGAAGGTAAATTAATTTCTAGATTGAAAAAGATCCGTTCATTAATAGCATGCTTAATACAACGTTGTGTGAAATATACCATAAGTACGGTATGTTTTTGCCTGATCAGCGTTTCGCTGATTACAGCAAAAACATTTAAAAGAAAGAAGAAGAAACATTATCTTCAATACCTAATAAAAGCGATGGAAACCAAATTGAGCAAACGACTGTGCCGAAGGAGATTCCAGAACCAACACCAAAGACAGTGATTTAAACCAGCGCCAAACAAAAACCCAAACAGAAGTCGCTGCCGGTAAAAAACCGCCGAACTTAATAGACAGAAAACTACAACCCGCTAAACCCGCGAAAAGCGTTAACCAATATCAGGAAGTGAAGGTTATAAAGAAACTATAAGCGATGAAACGAGTTACAATTATTTTTATATTTGGTGGGTGTTATTGAGCTATTTTCTTGTTTAGCTCAGAACCAACCGCAAAACGAACCTGTTAAAAAACCTGTTAAACTGTCAAAAAACCACCCCAGAGAGAACTGAAATGGAATTATCGCTTAACGATTATAAACATGTCTTCAATGCCTATAAATACGAAAACGATCGCCGATACAATTTATCACAGCTCAGTTATGACTTTTAGTAATTTTATACAGCATGCTAGGTGAAAAAAAATTTAAAATGAAACCAGCTGATTTAGGAAAATTGATATAAAGACGGGTTAAAATCAACCTGGTAGTTACGTTAGGTGCGACGCAATGTATAGTGGACAAGAATTTTACCAAATTCACCATGCCCGCCGAATAATGTTAAGAATAATATTTATAAATATTAAATGGATGAACGAAAACCATCCAACGCTTATTATAGTCCGAGAGGATACTACAAAGGTCAATCAGCAATCAGCAATAAATAAAAAAAACTAAAGTAAATGTAAAACCTGTTCGACGATGGATAAAAGCAACGCGCTGTGGCAAATTTATTTACCCTATCCTAAATATATCTCCGAGACCAACTTCATCAACAGCTCGCTCGAAAAACCAAACGAGGTTCACCATATTTGTTGTTTCTTCCCACGACAAAGTCGAATTACGTACAAGTACGTTAACCGTCGGATGAAGCCAGCAGATATAAAGCTGCAGTACCTTTAATTGATAAAACAGCCGCGAGTCAGTTAAGTGATGCTTTAAAAAATTTACGCGCGATCGCCGTTGGTTTGGCCTAAAATTATAAAAAAAAAGTCGACCCTGGAAAAGAAATTTATGAGCAGCGTTAATGCTTTGATGAGGAGTATAATGTAAAAAATTCAGCGAGGAGAAGCTGGTAATCACAGAGCTCAAGGTATCGTTGAGATTTAATAGAACTTTGAGCGAAAGATTATTTTCGCATCAATACGGTCAAGAAATTGCACAAAATGTTAGAAATAGAGAATGGGTTAAAGATTACCGGTTGGTAAAAGGCAAACAACGAGACGACGCGACTGATTAACTGAAACCCAAAGACGCTTATTAAATTAGATAGCGTTGAGCAAAATCCAGCCTCACCGGGTAAAAAGAATGAAAAAGAATCTTAATTAAACCCGCTAGTTCGTTATTTATACGCGCCCGGTGAAGTTTGAAAAGATACGAGACGTAGAGCGACCGATCCTATGGAGTTTAAAAATTTTATAGAATATCTAAAACGATGAAGGCTGCGAATCAACCATATTAGACATGTAGCTCCTGCGTCGCTAGGCGTGGAAGGAGGCCCTGCACGTGTTTTGTAAGAGAAGAAATACAAATTATTCCTAGAGATACGATGAATCCACCGAAACGTTAAACGTTAAGAGTCCGTTCAAAATCAACCATTCAATCATGTAATGAAAATAAGCTAGAGTGTCTATTCCGTCTTTAAATGTATCTCTTTGTATCTAGAGGATAGTGATATTTTATTTACTGAGTTGTATATAGTTTATGATCTTCGTGTCTAATAAAATTCATAGGGTGACGTAGAGTTTCTTCAAGTGATAAACTTGTTTATATTGCTCGTAATTAATTTTTGTTGTAAACTTGTGTTTTAACGCCTTAGCTTTTTTATTTCGTCTTTGTCTGAAGTAAGTATCGCATACATTTTGGGTCTTAAACAAACAACTTCAGAAATTACAGTTTTCGCAACACTCGTCTTTTTCATTTCCAATCACTTTTTGTTTTCTTCAGAAAACAGAAAATGACCTTTCCTTCATAATTACTAAAATCGTATAAATGCTTGTCTTTTTCATATCTTTTGTAAACATCTTTCGTTTTAATTTCCAAGAGGAGGCTATTCTGTATCCGTGTAAATCAACTCACAATTATTTTATACTTGCTTTTTACATGATTGTAATAAAATCGTACATGAAAACCCTTTTTGGATAAATCTAGTATACTCATTCCAATAATGATAGGGCGGTCGAGTTTGATTTTTATTTTGTGCATGTGAATCGCCACTAAGTCGTTATCGAAAATCCTAGCCTCTGCAAAATATGGTTTCGCGATGAGTGAACGAATTTGATCTTCCGATTTTGATCGTTTAATCGCTTCAAATTTACGTTGACGCGATTTCGTTACATTTTCCATCGTTTTTCCAAAACCGAATTGTTCATGAGTTTGCACAAATCTTTTCAAATTCACTCGTTGCATCTTTTCTAAGTTGAGTGTTTAAATCAATGTACGATTTCATCCAACATGATTCATCAAACTGTAAAACTTGTGAATTTTAGTTAGTTTCATCCCAAGTTGCTTATACAATAGTAAATTACGATAATGAAGCACGTAGTTTTTCTTGTTACCTAAATTTGGTACTAATTTAGCAACGTTTGGAGTGGGTTATCTTTTAGTAAATTCTTTTGATAGTCGCTCATCCATCTTTTTCGGTACTATCAACGACTCTGGCGCGAGTGGAAACGCGTTGTGATAATCGTGTAATTATTTGGGATATTCTAAATCAACCTCTAAACTGTATCCTTTATTTTTTTTTTAAACCCATCTCTCTCGAGTTTGTTAATTCGTTTTTCGCTCAACCATTTAAAATTACCGGTCGGTAAAGTTGACTGACCCATAGCGAAACCGTATATAAATTATTAGTGTCTAAATTCATAATGTAACTCGATGGTTTCGTTTTTATCGTAGTCGTCTAAATATACATTGTTTACTACGTATCGTTTACTCACCATGCACGTTCCTCCGCGCATACCTTTTCTATAAACAAATGCATGTCAACATCTGTAAACAAATCTAAAGTTTGTTTTGAATGTTTTAATAAGTCCCAACTTAGCCCAGGACTCGTATAATAATGAGCCGGATCTAATTTATAATTTTCATACAAACATTTCTAAAGTTTTCAAAATACGTCCGCCAACAAGCAAGCATCAGTACGCACGTACAAATCGTGATAATCACCCAAGTTTTGCCAATCAAACTTGTTGTAAACGTTTTAGCGTGCTCGTATTGAGTGACGGTAATGTTACTATCGTTTAGACTACTGTAAAAGATTCTATCGATGGAAAGTTGCGTTTCTTTGAAACGCTCGAAAGAGTCCATGCACTGTAAGGATAAATGCCCTTGCTTTTTAATGAGATTGAATTTTTCAGAGGAGGGTTCGAGTTTTCCGTAATTGAAAAGAATCGTTTGATTGTACGATTTTGTCCAACGAAGCTGGTTAAAAATTGAGCGCGCTGTCTATAAATCGTAGTTGACCAATACTAAAAGAAATATACTTTTCAATATTGTTTGAATACACTTTTAAATTTCCCCGATGAGACCGGTGGCCTCATAATGAGATGAGAGTCGTAGCCTCGCAAATTATGAAATACGACCGGAATAAAAGTTTTTGTTGGTTTTAAACTTAGTTTTAAGTTACATTTATTATGCGCTGCGCCTCGATACTTTCCGGTAATGTGACAATGATCTCTAACTTTCTTAAACTCCCGTCGTCGGACGTATTTGAAAACTTCGCATATCCAACACTCGCTTTTAGAGTTGTAATTTTTTACATTTTCTTTAGTCATGTTTAATTTTTTAGATTTTCAATATCTTATTAATCTTTTCTTCCCCTTGTAATTCATCTAAAAAATGTTTAGATGCGTCTTTCCCCTATACGTGGGGGAAAACTACTACTTTACCATCGCATTTTACAACGATGTATGAATAGCCGCAAATGATATGTTCACAGTTTTTTAGTATTGTAGGTTTTTCGTCAACAACATTTTTAATAATGCTTTCAAAGTCCGCGTATATTATGAAATGGGAACTTTCATCTTATGAAAGTTACAAACTTTATTTTATCGTTTTTACCCCTTTTCAGGCATTACGATAGTCGTCGGGCGGTCGGTTATTCCTCACATTTTTACGTGGTTTTGAGATATAATTCCGTCGAAAACCTTGCAAAACATATAAAACAAAATGTTTACGATGCCCGTGTTTTGTTTGGTCAAAAGAAGTTTATTCAAGTCTTTTATCCATACGTAGTGATATCTAGTTTTTTTTTTTTCTTCTTTGAATTAATAATAAATTTATGCGATCTATCGTTTTTGGTTGATCGCTAAACTTGATAAACCAAAATCACGTTTTTTCAACCAAAACGTTTATAGTTATTGTTTTGTTTTTCTACTCGCTTAATTTGATTGATCGGAGTTGGGTTGTCAATATTGTTAAAATTAAAACCGTCATCTATTGGGTACTTGCCGTTATTTCCGGGATGAATTTTATTTTAAAACGATGTGAGCAAAATTTTATCGCAAACAATCGTCGTCATCGTTTTTCATGTTGATGCATGCTTTTTATTTTAATATATTTGGGTAGATCTATGTAAGAACCTCCTCTTAGAGGTTGCCATATTTAGCGATTATTAGATTCATTCCTTCAACACGATCTACTATCCATCCACTACCCTTTTGAGTGTATTTTTCTAAAGTCTTTGAATTTGCGAAATTATAGTATATGAATTATTTTCGATACTGTTTAAATTTCAAAAAAACTTGTCTTTATTATGAAAATGAGGTGTGACAAAATCGTCTGGTGCTCACAAAGTTTCTTTACGTAATGAAATTCGTATAATATCATAAACTTGAATGCTTTAAAATCCTTCAAGTCCTTTTTAGCACGGTGATAATGGTTGGTTTACACAGCCTCCAAAAATATGTAAATCTTTTTCTTTGCTGTGATTCAACGGAACATTCATTACATGTTGTCTTAAATACATACCACTGCCAATGGGGGTTAAACCTCAACTTGGTTTTCTCTGTTGAGAAACCTTTAATAAGCGTTCAAGTAGTCTTTTTAATCAACCTTTCGTTCGCTCCCCGAGCCGTGTAGCGGTAACTCAATATTTTTAACTGCTACGAGCTCCTAAAAATTTTCGAAATTTAATTCATATAATGGTTTTGGTTTTGTTTGATTTATATACTTTTTAACCGCGTTGTACCAACCATGTTTATCAACTCTATTCTTGCTGTTTTTCACGAGAACTATTCGCTAATGCGTTGTTCTCGCATAAATTTTTTCAATTCATCCAATGTCCATTTTGATAAATATTTAGTAGACATCTTTATTATTAAAACAATATAATTATTTCATTATCTCAATTTTTAAAGTCTCATTTTTGAACGATTTTGACCTCATCGATTTTTGATGGAGGTTTTTGACAATGGTTTTTGACGATGGTTTTTGATGATGGTTTTTGACGATGGTTTTTGACGATGGTTTTTGATGGAGGTTTTTGACGATGGTTTTTGACGATGGTTTTTGATGGAGGTTTTTGATGGAGGTTTTTGATGATGGTTTTTGATGATGGTTTTTGACGATGGTTTTTGGCGATGGTTTTTGATGATGGTTTTTGATGATGGTTTTTGATGATGGTTTTTGACGATGGTTTTTGACGAAGGTTTTTGATGATGGTTTTTGACAAATTTAGTTAAAAAGATTTTTTAAAAAGGCAAAATCCTAGGGGCGCCAACAATCATTACTACTGGGGTCCAGTGATTTTGTTTTCCTTTGATCTGATCCTTCACACGTACGTACGTACGTAACACCTGTTAATTTTTATTTTTTGTGTGTGAACGGAACGTGCCGAGCCGCATCGCGCTGGCATGATCTTCCAAAAAAAAAGGGCACGGCAAAATTGGCCGCATATTGGTTCATTTGCAGCATCAGGTTACAAAGGGCAACGACGGCAATGGCCGTCGTGGCCAGAAATTCCAGGCCTGCATTATTGTCCAGCGCCTGTCCTTAACACATGATTTCAAAGCTAACGACACGTAGAAAAAAATTTGCGGCCCTGTGCGAAAAACCCAGACCAGGACGTCTTGTCTAACTCTCAACCAAACTACTATGGTGCACAATGAATTAGCAAAGCGCAAAAGCAACGCTTTTCAAAACCCATGTCATATCAACGCACTTGCGAAATAATGGATGATTACAATCCCGCCGGAATTTTTTTCTGCATTCCGAAATCGCCATTGTCGCAATGATTTTCAATGGGGAAATTTGTTTGTTGTAATTTGATTCAAAAGAGGAATCCTCAAAAGAAAAGGAAATTTTTGAGGATGGCAATTTTGAATTGCAGAAAAAATTGCATCCCGCCGCGCCCCCTGCTCCCCCACCGATCAAACAATAAACGCTTTGGCCTATTTGCTACAGCGCCATGTGTAGGCTATTGCACGCAGTTAAATCACCTACCATGCCTATGCTCGCTGTTGAGTGTGGTGCGTACGCAGGCATATTTAAAACCTACGCCTGAAAAAAGTAGGACAATGTTGCTCACTATTTTCGTTCAACTTCGTTAAAACTATATGACCAACATAAATAAATATACCCAACGACCTTTATTGACGACTATAATCGATTTATTTTTAAATATTAGACTCATTATTGCAAAACCCTAATAAGTAAGCATCAACCTTAGTAAATATCCATTCGCACGCAACGCTGGCATTTTCACGGCCGTTGAGTTACCGTGCACGTACGTTCTCAGCTCATACTTGGTCCTTTTCAGGATTAAACAATGAAACTATGATAACTTTTGTCAAAAGAATGAAAATACAAGAATGGAATCCGAAAACTAATGCCTTCTATGTGATATTTTTCTCTGCAAACTCACAGCCAGCCGGTGTACATTTCAGTTACCGCAGGATTAGCTGTCTAATCTGATAAGTTTATTGGACACAGTAAACACACTTAAAAAAATTTGCATTGAAAAGGATGTGTGATTTGAGTTTGGGGCCTCAAACTCGAACGTTTCTAATGGAGCTATCCCGTAATGTTTGTTTTTTGTTGTTGATGTAAATAAACCTCTTTCTGTAAATATTTATGTATTTTTACATATTTTGTTGATTTTCACCCATAATTTTGTTATTGAACATAGAATTTGTAAAATTACAGTCGAATTGTGTAAAATTTCTGTTTTTTTACACTTGTTTGTTATTTGCGTTTACTTTTTATGTATTTAAAAAAAAAATGGGGGGGGGGGGTTCACCAACATTATTTATTTGAGCACTGAGTGTGTGCCCTGAATGATTGCTATGTGGTATTACTTTGTTTATGTTTTTCTAGGGGGAAACTCATTACTATTGTCAGGCAGTCGAGTTTGTGCAAAATAGTTTATTAAATATTATTTTAGTTATGTTTATTACCGAGTGTGTGTTAAAGACTTTACATGGTTTAATTGTTTATTTTAACATTCGTTTTATTAGGGGAGGGCATGTCACCTACATTATTAGGCTATGTTGATAACATAAGTTAGTACCTTGTTGAGAGTGTTGTTCAATATGGATATGGTTGATTTGTTGTGTTAGATTCCCGAATAAATAACTTTGTTTGCAAATGGAAACCAAATTGTAATTCAGATTGTTATTGCATTTGTTGATATTTGACCATTTGAACTAGGACAGATTCTTGCAGTATTGCAGACGTTGTAATAAAAGTAAATAAATTACAATCACTACGTATCAAAACAACTTGTGTTAATACAAAATAAATAATTTAATTTTACGGATTCAACTTGTTTCAATTTAAGTGAAATTCATTAAACGAATAAACAAATGAAACGTTTAAAACAAACAAATGTGTAAATATACCCCAAAAAAGTAATTTTACAGATTCGGATCCTTTTATATTTACAGAAATCTGCACTGTAAAAAATTACCGTAATTTTACGGCGAAAAGTTTGTAAATTCTACGGTGAATTACCGTTTTCATCCATTTCTCAGTGTTTTACGGCCGAAACCCGTATTATGGCCGCTCCCATTGCACTCTGGGATATATCCAATATGTAAATGACTGACCTGTTGACCCAGTAGCTTTGCGCTCGAATCATTTTCGTTGTTTAAATATGTAAATGGATGATTTTAGCCCATTTTCAAATAATTTACTGTTAATTTTATGATTAAAAAGGTAATATTTTGATGTTCTCTTCTATGTTGATGTAAAAAAGTACATTCAAAATTTAAAATATTGAAATATAGATTATAATTGCATGTCACCATGACTAAAAAGAGTTTCGAAAAGACAGTATATATAAAGAATACATGTTCTGTTATTAGTGACTGGAGAGGAGTGATTGAAAAAGGAACCAGACTTACGCGTAGGTATAGGTAAATGAAAGACATTGTGTACAATAAACAGTTGTATTGATTAATCCAATATCTGCAGATCCATATATCCCATAGTAAGATGCAGCAACTTCTATCGACGTTAACAGATGCGTTATATACGGTACCCGTAAAAATATGTAAATATTCTACGTAAAAATAACGGAAAGTTTCAGTAAAAAAACCACGGTAACCGGGTTCATTTCATAGGCAGGTAGATTTATGATTTTCCTGGCGATCCGTAAACTGCACAGGAAATCCCTGTAAAACCAGATTCAATTTTAGTGTGTAAAGCAAAAACAAAGTACCAAAATTAAATAATCTAACATTTCTGTAAATTTGAGATAATTGTTGCAGGTTGTGAACACAAACAACAGAAGTTCAGCGTTGTTTGCATTTAAAGGTTTGTCGAGATATTTGCCAAAACCATGTGGTCGTGTTAATAATGATTACAACTTTAATTTTTTAATAATAACAACAGGTCTGTAATTATATTTTACAAAAACGAAGGGTTAAATGAAATAATAGGAAAGTGCTGGCAACTCTGTTGCTGCACTTTTCTCGGTAAATTTACAAAGAAATTATTTACAGTGCAATCTACGTGCAGACCACGCCCACTCTCATCTCTCGTCTTCCCTTATACACCGTCAACTCTTCGTCTTCGTTCCGTCGTGCGTCCGTCTGTTCCCCAACGTCTTGTAATATTCGTGGTTTCGTCAAGTCTTCTCCTCCTGCTAGTGTCGCATGAACCTAAAGCCACAGATCTGCCCTCGGGAATCAAGCTGTCGACCAACATCAACGGAATCTCCGCACCATCCAAAATTATTTATCAGTGGTGCAAAATCAATCACGCCACATCAATGAGCTCCCCAGAACAAGCCACCCGAACGCACTGGCACGACGGCCAGGCTTCCTGGATCGACCCAATGAAATTAACCTCGAAGGAAGCGTACGAACTGCCCTCGAAGAAAGGAAAGAGCGGCGATGCACAGTATAAACTGTTTCACAACATCCTACCGTCGCCAGTGCTTCACCACCACAGATAAGAACCATTCCACCAACATGCGGATGGTGCGTGAGAGGCACGATCTGGCATCCTGTTTATCCTGTGTCCGTCCGTCCAGCCAGCACCGCGCTTTATTATCACATCCTCATCGGTCGTCTCCTTCCCGATTTTCCGCCTCAACTTCAACGTCTACTGGTCCCCTGATCCCGCATGCCAGGAGACGCGACAAACAAGCTGGGTGCGAATTGCAAATCATCATCTTATTGTCAGCTGTAAGAACGTTACAATATTATCTTTATAGAACGTCCCAATTTGTAAACCCTGTTTTAATTTGGCAACACTGTTTGAAAATAAAATAAAATTGTTTGATTTTTATTTATTTAAACTTAACGCTGTAACCTCAATGAATTTGGAAAAATGGTCTCTAAAAAATGCTTTAGTTAAAACTGTTAATGGTGGAGTTGACACGTGTGGCTTTTTTTAACCGCGCTTTCCTCTTTTCAACAATTTAAAATATATAAAACACTAAAATATTTTCAAAAAAAAATATTGAAAATCACAAAGCTTTATCTGTGCTTATTTGTTTTTTTTGACTGTGCCTTTTAATCTATTCAATGTAACACCTTTATTTCAAATCAAACATTTTATATCTCACATCATTTTAAACAAAACCTCATACTTGCTTTTTATTCAATATTCACTATATCTTCATGATGCCTGCAACATTCTCATCACTGTAATTTTTGCTCAAACCATTTGTAATTTTATATCTTGATCAATGTACATTTGACTCGAACCGTTTTTTGGTTTAATATACCAGCTTTCTTTTTAACGAAAACTCTTTTCATCTCCATAATTTTGTATCCATTATTTCACCAGATTTTTAAACAGAATCTGCTTTTTTCATAATTTTATTATACAATATCATAGTTAAATTATAGTTCATAGTTTAATTCATACAATGCGTCATTTTCTGTATTGTTTGGTTTTTGAAATGTTTGTGGAAACGAGGGATTATATTTGAAAAAGTTTTTCCTCATTGGAATAGTCATAGTTTCTCTCTTTCTCTCTGCCTGACCCCTCTCGGTCCACCTTTCCCTTTTTCGATCCCACCTTGTGAACAGCTGCTCCAATCTCTCTCTGATTGGAGGCAAGAGCCCCTCTGCCACTGTTCGCATGAGTGGGGTCCTCTCTTTCCCTTTCTTTTTCCTTTCTCTTTGAGAGCCACTGGAGTGGGTTTCAAGACCCATCACTCAGTAATGCCAGTGGTCTCACACCCAGGGATCCTTGGAGGTCTGCTTGGCACCATGGTGCGCTTGTAGTCTCCCTTTCAGAGGAGCCCTTTTCCTTTTTCCTCCTTTTCTTCCACCACTCTTCTTTCTTTTGTTTATTTCGATTGTTCTTATGATTTTTGGAATGTTTTATTGTTTCTCATTTGCATATGTTTCTTTGTTATTACCTTTTGTTAAGGTCAATGTATAATGAATTTAATTATTACAGTAATACTGTTAACTACTATTTTTGGTTTAAACATTGTTTTTTATTCTTTGTACAATTTGTTTTGTAAATAAAGTTTTGTATTGAAAGAAAAGTAAAAAAGTCTCTCTCTCTCTCTCTCTCTCTCTCTCTCTCTCTCTCTCTCTCTCTCTCTCTCTCCACTTCCCACCTCTGTCAGTTTTGTTGAACCTAGTCATCTTTTTGAGTAATTTCAGAATTGTGTCAGTCTGTTGAATACATAGACTTGCAGAGTTATATCAGTCTTTCAACACATGTCAATGATGTATTTCAAATCCAAATATCATAAAGTTTATGTTCTCATCAAATCACTATAATCTTATTTGACCTGAGCTATAGCCAATCCTAATATAAAAAAATAATGGACTGCACAATTTTGTTTTAAATAATAAAAAAATAAATTAATTGCCACTCGGTAACAAATTGAAATGTTATACAGAACAAATGTAAAGAGTGGTTTACGATCTCGCCGCGCCATTTCCCCAGCATGCCTTGCTCGATCATAACCCCTGGTATTGTGTAATTAAAATGTGCCAATATATGGAACATTTTAATTAGGCCTGTGGTCGATCTGTTCTACATGCGGCGTCCGTGGAATACATGACGCAGTGAGGAGACTGCTATGCACACAAACAATGATCCCCGGCAATGATTTATATGAACTTTGCGAATTAACTCAAGTTCTTGGTAAAGGTTTGCCAGCAGCAGGGTGTGGGTTCGAGCCCCGGTCGTGACACTTGTATCCTTCGAGCAAGGTACTTAACCATAATTGCTTGTCCTTCGGATGGGACGTAAAGCCGTAGGTCCCGTGTGTTGTATAATGCACGTAAGAAGTGGATTGTCGTGGGCCGAGCGGTCTAGCGCCACTGAACTCAAGGGGGTT
>CM055816.1:39439412-39521912 GCA_029582265.1 Zoroaster sp. YZ-2022
AACATTGCTATAACAACGAGCAAAAAAAATGCACCGCTCGGATTCGAACAGGGGATCTCCTGTTTACTAGACAGGCGCTTTGCCAACTAAGCCACGATGCCATAACGCCTATTGTTTACAGTTTGCTAGATACAGTAGGTCTACAACAGTACAAGTTCACAGAAAAGTTAAGAAAATAACCACGCCCGGTAGGGGACTTGAACCCATGACCCTCAGATTAAAAGTCTGATGCTCTACCGACTGAGCTAACCGGGCCCCGTCAGTTCACTGGGAAGAAGAGTCTAAATTGTCAACCCTTAGAGCAGCCAAACAACCGCGAGGAAACTTCTGAAACATTGCTATAACAACGAGCAAAAAAAAGGCACCGCTTGGATTCGACAGGCGCTTTGCCAACTAAGCCATGGCGCCACACAAGATTTTCGACACGAACTAATAGCCTACTTTGTGAAACTATAACTGCGAGACTAAGAATAGTAGTACAGGTTTAAAAGACACTTAGGCATCGCCCGGATTCGAACCAAGGATCTCCTGTTTACAAGACGGGCACTTTAACCAACGAAGCCACGATGCATACTATTTGCACTTTGCTAGACACAGTAGGTCTACAAGTTCACAGAAAAGTTAAGAAAATAAGCACGCCCAGTAAGGGACTTGAACCCATGACCCTCGGATTAAAAATCTGATGCTCTACCGACTGAGCTAATCGAGCCAATCAGTTCACTGAGAAGAAGAGTCTAAATTGTTAACCCTTAGAGCAGCCAAACAACCACGAGGAAACTTCTGAAACATTGCTATAGCAACGAGCAAAAAAAAAAAAGGCACCGCACGGATTGGAATCGGGGATCTCCTGTTTACTAGACAGGCGCTTTGCCAACTAAGCCACGATGCCATAACGCCTATTGTTTACAGTTTGCTAGATACAGTAGGTCTACAAGTTCACAGAAAAGTTAAGTAAATAACCACGCCCGGTAGGGGACTTGAACCCATGACCCTCAGATTAAAAGTATGATGCTCTACCGACTGAGCTAACCGGGCCCCGTCATTCCACTGGGAAGAAGAGTCTAAATTGTCAACCCTTAGAGCAGCCAAACAACCACGAGGAAACTTCTGAAACATTGCTATAACAACGAGCAAAAAAAAAAAGGCACCGCTCGGATTCGAATCGGGGATCTCCTGTTTACTAGACAGGCGCTTTGCCAACTAAGCCACTGCGCCACACAATATATTTGACAAGAACTAATAGCCTACTTTGTGAAACTATAGCTGCGAGACTAAGAATAGTAGTGCAAGTTTAAAAGATACTTAGGCATTGCGTGGATTCGAACCATGAATCTGATGTTTACAAGTGGGGCACTTTAACCAACGAAGCCACGATACTATTTGCACTTTGCTAGACACAGTAGGTCTACAAGTTCACAGAAAAGTTAAGAAAATAAGCACGCCCAGTAAGGGACTTGATCCCATGGCCCTTAGATTAAAAAATCTGATGCTCTACCGACTGAGCTAACCGGCCCCATCAGTTCGCTGGGAAGAAGAGTCTAAATTGTTAACCCTTAGAGCAGCCAAACAACCACGAGGAAACTTCTGAAACATTGCTATAACAACGAGCAAAAAAAAGGCACCGCTCGGATTGGAACCGGGGATCTCCTGTTTTCTAAACAGGCGCTTTGCCAACTAAGCCACGGCGCCACACAATATATTTGACAAGAACTAATAGCCTATTTTGTACAAGTTTAAAAGATACTTAGGCATCGCCCGGATTCGAACCAGGGATCTCCTGTTTACAAGACAGGTACTGGAGTGTCGTGGCAGAGCGGTCTAGCGCACCGAACTCAAGTTCTGGTGTTGCCAGCAGCAGGGTGTGGGTTCGAGCCCCGGTCGTGACACTTGTGTCCTTGAGCAAGGTACTTAACCATAATTGCTTCGTCCTTCGGATGGGACGTAAAGCAGTAGGTCTCGTGTGTTGTGTAATGCACGTAAAAAAGAATGCGCCTTGAGCACCACTAAGTTGGTGGATACGTGCGCTATATAAGTCCACACATTGTTATTATTATTATTTAACCAAATAAGTCACGACGCCATAATGCAAACAATTTACAGTTTGGTAAACTATACATTATGGCATCGTGGCTTAGTTGGTTACAATGCCTGTCTTGTAAACAAGAGATCCCTGGTTCGAATCCGAACGATGCCTTATTTTTGCTCATTCTTATAGCAATGTTTCAGAAGTTTCCTCGTGGCTTTTTGGCTGCTCTAAGGATTGACAATCTAGAGTATTCTTCCCAGTGAATTGACGGGGCCCGGTTCGCTCAGTCGGTAAAATATCAGACTTTTTAATCTGAGGGTCATGGGTTCAAGTCCTTTACCGGGCGCGGTTATTTTCTTAAGTTTTCTGTGAACTTGTAGACCTACTGTATCTAGGAAACTGTAAATATTATGCATTATGGCGTCGTGGCTTAGTTGGTTAAAGTGCCTGTCTTGTAAACAGGAAATCTCTGGTTCGAATCAGGGCGATGTCTGAGTCTTTTTTAAACTTGTACTAGTAATCTTAGTCTCGCAGTTTTTGTTTCACAAAGTAGACTATTAGTTCGTGTCAAATCTCTTGTGTGCTACTGTGGCTTAGTTGGCAAAGCGCCTGTCTAGTAAACAGTAGATACCCGCTTCAAATCGGAGCGGTCACCGACCGGGCGTCGTTATTTTCTTAACTTTTCTGTGGACTTGTAGACCTACTGTGTTTAGCAAACTGTAAACAGCATGCATCACGGCGTTGTGGCTTAGTTGGTTAAAGTGCCTGTCTTGAAAACAGGAGATCCCTGGTTCGAATCCGGGCGGTGGCTAAGTGTGGCGTCGTGGTTTAGTTGGCAAAGCGCATGTCTAGTAAACAGGAGATATCCGAGCGGTGCCTTTTTAAAAACTCATTGTTATAGCAATGTGCCAGAAGTTTCCAAGTGGTTTTTGGCTACTCTTAGGTTTGGCAATTTAGACTCGTCTTCCGTGTGCATTGTCAGGGCCCGTTTAGTTCAGTCGGTAGAGCATCAGAATTTTAATCTGAGGGTCATGGGTTCAACTCCCATACCGGCGTGATTATTTTCTTAACTTTGACTAGCAAACTCTAAATAGCAGTCATTATGGCGTCGTGGCTTAGTTGGATATAGTGCGATGTTCGTTATCGCCAAATCTATTGTGTGGCGCTGTCACTTAGTTGGTAAAGCGCCTTTCTAGCAAACAGGAGATCCCCTGTTCGAATACGAGCGGTGCCTTTTTTTTGCTCATTGTTTCAGAAGTTTCCTTGTGGTTTTTGGCTATTCTAAGGGTTCAAGTCCCCTACTGGGCGTGGTTATTTTCTTAACTTTTCTGTGAACTTTCAGACCTATTGTGTCTAGCAAACTGAAAATATAATGCATTATGGCGTCGTGGCTTAGTTGGTTAAAGTGCCTGTCTTGTAAACAGGAGATCCCTGGTTCGAATCCGGGTGATGCCTAATTATCTTTTAAACTTGTACTACTATTCTTAGTCTCGCAGTTATAGTTTCACAAAGTAGGCTATTAGTGCTTGTCACATATCTTGTGTGGCGCTGTGGCTTAGTTGGCAACGCGCCTGTCTAGTAAACAGGAGATCCCAGGTTCGAATCCGAGCGGTGCCTTTTTTTAATCATTGTTATAGCAATGTTTCAGAAGTTTCCTCGTGGTTGTTTGACTGCTCTTCTTCCCAGTGGAATGACGGGGCCCGGTTAGTTCAGTCGGTAGAGCATCAGACTTTTACTCTGAGGGTCATGGGTTCAAGTCCCCTACCGGGCATGGTTATTTTCTTAACTTTTCTTTGAACTTGTAGACCTACTTTGTCTAGCAAACTGGCGTGGCTTAGTTGGTTAAAGTGTCTGTCTTGTAAACAGGAGATGCATGGTTCGAATCCACGCGATGACTAAGTATCTTTCAAAGTAGCCAAAAACCACATGGAAACTTCTGACACATTGCTATAACTATGAGCAAAAATAACTCACCAATCGGATTCGAATCGGGGATCTCCTGTTTACTAGACAGGCGCTTTGCCAACTAAGCCACCTCGCCACACAAGACTTTGTGAAACTATAACTGCGAGACTAATAATATCAGCTACACTTTATATTGACACATCGTTAAACTTATGTAGCGCCCTCAAGTACGTGTTAATTTTTCTGAGATATTTTTTGTGTGTACAATCAGTGATCTCAAATGTACATCTTGACACAATCACATAGATCTCCACACTGAGAAATCTCACCAAAACACTTCACCACTTTCTCACCTTTATCTTCACCACAGCCCCTATATACGATTGGTAATTTCGAAAATACATAAATGATCATAGTTTTCACATGAAACTTATTCAGGTGTCAAATTGATGATGAAGTCAGACATCTCTGGAAATATTTCTGTCTCATTTGGTACCATTTAATTCCCAACATCCCTAAACCCCTACTGATTTTATTTCTTCCATAGACAGACATTCAACGTTACAATGAATTATGCAAAATCTTAATCTTTTTAAAGAACGTTTTCTCGATAACAACACAACGTAATGTAATAAGTTGACACTTTCACAGATTGGCTTTTCAGTGTATATACCTTGATTCGTACGAATATTTTCAGAATAAATTTAACCAACATTTCTGCTTTACAGATATATCGCCCGTGCTTATTGAATAATGTCATATCTTCCCTTTAACCGCTTTGAATTGTATTGAGATATTTTGCCAGTAAATATTTCTAAATACATTTTGGTATTTGACCCAACAAGTTGTGTGGGGATGCGGGCGGGGTGGGGAGGGGAGGAGCGGGTCATAACAGGTTCCTACATACGAACCCATCTCAGTGATTAGGACATCATTTGAAAAGTAATTTTGCATTATATATATATAATTATAAACATAATATATTCCATTTCCACATTATGTTTCTTTGTAATTTATTATTCCGAAATCAATGCATTTTATCAGTCAATCTGTCAACAGTGGACGATTTCAAGGAAGCGTTTGACCAGGGGTAATTTTTTTATGTCAAAAAAATAACTTATCATGTAACAGATATTTTGAAATATATAAGATAAATAATTATTAAAAATGGAATGTCATGTGTGAATGAAATCTGCAGATGAAGAAAATAATGCTTAACTAGTGTTTTACAGCTAAATACTTTAACAAAATAAACGTTTCTGATATTAAACACACCTCGATTCATAATAGACGCGTCCATTCTGTGCACCCAACATGAAAATGTGTTCTCTCGATCTCATGCATCACGCGTTGTGGTCAATGTGGATGGTCTGTACACACGTATATCGTATACAGTACGAACTCGACTCCGATCCTTCAAGTGTCGCCAAAGACGATGCTAGCGATTGGAAAACACGGATCTACCGTCTTCTGCTCGGGTTATCAATCAGATTTATTTTTACCAAAATGATCAGAGGAGGTTCGTTCACACACATCTAAGTGATTCATAAAGGAGCTTGGGGGATCGAAAAACATGCCGCTACCGTTTGATTTGGACAGGCGATGGGGCTCTGACAGAAGGTTAGTGGTTTGTTTTGTTTAGCGTTCGCTCGTACACACAACTGCTTCTCACGTTGTATGTGCATTGACATGTGGTGGCAGTACACACGTATTAATTATGGCAATAAGTATTCTGCCTCTCCATGCTTTGAATGTGACTATGTAATGATTATACCACCAAAATATCAAACACCCTCCCCCCTGCCCTCATCACAATAATGTAGCTATGTGACAAAAAATTTCAAAATCAACGGACTTCAATACAACTGGTATCATTGTCAAGGTCTTGAACAGACGATTACATTGATATAAGAATCATCTTCCTGTGACCAAAAATAAGGAAGTTATGACATGTTGAATCCGGCAATTTTAGGCCCGTAAATGGCAATTATTTTATAAGGAAAAACAAAAGAAATGTAAATTTGACTTGTGACCCGTTTACTAGATTTTCTCGGATTCCATATCATAACTTTCTTATTTCTTGTCCGATTTTCAAAAGGTTGGTAAATAAATAAATAAAATGCGGAAAAATACATTTAAAAAATGACTAAATAGTAAATAAAAATAACAACAACAAAGAATAATGAAAATATCCAACATCGAAAATAACATTCAAAAAACATCGCTCCGATAGTCGCGACTCTCCATACGAAGTCCACACATCGCATGCCATGCAACCAGACTGTGACGCACGACGATGCACGATCGAGTCGTGGCGGCCGGCGTCCACCGCTACACACACACTGACAATATGCAAAATACTGTATTGACATCGACCATGGCGAGACGTATTTACCTGGTTGCGAACTGATAAAACCTCACCAAATTTACCATTTAGATGGACAAACGAACAAAGAAACGATTTACAATAGTTTTAGAGCGATTTTTAGTCACCTTCAGCAAAATTGACGACAGTTTTTTGCGACCGATCATCGAGGTACAATTTGCACTCGCTCGCTCAGGTTCGAGATTTTTCCAAAAACTTTTTTGCCAATGAGGTGAAAGGTCAATGTGTCTACGTCATCAAAACATGTGCACACGTGTACGTACGAAAACTGCGCAAAACTCATAAAAACCTGATTTCCAAGAGGGGGGTTAGATTCGCCGAGTTGCCACTTTCGACGGAACGAAAACGAGGCTGTTACCAAAAGCCGGACGAAGACGCCGTGCGTGAAACAGAGGGATATGCACATACCTAAATAATGTGTATAGGGATTGGTCCAAACATGTGAAATGGTCAATCGTACTCTGTTAAGTGTTACTGTGGTGGGGGACACACATAGCAGGTGGGAGAAACACATAGCAGGTGGGGGACACACATAGCAGGTGGGGGACACACATAGCAGGTGGGGGACACACATAGCAGGTGGGGGACACATAGCAGGTGGGGGACACGCATAGCAGGTGGGGGACACACATAGCATGTGGGGGACACACATAGCAGGTGGGGGACACACATAGCAGGTGGGGGACACGCATAGCAGGTGGGGGACAAACAGCAGGTGGGGGACACATATAGCAGGTGGGGGACACATATAGCAGGTGGGGGACACACATAGCAGGTGGGGGACACACAGCAGGTGGGGGACACACAGCAGGTGGGGACACATATAGCAGGTGGGGGACACATAGCAGGTGGGGGACACACAGCAGGTGGGGACACACATAGCAGGTGGGGAGACACAGCAGGTGGGGGACACAGCAGGAAGGGGACACATAGCAGGAGGGGGACATACAGCAGGTGGGTGGGGGTTTGGTTAGGCGTTTGGTAAGGCATTTGGTAAGGCGTACATAGATTTTTGCATAGTGCATGAGATTTTTGCATAGTGAGTGAGGTTTACAGAACATGTAAGATTTAGGGCTCTGTGTGTGACATTTGGACCATGCATGTTTCACGTACATGTACGTGACTTGGCATCTGCAGGAAGGAGCAATATACATGTAGTCCAAACCAAGGACCACAGACTAGACTTCATATAACACATGTGTACATAGAGGTCTGAAGCATTGTTGAATCCAGGAGTGGGTGGGGGCAGGGGGAGGGATCTGGTTCTAAACGGTTGCACATGTCCCCACCCCCCCCTTTGATCATCAAGTATAAATTGACCATACGCTTTCATATTTGTACACTGTACCAGGGGTCAAAATGACCACTAGTCTACTAGCCTGATAATTTACAGTAGACTAGTAGTAATACTACATGTAAATCGACAAAAACATATCCTTGCACATGGCAAATTAGCATATTGTCTTATTCATTCCTCCATGGTCATAGCTTACATTTATCAAAATAATTGTCCAAATGTTCTGTGGGCACAATGGGATATTGTTATTCAATTAGGAATTGTCATATTTTGCTATATCACTCCTGCACGGTCAACACTAATTAAAATTTGATTTTTTTCTCCTGAGGACAATCGGAGCATACTGATCGAAATGTCGAGTTGTAACCTCCAGTTCTTTTCCGAACTAATTACTACTCAATTGAGAATTTCACGTGGTGTCACCGCAATTAGTCTTACTTAAAATTTGATTTAACCCTAACCCCCTAGGTATTCTGGCTAAGAACCTTCCTGAATCCTCCAAAATCCGTCAGTGTACTTTTTGGAAATATGCCCTTACATGTATCTTCAAAATGCACCATGCATTTTCAGTGATCTTTCATATTCAGCACTTATGGCCTGTACTTCTTGCCAAGTACATGTAGTAATTTTGTCGCATTTGAAGAGGTGAAAGTACCAGTTTCCAACAGTGCTTAATTTTCCCCAAAAAGTGCCCCTTGGAGGATTTTGCAGGACTTGGGGTGGTTAGGGTTAATGATAACCTTTTGAAGGAACTACATTTACTAAAAATTAAGCTGGACTTTAAGAAAACATTATTACTTGTCCTGCTGACTATCTTAAAATTCAATACCTACCTGTTTCCCCCCCTTTTTTTTGCAGTGTGCTCTTCCCTTTTGGCCATGTGGCCACACCTTTTTTGTGTCCCCGAATCTGACTCTGGTCAGAAAGTCATGGATGTGGAAAGCTTGAGTACACTTTGGCAAAAACATTAAATCTTTAATAAAAAATGATTCAATATTTCATAAAATATTACATAAAACCTCCCAAAGTACTCAACAAAAATAGTTTGTTTAGAAGGAGACATTTCAGAGTTCAACATCCATCTGATGACAACAGTTTATAATAAAGGACACCATTTTTACATGAAGTGAATTTCAGTAATTGTACGCTCAAAAGATGCCTTTTATTTACAGTGTTTGGTTATTTCACTGGCATTTTTATTTGAAATTAGTAGGCCTACACTTCTGTTTTCCAAGTCAATTACTTTCAAATTAGACATTCCACAAATAATTGACCAAAGAATTATTAAACAGGTGCTTAGGGACCACTATATTTTAATCGCAAATGTCACTTGATTTTCATTTATTTACTCTCAGGTAATTGCTCTTTACTTAAACCATGGTCAATTATTTTGTGAAATGACTCACTTATTTCAAAGTAATTTATTTTCTTTCTACAAGGACAATCAGCAAAGTTCAGTTCTGGAAGGGAAAACATAACCGTTTGGAAATGTTTCAACTGTCTAGTTGTCAAAATATATATCATAAAACTAATATGTGATGTTTCATAACAAAGGGTGATTGTGTTTTGGAGAAATGACCATAAAACATCTGTAAAACATCAATTTTGAAATTGACATAATGATTCCAATTTCTGTAAGATGAAAAACTTATATACTTTTCAGGATAATTGATACTTGCGCCAACTTAATACCAAGTAATCTTTCAGATATTTAATTTGTAGAGGGTAAGGGACAACATTATGTTGGAAAAATTGCTTTTATGACTAATGCTTCTAAACTCACCTCTAATATTCATACATTAACCACAACTACCCCAAATCCTCCAAAATCCTTCTGGTTTTGCCTGATTTTGATGGATTCAGTACTCCACAGTATAGCCCAGTGAATAGAGCATGTAGCCATGTGTACCTCATCCATCCAACTTCACCGGCCTGCTTTTGTTGGATTCAGGAATGTGTATAGCCAAGCCATGGATGCTGTAGTTTGCCAACTATGTACCAATTCCATCAAAGTCCAACAATTTGGGTACCTTTTTACTGCACGTTGATGGATTTTGGAGGATTTCGGATGGTTTCTAGCCAAAATGCAGAGGGGTTAGGGTTAAACAACCGAACTATGAAAGTAAATATCATTGTATTGTTTCAAAATATGAAAATAAAATAGTGAAAATGCATTCAGATTTTGTGAACATACGTATCCATTCGTGGAATTAAGAAAGAGCACTCTTTCGTAAATTTAGAATGGAAATTAATGAATTAATTTAAAATGACAGCACTTAAAAAAAAAGAAAAAAGTTTTACAGTCTAATTACAATTCGACTATTTTGTTATGTTTGAATTACAGAACCAATCCTATACCTTAGGCCAAAAATAAAAAGTCTCTGCTTTCTGGTCATACATGTAGGTCGGCTTCAAAATCGGTGTGGTGACAACCAGTGAAGTACATGATACATCATGTACAGTATCATGTATTTATGTGCGGTGTTCGGTTATTGGAACCAGACCAAATTTCCCATACACAAAGTATGGTGGCTAAGAGAGGCTGCACAAATCGGGCAAACGTTCACACCCCTAGATGTGAAAATCGATCCAGCAATTTTGGCTGCAATTTGACATCGTTTTATGGCAAATAAAAAGAAAACTAACTAGATATAAGTTTTTGTCACAACAAAAACAAGGTGTTCGGTTGAAGTTAAAATGGTTACGTCATCAATTCGTTTTTTAATATTAAACTTTGACTTCCGGTTTGGACAGGAAGTAATGTCAAATTGGGGTCACCTTTGTGTAAATATTTTTCGAGAATTAACAATCTGTATAATGGTACAAAAATTGTGAATTTACCTCTTGTGGTTGTTGAGATATGATTTTTTTAAATGTTAAATTTGACTTCCGGTTTGGACAGGAAGTAAGGTCAAATTGGAGTCATGTTTTTGTAAATATTTTTCGACAATTAACAATCTATACAATAGTGCAAAAAATTTCCATTTACCTGTTGTGGTTGTTGAGATATGATTTTTTTAAATATTAAACTTTGACTTCCGGTTTGGACAGGAAGTAAGGTCAAATCGGGGTCACTCACAACTCGAGTTTCATCTACTTGTTAAGTTCTAAGTACATGCCAAGTTTCAAGTTCATGTGAAGTTTGCAAGTATGTGTTTTTTTGCGGACAGACGTCGGGGAGAAGAAGAAGAAGAAGAAGAAGTAAAAAAAATCGAACAAAAACAATAGGTGTTTCGGGCACATACCCGAACACCTAAAAATGCTGATGTGCAGGTATGAGGCGATGCTCATGGTGACCAGAAACCAGAGACTTTTTTTTTTGGCCTTACCTTTAATTTGATCATCTTGTAATTATCAATGCCCTTACCTTCCCTATTTGACAAAAACAGATGAGGTTCATGTGGGAGTTACAACACATCTTGCAATCTGTTATAATTGCTCCATCCCAAATTCCCTAGAAATATCTAATGTAAGGCAAGCTTATTGTACTACTAACCCTCCAGCTATAGCTGAACTTTAGTGACAAGTAGCTATATAGAGGTCAAAATCAGTCAACTGCCTGTTTTGACTGTTGACCCAAATGTGCACACAGGGGCATTTTGAACTGGTTCTTACCACCCTGAACAATAATAATAATAATAATAATTATGTGTGGACTTATATAGCGCACGTATTCACCAACTAAGTGGTGCTCAAGGCACATTATATTATTACCCCTGCTCATAAGGCTCATAAGGCTCATAAATCATTCCTGAAACCATCTCAGCTCCCTGGGGAGTATACAGCTCAATTGCTGCCATTACAGCGCATATAGGGCTAATCAACCAACTCTGCCCTCACAGGTACCCATTTAACCCCTGGGTGGAGAGAAGCAATTATGGTTAAGTGGCTTGCTCAAGGACACAAGTGTCACGGCCGGGATTGGAACCCACATTCTGCTGCTAACACCAGAACTTGAGTCCGGTAAGCTAGACCGCTCGGCCACGACACTCCACAATACCATAAAATGCTATAACCAGTTAAACACGGTTGACTCATTTTGACCTGGAATGTACAACTACATGTAAGGTTTGACAGTGTTTGACTTTTAAGTGCACTAGATACACCTTGGCAAGTACAGTACATACATTTTGACTGATTTTGACCCTTGAAGTAGTAGGAGGGTAATTGATGGTGTACCTTAATTCAACCCTCCTGCAATCAGTGCAATTTTTGAAACAACCCATTCAGGCCACTCCGAGCCATTAGCTGTTGCCAGTGGCCTCCTACATGTATGGTTACCCTTCTGTGCACTGTCACACCACTGAGATTGCAGGGTAAGGTGGTCTCCCATCGATACATTGCAGGCCATGTAATACTAATATGTTCAAACATTTACAGTGTCCTTGGGTGGCACACAGTTGATTTTGTAATGCAGGCGTCAATTTGAAGCCTGGACCCACCCTCCTCACGTCATCACCTTTCTTCACCTGAGCCAATTATGTATAAGGTCAGGATTTCACCACCACTTCACTCTATCAGCAAATGTGTTAGTCCAGGCTTCACCCTTTGAATTATTTCCATAGGTGAAGCTTCACTTTTTCAGTTTTCGCCAGGTCTGACGCTTCACCACTGTTTCACCATATTGGCCATTTGCTGATATTATGATAAGGACAGGGGACCAGTCTAGTTGTTAGTTGCTAACGTTCGCCAACGTTGGCGGCGCACTTGAGATCGGTCAACCTCGTCCCCATGGTTTACTTTATTTCCAACATGTTTACGGTCAACCTCGTACTGCTCGACACACCCTGGGGACGAGGTTGGAGATCGGTGGCAAACGTGCGCAAACTTGGCAACGCTTTGCGCGTGAACGCACCCCAGGATACAGTTTGCAAGGTGGTGCGGGGCGCGATGTTTTAGATTGTGTGTATTTGTGTGGGCAAACTTCAGTTCAAAAATTGCGCACACGCAAATTCCAAGTTGGCTTGCGCGAATTTCAAAAAAGGCCATCTTCAAAGATTGCATCACAACAGTTGTTTGAAACGCCACGACTTCGACATATTTTCGACACGACCGATGTAGTGGATTCGATGTCACATCACCAAACACAAATAAGGCTCGTCAACGCTTCACCCTTTCATCAACTTTTATAGGTAACGCTTCACCCAATTATTAAAAAAGAACGTTACGGCTTCACTATAACAACAAATTATTGACCTCAGGCTTCGACGCGAAGCGGCGTCGATATTTTGCGACCTCTGAGGAGGGTGGGTCCAGGCTTCAAATTGACGCCTGCATAAGATTACTTGGAAAGGACAGCAGGCTTGTACATGTATGTACTGAAGGTTGCTCAAGAGCAGAATTTTGTGGATCAGAGTGGCCTCCATAGGGAAGGTGTAACATTGGTATTTGGTAACAAATGTCATCACGATAGGTGCTCAATGCTTTTGAGTTTTGAGAAAACAAGGGAAAACTGTAATATATTTTGTCTGTGTTTATAGTTTTACAAGTAAGTTGCTTTGTGGCAACTCTGAAAATTCAACAATGTAACGATTCCTGTTTTCTCTGAGGCGAAAGCAATTCAGACGAAATCATATCTCAGGATGATCAATACGTGGACCACCTTTACATTAAAATAAACAATGTAATAAATTTGTTAATTTGAAAATCTGGTTGTAACCAGTATTGTATAGTTTCCCTTTGAACATGTACATGTGATGTGCCGTAATTGATGCTAGATGTCTGAATCGGGCCTGTTTTGCTCGGGCTATGAAACTTTACCACAAGTGGCAACACTGTACACGTACATAATATGTATCTCGGTCAATAATGCCTGATTCCTACATAGATAATATGTACATTCATGGAGGAAGATTCTCTGTTTTCTTCCTCCATGGTACATTGTAGCTTTGTGCTTAAAGGGGAGGTATGCCTATTATACAACATTGGTTTAAATGTACAACTGTATGTTCATTTCAACCCACTTGTTATGAACCCAAGCCATGACAGATAGTATTACAATAGCTGGTCATGTTTTTGAGAAAACGGTAAAAAGAAAATTTAAATTTCTGTCATGAATATAAATATATACATATGTATGTATACAATCTGAATGCATTTTCACTATTTTCTTGTGATCACCAAACGACGCACTGAAATACATGTAAGCTGGTACTTTCACAGGTTGGTTTATACATAATTCGTATTTTCATTCCTAGTCCTACAGTGTATGTACATGTATGGATGCAGTAATTTTACCAGGAATGTGTACTCATCTGGCTTTAATATACATTTCACTAAGACTAAGAGAGTGGGCAGTACATTAGTGCCGGCTGTGCTTTTACAAATTGTGTACCAAATTGGAGCCATCCCTGAATTGCACTGTGTAATTTTAATGAAGGAACAGAATGCATTGTACTGAACGCCAGGGGGAAACATTGATCACTTTGACCACATTGACATTTTCTTTTTTACTTTTATATGTGAACAAATCGGCTGAGCCGGCTGGCATTAGCGATTTCGGAGAGTCCTTGCTTTATGATTGAAAGCTTGTAGTCGGGTCTGCAGCGATGTCTGTGATCAATCATTAATGGCCAGAGAGCCATCCGTATCTTTGGAGCTGACTTATGATGTGCTCAGTGCGATGACGTACATGTTTTCAAGCAATCAAGTTTAAATTTGCATTGATCTACATGTACATATAGCATGTACTGATGCACCACTATAAACAAGAGTTTGGCAGCTGCCTGTATGATTTTTCATTCAAAAATTTGAAACAGAATTCCACCATTATATATTTTTTATTGGAATCTTACAAACTTGCGTGCACTTTTTATTATCGGTGAGTAAAAACGTATGTTTTTGATGGATTTAATTGTTATTTTATTAACCCTAAACCACGCTGAATGCAACAGAATGCAACAAGTGTTTAAAAAAAATCAGTTGGATCTTGTTGCAGTCGGATGGACCAAAAGGTCGTTTGTTCTTGCTGATGGATCTTGTTGCACTCAGCAGGCTCGGACAATGGACAACAGATGGATGCTGTTGTATTGAGCAAGGGGTTAAAATTGAAGTATGTTTTAACCAGTTCGCGTCGGAGGCCGTGTATACACGCACATTTTTTTTGGACAGCAGATCGGAGAGCGTCTAAACACGCCACAGGATTCTCGGGAATTTTGTATAGATTCCTGGTCGACGTGGCAACGAGCCATAAGTATACGGTGGAAGATGTGGTCTCCCCGGTCACGCTCTGGTGAGCACCATTGTTCGTGTTTGTGCAGTAAAAATAAACCTGCCACGGGGGTTCGGAAAAACTTTTTTATTCCCGGTGCGAACTGGTTAAAGGTATAATGTTATAGAATTCGTAATTCAAACAACAACAAATATAAAATGATAACAATTCCAATGAAAAACTTACTTGACAGTGTAAATCTGATGATGGTTTCAATATACCCTAGACATGATTTTGTCAAAGGATGCCATGAAAAATGAAATTATAGCCAAAACGTTCCATCGGAAAGAGTAATTTTCCTTAAATTTCACCCTGTTAGAACATTGACAATGTAATGATACAACATAGAGTATCGGTACATATCAAGGGCTTAAAACCACAACTGTGTATGTCCACTTTTGCCTAAAATATATTATGTGGAGTTTCTGATTTTTCAGACTATTCAAACTTTTAAACTCATTTTTTTTCTTCAAAATGCCGATTTTGGACATAACCAGTTCTGGTTTTAAGCACTCAATATTTAAGAGAGATTAGCAGTTTTGCCAAAATTACAATTGTTTTGATAAAACATGAAAAATATGTATAATGTAAGTTTTTTAATTGTTTTTCTCAAAAAATTAGCACCAGACATGTATTGTGATAAAATTTTAACAGGTTAGTTTAATGTTATATTAAAACTAGAGGGGTGAATTTAACGTACATTTGTACGTATGTTCTACCTTCCATTTAAATTCCTGTCATGACTTAATCCTTGTGTACAGAGGTGAAAACATTTAATAATAATATATAATTATGATATTAACTCTCCTACTATTGCTGCACTTTAGTGGGAAGTTGCTACAGAGGGTCAAAACCAGTCAACTGCCTGTTTTGACTGTTGACCCAAATGTGCACACAGGGGAATTTTTGACCGGTTTATACTGTCATTTTGACCACCCTGAACAATACCAGACAATGCTTTTACCAGTCAAAAACAGTCAACTCATTTTGACCTGTAAATGTACTTACTACACGTAAGGTTTGAAAGTGTTTGACTGTTAAGTGCGCTCGATATACCTTGGCAAACGTGTATCAACATTTTGACTGATTTTGACCCTTGTAGTAAGTAGTAGGTAATAGTAATTTAACCAGTTTGCATCGGAGGCCGTGTATACACACAAATTTTTTTTGGACAGCGGATCGGAGAGCGTCTAAACACGCCACAGGATTCTTGGGAATATTTGTATAGATTCCTGGTCGACGTGGCAACGAGCCAGAAGCATACGGTGGAAGACGCGGTCTCCCCGGTCACGCTCTGGTGAGCACCATTGTTTGTGTTTGTGCGGTAAACTAAACCCGCCACAGGGGTTCGGAAACACTTTTTTATTCCTGGTGCGAACTGGTTAATGAAAAACTCAAATTTCAAATCTTAACGGACAAACCTTTGAAAAATATACAAAAAGAACGAGACTTGCATGTAAGTACAAGACCGCGAGTGGAACTGTAATGACCAGTCCAAAGTCTTTTATATGCTGTGCAGGCCAAAGCTACTATGTATATTTACTACTCAATTGAGATTCCACATGGTGTCACCGCAATTAGTCTTATATTTACCACAATTTATAGCTTGACTTTAAGTGCTTGACTTTTATTTCAGGTGTGCCTACTGTGTAAAAATGGCAGAAATACCATTCCAATATTTGGACATTATTCACGCTCAATGTATTTATCATTGGTAGTCATGGAAGTTTGTTTGTACCACAAACTGTATTCCTGCCCGACTTTAGACTTCTGTAAATGCTAGAAGTTGTCAAAGTGTGAAATTTGTCATTGTGCGCCCCGCCCCGGTAGTCCTTTCCTTAATTCGCACCCTTGAACCCCTCCGAGGTTCCACCTGGTGCACCTGTGGCGCTGCCCTACACCTCAGGTGCTCCCCAGGTTAATGGCCAAATTACTTGCCCTGTCACCCCAATGAATATCCCCTATTCAGAGGACAGTGCACCTTATTACTAAGTCAGCCATGCAAGTAATAATCCTTTCCCCTTGTATTGTTGCTCAAGGTATACAGTAGGTTGTCCATTCAGTCATGCAGCGCTGTCATTGTCTGGTTGGGGATAGCATTCCATTGTGTCCACCTGGCGACCTTGTTTGGGGTCACACAGCCCCCAGGAAGCTCATAAGGCTTGAGTCCTGAACATATTTTGAAGAAAAAAGAAGATTTTTATTTTTGTTGAATTGTTTTGGGATGACCCCATACTCATGTTGCTTTCGTGAGTGGTGTACATTGTAAACATGCTGGAGTGTACAACGATTTAAAAACCAGACACGAGAATACACCGACGATGCGACCTGTCAATCAGATGCCACAGATTAACCAATAGGTTTAAGCAGGTCTGTGATTTCTCAGGAATTTCCTGATATCAGGATATTTTAACAAATCTCCCTTTGCCTCAGAACTTTCTTGAAAGAATAAAAACTACATGTAGCCACTAAGGAAAGAAAGAAGTAGCCTGTATTGTATTCAAACCTCTAGTTTCTTGTTTGTGGAGATGTGGAGAGTCTGTAAATCCTCCAAAATTAAACACCCGGAAGTTTCAGGGGGCTTTGTCCTCTAGATCAAAGGGAGACCCAGGCCCGATACCTATTTTTTAATGATTTTTTTACTGTTATTTGTGCCAGTACATGTACAGTGTATGTCAATATAAGATTGATTGAAATGACATATCAAGATCATTATTAAGTCATACTCAACATCATGTCTCACAGTTCATACACTGAACTGGTCCGTGGCCCCATCAACCAAAGTGTGTGCGCATTCTCGTAGAAACTTTTTTAGCAACCATCAATTGTATAATATATACTACTCAAAACAATTTAGGGAACACCGGATTTTTAACATCAAATAGGTTTGAAATGTTCCATGAACCGGGATTTTCATTTGCAACCCCCTCTCTCTTTCAGTAGTCATGTCATGAAATGTGTAATCACTACATGCATCCTTTATCATCTGTTTCATTGTGCAGTTGTTTTCTCATAAATTCTGTGAAACATTGTGTTTATCTGAAATAAATGATCTTGCTTTAACTGAGATTATTCCGGTGTTCCCTAAATTGTTTTGAGTAGTATACAATGTGTATTCAGAGTATGAGCCAGGATTTGGAAATAGGGCGTCTAAATTTGTAACTGTGTATTGCAAATAAAACAGGGTGTCCATTTAGCACTAGAAACAGGACATCCAAAAGACACCCAAAGGTATAGCTGGCTAATACTATGTGTGTATTAGCATTAAGAGCTTCTTGTGACTGTGTATCACTTCCTATGATTTTGATTGATAACCCTGGTTAATCCCGTATGATTTGACCTCAAGGGTATGTCTGCACATTAGGAGTACGCACATCCATCAATCTGAGACACACCTCTCTTAAAGGCGACGCCCTGCGAAATTCCCATGTCACCAAGGTTTTGTGCACTTAACCCTGGTTAAACCCATATGATTTGACCTGGGTATGTTTGCAGTACGCACATTCATCAGTTTCTCTCTTAAAGGCGACGCCCTGCAAATTCCCATGTCACCAAGGTTTTGTGCACTTAACCCTGGTTAAACCCATATGATTTGACCTGGGTATGTTTGCAGTACGCACATTCATCAGTTTCTCTCTTAAAGGCGACGCCCTGCGAAATTCCCATGTCACCAAGGTTTTGTGCACTTAACCCTGGTTAAACCATATGATTTGACCTGGGTATGTTTGCAGTACGCACATTCATCAGTTTCTCTCTTAAAGGCGACGCCCTGCGAAATTCCCATGTCACCAAGGTTTTGTGCACTTTAACCCTGGTTAAACCCATATGATTTGACCTGGGTATGTTTGCAGTACGCACATTCATCAGTTTCTCTCTTAAAGGCGACGCCCTGCAAATTCCCATGTCACCAAGGTTTTGTGCACTTAACCCTGGTTAAACCCATATGATTTGACCTGGGTATGTTTGCAGTACGCACATTCATCAGTTTCTCTCTTAAAGGCGACGCCCTGCAAATTTCCATGTCACCAAGGTTTTGTGCACTTTAAGCTCATGGGCATCTACATGTATAGTATAGTACGCGCACTCTGAACACACCTGGCAAGTACACATAGTTTGACTATATTACGTATTCATGCACGTATAATATTCTGAACATTGCTATGAGATTTTATCGTGTTGTTTTTCATTATTTTACTGGTACATGTACATGTAAGTTTAAAATTATGATTTTATGTTTTTTTTTAAGATGTGTAATTCTCCTTTTTTTGAGGAACAATATACATGTCACTTTTTATAGTATTTTTATCTATGTAAATTTGATTGTTTTCGGCCCACCGGCTGCTTTGTCAGATTTTTAAAAACAAACCATCAATAATAATAATATAAAATTAACAATGTTCAAACAAATACTCTTAAATGAAATATTTCACAAAACAATTGTCAGAAAGTTGCTTTAACCCTAACCCCCTTGGCATTTTTGCTGAAAACCATCCTGAATCCTCCAAAATCCATCAACATGCAGTAAAAAGGTAACCCAATTGTTGGACTGTGATGGAATTGGTATACACTGTAGCAAATGCAAAGCATCCATGGCTTGGCTTATACACAGTCCTGAATCCAACAAAAGCAGCCGGTGGAGTTTGATGGATTTGGTACACATGGCTACATGGTCTATTCGCTGGGCTATACTGTGGAGTACTGAATCCAACAAAATCAAGCAAAACCAGGTGGTGGATTTTGATGGACATGGGGTAGTTAGAACCTTAATATTAATTAATCACCAAAATGAATTTATGATGGTACCCACCATTAATTCAGTTTTGTACTTTCATGTATTTACTATTTTTTTATGAACCTGCTCAAAAGAGCACCCCCAGAAAACAAGCAAATATCCCAAGGTGATATTAACCCTAACCCACTAGGTATTCTGGCTAGGAACCTTCCTGAATCCTCCAAAATCCATCAGTGCACTTTTGGAAACATGCCCTTATCTTCAAAATGCACCATGCATTTTCGTTGATATTTTATATTCAGCACTTATGGTCTGTACTTCTTGCCAGGTAGTAATTTTGTCCCATTTTGATGAGGTGAAAGTACCATTTTCAACAGTGCAGAATTTTTCCAAAAAGTGCCCCTTGGAGGATTTTGCAGGATTTGGGGTGGTTAGGGTTAAAAACCAGTTTTTATCCAACCAAACCCACAATAAATACTTTAAAAATTAATAAAATAAAAACAAGCTACATACCATGCTTTTCACAATATCGTGGAATGTATAAGTTTAAAGTTTTTCTTATACAGTAACAAACTTTATTTGATTGTAAAAAAAAAAGAAAAAAAAGCCAAACATTTCCTGAAAAATTCAAAAACACGAAGTGTTCCTCTTTAAAATTGCAGCTCGATTTAATTAGGAGAAACTCTTAATGGATGTGCTTAAAAGCTTTAACAAAATGTTCACAGTTCCCGCTGTCACCTGACAAATTGCTTCCACACACATGTTGTGAACTTGAATTCGTGATCAATCTAAAAAAAACAGTTGCTAATGTCCATCTAGCTAAGGGTCAGATCATGTCTAAATTTGTTCAAACTCAGTTCGGAGAGCATGGAGTGGGGGGGGGGGGAGGGGAGTAGTTATTGTGGCACTTTCGTACTGGTTCCCCCTGGGAACCACTTTATCTTTTAGAGGCAAGCCTGTGTTTCTGACCCTGGCCCTGGGTGAAGACTGCATAAAATCTTCAAATGTGCAGCACAGTTTACTTAGTTCACATGTTGTTGTAGAAGTGTACTTGAATTCGTGACCAATCTAAAAAAAGAAAAGAAAGATGGTAGCCAAAGGGGTAGATCATGTCTAAATTTGTTCAAACTCAGTTTGGGGTGCCACGGTGTAGTTATTGTGGCACTTTTGTGCCTGTTCCTCCTGGGGACAAACAGGCTGTTTTCCCCTCTTTATCTTTTAGAGGCAAGACTCTGTTTCTGACCCTGGCCCTGGGCGATATGTGAATCCATTTCCAGTCCCAAGGATCTTTCACAAGTGGCTTGTTAGGTTTAGTGTGACAGAATATATACATATGTACATGTGTATAGCGTGTGTGTTATGTACATCACCTACATGTACATGATGAAGGGAATACATGATGCAGGCTCAATGAGTTTTAGTGAAATGTCAAATGCAGATTTATCAGTACGTATCAAGCGTACCATTAAACAGGGACTCGGATATATCATTAATTGACCTTTCTCCATTTTTATACAAGTTACATGCCGGTGTACATGTAGCTGTATGTCATCTAGGCCCTATAGGAAAACTAAGCAGCATCAGTTTTGTTGTATCTAAACTAAAGGTAAAAATATTGTAAAAAAGTCCTTTTGTCCAAATTCCTTTTTGTCTGAAATTTAGTAAAAGCCTGAGGTCCACTGGGGAAAAATAAATTTAAATAGCTACATGTATGCCTACACATATAGCAATTAGCATTATATATTTTATGTATTTTACACACGTTTTTTGGCCAGTACTGGGTTGATTTTGCTGAATTTCAAGAGTGACGTCAGGAGAGTGATTTTTAGAGGTGACAGGGGCATTTGTCTCAGTGGATCTCGGACTTTTCTGAATTCTCAATTTTTAAAAAGGTTTAGGACTTTAAATAAAATGGCTTCTGAGCATTGTTTACCTCATGTTTAGATAATATTTATTTCCATGACATCTCCTCTTTAAAAATGGGAAAAAGGTACCATGGATAAGTTATTATGCTAATGCAGTATCTGAGCTTCTCTTTAACTTGTACAGGACTGTAGGCATCGGTTACACTTCATAATATAATTTTTTTTCTGAACAGCATTTACTTGACAGGGGGTAATTTTTGTGTGCTACGGTCTGTGAATTGAAAATATTCACTATTAAAATTCAGATTTGAGAACCAATCAAGAATCCATGTCTTTTAAAGGCAAGTCAGTTCAAGGATATGTGGCTATCCAAAATTAATTTTAGGGATTGCAAAATTTCTCCCTTTTGCCCTCTGGATTCTACATTTGAATGAAAACAAAACGGGATATTACAGTTACTTCATTCATTAAAAATGACTGGGTGGGTAATGGTTTGAATCCAAAGTTCCCTTGAATTGGATTAGTATTTTTTAATCTTTTGCCAAGCCGTGCTACACTGGCATTATCCTTCTTTCCTGTGGCCCCACTTAACATGCTATGTACTGTATACATATATATATATATACGAACATCCAATGCCATGATTTAGAAACAAAACCAACAAGTATTACTGCAAAATACATGTACAGCATTTGCATTAAAGTAATTGTCCAAATTGCTATACATACAATGTACTTATATGTGTATCTTGCTTTGAATAAATCACGTACAATAAATACATAAATACATGTACATGTACATACATTCAGGGAATACAAATATTTTCCTGAACCGTCTATGGACTGAGTTTGACCAAAATAAAATTCTGAATAATTGATTTGGATGGTGCATGAGCGTAAAGTCGCACGATACCATTTCACAATACAGCGGGAAAAGTGAAAAATCGGAGGGGAGGTCTAATTTCTTTTGGTTGTTATATTTGCAATTTGTAAATCTTCTTATATCGAATTCCAAATTTTCAGTTCGATCAGACAATTGAAAACCTCAATTCCAGGCCAATTTCTTTGGTAGCTTTTATCGTGTTCTGACAAACAACTTGAAACAAAGACGGAAACAAAGCCGCAAATCCTCCTCTGGTGGTCTGGGGGATCGCTGTAACCCCAAGTATTGGAAAGCTCTTGTTCTACTGAATCCAGAAATACCAATAACTCAATTGTTTAAATTTCCGACTTTACGCTCATTTTGTGGTGACAGGTCACATGTACAAAATCTACAAATTGCATACATTGTAAATCAGTGTCTTCAAATTATTTTCACCAAATTATTTTCGATAACTTGTGGAGGCTTTTTCTGAACCGTCTTCAGACTGAGTTTGACCCAAATAAAATGCCGAATAATCGATTCGGATGCTACATGTAGTACATTAGTACAATTGAAGAAATCTACAGATTACATGTAAATCAGTGTATTCAAATTATTTTCACAAAGTTTTTTTGATAACTTCTGGAGGTTTTTACTTGGATCAAATTCAGGTAACTATAACCTCATAGAAAATTAGTGCTGGGAGTAACTTTCATGGTCGGTTAACTGGTTTTAACCTGTCACCCAACGCAGGCGCGTGTCCAAGGGGGGGGGTCCAGGGGTCCGGACCCCCCCTGCTCGCGCCCCCTGTACGCTCCGCGCCAACCGATGGTGGCGCTCCGCTTAGATAGTCTCAGGCCAGACCCCCCCTGCTGAAAATCCTGGACACGCCCCTGCAACGGCTACACAAATTAGCTATACATGTAGATGGAAAATGGAACACCGTGTGTACATTTTCAATCAACAAGCATCAATCAACTTCCTGCAATGATCGTTTCATAACCAATGCAGCAAAAACAAATCTAGAACAAAAAAAAATTTGTATTTTTTTTTTAAATATTGGTTTCGGTTAGGTGGTTAGCAAATTTCTAAATGGTTAGTGCAGTTTTGGCCGGTTAACCATCCCAGCACTGTAGAAAACTTACAGAAAACGTTATACATTGTATCACTAAAAAATGATGATGTTTGGAGAAGGCCATGGCTTCTATGTTGCCTTGGTCTTGGCCTTGGTGCCCCTTAGAAATATTTCCATAGACATTCTGATATTCTAATGGAAGTGGCCTTACTTAGTGGCCTAGCCCTTACTCAGTGGCCTTGCCTCTACATTTATAAGAATGAAATTCCAGACCTTTGAGTTGTGGGGTGATGGGGGGGGGGGGGGGTTCTAGCCTGCATTATTTTCTTGATTTGATTTTTGCTCTTCACTAATGTACATACATGTACCTTAAAAGTACTGTATACAAAGTGTCTGCGGAAAATCCACAGGCAACTAAAGTGGGACTAACAACCAACAACCTTGTACATTTCGGGAACCGTGTACCCGAAAATCGGGTACCCGTAAACAATTTTGTAAAAACATGTACATGTACTCCCTATCCCTAATTTACCGTATACAATAACCAATATGAACACAAGTTTCTCTTGTTTTAGTAGAGTCACAATAAATGTGGACTTACCGTAATAATTTCCTGCCTCTATATTAAAAACGACTTGTAGCATCCCCATTCCCCACACACATACCAAAATAATTCATGTGTCCAACACACACACTAATCCAATAACTGCGAACAGTACGCACAAATACCAACTGGTGATACTGGTATGACAGCAGTCAACTCAAAATAAACTAGATATATTATAACCAAAAGCTTGCAAGTCTGTGAAAAGCTGTCCACAAATGTTACTTCTAAAGCCTTTATCTCAGTTTTCTTCATTTTCTTAACAAAAAATCAGAGACTTCCATGTGTGGCTTAAATGTTCAGTTTGAATTAAAAAAAAAGTCATTTATGGGTAATTGAGTCATTTATGGGTAATTGAGTCATTTATGGGTAATTGAGTCATTTATGGGTAATTGAGTCATTTATGGGTAATTGAGTCATTTATGGGTAATTGAGTCATTTATGGGTAATTGAGTCATTTATGGGTAATTGAGTCATTTATGGGTAATTGAGTCATTTATGGGTAATTGAGTCATTTATGGGTAATTGAGTCATTTATGGGTAATTGAGTCATTTATGGGTAATTGAGTCATTTATGGGTAATTGAGTCATTTATGGGTAATTGGAACAGTAACATTTCAACCCGGTAATGACAGTTCCCCGTAACCAGATACCGGCACAGCCTTGAATGTATACTGATTTTTTAACCACCGGAGCACTGAGCTTGCTGATGACAAGTCAACAAGAGTCATACACGTACACAATCAGCAGCATTATTTTGTCATATTAAATGCAAATAATGGACGACTCAATTGCCCTTGTTAATTACAAAGTATTGCATAGTAAATATGCCGATGGAGGTTAGGCATACATATATTCCCTACACCCTAAGTCTAGATGGTCTGTCAAATCAACAAAAGTGACTAATTACATGTAGCATTGGCAACATACATGTAGACTAGCATACATGTATTTTTATGATCAAGGATATCGGATTTCCAGTCGACGTAAACATTGATGTACTCTCTCTTTAATGAATGATTCACTGACCTTGTTTATATGCAGGGCGTCTGTGTACAATTAACTGGGACACGCATTGTAAATTTGCTGAATTTCCTGGACAAGACAGTCCACGCTGTCCTTCATCAGTTTTTTGGTTAGCATGCCCCAGAATTCTTGATTTAACCTAGTTAAATTTCCCCCAGCCGGCACTCGACAAATTGAGATTAATCAAGATTTCTTCGGTTTGACTATGGATGCTATCCATTCCAAGGCAGTTTATCCGAAGAAAGGCTTGACTGGAGAGTGTTTTTTTCCTTGATTGGCAGTCACGCTTTTGAGAGGAATTGAATTTCACCTGCGGTGCATTGAGACAGGTGGCCGTGAACTTCATTTGTTGATGGAAATAGAGATAGAGAGATGATAAAGAAATAGGGGTGGGGTTGTCTTGCTCTGATCAATACCAGATACCAACTGTCAAAATAACCTTGGGGGGTGGGGGGGGGGGGTGGTTACGTGAAAATATCATAAATCATACAAATTTTACACTTCACAGCCACAAGTGATCACAATCTTGTTACCCCTAAACAATTGATGCGTCTTTGTTTGGTGCAAATTATTTTGCCCTTGTGGTTTTTGTTTTACACATATTTTATTCAGACACACTCAATTAATTTTTATTCAACATTATACATGTACATGTAGTAGTAGTGTTGTTCGCCGACAACACATGTTATTTCTAAGAATAGATTGACCCGATTCAAAGATTGACCTGATGCAAATTTGACGTACAGAGCGAGGCTATTTACTGTTAAAGGGGCAGTGTCATCACGGTCAACAGGGCATGGAAATCGGAGTGCTAGTTTTAGATTAACTCGGTGACTAAAAATAATACCTCACATGATAAGGTCATATTACCGTTGCTGCTGCATAAATGAGCCAGTAATTTTCAGTCACTGTGTTCATCTTAAACTAGGACACCGATTCCATGCCCTGTTGAAAGTCTGCTCTGATTGTGACGATACTGACCCTTTAAGTTATAGTTTCTACTTTGTTGGGTGAACAAGATCTTACTTAAAGGGAAGTATCGTCATGATCAACAGGGCATGGAATCAGACACACTCAATTAATTTGTATTCAACATTATTAGTCCTTGTTCATTTGACACATGTACATGTATGTAACCACATTGAGCTTCGAAAAAGATTCTTTCATCATTACCAGTCAGAATAAAGTTGAACTTGACTGCATGTACGGTTTAATAAGCAGTGGCGGTGCTACGGGGTAGATTTAGTCACAATACTTATAAATGAAGGTTTTATTACATGTGTCTGAGTTGCCCCAGGAACACAGGATACAAAGTATTCGCCCAAATTTGAACATTGTGAGTCAGTCACATTGAAAACAGGGTATTATCTGAATGAGGAACCGATAAAATAGTGTACATCAAAGCATATTCCCATGACCAATACAACACTTGTATCTTTATCATTTTTTTATGATAAAAAGATACAGGTAGGAGTAGCTATAACATGCAACAAGACAGGGCATCTAATCAATAGGATGGGCACGCTTCATATGAATGGGGAAAATAAATAATATTCGGTTTGAATTTTAACCCTCCTACTACTACAAGGGTCAAAAACAGTCAAAATGTTGATATACTTGCCAAGGTATATCTTGTGCACTTCAAAGTCAAACACTCTCAAACTTTACGTGTAGTAAATAAGTACATTTACAGGTCAAAATGAGTCAACCATTTTTGACTGGTAAATGCATTGTCTGGTATTATTGAGGGTGGTCAAAATGACAGTAAAAACCAGTCAAAAATGCCTCTGTGTGCACATTTGGGTCAACAGTCAAAACAGGCAGTTGACTGGTTTTGACCTCTATAGCAACTTCCCACTAAAGTGCAGCTAGAGTAGGAGGGTTAATATGAAATATTGCTGTTTCGTGAATATGACAAGTCGGGATGCATTTTCTCTGTTTCTTTGTTAAAAAGGGAGTGTACACCTTGGGTAATTACGTGTACCCAATCACACTACTGAATTATATAATCCAGTAAAAGCTTACTAGTCTCCAGGTAGGTATTACCACAGAGCAGCTGCTATAAGACTCTACCTGTTCCTCCTAAGCTGAAGAGGATGTATATATTTACATGTACATGTATGTATTGATGTGAAGTTTGTTATGGTACCAAACATCCTGAAAAATATGCTGTCATATATTTGAGAAACATGAAATATATCAGGCATGTGATTTCTCATTTTTGTTGTTGTTACAAATCTTCCATTGCCTCAACATTTTCAAGAAGAGAAGTTAGCCACCAAGGAAAAAAAGAAGATACCTCTAGTTTCTTGTTTGTGGGGATGTGGACAATCTGTAAATCCTCCAAAATGAAACATCCGGGAGATTCAGGGGGCTTTGTCATCTAGACCAAACGGAGACCCAGGCCTGCTACCCATTTTTCAGGATTTTTTTACTTTTGTCAAATCCACACCCTTGATACAAATTTGAACTGGATCACGACCGTAATCCATTTTCCACGTGAGAATGTATGCAAAAAAAACCCTGAAACTTTCACAGGTTGGTTTAACCTTTGTATATACCGTAATTTCCTGCGTATAAGACGCGGCTTATCTGACTTTCAAAGGTACGAAAACATCACTGCGTCTTATCTAACGGTGCGCCTTATCTGGTGTCGCTTGAGATCAAAGTGATGATTACCGCTTGTGTAACTTTCGGTGGACCTCAACCTAACAAAGCGGCCGTGTTTTCCAATGAAGGTCGTTAGCGCAAGATTTTCATGCATTCATTCACCGTAAATAATACTCACGAAAGACCTCACTCGTGTGTGACGTACCAAAAGCAGAATTCCCCTGTTTCTAAAAATAGCATGCCCAACATCGTACACGATCGCGCATTTTTATCTACAACGCTTTCTAATGACTAAGTCTCTATGCGATGTGTGCAAGGTTGTCAACTTTTGCCGTGTCTGTTTTTCACCTCGATTATTAATCAGTGTATTACGCACAACACCGCGGGATCACTTGGGCCGCAACCAGACTACTTTCCTAGTACGGCGGCGGCGGCAGCATGGTCGTGCTATAGCGCTTCTGGCATGCACTGCACTACTGAGCGGTCATGGTGCGCCTTATACGGCGGTGCGCCTTGTACGTTGACACTTTAATCACATTCCCCCGATTCTGGGGTAATGCGCCTTATACACCGAGCGTCTTATACGCAGGAAATTACGGTACATGCAATTGGATCCCTCAAATCCCCTTTGAAAAGGTTTTTGAAAGGGGAAAAAGTGCTTGCCAACGATGTGTAGTGATTTCGTGTTGGAATGCATCTACAGTTTACATGGTAATATGTTCTGCACAGTTATGTCACCCTTTTTTCAGCAGTTCTGTCATCCCACTGGCACAATGGACTGAGAGAAGGAGGGTTGTATCTTGATTCAAAGAGAGTAATTGTATGTGACGGTCATGAAAATGAAGACTGCCAGTCTAGAAACCCCACTGTTTATTTTGTAACTGTACACTCTGCATTACGTAATCTCTGTTCATTCAATTGTATTTATTCTAATTAGGCTGGTGCCCTCAGTGATATCGTTTATATTATTTCACGGGCTTCTACCTTCATAATATTCTTTACTGAAGACTGACCTATACGTACGTTTTATTCACACACGGGTAACTATCAACTACCAATGTTGTACCCCTCCCCTTTAAGCAACAATTGATCAATAATCCAGAACTCCAACAATGACATACATAGTACTTCCGACATCAATCAATCTTTTATCACATTAATCCATACAGTGGTACAGTGTTAATCTAATTTTGAACAGTTTTTATGTGGTGATTGAATTGCGGTCATTGAGTTGGATTCCACCAAGTAATGCTATGGTCCCACAGGAATATTTCGATCTTTCTGTTGAAATATATTTCGATTCTTGTTTTTTTTGTTATTTTTAATAATTTCGTCAAAATCTCATATAAATATCGACAAAATATCTTTTTTCCGTGAGAATTTTTTTAATTTTTTATTTTCTCGACAATTTCGATCCATTTTCGATTTCATTTCGACGACTTTCGACTGTTTAGATCATTTCGACTGGCATTTCGACAAATTTCGACTGTTTATAATGTTTAGATTGATTTCGATTTTTTGGGGATTAATTTTCGATTTTGTAAAAAACAATTGACAAATGTTTCGATTTATTTCGACTGTTACGATTGTTTAGACTATTTAGACAGTTTAGATTTATTTCGACTGTTTTTCGAACTTTTAGACTGTTATGACTATTTCGATTTCATTTTCGACAGTTTCGATAAAATTTCGACAAAATTTCGATAAATTTGATCGAAACTTCATCGAAAAATATTGGTCAGGTTTAATAATTTTCGATTAATGATTTTTTTTTGGACAAATCTCGACAAATCTCGACAAATATCGACAGTTTCGATTTTTTTAGACTCTTTAGACTATTTCAATTTTTCTCGAAATTTTTTTGTAAAAAATCAAAAATCTTGACGAAACACGATCGAGAGAGTCAAAATCTCTGTGGGACCATAGCATAAAGAAAGACTCCTCACTCTTTGATGATAATCAGGTAGTTCATACATGTACGTAACTCCCCAAGGTTCCACTAGAAACTGAATGATTAATTGCAGCTAGCGATAAATTATATAGGCCTACTGCAAAATGAAATGTGATTAAATGGAAGGTACAACATTGGTATTGATGGCAAAACTGATTTTGTGGGTGTTTATTTTAGTTTATTTTAGTTTTGTTTTGTTACAAATCAAGGCGTGCATTAATCAACCAACTTGTTAAACTTTCAGCCCAATGGGGAGTCTTATTAGTCTTGATAAGGCCATTCCAATTTTATTAGTTGGTTTACGGATTTTTTTAGGTGCTGAAAAAGGTTGTCAGACAGAAAAAAAAAAGAATTAAAAAAAAAAAATATTCGGACCAATGTTTGAATATTCGTCGCCGGGCAAAAAAAAAGTACGGATTTCCAATTTTTATTTTTTTCGATTTTTCAACAAAATAAGTCGCCGCATCCGTAAACCAACTAATAAAATTGGAACAGCCTAAAAGTGTGAAAAAGTATTCACAATTTGCAAATGTGTTTGTGATAATTTCTCTGAAACGGAACTATTTTTCAGTGTGATTGGTACATGTATGTATTTACCGACTTCACAACAGTTTAGATTTTGGTTAATAATTTGGTAATTTTGCAGTAAATACCAATGTGTCTCCCCTTTGAATGAAACAAATGATAACATTTTAAATTGAAATACGGATTAAAGCCAAGTGCTGTGACACTTGGTTATCTTGAAAAAAAAAGAAAAACCATAAATAATCACAGTTTTCCCATCAAACTTACTTGGTGTAAAGTTGATGATAACGGTATGAAACATATCTTGAAATATTTCTATCTTGTTGGGTGCTACATGTACCATTGTAGTAAAGTTAAATAAATAATTTTCCAAATAAGAATGCCGTGTCATTCAAAGACAGAAATATTATGTTGGAGTACGTGAATAACAATCTCAATACATTCTCACTATTTTCTTGTTTGGCCAAAAAAAACCCAAAAAATCTGCAGTTTCTGGTCTCTGCGTACATCACATCAGATCCACTCATCGGCATTTTTAATTTTCTTTTTTTTTTCCCAAGAAACGGTGTCCAATTTCTGGATCGATTGGAATTCTGCCGTGCTGTGTTTTAAACGACATTTTCACATATGGGTATGAACATTTGCCTGATTTGTGAGGCTTCTATTAGCCACCATACTTTGTACAATGTACATATGGAAAATATGGTCCCCGTGTATATTATAATAATAATAATAATAATAATAATAATAATAATAATAATAATAATAATAATAATAATAATAATAATAATAATAATAATAATAATAATAATAATAATAATAATAATAATAATAATAATAATAATAATAATAATAATAATAATAATAATAATAATAATAATAATAATAATAATAATAATAATAATAATAATAATAATAATAATAATAATAATAATAATAATAATAATAATAATAATAATAATAATAATAATAATAATAATAATAATAATAATAATAATAATAATAATAATAATAATAATAATAATAATAATAATAATAATAATAATAATAATAATAATAATAATAATAATAATAATAATAATAATAATAATAATAATAATAATAATAATAATAATAATAATAATAATAATAATAATAATAATAATAATAATGTGGACTTATATAGCGCACGTATCTACCAACTGAGTGGTGCTCAAGGCGCATTATATTATTACCCCTGCTCATAAGGCTCATAAATCATTCCTGAAACCATCTCAGCTCCCTGGGGAGTATACAGCTCAATTGCTGCCATTACAGTGCATATATGGCTAATCAACCAACTCTGCCCTCACAGGTACCCATTTAACCCCTGGGTGGAGAGAAGCAATTATGGTTAAGTGTCTTGCTCAAGGACACAAGTGTCACGGCCGGGATTCGAACCCACATTCTGCTGCTAACACCAGAACTTGAGTCCGGTAAGCTAGACCGCTCGGCCACGACACTCCATGTATCACATATTTCCCTGTTGAAAAAAAAGATTACCAAACAAAAAAGTACGTAACCGCACCAATTTTGAAGCCTACTGATGACCAGAAACTGGAGACTTTTTTGTCAAATGACACAGTGAAATTAGCTGAATTTTTTTTTATACAGGTTGGTTTAATAATATCTTGATTCTTAAGTAGGCCTATGGATGCATTTTACAGACATTGAACACAAGAATAAACTGGCTTTATCAATGTACATGTGTATACTATATTCCTTGTGTTTTGCTTTTTCACCAGCAATTTTTGATTTCAATTGGTATGTATTTCTGTTTTCCTTGTAAAAGGTCACTTTTTGTAATATCAGTTTCAAACAAGATATCTCACGAAATAATTAACCAAAGCATTCTAGAATTGGGTAGAAATTACAGGGCATTATTTCACTCAACAATTTAGCATAGCAAACAAATTTAGGTAGAAATATTTGTATGTAATCCAAATTTTTAATAGAGAATCTTGAATTTTGATTAGCAAACGGTAATTTTTGTATCATAGGGAAATTACTCACCAGAATTTGTCATGCTGTGTCATCTAAAAGTCATTTAACCCTCCTATAGGTTTAACACTCAAAGACACTCAAAACATGTCTCTCTTAACCCATTGACTTTGTGCAGTGCACTCAAATACATGCAAACACATGTGGCTGTGTGATAGGAGGTCAAACCCAAAGACACTCAAAATTTGTATGTAACTCCCAACCCATTGACTTTGTGCAGTGCACTCAAATAAATGCAAGGACATGTGGCTAGGATAGGTCAAACCAAAACCACTCGACAGTACATACACAGCTCTGTGTGACTCTGTGGTTTGACCTACACCAATTGGCAATGCAACCAAAAATACTCAAGTGACTGTCTGTGGGTGCCGTGCTGACTGGGCCAAATTTCAGCCTGGGCATAGGAGGGTTAATTTATTCATGTAATTACAATGTACTATATTTTTTATACCTTCTGTTCAATTGAAGGTTCAATGAAGATTCCCATAGTAAAGTTCTTTAAAAAAAAAATCATAATTTTCGTGTTATTCTCCATTCATCCAGAAAAGCCCTGTGTATATACCAAATGTATTCTGCACATGATGCAACTTGTGTACAGTGTAAATTATATTGTCATTATGCGATAGAGCTACATGTAGTCCCCTATTCAGTTCCGCAGCTAAATTAAATTAGCCCCTAGTGTTAAACACAGACCAGTGGTGATGTATACCCAATCAGGTTGACAATATTAGCAAAATGGAAAGATCCCAACATCTCTTTTCACCAGTACCCATCCAACAAAAGCCTAGCAGAATGGAAAGTCCTCCCTTAGAGGGATTGCACACCATTGATGAAATTGCTGTAACTACATCCATAACTTACAAGAATAAATGGAAATAATATGTTCGGAAACCACAATGTGAACAGCTTATTTTGTTGTACATATATTTAAACAAGAAAATTTATGAATGTATTCAGATTTGTTTGTACGCATTCTAACCCTCCTACTAATGCTGCACTTTAGTGGGAAGTTGCTGTAGAGGTCAAAACCAGTCAACTGCCTGTTTTAACCGTTGACCCAAATGTGCACACAGGGGCATTTTTAACTGGTTTTTACTGTCATTTTGACCACCCTGAACGATACAAGACATTTACCAAGTGCTTTTACCAGTCAAAAACGGTCGACTCATTTTAACCTGTAAATGTACTTACTACACGTAAAGTTCGACAGTGTTTGACTTTTAAGTGCACTAGATATACCTTGGCAAGTATATCAACATTTTGACTGTTTTTGACCGTAGTAGTAGGAGGGTTGTGTGCAAAATGGATCACGCCCAGGATCTGTTTAAAATTTGTAATTCATTTCACGTTTTCTAAAACAGCTCACAGCATGTAATTTCTTGGGGTGTTTGGTACCATCACCAACTTCACATCAGTTAAGTTTTTAGCTAAAAATGATTGTTTAACCCTCCTACTTTTGGTACCTTTTTCATACAAGTTGATCCACCATTTGAAACCATTCGCTGTTGTGGTTTTGAATGGTGAAATAACTGTGTACAGTATTGATTCCCCCAAATGGTTTTGAATGGTAGGTCAGCTAATACAAAACCTTGTTTGGATCTTTCCAAATGGTAGTACAGCTAATACAAAACCTTGTTTGGATACTTCTAAGTGGTGAATCAATGCATGGACCCTCTATGCATTTGAATGGATTTGAATGGTAGTAAAGCTTGCTACCAACACTGTTCAAATGGTATCACCATGTGTGTACAAAACCAATGGGCATTTTGGTAAGTGGAAATTTTGAATGGTTTCAAATGGTCAAACAGTAGGAGGGTTAATCAGGTAATTGCCAAATGTACACTCCGTTTTAAAAGAAGGTACAGCGTTGGTACATGTAGCATATTGGCGAAACTGCTTTGAACAATGATTATGCTTACTTTCTTTGGAATCAGGTTGTACATTCAACAACCAACCTGTGAAAGTTCCTGATTATTACATTGGACAGTGAGAAACTTGTGAAAATGCATTCAGATTTTTTTTTTTTTTCATTCTTTATGTGGTACATGTATTTAGGAAAGAGTACGCTGATCAACTTACTGGCAATTGTTCCAATTTTTATTATTTTTTTATGTTTTGTTACTCTGTGAGAAGATTGAAACTGACATCAGCTTTACACAACATGTACATGTATGTTGTGTATATTCAAATTTGACCATCAGGTTAATTTTAAAATGAACAATTTGATACCTTATCTTTAAAGGCAGACTTTACACTTGTGGTAAAATGTCTGTAAATTGCTTGCATACTTTATAAGAATCAAGAGATATATGTGGCTTTTTTAAGGAGAAAATAGTGAAAATGCATTAACCCTCCTATGTACAGTGCAGTTTGCCATAGAATTGTCAGACCTTTCAAAACCTTTCAAGTTTGCTGTACTGAAGGGTTTTGAAAGGTGAGAAAACTGTCTGACAAAAGGGACCTATGAAAGGTTTCGAAAGGTGTAACAACTCTCTGAACAAACTGGTGTTGAAATGTTTCAATACCTTTCAAAGGGTATTGAAAGGTGTGGTTGTTCAGTAGCAACACATTCTGGAGGGTTTTAAAGGGTTCATAATTATTGATAGCCATTTTGGCCAGTAAGCAGATTTTGAAAGGTTTTGAAAGGTCAAACCATAGGAGGGTTAATATTTGTATTAATTAATAGACCTTAATCACGCTGCGGTCATCTTTGTCTGATTCCCTGTATGTGCAATAACGATTACAGTGCTGATTCTCATTCAATAAAAGGACCCAGACTATTTCCCCTTCCAGACTCGCTTTGGTCGCATTGATTTGTATGGCAGAAAAAAATAAGGACTATTCTAACATGGAAATTAATCATTAGCTTATGATTCATTTCAGATTTGAATTTTTCTACAATATGACACATTTCATGTTTTTTCTCGAAAAATTACAACACGTCAGACAAAATAAGATCGCTGGATGTTTGGTATCATTACCATCGGAAAACTAAGTAAGCTTATTTAGATTTTTGTGCACAGTTTTATTTGAGGTACGTAATTACCAATATGTGAGGCCCCTTTAATAGTGCACGAGGTACCATAAGACTCAATGACTAGGCCATCCGGGCCAGCCACATTGTGTGTTACAATCAGCACACATAAGGCGAGGAGATTTATTGCAATACGAGGGTTCGGCTGTGAAGTGTATTAAAGAAAGATGACTCACACAGGATATCAAAAGTGTCTTTTATGTGTCTCCAGACATTGGACTGCCGTTACGATTGGCTGCCTTTTAGCCGGTCAGTCAGTGCGAGGGTCGTTATTTTTCCGCCCAGACTTTCTTGTATGGCTCACATATAATGGGGGGGGGGGGGGAGATATAAAGAGATAAATTAGTGCAATTTACTGTGTGCTACATTATCCTGCAGCGATACAGCATAATCGTGAAAATCACCTACTGTACATGTAATTATACATAGTTTGTGGTGTACATTACATAAATTATGCCTTTTACATAATTACACAATGTAATTTTTTAATTTCAGTTAATTACTTTTCAAAAATAACAAAATGGCAATGTTTTCTTAATCTAATGTTAAGCTGATGATGGCATCAATTTTCCCTAGAAATAGTTTTGTCTGAGGTGCTGTAATTTTTAAGAAAAGTGAGATACATGTAACATCCTGTTTGAATTTCGGAAAGAATACTCCAAAATGCATTAATTTTGGAATTTGGTTTTTACCGTTGTTGTTATACCTTTCCTTAACCCTAACCCTTGTAAATCCTCTATAATCCTCCGGAGGATTTGGAGGATTTTGGAGGAATGAGGCACGTTCGAAAATCACTAATTGGAGGATTATGGAGGATTGAGCAGGGTCGTGCATTTGATAGTGGAGGATTGTGGAGGATTGAGGAAGCATGGTTCAAAGAGATCCTGGAGGATTGTGGAGGATTGAGGGCATAATGGAAATTTACTTTGGATGAATGTGGAGGATTATGGAGGATTATGGAGGATTATGGAGGATTGTGAAGGATTGACAGAAACATAATCTTGTATCCTCCGGAGGATTTGGAGGATTTTGGAGGAATGAGGCACGTTCGAAAATCACCAATTGGAGGATTATGGAGGACTGAGGAGGGTCGTGCATTTGATAGTGGAGGATTATGAAGGATTGAGGCAGTGAGCTTCATGCACAAACACATTTCGAAGGATTATGAAGGATTGAGGAAGGTACCTGGTAATTAAGGCTTAGGGAGTTAGGGTTAATTAGTATAGAATATCAGAACTTTCAGATAATAGTTACCATTCATGTAATTACCAGTGTTGTACTTTCCCTTTAATAATGTATAAAATTGTAATATGTCAGAACCTTTCAATAGCAGTGTCTTAGAAATAATCAAGACTTTGGTTGCCGTGGGAACACACCAGTAGCAATGAACAGATGGATGATTTGCACCTGTGTGATGCTTGCAGCAGGTGTCGAACACATTGATCACCAAAAGTCATGGTGATAGTGCACTTAAAGGGACAGTACTCGTCACGATCAGATCTGACTTTCAACAGGGCATGGAATCGGTGTCCTAGTTTGAGATGAACACAGTGACTGAAAATTACTGGCTCATTTATGCAGCAGCAATGGTAATATGACCTTATCATGTGGGGTATTATTTTCAGTCACTGAGTTAATTTAAATCTAGCACTCCGATTCCATGCCCTGATGATCATGTCGATATTGGCCCTTGAAAGGGAGTGATACAGCATTGGTAATAATTATCGTAAATTACAAAATAACTGAATGATCCTCCAAGAGCTACATGTACATGTAACTTGATGTAAATTTGGTACAGGTATTACATGTAATCATAATGATTCTGTCTGAAGCGATCCTATTTCAGAGAAAATGCCCATTTTCTAAAAATATTTTGATGGTGTTTTTCTGTCAAACAAATTATGCATGATTTTTCACACTTTTCTCATGACTTACATGTACATACAGGTTGCATTAAGCTTTTACAAGTGGGCTGTTTAATGTATCTTGATTACATAGCTTTACTCACACCACAACCTGTAGAAGCAGTTTTGTCAACAGACCGTCACCAATATTGGACCTTCCCTTTAAATTTTGCTTCAAAAGTCAATTTATGTAGGCCTGTGTACCATAAATACACACACATTGTACATGTTTACGCAGAAGAGTATTTCTATTATTTTTGGTACTATGGGGTTTGAACATTGGAGACCAGGTGCATTTTCACTACGATAGGGCTTAACCAGTTCGCGTCGGAGGCCGTGTATACACGCAATTTTTTTTTGCAGCACAGATCGGAGAGCGTCTATACACGCCAGAGGAAACTCTGGAATATTTGTATGCATGCTCGGTTGACGTGGCAACGAGCCGAGTGTACAGTGACATGCTCGGTAGACGTGGCCACGCGCTGTGGAAGCTTCCATTAACGTGTTTGTGTGGGGAAAAGAAACCCGCACAGGGGCCCAGAAAAACTTTTTTATTCCCGATGCGAACTGGTTAAGTGAACACCAAGTTCATGTAGATTCAGTGTAGAATGTGTACATGTAGGTCTATTGACCACAGATGAATGTATTTCAATTCCAGATATACATAATGTATGTACATGTACCGGTACAATGTACATGTACATTTCTCCTGAAGACGATCAGAGCATACTGATCGAAACATCGAGTTGCAACCATCAGTTCTTTTCGGAACTAATTACTACTCAATTGAGAATTTCACATGGTGTCACCGCAAACAGTGTTTCTTATCCTCTTCACCATGCAAAGCTACAAATATTACTTATAAATATGTACATACATGTATGTAGAGTCTTTACTTGTCCAGAAATTTGTTTAGCAGTTTATAAGCCAGGATTTGAAAACAGGACGTCCAAATTGGTTATTCTTTGAAAAACAGGGTGTCCAAATGTTTAACTTTCAATACTTTTACTTGTGTTTTACAAATAAAACAATATTGCTGGTTAATACCATGCTAACACTAACCCTCCTACAATCAGTGCAATTTTTGAAACAACCCATTCAGGCCACTCCAAGCCATTAGCTGTTGCCAGTGGTCTCCTATGGTTACCCTTCTGTGCACTGTCACACCACTGAGATTGCAGGGTAAGGTGGTCTCCCATTGATACATTGTAGGCCATACTAATATGTTCAAACATTTACAGTGGCCTTGGGTGGCACACAGTTGATTTTGTAAGATTACTTTGAAAGGACAGCAGGCTTGTACATGTGTACAATGTACTGATGGTTGCTAAAGAACAGAATTTTGTGGATCGGAGTGGCCTCCATGTGTAGAAGGGCTAAGGGAATATGTTTTTACAGCAGGTTAAACTTAATGACCGGTTTTGGGCATGGTCATGGGCGATGAGGACAGAGCCGTACCAATTTCATTTTCAAAATGTAAAACAAAATTGTAATTTTTGTTGAATTTTTGCCAAATAGAAATGGACAAGTTCACATTTTGGGGACACACAAAAAACACTTCCAGAGTACATGAGACAGGTGGCTCTGATTTTGATAAGCTATGTCTTTACCATCCGTTAGTACACCCCCACATATTACGTTTTGTTCAATCAGATTGTCTAAACTGTCTTGAGCATTTATGAATATGGTTTGCAGTTTGCCACCTCAACAAATTTAAAAAAATATGACTGGTCAGTAAATATTAAATTTGGTCAAATGGAAACCACCAGTGATTATTACAAACAGCCGAGCGGAATATAAGCCAGAATTTTTTTAATTTGTTAATCTTTGACAAAACAGGATGTCCTAATGTTTAACTTGCATTACATTTGCATGTGTGCTACAAATAAAACAGGGTGATTATTTAGCAAGCGGGGCATCCATCAAACACCCAAAGGAATTGCTGGCTAACACTATCAGGCTGAGTGCAAAAAAAAGGATCTTGAATAATTTTTGTGACATGCATTTTTTACAATCAAAATGTCATGTTTTTACAATTCTGCCAGACTGCAACCTCATTCACTCAGTTGAAAATATGACCTGAATTTAGGTTCTTGAACAAAAAGCAGATTATATGGATGCAAATTATCAAATCTGCCTGAGATGTAGCTATTTTGCATGGCTGTACCTGTGCATGGCTGTTTTGTACCACATTTCTTCAAGATTACTCCCAAGGCCCATTTGCTTACATACAACCTGAATCCTTCCTAACTCGCTAGGCCCATTTTCTTACACATAACCTGAATCCTTCCTAACTCCCTAGGCCCATTTGCCTGAATCCTTCCTAACTCCCTAGGCCGTTTTGATTAAACATAACCTGAATCCTTCCTAACTCCCTAGGCCCATTTGCTTACACATAACCTGAATCCTTCCTAACTCCCTAGGCCCATTTGCTTACACATAACCTGAATCCTCGAAAATCCTTCAGTAGTAAAGCAAGCGCATGACATGTATGCACACATGTGTTTCTAATCTGTGATACATGTACATGTACATGGCCAGGGACCCTCCCTGCATGCATGGAGCAATAAACAGTGTCCACTGACCCAAGCACTGACCTTGCAGTCACTACAACAAACATGGATGTACATGCACCATGGAAAGGCAAGTATGCCTAATAACCTCAATCCTCCAAAATCCTTCACTTTAGCAAAGAGCATGTAGCATACGTGTAACGTTCTTCAAAATCCGTCACTTTAGCAAACAGGATTTTGGAGGATTTGGGAAGGTATAGTATTGGCAAAACTGCTTCTGATGAGGTGCTGTCATTTTTTAAGAAAAGTAAACAAATTTAAAATAAGTACTCTTTCCTAAATTCCATGTTGGAATTTAATTATGAATGCATTTTCTACCATTTCATTTCACCGATTATATTTTCAACGACACAACCGATCAAGCAATATTTGTTTTCTGGTTAGTTGTTTTATGCTTGATTCAAAGAACGTGACCATACCCTTTAAAAGCATTTTTGAAAACATTACTAATATTTTGTCTTCCCCTTAATAAAAACCAAATCAAACAAATACTGAGCCAAGAGGGAAATAAAGAAGCATGAACATTGATGTTTTTGCTGGGACAAGTCTTTGTGAGTCATGAGGTGACGCCTCACTGATGAAGATGGCTGTGAAACATTGAAACATGCCAACATGAAGAATGCATTTTAATATACATGGGCAATTCTCCGGTAACGGAATGACGTCCATTCATGACCCAGCCACGAAAAATAATTTTAATTTTTTTACATACAAAAGTAATCTTTGGTACAATGGTTAAATCTAGACACACAAACAATTATTTTCCCACAAGGCCTCAACTAATCAATGTCCAAGAGAATTAAATTTGAATTTTTAACGAAAATTACACATTTTCAGACTTACTACCCAAAAATCCATATTTCTCCCAGAAAACACGGGTTTTTCGAATTTTAACCACTTGAATTGGATTCCTTATGAAATTATGGTCTAGAATCATTATGAAATATTCCTCTATTGCTAATGTAAAATTTTGAATTTTTTTTTCTCTCCCATGTAGAATTGCCCACATGTATAAACACGTTAAATGTCATTTACGTCTCTGAGTCAAATGTCTGTACAGGAAATGTTTAATACTTGGGTAGGATTAAGTAGGATTCTGAAATCATTAAGATTATCGGTACTTACTTTTAAAGATATGTCATCCGTGTTTGGGCCAATTTGACGGTAAAAAATTAGATTTAAATGTTGAATTGCTATTTTTCTGGTGTTAGGTTTAGCTTTCCACTTGAAACATTGAATGAAAAATCCATCAAGGATTAGTACCAGTAAAATAAATATCTTTTTTATTTAAAGTTTCCGACATGTTTTTTTCTTCATTTAACCCTCCTATGCCCAGGCTGAAATTTGGCCCAGTAAGCACCACACCCACAGACAGTCACTTGAGTATATTTGGTTGCATTGCCAATTGTTCACACATGTGTATAAGAGTGCTGGAGATAGTGGCAAAGTCAAACACACTTGTGTATGTCTTACAAGTTATATGCAGAGTCACACAGAGCTGTGTATGTACTGCATAAGTTACAGTCGAGTGGTTTTGGTTTGACCTCCTACCATAGCCACATGTCCTTGCATTTATTTGAGTGCACTGCACAAAGTCAATAGGTTGGGAGTGACATACAAATTTTGAGTGTCTTTGATTGTTAAACCTATAGGAGGGTTAATAACAATATTAAATTTCAAAATTCATTCGCTTTTTAAATTCTATTTTTGGGTCTCTAGAGCCTAGGGCTGTGCCGGGTATCTGGATATCCGGATACCCGACCGAAACTGTCATTACCCGGTTCCATTTTTCGGTTCCAATTACCCGTAAACGACTTTTTAAAATTCGGACTAAACATTTGAGCGGAGTGAACAGAAGTCTGTCACTCTTGAACAATGTAATGGTTACACTTTTACAGACAATTATCTTTAAATTCAAGAGATTACACTCCAATAAAGCCTTTGTAGTATTTTATGGACATTTTCCCATTCACTTTTCTCCAACTGTTTGTGATACATTGCATCGAATCGTTAAGACTGCAAAGGGCCTGGCAGCAACTACTTCAAACAACGTATCAAACCAGCAGCACAGGAGGGAATGTTTGCCTAATTGCTTGCCTAATTGTTTTAATAAAAACCACACAGTAAAGAAAAGATTGATTTAAGTATGGTATCCTCTGTATTATAAAGGTCAATTTTGTTACCAATTACAGTACATGTACTTGTACACCACCGGAGGCATGTTTTCAAGAAAAATTAAAACGGGTATCCGGGTATCCAAAGTTTCCTGATTTCGGATATCCGATTCCAAAAATATCCGAAAACACACACCCCTACTAGAGCCAAACACTGGCGATACATGTATGTCTTTAAACAGCAAGCTTGAGAAATTGCTGAGTGTCATTAATGTGAAAGTAATGAAAATGCATTCAGATTTTTTGCTTTATACATGTAGATACATCAGAGCAAAAATCAAATCAATTGTACAATTTATTATAATATTTGTATAATATTCATTTACTGTGTAACTCCTGGTGTGTGTTTAGATGTAGATGGGTGAAAACAGTGGGGAATTAGGTGTTCGATCTACAGCGCGAACACCTTGAAATTGCTTGGTTTTTTTATTTTGTTTTTGTGTCATGACTTTCGGTGAATCTCTAAGTTGGGATTAGGGTTAAAAAAGGAATGCCTTTTTGGTGAAACTTTGATAATTTTTTTTTTCTTACAAACAAATTGTTCTTTTCTCAAGCTGTCAAAATGCCTCTTAAATGGACATGCATGTGCATCTCTTATCATTTCAAAATGATGAATGTGGTCATTTATTAGTAATGAGTGCGGACCTGCCCTGCAGTTGCAAATATTGGCCCATCAATTTACTGCCATTTCCCAATGCAGAAATTCCCACTATTCTGTCAATATTGCCGCCTCTTTTTTTATATATTTTGATAGAATCGCCTCTGGGACCTAGATTAATTTCATGGTTGCATGGTTGGTGTCTTTCCATTTTGTATTGAAACGGGTATTTTCTGAGCTATACAGTGTAGGGCATATCGTGACTTTGGACCGATGGGAGACTTAAGGGTAGGCTTTGCAGGCATTCTTCTGGGAGAACGACAAAATTAGATTATTACAACTTTCTTTCAATGGGTTTTGCAAAGAAAATGTCAGGGGACATTTAAGTACATAATTTACATTCGGTCTTGTGAGATATTAAAGACAGAATACACTTTTGGTAAAAGGTCATGTGTGTGGGTTCATACATGTACTTGACGAAGATCAAGAAATTTGGATAGGAACTGACCTGTCAGTCTACAGATTCATGAGATACATGTAATTGTGAAAATTCGTTGCAGTTATTGAACTCAAGTTAAAAGCTTCACTCACTTCACGTTAATTATTACCCTCCTACTTTTGGTGCCTTTTTTCAGACAAGTTGATGCACCATTTGAAACCATTCGTTTTGTGAAACACACCAAGGTGTAGTGTATCCACCATTCAAAACCATTTGAATGATTTATAAGCCATTCACCATTTGAAACCATTCGGCTATGGAAACACACCAAGGTGTAGTGTATCCACCATTCAAAAACCATTTGAATGGATTTGAATGGTAGTAAAGCTTGCTACCAACACTTTTCAAATGGTATCACCATGTGTGTACAAAACCAATGGGCATTTTGGTAAGTGGACATTTTGAATGGTTTCAAATGGTCAAACAGTAGGAGGGTTAAAGAGACAGTATCTTCATGATCAGGGCATGGAATCGGTGTCCTAGTTTAAGATGAACACAGTGACTGAAAATTACTGGCTCATTTATGAAGCAGCAACGGTAATATGACCTTGTGGGTATTATTTTCAGTCACTGAGTTTTAAATCTAAAATTAGCACTCCATACCCTGTTGATCGTGATGGTGTTGTCCCTTTAAAACTATGAAAAAAGGTTGTGTATGAAATGGTCAAATGAGGGCGCAATTTAGTCAAACCACTGTTTTGTCACCAGGCTTGAATATCACTGGAACTACATGTAGTATGTACACGGTTGGCTCCATTTGTATTCAAGTATTCAGTTTGTCACTGAAAAAATGACAGAGGATTTTTTTTTCCATGTAGAAAAACTCCTCATACTCAATGATTTGGGAGGATAGAATTTTTTTTGTTTAAATTTTTTTTTATTTTTTTATAAAATGACTTTATTTAATCAGACCAGCTGCTGCAGGACATTCACCCAAACTCAGAAATAAACTTGTAAATTTCACCTGTAAAGGGGTAGCAAAGGACACAAAGTGGATTTACACCAAGACGACATTGCACTTATTCCAGTTAATAGGCAGAATGTATAAAAAGGCAGAGCTGCCAACTCTTCCGGATTCTGCGGAAGAGTTCCGTATTTGACGGTAATTTACTTACTTAAAATATATGCAAGGAGGCCTCTCCTTTTGGTGCCAAAAAGCCTAAAACCCCCGGACCCCACCCGCAAGGGCTCGCTCGCTCGGCTCGCTCGGCTCACTCGCTGCGTTCGCTTCGATTGAGTCTTTCTGATTAGAAAATTAAATCTTCCTCATTTTCAAAATCATATGTTGGCAGCTCTGAAAAGGTAGACTGATGCGTGACTTAATTGATGCCCATCTTGGGAATGATTCACAGCTGAAAGTTTTATGAAAATCAATCTCTTTCTGTAGTACCTTATGAATAAACCAGGACTGAAGCGACAACAATTCACCAAGCATTAAAACCCTCCTACACATGGAGGCCACTCCCAACCACTAAATTCTGTTCTTTAGCAACCTTCAGTACATACATGTACAAGCCTGCTGCCCTTTCCAAGTAATCTTACAAAATCAACTGTTTCCTACCCAAGGTCACTGTAAATGTTTGAACATATTAGTATGGCCTACAATGTATCAATGGGAGACCACTTTACCCTGCAATCTCAGTGGTGTGACAGTGCACAGAAGGGTAACCATAGGAGGCCACTGGCAACATCTAATGGCTTGGAGTGGCCTGAATGGGTTGTTTCAAAAATTGCACTGATTGTAGGAGGGGCTCCGACCATGCTGAACAACTGTCCAAGGAAAATGAATCTTTCCATACAAATTTGATTCATTATCTTGTAGTGCAGAATGTCTGTCTACCCCTCGGTAACGGTAAGATCTAGGGTGTCTAATGCAAGGGGGAAAAGGGTGTGGGGAGCAAAATATGAGCTTGGGATTGTCGCCAATGAATGCTCATACATGTGACCCGACCGTATGAAATGAGTCGGAAGTCGCAAATGCCTGTATTGAGATACGTACACGTAAACACGAGTCATGCGTGTGTGTTGTCGACAAATCTTTTTTTTTTTTTTTTCGAAATAAGGAGAAAAACATATTAATAAATCTACCCAACTGAAAAATCCCAGGAACATAATCGGATAATGTTCAAAATCCTGATTTTCTTTATCATGTTGAATCAAGAATGTTCCAAAATTACTCAGCAAAGGATCGTTTTGTCCCCTTTTTGGCCCTAGAATGCCCGGTCCTTGCTCTATGTTTTCAGCCACATTGACTTAAAACACCTGGTTGCTATGGAAGAATGATATAAATAAAACCACAAATCAAGCCCAGACTTAAACGTGGGATATTCCCAAGTTTTGGTTTTCTGACAGTGCAGGCCGAGGTAATGTGTTTTATGGTATAACTTCCGTATTTGTTAACGTATGAACATAAATTTGTTATCAAATGGAAGAGGAGAATATGCTCTTTCAGGACCACATACATGTAAAAACTCAATTTGTGCCGACATCACTTTAAGACTCATTTCATTGGATCCAGTCACATACATGGATGGGATAAAGATCACATCATGCTGTACAGAGGTTGCATTGAGAGAAACAAGCCTGTTTTATCACTCCTTAGAGCTTATTTACAGTGAGTGAAGGATGGGGGGGGGGGGGGGAGGTGGCGAATGTAAAAGTTCAATTGCTCGCATGGCGTGGCTGCTGATGATTCCTACATAATGTTGCATGGAATGTTTTGTGGGACGCATTTGTTTAAAGGGAGCACTTGATGCAGGTCAAGTATGTTTTAAAAGACTTAAAGCACTTGTTGGCAAAGTAGTGTCTGTCGGTAAATTCACAAGCGTGTTGGTATTTCTGAACTTCTGAACATCTGCTAAAGATTGACATGTAATTTGTCGATTCATTTGAGTTTTGTGTGGTAAGTTTACCACCCCAAAAATGTTTGTCTCCCACTCTGAAAACCGATTTACTGATTTTTACCAAAAGCGTAAAACAAAACTAAAAAATAAAAATGCCAAGTTGCATTTGGCAGTAAATTAACCAGTTGACGTCGGGAATATTAATTTTTTTCCGGTCCCCGTGCAGGTTTATTTTCAGTGAAAAATCTGAAAACATTTCTAGCCATTAATAATTTTTTTTGTCAATGAAACTAAGTTCGGACACCCAAATAAACACCTTTACTCACTGACATTTCGAGAATTAAATGGCTAGTTTTTTAATTACGGTTGTGTTTGTTCAGCACAATTAGACCATTGGCAAGCTCCGATGCAATGGCCTATTAGCGACCAGCGCCCGGTCGAAAAGACGGCATACCCGGAGAGAGATCGAAGGCCTCGTAAACAATGGATATATATAAATCCGTCTTTACAAATTCTTGGCTCGTACGTCAAAGGAACAGGTCTTGGATAAAGGGATTACTCAAAAATCAACAAAAAGAGTGAACTCGTTCAGTGTTTGCAGTGCATTTTGTCCGGGGCCACCGAACCGTGACCCCATGGACTCCAAGAAACGATTGCGTGTATACAAGTCAGCCGCCACGACGGCACGCCACGTGTGGCGTGTTGACAAGTCTCCTGGTAACACACACAAAAATCGGAATGCGTGTTTAGACGCTCTCCGATCCGCTGTACAAAAAAAAATTGCGTGTATACACGGCCTCTGAAGCGAACTGGTTAACCCTCCTACATTCAGTGCAATTTTTGACACAACCCATTCAGGCTACTCCAAGCCATTAGCTTTTGCCTCCTATGGTTACCCTTCTGTGCACTGTCATACCACTGAGATTGCAGGGTAAGGTGGTCTCCCATTGATACATTGCAGGCCATACTATTATGTAAGATTTTGTAAGACTACTTGGAAAGGACAGCAGGCTTGTGTGTACTACAGGTTGGTGAAAAACATGGATCGGAGTGGCCTCCATGTGTAGGAGGGTTCAGTGCACATATGTGGACACATTTTATGTACAAATATAATTGTACACATGTGTATAATGTACAATTGTTCTGTACGTATTACGTTAGTGTACCTGTACAAAGAAGTAATTATGTACATATATTGATCCTTTCTTTTTACGTTAAAATAAAAAAAAAACCTGCCAGTTGCATTTGGCTTAAATTCATTCGTTACATGCACGTAATTGATAGTGCATTATAATGTTGCTTGTGCTACATGTATGTATATAAGTGTACATACATGTAGCTGTTGATCGTAATCTTGATTTGGTAGATTGATCAGTTCCATAATGGCTCTGATGAAACACTGTCAAGCCTGGCGCCATTTCAGTAAGTACATGTAGCTATCTCCAACAGGTCGCTGTTTATGGTGTGTTGCCATATTCATACATACGTGTACATGTAACTGTTACCAGGGGAAAAGGTTTCGGCAATAATTCGTTTTTTTTAAACAAAACGGCAGTGGAAAACCCTGTTTTTCAGGTAGAAAATCAAACTCAGTAGTCCAGAAAGGTGTTCCAAAACATGGGAAAGGGGTATGATATTTGGAAGAAGGTGGATCAGAGGATGGAGTGCAACAGCAAGCATTTCTGATTTATATATAAAAATTATCTTAATATTTAATCATTCAAGCGACATGATATCAAGGCTGCAAATGTTTGTACATATTACGAACCATAAAATGGCGCTTTGGAATGTCCTGAACTCGGAGTCTAAATACGTTCTCACTGCTAGAGGGCTAGGATTTGCGAATATCTCAGGAAAAACACTCAATGTACACTGTACATGTACAAACTGGTAGAATGTATTTGTGTTGCATAATATGTGTGTGTGTGAGGAACACGATTGTGACGTGTGTCACAAAGATGAAATACCCCATATACATGTACATGTATGTATGTATATGTATGTTATGTATGTACATGTACATGTACATGTATGTACACAAAAAATCCAGTATACCCTTTTGGTAAAATGTCTGTCACTAAATGATTCCATACTTTATAAGAATCACTATGTACATATAAATCAACCTGAGTTAACCCTCCTGCAATCAGTGCAATTTTTGAAACAACCCATTCAGGCCACTCCAAGCCATTAGCTGTTGCCAGTGGCCTCCTATGGTTACCCTTACGTGCACTGTCACACCACTGAGATTGCAGGGTAAAGTGGTCTCCCATTGATACATTGTAGGCCATACTAATATGTTCAAACATTTACAGTGGCATTGGGTGGCACACAGTTGATTTTGTAAGATTACTTGGAAAGGACAGCAGGCTTGTACATGTATGTACTGAAGGTTGCTCAAGAACAGAATTTTGTGGATCGGATCAGTGGCCTCCATGTGTAGGAGGGTTTTAATTTAAGTTTTTTTTTTCCCCATTGTGCCGTTAACACAAAATAGTAATAAAAGCATTCAGATTGTTGGTATTCATTCCTATTAGGCTTGGCATTTTCCGTTTAATTTGTGTTTTGGCACAGACCATGTAAACGTGTATAAAATGAATATTGCTATCACTAATAAATCCCATGATGCAGACGGATTGTCCATTTTTAGTACGGAAAATAATCCAAAATAAGGCAATACAGATTAAAAAAAAAAAAGGTATAAGAATTCTAAGCTTGGCACAAAACATCCACCGAAATTTCTGGTTGTATTAAAATTAGAAACAAATTATCGGTTGAACTTCCTAGGAATCATTATATAGGCCTACGTGTACAGTGGCCCACTGGTCGCACTTAAAATAACACGTGAAATAAAAAAGACCAGCTAAATATCGTGGAAATGGAAGGTTCCATTTTTTAAATGTAGGATTTGTTTACATGGTTTGTGGATTTGTTTACATGGTTTGTGGATTTGAAAACGTTTAGTGAATTTATTTTCGTGTGCACGTGTAAACATCCCAACCCTAATTCCAATGTGGAATTCTAACACCTTCGGATGACAAATTCATTTTTGGAAATAATTTCACAAATTTTACCAAAATAATAACATCCGAGACAAAACATTTTTCAAAGGATGTTTGATACCATCACCAACCTTAAACGAAGAAAGTACAACTGATTATTGAACTGATGTTTTTTTGAGATTACCAATAGTGTATGGTGGCTTTCAGTATAGCTTTGACAATTTTAACTACATTTACATGTGTACTACTGCATTAAATGTTTTCTAGCTATCAATTTTTTTTAAAGTCTCTCACAATTTATGCAATCCAATCTCCAGCTATTTAAGCTGGAAATGTTTCTTCCCGTAACCCTAACCTTCTCAAATCCTCCCAAATCCTCCCAAATCCTCTTTGATAAAGTAAAGGATTCAGTGAAGGATTGAGGTTACATGCTACATGCTCTTTGCTAAAGTGAAGGATTTTGGAGGATTGAGGTAATTAGGCATACTTTCCTTTACATGGTACATATACATCCATGTTTGTTGTAGTGATTGCAAGGTCAGTGCTTGGGTCAGTGGACACTGTTTATTGCTCCATGCATGCAGGGAGGGTCCCTGGCCATGTACATGTATCACAGATTAGAAACACATGTGTGCATACATGTCATGTGCTTGCTTTACGGAGTGTCGTGGCCGAGCGGTCTAGCGCACTGAACTTAAGTTCTGGTATTGCCAGCAGCAGGGTGTGAGTTCGAGCCCCGGTCGTGACACTTGTGTCCTTGAGCAAGGTACTTAACCATAATTGCTTCGTCCTTCGGATGGGACATAAAGCCGTAGGTCCCGTGTGTTGTGTAATGCACGTAAAAAAATGCGCCTTGAGCACCACTTAGTTGGTGGATACGTGCGCCATATAAGTCCACATTATTATTATTATTATTATTATTTACTACTGATGGATTTTGGAGGATTCAGGTTATGTGTAAGCAAATGGGCCTAGGGAGTTAGGAAGGATTCAGGTTATGTGTAAGCAAATGGGCCTAGGAGTTAGGAATGATTCAGGTTATGTGTAAATGGGCCTAGGGAGGTTAGAGGATTCAGGTTATGTGTAAATGGGCCTAGGGATTATGTGTAAGCAAATGGGTAGGTAAGCAAATGGGCCTAGGGAGTTAGGAATGATTCAGGTTATGTGTAAGCAAATGGGCCTAGGGAGTTAGGAAGGATTCAGGTTATGTGTAAGCAAATGGGCCTAGGGAGTTAGGAAGGATTCAGGTTATGTGTAAGCAAATGGGCCTAGGGAGTTAGGAAGGATTCAGGTTATGTGTAAGCAAATGGGCCTAGGGAGTTAGGAAGGATTCAGGTTATGTGTAAGCAAATGGGCCTAGGGAGTTAGGAAGGATTCAGGTTATGTGTAAGCAAATGGGCCTAGGGAGTTAGGAAGGATTCAGGTTATGTGTAAGCAAATGGGCCTAGGGAGTTAGGAAGGATTCAGGTTATGTGTAAGCAAATGGGCCTAGGGAGTTAGGAAGGATTCAGGTTATGTGTAAGCAAATGGGCCTAGGGAGTTAGGAAGGATTCAGGTTATGTGTAAGCAAATGGGCCTAGGGAGTTAGGAAGGATTCAGGTTATGTGTAAGCAAATGGGCCTAGGGAGTTAGGAAGGATTCAGGTTATGTGTAAGCAAATGGGCCTAGGGAGTTAGGAAGGATTCAGGTTATGTGTAAGCAAATGGGCCTAGGGAGTTAGGAAGGATTCAGGTTATGTGTAAGCAAATGGGCCTAGGGAGTTAGGAAGGATTCAGGTTATGTGTAAGCAAATGGGCCTAGGGAGTTAGGAAGGATTCAGGTTATGTGTAAGCAAATGGGCCTAGGGAGTTAGGAAGGATTCAGGTTATGTGTAAGCAAATGGGCCTAGGGAGTTAGGAAGGATTCAGGTTATGTGTAAGCAAATGGGCCTAGGGAGTTAGGAAGGATTCAGGTTATGTGTAAGCAAATGGGCCTAGGGAGTTAGGAAGGATTCAGGTTATGTGTAAGCAAATGGGCCTAGGGAGTTAGGAAGGATTCAGGTTATGTGTAAGCAAATGGGCCTAGGGAGTTAGGAAGGATTCAGGTTATGTGTAAGCAAATGGGCCTAGGGAGTTAGGAAGGATTCAGGTTATGTGTAAGCAAATGGGCCTAGGGAGTTAGGAAGGATTCAGGTTATGTGTAAGCAAATGGGCCTAGGGAGTTAGGAAGGATTCAGGTTATGTGTAAGCAAATGGGCCTAGGGAGTTAGGAAGGATTCAGGTTATGTGTAAGCAAATGGGCCTAGGGAGTTAGGAAGGATTCAGGTTATGTGTAAGCAAATGGGCCTAGGGAGTTAGGAAGGATTCAGGTTATGTGTAAGCAAATGGGCCGAGGGAGTTAGGGTTAAAGGTTTTCTAGCTATCAATTTTTGTTAAAGTCTCTCACAGTTTAATGCAATCCAATCTACAGCTACATGTATTTAAGCTGGAAATATTTGTTTCCTTAATGCCACAAGTCACACCGTGAGTTTTGTGAGTCACGAATGACATCAACTGAAAACGGTGATCTGCATTTTCAGCGTTCAGTTGTACATGAGTGAAGAATCCTTGATATAATGTATAAATTGGAGAAAGGATATATAAAGAATATATGACATAAAACACAATAAAGGGTGCCACTTTCCTACCGTCACGTTAGCAGTTTTTCTAATGGTTGTAATTTTTTGTTTAATATCTGAAACCACCCAAAAAGAATTTCAACATTTGAATAGACATGCATGCTTATCCTAAAGATAATTTGAGTTGATTATTACTATTATTTTTTTAATTACCCTAAAATTTCCATCAACAAATGGACGGAAAAGTGAGGTAACTTTTTCCGTCCAATTTTTATTGAAATTTGAGGGTAAAAAATAAATAAAAAAATTTAAAAATAAAATAAATCAACTCAAATTAGTTATAGTATAAGCCTGCATGGCCATTCACATGTTGAAACACTTTTTGGTCGGTTTCAGGTACTTAAAAATAAATAACAACCATTGGAAAAACTGCTAACGTGACGGATGCAAAGTGGCCCCCTAATTTTGAGAAAGAATCTTGGGTCAAATGGTACGTAAGCCCTCTGACTACTGTAGTTGCAGTAAAACTGCAGTTCCTCTTTGGTTGGTATGCAGGTAATTGCAACCGCTAACACTTAAGTAAAACTTGTAGCTTTGCATGGTGAGGATGATAAGTAAGACTAACACTTAATTTAAATTGGATACATGTCACGTACATACATTGCAAGCGTACGTGAATATTGTTCTTACTGTTCTTATTCAATCAGGAATTATCATCTCAAGAGACTGGTGGGGGAAAGAAATGTTAAGTGGTTGAGCTAACCATTTAATTATAACCCTCCCTACTATAGCTGAACTTTAGTGGCAAGTAGCTATAGTGGTCAAAACCAGTCAACTGACTGTTTTGACTGTTGACCCAAATGTGCACACAGGGGCATTTTTGGACTGGTTTTTACTGTCATTTTGACCACCCTCAACAATACAAGACGGTGCTTTCACCAGTCAAAATTGGTCGACTTGTTTTGACCTGTAAACGTACTTAAGGTTTGACAGTGTTGGACTTTTAAGTGCACTTGATATACCTTGGCAAGTACATCAACATTTTGACTGATTTTGACCCTTGCAGTTGCAGTCATAGGAAGGTACAGTGTACTTAGGATCAACGTGTATCACATGTTTAGCCATTTTTGTCTGTATGGGTCATGTTTGCAACGAATCGGACCCCATATTTATAGCCAAGAATCTGCCATGATTTTGGGACAAGCAAATGAACATTCTTACGTATCCCGGTGTCAGAAGTATGTATGCATGAAGTGCTTCTGCACTTATACTCAGAAAATAATACGCATTATAATGCTGTTCATCTCACAATACGGTGGCAGTGTTTACCTTTGACCCTGCGTGCAAACAGCCTGCACGACTATGTCAAGTGGTCCCCACTTAACACCTGTCCACAAATTTGATGTGGCATTCTGACAAACTGTATTGTTTGTATTTTTCCCTTGTCAAATATTAATTTCTGGTTATTTTGGAGCTCTTTACAATTATTACTACTAGTCATCCTTATCAGCTGAAACTCAGCTTTCATGATAACCCTCCTACAATCGGTGCAATTTTTGAAACAACCTATTCAGGCCACTCCAAGCCATTAGCTGTTGTCAGTGGCCTCCTATGGTTACCTTTTTGTGCACTGTCACACCACTGAGATTGCAGGGTAAGGTGGTCTCCCATTGATACATGTACATTGCAGGCCATACTAATATGTTCAAACATTTACAGTGGCCTTGGATAGCACACAGTTGATTTTGTAAGATTACTTGGAAAGGACAGCAGGCTTGTACATGTATCTACTGAAAGTTGCTAAAGAACAGAATTTTGTGGATCGGAGTGGCCTCCATGTGTAGGAGGGAACAGATGGTCCACACTTGAGTAACTACATATTTCATATGCAATTTGACAATTTCATTTTCAGAAACACTTTTGAAGTCTGTTATGAAGTATCTCGTATGAAAGCAAGGGAAAAGACTTGTCACTAAATGCCAAGCGTTCTGCAATCAAATAAAACAAAAATGTACTTAATTTGAGCTGAGGGTTGTGTAGAAATGGTTAAGGTGTACTTTTCCCAACCTTTCACCCTTTGTGACCTGGGTTCAGATTCATCCCACTCAAGTGTTGTATTACATGTACAGTCCATACCTCTCTCTCGATGGGGTGTGTTTTTGCATGACCAGAGACTTGTTTCTCTTACGTAGGTCATCCAGTGAGTAATGTAATGAGATGTAAATTCTCACAGGTTGGTTTCTGTACACAGGTTGGTTTCTGTATATACACACTTTACCAATGGTGTACAATTCCTTTACTTGATCTGTTTTGAAATGGCAAAGTGTTCAAATGCATTTATTTATTTTTCGGTTTTCATTTCAAAATATATTTCAAGATATGCATCCCACAGGTTTTTGTTGCTATTTCACCAATTTGTTGCTATGTATTTCACCATTTTTTAAATCTGAAAATATATATTTTCCCGAAAGAAAGGTACTAACAAATAGTTTAAATTTAAATATTTCTAAAAATAAATAGGCCTAGAGAATTAGCTGTTGCAAACTGCTTACCAAACTTAAAGGACTGTAGTATGCATGTAAATGCAAAATACGTAGTAGTTATTGGCCTTACGTTTCAAACCTAGCAGGTTCTTTCTCAAAGGCAAAACAAATCATTTCTAATTTCTAAAAAAAAATCTAAAAATAATTATAAACAGAATTTTCTTCGGGATTTTTTTCAATCTGAAAATTGTCAGTTTAAAGGAAAGGAATAATAACGTGAGTGTGCTGAACTCTCTTTGAGTGAATTGATAAACCTCAAATAACCAATCTGTGAAAGTAGTGACGATGCAATAAGATTCTTGTATTCATTCTGACTTGGAATTTAGGAAAGATTACTCTTTCTTAAATTTGAAGTGGAATTTATTTTACTTGTCATAAAAGTGACAGCACCATCAGACAAAATTATTTCTAGAGAAGATTGATACCATCATCAGCTTGACACCAAGTAAGTTTCATATTACAATTTGATCATATGGTTATTTTTGAATTGCCAATCCTATGCTTTATCTTATTAAAGTGATTGATAGAACCCAAAATTTCATCACTGAGAATGTCAAAAAATGTGGTTCATGACTCGCCATTCTATAGCTCATTAAGTTCACTGTTTATGATCCCCATGATGTAATTCCTCTTTGCTAAGGTTTTTATTTTAATTTTATGAATCACGCATTTGGGAACCTCCCTACCATTCGAAATGAATCCTTCCATGCCGTTATTGTATGCCTGAGCTAACTCATTGATGAATTGATACGGAGACAATTATTAATGTTCAGTCTTGACCAACAGAGGGCGACATTTGAGGTGTCTGTTGAGTTTGCCTCTATCATCATGATGATTTGAGATGCTCAAAAATTACATCATGAATGACCAATAGAGGGGGCTGCTTACAGTAGGTTAAATCAGTGTAGGCATGTTAATGTTGAGGATCTCATCATACATGTTGTATGTGATGTGTTCTACTGAATCAGACACATTTGGGCACATCAAAATTGAGTAACATGTAGATATTGATAATAAAAGTAGAAATCTTCAGCTTTACAATGATACATGTAGCTTTCTTATTTTAATTGGACGTGCAAAGGCGGAATTACGTAATTTTTAAATTTGTCTTTATGTAAACTCAAAACGGAGTTACATGTATTGATCTTTATCCCTAACCATCCCAAATCCTGCAAAATCCTCAAAGATCCTCCAAGGGGCACTTTTTGGTGAAAATACAGCACTGTTGGAAACTGGTACTTTCACCTCTTCAAATGGGACAAAATTACTACCTGGCAAGGACTAAGGAGTACAAGCCATAAGTGCTGAATATGAAAGATCAACGAAAATGAATGGTGCATTTTGAAGATAAGGGCATGTTTCCAAAAGTGCACTGATGGATTTTGGAGGATTCAGGAAGGTTCCTAGCCAGAATACCTAGGGGGTTAGGGTTAAAGTTTAAAGTTTCATTTGGTATAATTTAAGTAATTAACTTCTTACAAAGGTTCTTCATTTGCCATAGCAGTGGGCATTACAGAAAAAATAATATTGCCTGCTTTATTAAGGGTTTTTGGCTATTTCTCAGTTCTGGGCTCTGCCCAATTCCATCTGATTTTGGTAGAACATGTGTTTTTGACAATTTTTCTGGCAATTTTTGTGAAAATTAAGTTTTTCATCTGAACATTGATAGATTCCTTTTAAAAAGTAAAAACAAATACTTTGAAATGAAATACTTCAGAACAGAATTGTCAGAAGCTTGATATAACAATAATTGCAGCCTCAATGAATTTACGACGGGAGCCAACATAAATAAATTTTGGGACTTATTTACTGTAAAACGTTGCCCAACTCACGAGTATTTAGAAAAAAATGTGTCATTGAAAAGCATTTGTTCTGATTAAAATGAAGAATTGCCGGTAAAATGTAGAGTCTTGTTACAAATATTAACCCTCCTACAATCAGTGCAATTTTTGAAACGACCCATTCAGGCCACTCCAAGCCATTAGCTGTTGCCAGTGGCCTCCTATGGTTACCCTTCTGTGCACTGTCACACCACTGAGATTGCAGGGTAAAGTGGTCTCCCATCAATACAATGCAGGCCATACTAATATGTTCAAACATTTACAGTGGCCTTGGGTGGCAGACAGTTGATTTTGTAAGATTACTTGGAAAGGACAGCAGGCTTGTACATGTATGTACTGAAGGTTGCTCAAGAGCAGAATTTAGTGGTTGGGAGTGGCTTCAATGTGTAGGAGGGTTAAAACAAAATTATTTTCCAGCATTTGATGTTAATAACTAGTACACTTGTGAAAAAATAATTCAGTCGCTTCATTGGCTTTGATCTTTTAAAAAACTGAATTATGTCTAACTAGACGCCATCAGAAAGAGCAAATATGTAAAAAGACAGCGAGAACAAATGAAAAAACACATTATTTCACTCCTTTGCAAATTAATTCCAATGCCGTATATGTTTTTTTCTTTTGTTCAGGAAAGATGACAAAGATCACGACAAGAAGAAAGACCATGAAAAGAAGAAGAAATACAAGACCAAGACAGAAGTAAGGTTTGGGGGATATTTGAGGGAAAGAAAACCAGCGGTGGACTTTAGCTACATGTAACATGGTGGGGATCAATGGCCTGCTTAAGGGCCCCTGAATATTGTTGGATTCTACATTGTACATGCTCTCTGCAATACGACAATCTTCAGGGACAAGTTTGTGAAGTGTTCTGGCTCATGATGTGTGTTTATTAGCTTTAAATGTCTCAACTCAACTGAGGATGCTATTTTTATTTGTATTTTACTTATTTGTATTAAATTTGTTTATTAATTTTTTTAAAATTTATTTATTAATTTTTTTTGTGGGGTGAGGTGAGTGGCTGGAACACTTATTTATTTTTTGAAAAAAATGTTGGGGGGCGTGGCCCCTTTTAGCCCTCCTGGATCCACACTTGAGCCCCCACAATTTTCTTTTGTGCAAACAAAGGGTTAACGTCAGTCTTGGTGTAAGGTCATCTCAGGTCTTTTAGAAGCCTCAAGATTACAGACTCTGTGATGAACAGCCTCACACCCTTCAAGGGATGGTACAACATTGGTGATTATTAGATTATCATACTACATGTATAAATTGTTATCTAAAAGCTGACATGTACATATACTTGGTGTGAAGTTGATACAAGTGCTAATGTATCAAATCATCCTGAGATAGAAGAAATGCTTTTATTTTAGAGGGGAACAAACTAACAGTTTTTTTTTCAAAAAGTGTGCATCCGACAACTTTTAAACGTAGGTTTTTGTAGTTTTCTAAATAAACATGAGCACCTACTGTGATCAAACTTGCTTAAAACCCTAACCCCTCTTCCTCAATCCATCAAAATCCAACACCATGCAGTAACACTACCACCCAACTGTTGGACTGAGATGGAATTGGGACACCCTGCCCCCATGCAAAGTATCCCTGCCTGGGCTATACAGTACTGAATCCATCAAAATCCAACACAACCAGCTGTTGGAGTTTGATGGTTTTGGGTTTGGGATTGTTAGGGTAAGTCTTATGTTTTTTTCTCAAAAAACTGATGGGTTGAAACTAGCATTTCTAAATACCAACGTTTGTAACTTTCCCTTTAAGAATAGAGAAGATTTGCCAAACTCTATGATTATCGAGTCATGTTGATAGAAGCATGAAGTGTGATAATAGTGAGGAATTCAAAGGTCCAAGGAGATAACATTTACAACCCACGCATCCTCAGAGAAAGGTTAATTCCCTTTTCCAGGTGGTTCAAATGTACCGTGTATCGATGTCGAATGAGCAATGTGTAAAAAAAAAACCCCATAAAAACATGCAATGTAAGCCTGTGGCTTTCTCTGTATGCTATTTTTTCTCGAGCTAGTGGACAGATTCCCATTAATGTGGATAATCGGTGTGCAGAAATCTGGCTTTCCCCCTTAACCGGTGAGATGAGGCGGAGTAGACAATCTTTGGTTGGAAGCAGCCGTCGCTGGGGCAGAACCAAGGTGGCAACAAGGGGACACAGGGTAAAGGGGCGTGGACATACTGCAACCAAGAGGGGGGGGGTTGAAAACTCCTGTCTCCTTGGATCCACCAATGAAGTCCAATTGATCAAGTCTTCCCTTTGTCCATGTAATCTTTGTATTAAAGGGACAATATTGTCACGATCAGAGCAGACTTTCAACAGGGCATGGAATCGGTGTCCTACACGTACTATGTAGTTTAAGATGAACACAGGGACTGATAATTACTGGCTCATTTATGCAGCACCAATGGTAATATGACCTTATCATGTGGGGTATTATTTTCAGTCACTGAGTTAATCGAAAAACTAGCACTCCGATTCCATGCCCTGATGATCGTGACGATATTGTCTCTTAGACACTCAAAATTTGTATGTCTCTCTTAACCCATTGACTTTGTGCAGTGCACTCAAATACATGCAAGCACATGTGGCTGTGATAAGGAGGTCAAACCAAAACCAATCAAAGACACTCAAAATTTGTATGTAACTCCCAACCCATTGACTTTGTGCAGTGCACTCAAATAAATCAGTACATACACAGCTCTGTGTGACTCTGTGGTTTGACCTACCAATTGACAATGCAACCAAAAATACTCAAGTGACTGTCTGTGAGTGCCGTGCTGACTGGGCCAAATTTCAGCCTGGGCATAGGAGGGTTAATGACGTCACAATTTGCTTTGCGTCTCCATGGCGTATTAAATCGGGCTTTAATCCACGTAGAGTAATAGTGACGTGTTTTTACCTGACTGCTTTCTAAGCTCATCTCGGTCACTGAGTAATCGTGGCCAGGTTTTGATCCTATCATACTTGTAGCTAAAATTTATTATTAAAAGCAAATCACGCAAGCTACATGTAAGTGTTAAATATGAACATGAACATACCGTACCATGTATCTGTAGAATTTCGGAACTTTATTTAATATGGGGCCATGGGGGGGGGGGGGGGGGTGGAGCACATACCTCTCTGTTCAAGCTGTTTTTGTTTACACATTAACCCTAACCACCCCAAATCCTGCAAAATCCTCCAAGGGGCACTTTTGGGGGAAAAATTCAGTACTGTTGGAAACTGGTACTTTTACCTCTTCAAATGGGACAAAATTACTACCTGGCAAGAAGTATAGGCCATAAGTGCTGAATAGGAAAGATCAACGAAAATGCATTGTGCATCTTGAAGATAAGGGCATGTTTCCAAAAGTGCACTGATGGATTTTGGAGGATTCAGGAAGGTTCCTAGCCAGAATACCTTGGGGGTTAGGGTTAAAAAGTTAAAAATGAAGAAATACAATGGATGAACAAAATGTGCAACCTCTTCCCCTCCTGCATGGCAAAAGAAGATTGAAAATGCTCACCCACCCCTTCCCCCCCCCCTCCCCCTCACTCCTTCATGGCAATTATCTGGTTAATTGATTCAGGGGGCATGCTCCCCGTAGTATTTCCTTCCTCCCTCCATGGGTACGTGATCAGTAGCTTTATTCAGTCCAATCTATATACTCGTAATAATAACACAGACGTGTACACTGTATACACTGTGTGATTAGTTGGTCCTGGGAGACAAGCTACTGTGTCTGTACCTGTCTGTAGTAGCTTAAACACAGTGCTTTTGTTGGGCACAATTGGTGATTGGATGATATCAGGCACTTGAGTGTGCATTTCATAGGACAATGACTGGATTAGTGTGTAACACGTATATATACATTTGTGCAAACAACTTACAATCGGCCTGTATCTTATAGACCATGTCACACATGTTTATATTAGGAGCTTCCTGTGTCAGTAACATGGGATCTTTTTATTAACTTATTATTTTTTTTTTTAATTTATCTTTATTGTCATCTCCACATACATGTACATGTACACTAATATTGTATTAAAAACAAATACTGATGAATGAGATTTGGGATAAAATTATGACACGGATAACAATATAGCTGATGCCTGCCACAGTTTGGTTCCTACATAAGGCTGCCTGCCATAAATGACATCATTGTAGCTTTTGCCTGCCAGTTTGACAGGGAACAAAATTCCTGCAGACATCTCATCAAAATGTGAGCGTTTGTGGTGGCAGCCATTGAAAACAATGCTGTGGGTTGTAAGGCTGCCTGCCATAAATGACATCATTAATAATAATAATAATATAAAGATTTGTAGCTCGCACATATCCACCCTGCTGGGCGCTCAAGGCGCGGAAACAAAGAAAAAACATGAATACAAACAATATACAATGATAGATAGCATATAGGTAAAAATTATGTACTGAGATACATGTACACTACAATGCAATTACAAATATATATCATCTTTGAAGAATTGTGACATAAGATGAGTTTTAAGCATCGACTTAAATCTAGTTATACTATGACAAGATTTGAGTTTAGTTGGAAGATGATTCCAGAGTCTCGGAGCTGCGACAGAAAAAGACCTATCACCCCAGTTCCGTTTTGAAGTTGGTTCCTTTAGGAGTAACATGTTCCTGGAGCGCAAATTGCGTGATGGAGTGTAGACTTTAAGCAGTTCAGAAATATAAATTGGAGCAATGTTATTAAAAGATTTGTGAACAAAAACAATTCTCTGTGAAACAGGAAGCCAGTGCAGTTCTTTCAAGATTGGCGTGATATGGCATGACTTTCTGGACAGTCACAACACGAGCTGCTGTGTTTTGTATGAAGACGAAATATTTGATTCTGTTGTGTTTGCCTGCCACAGTTTGATAGAGGGTGCTCTTGTAAACAAATGATGTCATCATCATGTGTCACATGACCATCTACACTGAGCCAAAAAAGAAACTTATAAAATTTTAACAGATCACCAAATAAAATTCTGTGCATGAAAATGTACCAAATTTGGATACAATATTACTGCAATGTATTGCTTCAAATGGCAGTCAATAACCAATTGTTTGCTTCAATGACACAAGAGAAATGTGCACTGACCCAAAGGACTTGCTGTTCCACATGTCACATTCTTCAGCTGCAGCCCTGTACACACATGCATGTTAGCCTTGGCATATCTGTTTCATTAGCAATACTCAGAAGGACTAGAGCAACCCTGTATGAAGACTTGCAATCATGCAGGTAAGGGGTGCAAATCCCTTTACAAAATCTTTTGTTTCATCATTGACATGCATGTGTGTACAGGGCTGCAGCTGAATAATGTGACATGTGGAACAGCAAGTCCTTTGGGTCAGTGCACATTTCTCTTGTGTCATTGAAGCAAACAATTGGTTATTGACTGCCATTTGAAGCAATACATTGCAGTAATATTATATCCAAATTTGGTACATTTTCATGCACAGAATTTTATTTGGTGATCTGTTAAAATTTTATAAGTTTCTTTTTTGGCTCAGTGTATATTAAATTGAAGGTACCACAGTTTTAAGGACCTTATAACTTAATTACTGAATTACAGTGTTTTGCGAATGCTAATATGATATAAAGAAAAGACACAGGTGCCAATCATATTATGAGCAAATATAACTAAAATAAATATGCACATTTTCCAAGAAGTTGTCAGTACCTTCATTTCAGAGGAAAACCAACTAACATTGTACAAAATGTTGTCAGATGACAGCTGTTTGTTTTTGTAATTTTGTGAATGCCTTTTTCGCCACTACGCATTGAGCTGGAAACGTTCACAGGTTTCTTTTCTTTAAAAAAAAATGTAAATCTTGATTCAAAGAAAAGTAAGCCTGCATCTTACTCAAAGAATTGGGTTTGCCAACATACATTGTCTTTGAGTTCTTTCGGGTACACCATGTAATGATCTCTTTTTGGAAAAAGTGATGGCTCTGAGAAGAGCCGGTTGGTTTGTTCTCATCAGAGCCATCACTTTTTCCAAAAAGAGATTACATGGTGTACCCAAAAGAACTCAAAAACATCTTTCTCCACCATGCAAAGCCTGAAATCCTACAACATACAATGTACATGGACACGTATCCAACATGTTGTACCTTCCCTTTAATAATGTGTATTTTTTGGAATGACCTTTTTACGGTCCTGTGATAACCTGACCTTTCGCTACTGCCCTCAGCCGTGATCATTCAGTGTACGGGTCCGTGTTGTCAACAATTCAGCATTTCCCCTTGGCCTAGCTTGATGTTGGACATGGTTCTAACGCTCAAGGAGATCGCCTTTGAAGTGTTCAGCGGGGAGTGGATGTGCCGAGAGCTTAAATCTTCTAATCCTATTTGTCCGTGAATTCAGTAGACATTCCGGTCCTCATATTGTCTCCGTTTCTCAAAAGGTTTTTTTGTTGATGTCGCCATCACTTGAAGTCTGTTCTGCGAATCTCTGTATCAGAGTATAATATAGGGCTCACTTGGACTTCATGTTTTTGAATATTGATTTGTTCACGCTTGGGTGGAACATGTTTCTGCATACATGTATCTTGCCATTTAGAAATTGAAATATTGAAACTAGCAACCCCCCCCCCCCCTGCAAAAAAAAAAAAAAAATTTAAAATCAAAATTAAACAATTGTAAAAATATCTCTGTATGTACAGGTGATAAGGTATTGTGGAGGATATTCAGATAGTTTCAGTATTCTGTACAGGGATGTTTACACAAGAGTAATAAATTTATTGAAACACATGTTAACATTGTCCAAGTACATGTACGCGTACAATTTACGCACATGTACGTTTAGCTTTAAGTGAAAATTTAAAATCTAGGGGAATCTAATTTGTGGTTGCATTTTTAACCTGGAACATATGGAAATGGAAAGGAAAATCCAGTTTTTATGCAGTTTAAAAATCTTGTTAGGAACACTTAAATTTACGGATTCAGTTTGAACGTATTTGAATGTTCGTCTGGTAATTATATTAGTATTTTTTATTGGGTAATGATTTACACGCAGCAATAAGATTGCAATAAATATGAAGCAAATTAAATCTTGTTACTGCGAGAATTTGAACTTTATTTTTCCCTGCCGCTATTAATCCCCATGCATCTCAAAAACAGAAACAGCTGGCCGTGTCGAGGTACGTGTCAGGGATTGCTATTAATAAACCGTATCATACGGCCATAAATCCCACATTATTTCCACATGCATGGCTCATAAGTTTATTACATGCGAGATGGTATGAAAGCCATCGGGGGAAGAGCCGGAGCCAAGCCAGTTCAGAGAGAAGGACCAGGCAGCACTGCCCAGGGCTCACAAGCCAGGTATATCTAATACGATAAGCCGTTCCTTAACATTCCTTCACTCGCTTTGGAGAGCTGTGATGTTCCTTTTCTCGACTTTAGACGGAGGTACAGGCAAACAAGGTCGGGGGGCCGGGCAGGGCGTGATTCGATGATGAAGGTAGATAATTGGCTCTCCGTTCAAAAGTTCACCAGAGTGGAGAGACGGAGGGAGGTGGCCATCTTTAGGGAGAAGTGAGATTGGAATGCGACGCGATGTTTTTTTTTTCTTGAGGTGGGAGGAGGATGTTCATGTTTGATAGTTTAGAGTAATGGAGTATGATGATAAGACTCGATAATGATGATGATGATGTTGTTGCTACTAGATTTCATTTCCTGCATCCATACTTGATCCTATTGACTGTGTGAACCACCGCTATTGATTGGTCTGAGTCGATGACGACTTGGGGATTGCGTTTGAAAAAGGTCACTGGAAGAAAACATGGTAAGAGATATACAGCTCTTCTGATCCATTTTCAGAAGTGAATTTTCAGATGAGCAGAGTGCATCCCTGTTTGTAGTTGATGAGGCCTGGAGAGGTTCACTGTTGGTGCTTTTGGTATTAATTAATACACACTTTAGTGAATGTTGTGCACCAAGGATGTGCGTGGTAATTGATGATTTGCGTACATGATTCGCAAAAGTTGAACACATTTCAACTGGTGTGAATCATTCATCGTGAGTTAATGACAATATAAAAATGTGCTTTGCATTCGTGTTCTCATGAAGTGTGACCTAGCCTTTTTGCACTAAATGTATACTGACAAGTTTTGGCTTACCCAAAATTGTCAGTGCAATTTACGTACAGTGTGTCCCTTCGTGGAGTGTCGTGGCCGAGCGGTCTAGCTTAATGGACTCAAGTTCTGGTGTTAGCAGCAGAATGTGGGTTCGAATCCCGGCCATGACACTTGTGTCCTTGAGCAAGACACTTAACCATAATTGCTTCTCTCCACCCAGGGGTTAAATGGGTACCTGTGAGGGCAGAGTTGGTTGATTAGCCCTATATGCGCTGTAATGGCAGCAATTGAGCTGTATATACTCCCCAGGGAGCTGAGATGGTTTCAGGAATGATTTATGAGCCTTATGAGCCTTATGAGCAGGGGTAATATATACATGTAATGTGCCTTGAGCACCACTCAGTTGGTGGATACGTGCGCTATATAAGTCCACACATTATTATTATTATTATTATTATTATTACAAGCCTACGGGGAAGTACCATGCGAACTACACTTACATGTACATGTACGCAACATTCACTAAAGTGTGTATTGGTCCCTTCAGAGGAGGCTGTAAGGGCGCAATTTTATGATATGGTTGATGGACTTTGCGAGTCTCGACTGGATGGTTGTCTCAAACTCGTGTGCATCCTCTTCGTAAAGGAGATGCATCATATGTGTTTCCACTTGTGGCCCCCAAGGCAAAACAAAAAAAGACGCTTAGAGATTCTTTACAGAACATGTTTTTCAAGATTTCAGTGCGATTGTATCGCTGAAATGGTAGCCATTAGTAAGAATCCAATCTTTTGCAAAGCATATAAATCACGATCAACTTTATGATTTCATCTGTGATTCTAAAAAGGAAAGGTGGGCGTGAAGGAGGCGTGGCTTATGTTGAAATGACGTCACACTTTAGCTTGGGCGATAACACGATAATATCGAATATCGCGATTACAAAGTTATCGAGATACCGGAAAGTCGCTATTAAAAAAAAAAATATCGCGATTAAGAAAAATGCCATTGTGAGTCGAGTCAGAAATTCCATGGAAATGAAATTAGGACACAGTCTTTTCAGCTTTCGGAAGTGAGAAACAAAAGCGAACTACTTTAGAAGTACATACACGCTATGCAAATGAATTTGTGATTTATTGTGACGCTTGTAGAAAGGTACATGTACATACCTGGGGTTATTGGCTCTAAAGCAATTATGCGTGAATGAAAAACAAATAATCGCGATATTATCGAAAATCGCGATATATGTCCAGTCGATATCGCCCAAGCCTAGTCACACTTACAAGAACGGATATCAAACTCGAAAAAACATTCACTTGACAATAACATGCACTTTGCCTAATGCACCATAATTGTACAGTGAGCGTTGGTGTCATGACTGCGATAAAGACAGTGATTAAACGATTGACTGAACATCACTTCGGAGTGCCATCTTCATTGGCAGAGAGGATCTTCATTTGAGATCAGCCTTCTCTGCTATTTTATGTTTTTGCTCTTTTGATTTGTTCCCCAAGACCCTCGTCCGTTACTAATTGTTTTTCTGGTCCTTCGTATTTTTCTTTGAAGGGCATTTTAAAGGTAAGATATCGGATTGGTAATTCAAAAATAACCAAATGTCAAGTTTGGAAGGGAAGGTTACATACAGTGCTGTAATCACAGGCGTAAATCCCGGGGGGGGGGGGGGGAGATGATTATGAATATGCTTAATTCTCTTTGAATCAAGATACAGATTAACCCAATTCTGGCTAGGAATCTTCCTGAATCCTCCAAAATCCACTTTTGGAAACATGCCCTTATCTTCAAAATGCACCATGCATTTCCGTTGATCTTTCGTATTCAGCACTTATGGCCTGTACTTCTTACCAGGTAGTAATTTTGTCCCATTTGAAGAGGTGAAAGTACCAGTTTCCAACAGTGCTGAATTTTTCCAAAAAAAGTGCCCCTCGGAGGATTTTCATGGATTTGGGGTGGTTTGGGGTTAAACAACCAACCTGTGAAAGTTAATAAGAAGGAAAAAAAATGCATATGGAATATAGGAAAGAATTCTTTTTCCTAAATTCAAACTGGAAATTATTTCACTTTTCCTGAAAGTGACAATACATTGTACCTCAGACAAACTTACTTCTAGGCAAAATTGTCTTCGGAAATTTATTTATTGTGGAGTGCCATGGTCGAGCGGTTTAGTGCATCGGATTTGTGTTCTGATGGCTGAGTCGTCAGAATGTGGGTTCGAATCCCAACCGCGACCGTGGTGCTTGTGTCCTTGAGCAAGACACTTTACCATAATTGCTTCTCTCCACCCAGGGGTAAATGGGTACCTGTGAGGGCAGAGTTGGTTGTTGTGTTTGATTAGCCCATATGCGCCGAAATGGCAGCAATTGAGCTGTATACTCCCCGGGGAGCTGAGATGGTTTCTGGAATGATTTATGCGCCTGATGAGCAGGGGTAATAATATACAGCGCTTTGATACCTTGTTTAAAAGCGCTTTAAAATGCCCGACATTATTATTATTATTATTATTATGTTGAGTCAGTTTCATGATACCGTCATCCTAATCTTCCTGTGATACAGTTTGGGGTTTTTGCAGTACATGTATTTACCTTTATGTACATGTACACTCATTGGCCAAAAGTATTGCAACATGCTCAAAATAGCACTTTACAATTAACAGGTGAGATGATCATTTAATCCGATTTCATCGATCGTGTATTACATAATTTCCGAGCAAGAACAGTAAAAAAGAACATTGACTTCAAAAACACAGGCACTTTCAAGAAGTCTTAAGTAGTGTAAATAAAATAAAATAAATTATTGTAACACAGTTCTCCAAACTGAACTTTGGTGTGTGTTGCAATACTTATGGCCAGTGAATGTACATGTACAGTACACATGGTATACAGTGTACACACATGTCCACATAAAGATGTATTGTCTACGTTTTTGCTATTTTAACATTTCCGGCAATATTTCTTTTTCTCATCGAAAACATTGTTAGCTTACAAATTATGCTTTTAAAAAAAAAATCCTTCGGATGGGACGTAAATCCGTAGGTCCCGTGTGTTGTGTAATGCACGTAAAAAAGAATGCGCCTTGAGCACCACTTAGTTGGTGGATACGTGCGCTATATAAGTCCACACATTATTATTATTATTATTATTATTCCTCAAAATAATTGTGAAATGCATGGTTTTACAGTAAATTTTTACCGAAATTAACTTTGAAGTTTTATTGAAGGTCACAAGGTCCCATCATAAACTCTTGTCGACCATTTTTAATAACTATATATCGAGCTTCTGAAAACTGTTTTGTGAAATATCCCATTTCAGAGTAATGGTTTTGCTTTCTGAAAAGGAAATTATAAAGGTTGCAGTGAAAACAGCCAAAAAAGAAGAAGTAAATTTGCAGGTAAAATTGCAGAAAAAACACATACATTTCATATTTAAGCACATATTTTATGTAACATGCATCTCTTTTCTGAGTTCATTCTCATGAAAGATGTGGAGTGTCGTGGCCGAGCGGTCTAGCTTACCGGACTCAAGTTCTGGTGTTAGCAGCAGAATGTGGGTTCGAATCCCGGCAATGACACTTGTGTCCTTGAGCAAGACACTTAACCATAATTGCTTCTCTCCACTCAGGGGTTAAATGGGTACCTGTGAGGGCAGAGTTGGTTGATTAGCCCTATATGCGCCGCAATGGCAGCAATTGAGCTGTATACTCCCCAGGGAGCTGAGATGGTTTCAGGAATGATTTATGAGCCTTATGAGCCTTATGAGCAGGGGTAATAATATAATGCGCCTTGAGCACCACTCAGTTGGTGGATACGTGCGCTATATAAGTCCACACATTATTATTATTATTATTTTTTTTCACAATGCAGATGGCTTAATACTCGAGCCAATGTTATCACAATTCGTCCCCAATCAGACACATGGCAAATCTTACATGTATATCAGTCTTGTAGTTATTCAAACCAATTCTGACAGATGTACTTCCATCATGTACGTATGGAGTGCCATGGTCGAGCGGTTTAGCCAAAAAGTCTGCATTAGATGCTCACACACTATCAGATGCGAGCAAAAATCATGTTTTTAATGTGTGCATGCACAACCGTGGGAGTCGGACACATGTACAATGTACATGTATATACATACATGTATACCGTTTAAAGTTAAATAACAATTGGCTGTTTTGACCAGTGAAGTACATGTACATGTCTGAAGGCCACATTATCTGGCAGCGAGAATGTCAGGTTTGGACAGTCAATAAGAAAAAGAAAAAAAAGTTGATAAGAAAATTTCATGTATTATATACATGTACATGTACATGTATGTCAGTGTTGAGCAAAATTTAAATCAATTTTTTAATATCCTGATTTCATCCCACTTTCAAGAATTTCATCATTTAACCCTCCTACTGTTTGACCATTTGAAACCATTCAAAATTTCCACTTACCAAAATGCCCATTGGTTTTGTACACACATGGTGATACCATTTGAACAGTGTTGGTAGCAAGCTTTACTACCATTCAAATCCATTCAAATGCATAGAGGGTCCATTGATTCACCACTTAGAAGTATCCAAACAAGGTTTTGTATTAGCTGTACTACCATTTGGAAACATCCAAACAAGGTTTTGCATTAGCTGACCTACCATTCAAAACCATTTGGGGGAATCAATACTGTACACAGTTATTTCACCATTCAAAACCACAAAAGCAAATGGTTTCAAATGGTGGATCAACTTGTATGAAAAAGGTACCAGAAGTAGGAGGGTTAATTTTACCAACCTTTTCAAATGTGTTTAGATCCATATATAATAAGCTCAAAGGGTGGGTTGGTGGTGGTGGCGGTGGGGGTGTTGAAGGAGGGTGCAGTCTCCATGTCTTCCTGGAGGATGCACCCTTCCCACTGGCCACCACTGTCAAGCACACTGATAGGTCAGCATGCACACAACAAGCAGCTGGTCCAGTCTGTAACCTCTCTCCTTCAAGTCATCCCTCTTCTCCTTAGCATAGTCAAGATGTTGTACTCTGTAAATGTAAGGGGTGGGGGTAATATGTTGTTCTGCAACATTAAATCTCCTCACATTAATTTTATTTCACATGTATGCAACACACACAACCTTTTAAAATAACCAAGGCTTACTATATAAAACCGGATCTTTCCAATATGCCTTGCAGAAAAAAGGCTCTTTTTTTCATTCTTCTTCCTACATCCCTCCTTGCCATACTAAAGTTCAATGGAGGAGAGATGTAAAGATAATTTGCTGGATCACAAATATAGAATCGAATCAGCCTAGGGCCCATAGAGTGGTACGTGCTGTGTTGGTAGATTTATTTTTTAATAATTTCATTCAGTCGACTGGTTGGCCTGGGCAGGGGGGGGGGGGTATTGTGTGTGCATGAGCCGCTACACTGATCAAGGACTGAACTACTGAAGGGTGATCAGGGGGTGTTTATTCCGAGAGATGTTTCTTCAAAGGGGCTGAGGAATCGAATATTTATTAATTACGCGTTAAAAGTTACTCTGCCGCAAACTGCCCTCAGGTGGAATGACCAGCCAATGGATAAGTGACCTGTAAAAGTTAGGACTGAATGCGTTTTCTAGCTCCCTTGTAATGACTTTAATGTTATATATAGCCAAACTGTTTATTTACACAAACAAATTCATTAACTCTAACTCCCTAGGCCCATTTGCTTACACATAACCTGAATCCTTCCTAACTCCCCAGGCCCATATGCTTACACATAACCTGAATCCTTCCTAACTCCCTAGGCCCATTTGCTTACACATAACCTGAATCCTTCCTAACTCCTTAGGCCCATTTGCTTACACATAACCTGAATCCTCCAAAATCCTTCAGTAGTAAAGCAAGCACATGACATGTATGCACACATGTGTTTCTAATCTGTGATACATGTACATAGCCAGGGACCCTCCCTGCATGCATGGAGCAATAAACAGTGTCCACTGACCCAAGCACTGACCTTGCAATCACTACAACAAACATGGATGTACATGTACCATGGAAAGGCAAGTATGCCTAATAACCTCAATCCTCCAAAATCCTTCACTTTAGCAAAGAGGATTTTGGAGGATTTGGGAAGATTAGGGTTAATGTCACTATACACATGTATATATCGGTAACCTCAACAAAGTAACCTCAATATGTAAATAAGAATAGTTTTACATAAACTTACTTGGTGTAAACTTTGATGATGGTATAAAACATCCCTTGAAATAATTTTGTAAAAGAATTGTTGTCATCTAAACAATAGCAATTCCCGATTGGAATGAATACAAGCAATCTGAATGCATTTTTTTGACACAAAGAGCATGTAGCATGTAACCTCAATCCTTCAAAATCCTTCACTTTAGCAAAGAGGATTTTGGAGGATTTGGGAAGGTTATAGGGTTAAATTACAAGTACATGATTTTCAAGATGTGTCATCCATGTTTTTTTGGGGGGCTATTTTGCAAGTAATATCCTGCAATTTTCTTTTTTGTCGTCGGAACATTGCTATTTACTTGACGAAAGGATAACAAATACTTTGAATGCACACAATTGTGAGAATTGTGAGTAAAAAAAAATATCCCCAAATTCATTTATGGTGTAGTAAGATTTGCAGTGATACCATGTATTATGAACTAATCTCTTTTGAGTAGAGAGGGTTCTGATGAGATGAGATTAGTTAACTCTTACTGTCATGAATTCATTTGGGTACTTGAAGGGTAGATTACCCATTTAAGTAATTTCAAAAGAAGGTATCACATTTTTACATGGAACTTAGTTGATTTAAAGTTGATGATGTATCAAACATCCCTCGACATATTCCTATCTGAGGAGCTGTCACTTGAAGGAAATTAACCTTTCTGCTACAGCTGAACTTTAGACCACCCTGAACAATACTCATTTTGACCTGTAAGGTTTGACAGTGTTTGACTTTTAAGTGCACTAGATCTACCTTGACTGATTTTGACCCTTGTGGTAGTAGGAGGATTGAAATATAAACTCTTGCAGTTCACTTCAAGAATTGGAAATTCAGGTTATGAAATAGTGTAGCCACACGTATTTACGTATTTGTTGTTGTTTTGTTGATGGTTGACCCATTATACGATAAATACTTTCAGTCTGTGCTGAGCTGCTGTTTCGGTCTCTTTAATTTTTTGAATCATATTCTCAATTTTCTGTAAGTTTGTAGTTTCCTGTAATTGTAGTTTTTGTTGCTTGTTCTTCTTTGAATCAATAACTCTCCCACCTCCCCCCCCCCAAAAAAAAAAAAAAAAGAAAAGATTTCTGGACTGCAGACAAAATTTCCAAAGAAAGACAAAATAATTGAATGCAATGCTGGCTTTAAAAAGAACATACATGTATGGTACATACTGTACATGTATAAAGTACACCCCTTCAAAAAATTGTAATTTGTTTGAATTTGTAAAATCATAACTGGCTATTCCACGCACATCATATATGCAAGGTATTGTGAAAATCATACACGTACATGTACATTACAGATATAATTCAAATATTGCAATAACCTAAATGCCATTTGGTATTGTGAAAATTAAACGGTTATTCAAGAAGGAGATATCTGTTTTTTTCACAGTCTTTTTTGTTCACATTGTATGGATGAATGAATGAATATATACTCAAAACAATTTAGGGAACACCGGATTTTTAACATCAAATAGGTTTGAAATGTTCCATGAACCGGGATTTTCATTTGCAACCCCCTCTCTCTTTCAGTAGTCATGTCATGAAATGTGTAATCACTACATGCATCCTTTATCATCTGTTTCATTGTGCAGTTGTTTCTCATCAATTCTGTGAAACATTGTGTTTATCTGAAATAAATGATCTTGCTTTAACTGAGATTATTCCAGTGTTCCCTAAATTGTTTTGAGTAGTATAATTATATGTTTTTATTCTGAAGAGATGTCTTATAGAGCTGTACATACACATAGTGGGTGCTTGTTATTAATAAAAGCCACCAGGTTCTGTGCACAGAAATTTATATCTAATAAAAAAAAATCCCTCAACAATACATGTACATCTGAAAAATATGCAGGGAAGGAAACATGCTTGTTCATTATCATACATCAAATGACTATTCATAAAGTCGGTACCACTAGATTTATGAAATCAATTGGCAAGAGTCAAACATCCCTGCGTGTGTTTACGCTGCTTTCAGCAGATCGTTAAAGGCAACAAAACCTGTGTGTTTATAACAGACAATGTCACTGGGTTTTTTCTATGTCGGGTAACGGAACTGAGACGGCAGCACGCATCTCTCTGTTTCTCCCTGTGGAGGAAGCCGGAATATGCGGGGTCTATCCAGAGGTCCATGGGCCAGAGCCCACGAAGCTAAAAAAAAACCATACCGGATTTCTCCAAATCCTTAAGGGACCTCTTCCTATTCGGTGTGCTAGGGTTTGGGTTTAAGGAGCTGTCGGAGGGATCGTCTTGGGTAACATCTTTCGATTCAGCTGCGTATGAGATTCTCTTCCAGCATGTTTGAGTTTATTAGATTAGTTTCTTGAAGTGGCTATCTCTGAGGCAGACCTATCTCACTGGTAAGTGTTTGGGCATTCTGTTATGCATGCATTTATTCATTGCTCTTTTCGTGCATTCAAATTACAAGGAAAGGGTTTTTGATTTGGCCACTTAAGCTCAGGAACTTGTCAGTCCATCTTAACGGACGGGTCAATTTGTCATGTCATGTACAAGTACGCATAGCTTATCAAACGTGCATAGTAAACCAAACAACTAACATCTTACATCTATGTATATGTAAGATGTTAGTTAGACAATTCTACTTCGTGCATATTCTAACCCTCTAGTGGTGAAATGTGCTTCAGCTCTGAATTCAGAGCATTTTCTGTCACCATTTTATGATCTGTTTACATGTAAAGGTACATGTAATATCCCACAGTACCATCACTTAACCCTCCTACATGTACTTCTGGTACCTTTTTCATACAAGTTGATCCACCATTTGAAACCATTCGCTTTTGTGGTTTTGAATGGTGAAATAACTGTACAGTATTGATTCCCCCAAATGGTTTTGAATGGTAGGTCAGCTAATACAAAACCTTGTTTGGATCTTTCCAAATGGTAGTACAGCTAATACAAAACCTTGTTTGGATACTTCTAAGTGGTGAATCAATGGACCCTCTATGCATTTGAATGGTAGTAAAGCTTGCTACCAACACTGTTCAAATGGTATCACCGTGTGTACAAAACCAATGGGCATTTTGGTAAGTGGAAATTTTGAATGGTTTCAAATGGTCAAACAGTAGGAGGGTTAAATGAATAAATAATGTTATATTCTAATGGTTATCTCAAAAAAATATAATGATCGCAGTTTTACATACATGTACAATGTACATCAAAGTTACTTGGTGTATAAAGTTGATAGTATCACCAAAGGTGTTAGTCAGGATTTAGAAATATGGTGTCCAATTTGGAAATTTCAAAACAGGGTGTCCAAATTGTTCACTGGCAATACTTTTACATGTAAATGACCGATGGAATACATGTAGGGTGTCCTACAGTGAAATCATTTTTCCAAATGAAATTCCGAAGACAGAATTTCCATGTTAGAATGAATACGAACCAGCTAGATTCATTTTCACTGTACGAAGAGTGATGCATTTCCACAATTTTTCTTGTTAACGACACAATGTGAAATGAGCTGAAACTTACACAGGTTTTTTATTTATTTATTTATTTAAAACCATCTTTAACGAGGGTAACCCATCCAGCACAGCTGATCATTTGGGGCCCTCATATTATATAAAAATATATCAATATTATACAAATATTATTACAGGAGGTACAGATGAATTAATAAAGGCTGGTTTTTAGACATGTATCTTTAATATTATAAAACAAAGTATGGATGTATTAAGGCATTTTATTACTGGCATTTAAGGATTTCAGAATATTTACTTTTTCAGTTTGTGGATTAGGTAGGATGTGTTCATTAAAATGTTTTACATCTTAACTACATTTACTTGTAAACTTGGGTTGCAATTGCATTGTTCGCAGATGTATCTTATTTCTAAAAAAAAAAAAAAATTTTACCTCAAAACAAATTTGTTGTGTGTTGGAAAGGCAAAAGCATTTTTTTTTGTGACGTCGTTGCGGAACCATGCTTTTGTCGGGTTCTGCTCTAAAAAAAAGAAGCATTTTGAAAGAAAAAAAATTATGTTTTTTTTTTACCCTTTCATTTTGCAGTCAGACCATGCATCCTTTTGTCAATTGGACTGCATTAAAGTCACGCATTGATGTTGGGCATGCGCCATCCTTTGTCAGAATGCATTTGTGCGAACATGTACATGTACAACAAAAGCGTGATTTGTATCTAGGCATGGTTCAAGTCAGATATTATTTATAACTGAATAGTTTTTTTTTTCTTTTCTTTTTTTTCTTAAATTTTTTTTTTTTTCTTCCTACATTCCATCAGAAAATGTTGTTTATATGAGTCTGTGTCATCTAATGGATAATCATAATCATGTCAAATACATGTACACTGTATGTACTTCAAATTACATTAACCCTAACTCCCTCGGCCCATTTGCTTACACATAACCTGAATCCTCCAAAATCCTTCAGTAGTAAAGCAAGCACATGACATGTATGCACACATGTGTTTCTAATCTGTGATACATGTACATGGCCAGGGACCCTCCCTGCATGCATGGAGCAATAAACAGTGTCCACTGACCCTGCAATCACTACAACAAACATGGATGTACATGTACATGTACATGTACATGTACCATGGAAAGGCAAGTATGCCTAATAACCTCAATCCTCCAAAATCCTTCACTTTAGCAAAGAGGATTTTGGAGGATTTGGGAAGATTAGGGTTAATGTCACTATACACATGTATATATCGGTAACCTCAACAAAGTAACCTCAATATGTAAATAAGAATAGTTTTACATAAACTTACTTGGTGTAAACTTTGATGATGGTATAAAACATCCCTTGAAATAATTTTGTAAAAGAATTGTTGTCATCTAAACAATAGCAATTCCCGATTGGAATGAATACAAGCAATCTGAATGCATTTTTTTGACACAATGAAATAAGTAGAATCTTTCATAGGTTGATTTGTTTATATACATGTATCTATTGATTCTTATAATAAAGTGATTTTTTTTTGGAACAATTTCCATCATTACTAAAAAAAACATGAAAAAAACCCAGAAAATCTTTAAATGACCTTTAAATGACACATTTCACAAATTATCTTGAGAAGCGTTGTTGAACAGTAAATAAATCCCAAAATTAGCTTGGCAGTTTGCCCCATATTAAAGTTTTTGGGGCACTTAATTATTATTAAACCATTCTTCTGACAATTATTTTGTGAGATATCTCATTTTATTTGTATTTGTTTTCCAATTGTATTTTGCCTTTTACAAAATATACAAATTAAGAACACACAGTATTTGAGTCTTAAAACTGTCTCACAAAGCCTTCCCCTCCCCAAAGCCTTCCCCTCCCCAAAGCCTTCCCCTCCCCAAAGCCATCCCCTCCCCAAACCCATCCCCTCCCCAAACCCATCCCCTCCCCAAACCCATCCCCTCCCCAAACCCATCCCCTCCCCAAACCCATCCCCTCCCCAAACCCATCCCCTCCCCAAACCCATCCCCTCCCCAAACCCTTCCCCTCCCCAAACCCTTCCCCTCCCCAAACCCTTCCCCTCCCCAAACCCTTCCCCTCCCCAAACCCATCCCCTCCCCAAACCCATCCCCTCCCCAAACCCATCCCCAAACCCATCCCCTCCCCAAACCCATCCCCTCTCCAAACCCATCCTCTCCCCCAAACCCTTCCCCACCCCAAACCCTTCTCCCCCAAACCCTTCCCCTCCCCAAGGCCCAAACCCTTCCCCTCCCCAAGGCCCAAACCCTTCCCCTCCCCAAGGCCCAAACTCTTCCCCTCCACAAACCCTTCCCCTCCCCGAACCCTTCCCCTCCCCGAACCCTTCCCCTCCCCGAACCCTTCCCCTCCCCAACTCCCAGTCTAATGCTGAGCTTTTTCAAGCTTGCAATATTGCTCTGGCAAATATTTCCAGGGAAATTAAAATTTTGTTTAATATATACCTGTACATGTGTACATGTACTTGCAAGAATTCCTCTAATCATGTACACATACATGTACATGTACATGTACATCTGTATGTACATCAAACATTTGATAATGTTGACCATGAGGTGTTTGTCCCACAAAATGTATAAAAAAAACATACAAAACACACAGAAAATGTATCTTGAAACTTCAAAATAAACAAAAAATTTGTTCAGTATGTATTTGCAAGGATTCCACTAATAAAGTACATATACACGTACATGTGTATGTCAACAATTTGATATAGTATATACCATGAGGTGTTTGTGTCACAAATCACAATCTATTCAAATGATATGAGTTTGTTCTGGAATACATCCCCATTCATTAAACAAAAAGACTTGAACTTAAGCACTTCAACTATTGCAAACCCGCCAGGAATAATATAGAAAGGGGAAAAAAAAATCATTTTGCGAATCCAAAATATGATACATGTAGCCACGCTTTCTCCGTGCAAATCTGCCGTGGGGACGTGCCCAAAACACACATACCGATGCAGCCGAGATTGTAAGTGCACCACCCCAGGCCATCCAGTAACGATTCCGATGAATTTGGATCCCGGTAAAGCAACCAGCCTTATTATTCCGCCTAGATATCCCCTCCCAGGTAAATTCCGTAACAGGGGATAAGTCTTAATTATTGGATATGTGTTTTTGGCTCGGTTTATTTTTGGTGTTGGTTTGTTTGGATTGATATGTGGGGGTGTACTTGGGGAAAAAAAAACCCAGAGAGCTTCCATTACTTATAGTACAACTTGGAATTAAGTGACCTCCCAATGCGATATGCACGTGTTAAGCTTCACACAAAAGCATCAGATCTTGTCGTCAAGAACTATAGATTTTCTTGTCAACAGCAAGTCTTCCGTGGATAAGATTCACTCTCTAGATATTAAAGGTATGGTTCAATATTGGAATGCACACAAAACATAAAGATCATATCTTTACACAAACAAATTACTTGGAGTAATGTCAATGATGATATCAGACATTTCTGTCATTTTGACAGAAATGAGTAAAATAATTTTCGAACTGAATCTTCATCTTAATTAGATCAAAATGCCTTGTTTGAATTAATACGAAGTTTGTGTTTGGTGATTAAGAAATCTCAGTGAATTTTCACTTGAAACTTTCACAGGTTGGTTGTTTCAAGGTACATGTATACACGTAGACTACTCCATTGACCAGTTTACAGGGCACTGCCTTAACTGTGGTGGTACCTACCTGGATAGTACATTCTGCATCAAGCGTTCATTTTCTACGCAGTCAAGTGCTCCTTGGACCAATCTGAGCACTCTCTTTGATGAAACGGTAGTGTATTTGAGAATGCGTGTGATGCACGCATGTAGTGTGGTACCACCGCAGTAATGGCGGAAAACAGGTCGCTGGATTAGTCTACCGAATTGGTAATTCACAAAAGACAATATGGTTGAATTATATTGTAAAACGTACATAGTGTTATTAAGCTGATGATGCTGTTTTTCCTGCATATAAATGATTTGGTCCAAGGGTGCTGTCACTTTTAAAGAACAATAAAATGAGTTCCAGTTTGAATTCAGGAAAGAGTCCACGTAAGAATGAATATGAAACAACCAATTGCATTTTCACTTTTTTTCCCCAATTTAACAACACAACGTAATAAGCTGCAGGCCTGTGATTTCTCATGATTTTATTTTTTACAAATCTCAATTTGTCTCAAAATCTTCTTGAAAGAAGAGAAGTAGCCACCAAGTAAAGAAAGAATTAGGCTGTGCAGAGTCTGTAAATCTCCAAAATGAAACATCCAGGAGGTTCAGGGGGGCTTTGTCCTCTAGACCAAAGAGAGACCCAGGCCTGCTACCCACAGGAGGTTCAGGGGGGCTTTGTCCTCTAGACCAAAGAGAGACCCAGGCCTGCTACACATTTCTCAGGATTTATTTACAAATCACACCACTGATTAAAGGTACAACATTGGTAATGTTGTCAAAACAGCCTGCATGAGTATGTTTACTCTACTTGGATCGAGATGAAGATTAACCAGCCAACAGTATTGCAGCTTATTTGGTGGTTGTGTTCAGGAGAAAATCACATCACTGAATCTGAAGCTTTCACAGATCGATTGTTCAATATCTTCATTCAAAGAGGGGAAGAATGTACAATTTTGCTAACATTACCAATGTTGTACCTTCCCCTTTAATGTCAAAACATGGTCAAAAAGGAATAAAATTCATCTGTCAATCATAATAACAAGGACAGTGTAACAAATTAAAACGTCAATGAAACTACAGAAATCAATGCATATTTTCATCGCTGGAGGGATCTTTGTATTAAACAGGCCTGTAATTTCTCGGGATTTTTTTCTGATTTCAGGATTTTTTTTAATTTTTTTTTTTACAAATCTCCAGAATGCCTCATATTTTTCTTGAAAAAGAAGAGAAGTAGACACCAAGTCAAGAAAGAAGTAGCCTGTATTGTGTCCAAACCTCTAGTTTCTTGTTTGTAGGGATGTGGAGAGTCTGTAAATCCTCCAAAAAATAAAACATCCAGGAGGTTCAGGGGGGCTTTGTCCTCTAGACCAAAGAGAGACCCAGGCCTGCTACCCACAGGAGGTTCAGGGGGGCTTTGTCCTCTAGACCAAAGAGAGACCCAGGCCTGCTACACATTTCTCAGGATTTATTTACAAATCACACCACTGATTAAAGGTGCAACATTGGTAATGTTGTCAAAACAGCCTGCATGAGTATGTTTACTCTACTTGGATCGAGATGAAGATTAATCAGCCAACACAGTATTGCAGCTTATTTGGTGGTTGTGTTCAGGAGTAAATCGTGAGCATCCAGTCAGTATTTTTCATATTCATTCTAACATGGAGTTTATTAGACTCTTTCCTAAATTCGAACTGGAAGCTATTTCACTTTTCTTAAAAATGACAGACCTCAGACAACATTTATTATGGGGAAGATTAATGACATCAACTTTACATTGACAAGCTTACAAGCTTAATTTATATTTACATATTTTAGTAATTGTTTTTTTAAATCAACAATCCTTCATGTATATTGTATACCTTACAGGCATAATATTCTTCCTACTTTTGTAGGAAATCCTACCTTTTTTAATTACGATTATTACAGGATGTTTTTTTTAATAAAGATTATCACAGGATGTTTTTTAAAGATGGAGATTAAATTTTACATTATTTTTTTAAGATTGAGCTTAAATTTGAATGGAGAATATTTATATTTGGTGGTAAACTTCATTATCGAGTATAGAGAGTTTGACTTGTTTATATACACGTACATACATGTACAGTGCAAAATGCTGTACGCTATAATTGAATATTCATCAATATACATAGATCTCTTTATTACAACACTACATTATTTCCATGCATATCGATTCCACACAATCGATATGGAATCTTGATCCACATCGTCGTCGTTCACCCGTTATATATATATATATATATATTGTATGTCTTGATGAGCTGTGGTGCAACCGCGGACATGCCGGTCACACTGGTGCCAAAGATTCACCGTCACAACCCGAGGGCCGAAACGAAACCGTGTCCTTCGATCCGTCCCGCAGCACTGAGAGTATAAGGGGGCATTCCTGTATACACCTGGCTAATTAAACTAAAGGGAAAGGATGGCAAAATCTGGTGATGGCATTATAAGCGGATTGTCAGTTTGTGTTTAGGTATGCACATCGGAGGGAGTGTATATGTTCACCTGGCCCATCTGGGTGGTTTGATGGGAGCTTGTGCGACTTGGTGACTCTATCTCTGGGTGTTTGTTTGATTTTGCCAGGTTTTCCCCCCTAAGAAAAGTTACCTCATCAAGTGTTGTACTAATATTAGTGTCTAGCATTGGCAGTCTCAAGGCGACCTTGAAAAAGTATTATTCAAATCCAGATACGGTGTGTTGAATTTGATTTCACTTTCAGCATTAGTGAAGGTTTTTTAAAGGTACATGTACATGTAATTGTGTGTATCTTTTTGTGTGTGTGCGTGTGAGAATAGCCACTGTTTGTCATCTATTATCAACTGAGCAATGGAATTCTCTCTCTCGGGCATCGGAGCAAATTGGAAATTCATCATTGTCATCTGCATCAAAGGAATTAAGTGCTTGGAATATGACTGTGACCAGCAGGGAGTTTGAGATGGATGCGTGTGTGTGTGTGTTGAAGGACGAGCAGAGAGATTATGAGATGCTCAGTTGAATGCCCTGGTTCCGTGATCTTAATCAGTGGACATTTCATATAGAGTTGTACTCTTAATACACTACTCACGAATTGGCTGTTCACTCAGCAGCATGGCCTGTAAAGGAACATCATCAAAGGAACGTGATTATCTCACAAGGGTAAGTACAGGTACCAGACTTTCACAGCTTGCGATCTAAGCTCATCAAATGATACTCTTTGAGGGAAAACTGGCAGTGAGTACATTTTTGGAGTGACAAAAGTGAAATTGACTGGAGTGGAACCTGAAACCTTTGGATAACGGAACAGGTGCTCTAACAACAGAGCTATCTATATCTAGCCTTATATTAATGGTCTCCCAAATTGTCAGTATCTTAAACATTGGTAATGTTGGCAAAACTGCCTTACTTTCTATGAATCAAGGTTATAGATTTAATGACCATCTTATTACGTTGTGGCGTTTAACAAGAAAGAAGTGAACGTATGTATTTTTTTTTTAAATTCAGTCTTAAGTGGAATTTTGGAAAGAGTACTCCAATAAATTATTGGCAATACTTAAAATTTTCTTTAACCCTAACCACCCCATATCCTCTCAAATCTTCCACGGCCAGGCACTTTTTTGGAAAAATTCTGCACTGTTGAAAACTGGTACTTCAAATGGGGCAAAATTACTACCTGGCAAGAAGTACAGGCCATAAGTGCTGAATATGAAATATCAATGAAATATTGGTTCATCATTAACTTCACACTAAGTAATGTTTACTTTAAAATTCAACCATTCGGTTATTTTTTGAATGACCACTTCTGTACCTTACCTTTTAAGAATAACAATTGAAGTAATCTTTTTACACTTTTGTTAACATTTCTGTAAACTACATACTGTACATGCATCCATACTTTATAAGAATCAAGATAAAATATGTAGCAAATCAACCTGTGAAAGTTTGAACTTTTTTCAGTGAAAATGCATCCAGACATTCCAAAGTTAAATTTGTGACAGAAATTGGAAAAATATTTCATTGATTCTACTGATATGATAGCACTTGAAACTGAAATACATAATTTGTATTTCAAGGGATTTTTGATACCGCATTCTCCCACTGAGTCTTATTATTATTTTTCTTGAGATAACGCCACCATATTCGAGGTCAAACAATGGGAACGCACTTAATGTGTATGTACGGTGTGTTTATGTGAGCCAATAAGAGACCTTCTTTTGACCTCGGCGAGGGCACACTTGGGGCCTGGTTAAAGGCAGCCTCAATTGACCAGGAGATGTGAACATGTCACCACAGTCAGATCTCTCAGTCAGGGTTGCAGACGTCTTGCAGTCCAATAACTGTCAGGGTCTGCACACAGTTAAATTAAATATTATCATTATTGTGACAACTCTCAAGCGCTTGTACCTGTACATGTATAGATTGATTGGCAGTACTCATATAATATGTGGAAACCAATGACCAACTTATCATTTCCAAGAGCAGCATCTCAAACAAATCTGAGGTAGGAAGTACGGTAACTTACACTTTCCTGATTTATTTATTTATTTATTTATTTATTTATTTATTTATTTATTTATTTATTTATTTATTTATTAGAAAAATTGCAATAAAATAATAACATCTTTCATAAAAATTAAAATGAAATTTTATTTCATAAAAATTGGGAAAAGTGGACTTATGATAAAGTTAAAATACTTTTGAACATGTTAGTCTCTTTTTCTCTTTGAATCAAGATACATTGTACATGTACATTCAGATAGAGTACTATTTTTTAAAATTTGAATAGGAAATTATTTCTCTTTTCTTGAAAATGACAACACCTCAGACAAAATTATTTCTAGAGAAGATTGATACCATCATCAGCTTGACACCAAGTAAAGTTGGTGTTAGGTTGACAATACAATTTGATCATTCAGTCAATTTGTAATTATCAATTCTACACCACACCTTTAAGAATGAAGTGCATTTCTTCCCTGATGTTGATAGACAATTTCCGATGATGACAAAGTAATTCCCCGAGACGCCTTGCCTAATTTATTTTATGGTCCGGAATCAATTAACGTGTTTTCAGTGAGAGATTACAATCTTTCAATGTTGTAAGTCTCCGATGTAATTCATCTGATGATATGAGACTTTAAGTGGGAGACACAAAGTGAGTACAGTCCACTCTTCATATTTCCCATGAGCCCTATAGATTACTCTTAAAGATGTACCACCTTTTTCTTGCAGTTTTACAGGCAGTTACATGACATTTTTATTTTCATTGGAAAATTGATAATTTTCTCTTTGAATGAAATATCTTAAAAAATAAATTTTCAGAAGCTTAGTTTACAGTTTTGTACCAGTGAAAAAAAAATGTCGACATGAATTTATGATGGACATTCTTACTGTAAAACCATGCTTCTCATGA
>CM055816.1:39526912-39577661 GCA_029582265.1 Zoroaster sp. YZ-2022
ATGATAAAACATGCAGCCTGTTAATTTCCATATCCAGTTAGCAGAGCTCTGTTAATTTGATGGCTGGAGTAATTAAGTGACCTTGGAAGTTTACACTGCAGTCACAAGATATTGCGCTAGTGGAGCTTAATATTAAAATCCCCGCTTTAAAAAATCCTGTCCAAAAGAAAAAAAGTAAAAAAGGGCAAGTTTGTTAAAGAAATCGATGTTTATTATAAAGCCTTATTGATTGCTATTTATAAGCTCATCTAGCCAGCCAGCCTGGCCTGCTTCCAACCAATGCTAGTGCTCTGCTCTGACATGAAATTGGTTATCAGATTATTTCTGTCATTATGAATGGGTAGATATTAGGGGATTTAAAGGGAGTAGCCTATATACCATTGGTAAAATGTGATGTGTTCTACCGAAATCAGACACATTTGGGCAAGAAATCAAAATTGAGTTGGTTATTCATAATGAATGTAGAGATCTTCAGCTTTACAGTGATAGCTTTCTTATTTTAATTGGACGTGCAAAAGTGGAATTACGTAAGTTTTAAGTTTGTGTTTGCGAAAACTCAAAAGGGAGTCATTGCCCTTTAAAGTTACAAGTTTCATTTGGTATAATTTAAGTAATTAACTTACAAAGGTACTTCATTTTCCATAGCAACGGGCATTACAGAAAAATAATATTACCTTATTAACCCTTGTATAGGTTTAACAATCAAAGACACTCAAAATTTGTATGTCACTCCCAACCCATTGACTTTGTGCAGTGCACTCAAATAAATGCAAGGACATGTGGCTGTGGTAGGAGGTCAAACCAAAACCACTCGACTGTAACTTATGCAGTACATACACAGCTCTGTGTGACTCTGCATATAACTTGTAAGACATACACAAGTGGGTTTGACTTTGCCACTATCTCCAGCACTCTTATACACATGTGTGAACAATTGGCAATGCAACCAAAAATACTCAAGTGACTGTCTGTGGGTGCGGTGCTTACTGGGCCAAATTTCAGCCTGGGCATAGGAGGGTTAATACTCAAGTGACTGTCTGTGGGTGCGGTGCTTACTGGGCCATATTTCAGCCTGGGCATAGGAGGGTTAATACTCAAGTGACTGTCTGTGGGTGCGGTGCTTACTGGGCCAAATTTCAGCCTGGGCATAGGAGGGTTAAATGAAGGGTTTCATATTAATTGTTTGGCTGTTTCTTAGTTCCTAGCCCTGCCCAATTCCATCTGATTTCGATAGAGCACGTCACAAATGTCAGTAAATGCATCCATACTTTATTAGAATCAAGAGAGATGTACTGAAACTCACGTTGAAGGTTTCAGCTCAGTGAGAGAGAATAGCCAAAAAGCATTCAGATTTGTTCATAATGGATCACAGTTGTCATCCATCTCAGGGATGGCGTTTACTTTTTGTAGGGGCAAGGCCACTTCTCCTGAGCAAAGGGCACTTCCATTAAAATATCAGAATGTCTATGGGGACATTTGTAAGGGGCACTAAGGCCAAGACCAGGGCAATGGAGGCAATCTAATATTTGTAATACATTTAACGTTTTCTCAAAAATGATGGCATGTCCGATGACGGAATCATTTATCCGGATGTTTGGTACCATCACCAACTTCTTCACAGGGAGTAAGTTTTAAAATTATAATTCATTAATTTTGTAATCGGTTAATTACATTGTTAGTCATTTTCAACAGTGATTTCCAATTCTTTTTTTTCTTCATAATCTGAAAAATTATATTTTTCAGACAGAAGGGGATTTTTATTATTTTTTCCCCCCAAAATGCAAATATTTCACATACAAATTCACAGATAATGAATGGAATTACACGTAAGTGCCTTAATGGATGTATAATTGGGACCTGTCCTAAATTCATTTTGGAACATTTTCATTTAAAAGTATTGGGGTACATGGAAAATGAGAATATCAGCCAGGAATCCCCAGCCAAATAGTAAACAAATCAGGGGCAGTGCATCTCTAGGGATGTACATATGGGAAGATTAACTCCATAACTCAGTCAGTTCAAGCTTGTTTGTATATTTAAGTGTATTTGTGTAACCTTGATTGAAGGTACATGTATTACAGTTAAAACATCTTGGTATTGATTTGGCATTATAGACTGTCTAGACCCAGCCTTTTTTTCTGAATGTGTCTATTTCCAGGATTGAAATCATGAAACATTTATAAATTACTATTAGTTGCAATTTCTCCTGAAAAAAACAAAAAAAAACAAACCACAAACATAAACAAATCACCTTCAAAAGATCTTCAACCAACTCATTAGTGGAACATGGGTTGGGGGGGGGGGGTCATGGGGGAAGGAGCGGGAAGGGGGGCAGTGTTAATTCCCTCATTGTAAATGCGTCATCATGCATTGTAAATGTTTTCACAGTGAGCTCATTTTTTGACAATGAGCCCTTTTTTGACAGTGAGCCCCTTTTTTGAAAGTGAGCCTATTTTTTGACAGTGAGCCTATTTTTTGACAGTGAGCCCCCCCTTTTTTTATAGTGACCCCCTTTGTTTTTGATAGTGAGCCCCTTTTTGACAGTGAGCCCCTTTTTTGAAAGTGAGCCTCTTTTTTGACAATGAGCCCTGTTTTGACAGTGAACCCCATTTCTTGAAATTAGCCCCCCTTTTTTTTGACAAAGAGCCCCTTTTTTTGACAAAGAGCCCCTTTTTTGAAAGTGAGCACATTTTTGAAAGTGAGCCCCGTTTTTGACAGTTGCTTGTATGTAAATACGACATACAAATTCCTGCATATTCTAAGATGAACATAGTACTTGAGACAAGATGATTGATGCCTGTACCAACTTGACACCAAGTAAGCTTTTAGATGATAATTCTTTAATTTGATAATATTGTATAAACTACCAATGTGTTACCTTCCCTTTAATCTTCAAACAAATGTAAAAATATTAAACCTTCAAAATGAGATCCACTCACAAAGATATTGTTGATTTCAAAACAATCAAACAAATGCAATACAGAATTAGAGACTGTAGTTTACAAAGCCTCGGAAAAACAAATTTCTCTATGTTATAAAAAAAGACATTTCCAGAAAAATTGCACTGCGGAAAATTTAAGGTCACATGTAATTTCTTAAAAATGTTTTGAAAAACGTGATCTCCACGTAAGTGCTCTTTTTTTATGCTTACCACTATGGCTTATCAAATTAATGAAAATCTTACATATTGGTCAATTCTGATCACCTTCAAAAGAATGGGACTACATCCACCGATAAAACACAAATGTCAAACAGTTTTCTTTCAGTTTTCTTTCATGATTACCTTGAACCCGTAATTGGATTTTTTTTTTGGATGATGTGAATGCCAAAATCTACCTACATGTATCCGCTATGTACACCCCACGGCATGATGAAGTATTTTCTTCAGTAGTGCAGCCGAACACAGGTTTACATGTATCTTGGGTACCCATCAATTAGTAAATTGAATCTGCACAGAGAGGGTTAACCCTTAAATACATTACTTTGAAATCTGATTTAATCGGGGGGGGGGGGGGGGGACATACATTTAATTTGCATCTTTGAAATGAAATGAACAGGCCGTGTGAGTGAGTGATTAAAAGACTGATAACATTTTCCTTATGCCTGGGAAGGTCATGCAAAATAAAAAAAAATAAAAAAAAAAGTGGGGAGAGCCGGGATTATTATATTAGAGATGCATATTTTGTACAAATTGGTAGCTTTGCTGTTGTAGATTATTCACTTGATGGCTTTTCGGTATGGAAGACAGATACAAATTGAGAGCCTTGACTTGGAAGGCACACAACACTAGTATCAAGAGCATTGGTTGGACCCAAGGGAGGGGAGTAAAGGAGGGGCGCGGACCCTCCTTTTTTATTGGCTTGAATTTAAATTCCAGACCTGTGATTTCTCAGGATTTTTCCTGATTTCAGGATTTTTTTTACAAATCTCCCTTTGGCCTAAATATTTTTCTTGAAAGACGAGACGTAGCCACCAAGAAAAGAAATAAGTAGCCTGTATTGTGTCCAAACCTCTAGTTTCTTGTTTGTGGGGATGTGGAGTCTGTAAATCCTCCAAAATTAAACATGCAGGAGGTTCAGGGGGGCTTTGTCCTCTAGACCAAAGGGGAGACCCAGGCCTGCTACCCACAGGAGGTTCAGGGGGGCTTTGTCCTCTAGACCAAAGGGGAGACCCAGGCCTGCTACCCACAGGAGGTTCAGGGGGCTTTGTCCTCTAGACCAAAGGGAGACCCAGGCCTGCTACCCACAGGAGGTTCAGGGGGCTTTGTCCTCTAGACCAAAGGGGAGACCCAGGCCTGCTACCCACAGGAGGTTCAGGGGGCTTTGTCCTCTAGACCAAAGGGAGACCCAGGCCTGCTACCCACAGGAGGTTCAGGGGGGCTTTGTCCTCTAGACCAAAGGGGAGACCCAGGCCTGCTACCCACAGGAGGTTCAGGGGGCTTTGTCCTCTAGACCAAAGGGGAGACCCAGGCCTGCTACCCACAGGAGGTACAGGGGGCTTTGTCCTCCAGACCAAAGGGGACCCAGGCCTGCTACCCACAGGAGGTCCAGGGGACTTTGTCCTCTAGACCAAAGGGAGACCCAGGCCTGCTACCCACAGGAGGTTCAAGGGGGGCTTTGTCCTCTAGACCAAAGGGGAGACCCAGGCCCGCTACCCACAGGAGGTTCAGGGGGGCTTTGTCCTCTAGACCAAAGGGGAGACCCAGGCCTGCTACCCACAGGAGGTTCAGGGGGGCTTTGTCCTCTAGGCCAAAGGGGAGACCCAGGCCTGCTACCCACAGGAGGTTCAGGGGGGCTTTGTCCTCTAGGCCAAAGGGGAGACCCAGGCCTGCTACCCACAGGAGGTTCAGGGGGGCTTTGTCCTCTAGGCCAAAGGGGAGACCCAGGCCCGCTACCCACAGGAGGTTCAGGGGACTTTGTCCTCTAGACCAAAGGGAGACCCAGGCCCGCTACCCACAGGAGGTTCAGGGGGGCTTTGTCCTCTAGACCAAAGGGGAGACCTAGGCCTGCTACCCACAGGAGGTTCAGGGGGGCTTTGTCCTCTAGACCAAAGGGGAGACCCAGGCCTGCTACCCACAGGAGGTTCAGGGGGGCTTTGTCCTCTAGACCAAAGGGGAGACCCAGGCCCGCTACCCACAGGAGGTTCAGGGGACTTTGTCCTCTAGACCAAAGGGAGACCCAGGCCCGCTACCCACAGGAGGTTCAGGGGGGCTTTGTCCTCTAGACCAAAGGGGAGACCTAGGCCTGCTACCCACAGGAGGTTCAGGGGGGCTTTGTCCTCTAGACCAAAGGGGAGACCTAGGCCTGCTACCCATTTTTCAGGATTTTTTTTTTACTTTTATCAAATCACACCCCTGAAATTTACCACAGGATTTTGGTGCACCCCCAGTTTTGGGCAGTGTGCTTCCTTTGTGTCCTCGTTTTCTCCTCCCACTGTTTTTGAGACCCTCGGTCTGTGCCTGACAGGGGTGGATCCAGGGTCTCCAAAAAAAAAGGGGGGTACATGGCCAAAAAGGGTTTGCCAATGTTGCCTGATCAAGAGATTGATTGTCGATTTTATGAAACCAAACTATGAATGCTTCAAATTATTTTGCTGTTCCATTGTTAATAAGGAGATTATTGTGAAAATACATTCAAATTATTTGAATTCCTTCTAATGTGGAAATACATGTAGATCATCGGCTGATGGTCTATTTCAGATTTGAATTTACATGTACATGTACACATGTATATACAATTTTTCTTGAAAATAAAATCCATTACCATCTTTAAACCTAGTAAATACACTCAAAAAAATAATAATTCACTCAGTTTCTGTTCTGGTAATGTACCGTACATGTAGGTACACTAGGGTGGATCCGGGGGTGGGGTGGGGTGGGTTGGGGTCAGGTCACAGCTGCACCTCTACACTTCTAATAAAAAAATAAAAAATAAAAAAATAAAACAAACACCTCGGACAAAATTATTTCCAGGGAAGATTAATACCATCATGAGGTTTACACTAAGTAAGTTTTATATACAGATTCAACCATTTTTATTGAAACCAATCCTGTATCTTACACTATACCGTAGGTTTTTAACAATTAACAATATATACATGTACACTGTATATACAGTGTTGGTTTAATGCATGTGTACATAATTGAGAGTGCATCACAACGTGTCTGTTCAAGCATTTCTTCACGGATCTGTATTTAGTTTGTAGTTCCATTGTCAGGCTGTATCCTTTATATTGCATATTGCCATGGCAACAGAAAAGTTGTCGAGTGGAATGGATTACCAGTCCACACCGGCGGACGGACGCCCGTGTATGGGTTGGAAAGACCAGAGTGTTGTATAGATTGACACAATTTGTGATATGCGTGTGATAATATGCAGAATGGAGATTAATAAGTGTGAAGATAACGGCTGTCTCATAATGAACTGGTTGGATGGTCTCTTTGTTTGGTCTCATTTACCGATCGTCCCCCCCCCCCCTCGATAGACATGTGTGCATCTGTGCATGTGTGTTATTGTCCTTGCAATCGGACATTATGGGAGACAATTTCAAGCACTGCTCAGCAGATGATACAGACCTTTGTTACTGTGCTGTCTCATGTTTTTCTGTCCACACCATTCTCCCCAATGGTCTCGGCATACAGGAAGGCAATGACTAATTTCCCCCTTTTTTTTTTCTTTTTTCTTTCTCCACAGACATTTTTACATTTGTTTTACATTTGTTTTTCTTGTTAATTAATTTGTCAGTTTTGTTTTACTTCCCCTGACTGACTCATTGCTTTTCACTAATCTCATAATCTCTTCTTCCTTCTATTCATACTTATTCTCCTTTTGCCTGGTCCTAGGACCAGTATCTTCGTTTTTGTGTTCATTTCACACCTGACTCTTCTCTTATGTACATGTACACGTATGGAGTGCCATGGTCGAGCGGTTTAGTGCATCGGATTTGTGTTCTGATGGCTGAGTCGTCAGAATGTGGGTTCGAATCCCAACCGCGACCATGGTTCTTGTGTCCTTGTGCAAAACACTAAAATACCATAATTGCTTCTCTCCACCCAGGGGTAAATGGGTACCTGTGAGGGCAGAGTTGGTTGTTGTGTTTGATTAGCCCTATATGCGTTGTAATGGCAGCAATTGAGCTGTATACTCCCCAGAGCCGGAGCTGAGATGGTTTTCAGGAATGATTTATGAGCCTGATGAGCAGGGGTAATAATATAATGCGCCTTGAGCACCAGTTTGGTAGATACGTGCGCTATATAAGTCCACATTAAATTATTATTATTGTTTATATTCTGTCTCATTTTGCCTTTGAGAAAGAACCTGCTAGGTTTGAAACGTAAGGCCAATAATAATTATTTTGATTTTCTTTCAATACAAAATCCATGTAATCAAAGCGAGGCTGGAAGGGAAAATAGTCTGGTCTCCCCTGTATGGTTTGATAATAAGCACTGTAATTGACATTCATATACAGGGAACCTGACAAAGGTGGCCCCGGTGTGATATGTTTTGCATCTTGTGAGTGTTTTTCATTTCATACTGAATTCAAAGGGAAGGCATTAAGCCATCGGTAATTACCAGATTGTCAAATTGTACGACAAATTATATCTTTTAGGAAACGGGGCATCCAAAATATATTACTGGCTGTTTTGGCTTTGAACATCAGTTAGTGTGATAAGTCTGGACTACGTACATGCATGTCATGTGGTGTACATGTAGTGTTCAAGAACTTGAGGTTTAAAATCCATTTTAGCTTGAAATAAATTGGTAACTGTTACAATAGAAAGCACCTTTGCCATCTATGCTTGCCTTACAATCGGGTTATGTACCCTAGAGCCAAGAGTGTATGAACCGTTAAACACCGTGTACCCTTTATCATAATTTTGTTGGCTGATAATATTTGTGTCGCATGTCTGATGAAATGATGAATCAGCTATTTTGATGGTTGTTACATGAACATGTAACTATAACATGTGTTAAAGTTGAGCAACAAGTACACTGTAACAATGCGCGTAAATTATCAATGTGCACTAGTGTATTCGCACAGTGCATGAGCTGTTGGGGGGGGGGGGGAAAGGTTGTTAGACCACTGTGGGTGAAAGGGCAGCGATAGTGCATTGCGTTTGCCGTATTTTGCAGTTTGGTGTATTTTGTGCGTATGCGCGGGAATATCTCCAGCGATTATTGGCTGGTAGAATTACACGCCCGCTCAGTACCATATCATATCGCGCATAAAGTGTACGCACGACGCTCACACGACGCTCACGACGCTCACACGATGCAAATGTGTATTAAAGTGGCTATTATCAAGACACTGGGTGCAAATCCACCACTAGAGGGCTACAATGTGCACTGAGCAGATACTGTACGTGAGGTCATACAGTCCAGTTTTGTTTTGCCGTTGTGCGTGGGGATGGACATATGGAGGTCAATCTATAGTAATTTACCCCAAAAAATGTATCAACGAAACAACCCTATTCTTTTCTCATGTGACAAATAATGTGATAGACTTGTGCTGAGAGCACGCTCAGTATACACTTTACACTGTATAGAGAGCAAATTGTGCATGCATGATGCCAGTCTATCGTGTGGTGATCACATTACACTAATTGTGGCAAACTACACATTTTGATTGCCTGTTTCAGATCATTTCAGTTTGTGTTGCTACTTAATACTGACTAAGTGTTGCACTAGGGGTGATAATATTCATTTTTTTTGATAGTCGATTCTCGATGACCATGATATTGGCGATATACGATATTATCGTCTCATCACGTGTTTTTTTTAAAAATACATGAATAAAACTGTATGTATCATACATTAATGGCATTGGACACTGAAATAACTACAATGTACATGTAAGTTCTACAGGGAAGTTGCGTATGTAATATACAGTTACTCCAAACAGTCGCTCCAAAAACGAGCCGAGTTCTTAGATTTTTGCAGTTCAGTGCGACAAACATTTCATAAAAAAGAACTCACCGTGTCATCCATAAACAAACCCGTGGATTATAAATGCCTACATCCCCCCCATCCCAGAGGTGAGATCGATCGTGCATGCACAGTTCAACGGTCATCATCCACGCTTTTATCCTGGTATCCGACATCTGCTGAATGTGAACAATGTCACAATGTACACCAGTGCGGTTATTCCAGGAGAGTGTACCACATGGTCCTGGGACTAGCCTTTTAGTTAAGGCCCACGCGGCAACCAGTAGCTAGGCACAACGCACAAAAAAAGACCACGCACGCAAGTAGTGGGTACATGAGTAGCGCCGCATCGTGATTTCAAACTGTTTTTTAGCTGTTCACGGTACCGTAACTTTGTTGCTTTCTCTGTATAATGACATGAAATTTGGAGACAATTTATCAATCCGGCGATAGTTTAACTAAGAAGAGCGATATCAATTTGATATCAGCAATATTTTTGGAATATCGGCAATTTTTTTTTGAATATTGTCAATATGGTGATATTTCGATATCTTCAAAACCATAACCGATTTCGCCGATATTTTTTGGAATATCGTATTGTTACGATATTATCGTGATATTGTCCACCCCTTGTGCGCACCTCACTTTTTTTTGTAATTTCATGAACTGACAAACAAGTTTGAAAAATGTAAGCATGTTCCTCCATTTTGTAAATTTACCATACATTTTTTTGTGTGCCCCCTTTTTTTGGTAATGTTCCCCCTTTTTTGAGACCCTGGCTCCACTACTCCTTCCTACACATAATTTGTAAAATGGACGTTTCTATACTTGAGAATCTGATGAGACATTTGATTAGGGCGATCTTTGATTCTGATCTGGTACTGGTGCTTCTGTAACATTCTCGGGTTGCGGAGCTGCGTTGTTATTCCCCCTCTGTTGGTCTGAGGTTTGCTTGGTGAGAATATTGCATTACTCGCCCCGGGTATGGAAAGTGGGTAATTATTAGCAAGGATTTCATGTGACTTGGGGGGGAGGGGGTGGGGGGGGACTCCGGATGTGTTGCGACAACATTGTATGACACTGATTGATCGATTTCCGATGTTCTTGAGAATTAATTGCATTAAAGGGGGTGTACATTGTTGGTAATTACCCAATTACAAAATTACTAATCTAAAAACTTACTTACGTAAGTGAAGTTGGTGATGGTACCAAACGTCGTGAGAAATGCTGTATTATTTTAAAAACATTCAGTGTATCATTGATCCATTTCCCACATTAGAATGTGTGCAATTTTCTCATTAACCCTAACTCCCTAGCCTTAATTACCAGGTACCTTCCTCAATCCTTCATAATCCTCCGAAATGTGTTTGTGCATGAAACTCACTGCCTCAATCCTTCATAATCCTCCAACTTGAGTTTATGCATGAAGCTCACTGCCTCAATCCTTCATAATCCTCCATTATCAAATGCACGACCCTCCTCAATCCTCCATAATCCTCCAATTGGTGATTTTCGAACGTGCCTCATTCCTCCAAAATCCTCCAAATCCTCCGGAGGATACAAGATTATGTTTCTGTCAATCCTTCACAATCCTCCATAATCCTCCACATTCATCCAAAGTAAATTTCCATTATGCCCTCAATCCTCCACAATCCTCCACAATCCTCCAGGATCTCTTTGAACCATGCTTCCTCAATCCTCCACAATCCTCCACGATCAAATGCACGACCCTCCTCAATCCTCAATAATCCTCCAATTGGTGATTTTTGAATGTGCCTCATTCCTCCAAAATCCTCCAAATCCTCCGGAGGATTATAGAGCAGGGTTCGTACGGGTCATGGAAAACCTGGAAAGTCAGGGAATTTTGCTTTTGCATTTTCCAGGCCTTGAAAGTCATGGAAAAGGGTTAACTTCTTTAAAAGTCATGGAAAGTCATGGAATTTTAAGACTTATTAAAACCAGTTCGCGTTTTTTTTCGCACCACGGATCGGAGAGCGTCTAAACACGCCATAGGAAACTCGGGAATATTTGTATGCATGCCCGGTTGACGTGATAACGAGCCACGTGCGTAAAGTGACGTGCACAGAAGACGTGACCACACGCTGTGGAAGCTTCCATTGTCCTTTCGTGTGACGTGAAAACACGCCATTTTGGCAGAGCTCGTGCTTCGGTTGACGTGTTATTGTGCAACACTTGTTCGTCACAAGAGCGGGGGCCGTGTAAACGCGCTCGCTTCACATGGGTGGTTGTGCGGGGGCACTCGTAAACCTGTTCCACACCTTTGTCTTTGTCTCCATTGAAATCTGTAAAGCTGCGTGTACTAAGATTTCTATAGACCAATTACCGTGCACCATTGTCCCATTGTTACTCGGTACCACGCCACTCGGATAATGGAAGGAATCCTTCCTCCATGCTCGGTTGACATGTAAATCTGACGAAGAATTCTTTTCGAGGGCTCGGTGGACTTCTAAAGACGCAACACCAACACGCCCTCCTGGCTATAATTCCCACGGAAAACTCGCCAATTTATCTGCTAATAAGCTAAATGGGGGTGTCTCGTCTTAGTTTCATTGACGTAACAAACAAAAAATTCACGCAAAACAAAAAACGTGTTTGTGTGTGAAAAAGAAACCCGCACAGGGGCCCAGAAAAACTGTTTTATTCCCAACGCAAACTGGTTTTAAAAGAAAAAGAAACAAGACAACCGGCAACCAAAAATACACAATTTCTGGGTCACAAGTTCACATCATGGAGGAAGGAAAACACATCAAAGAAATGTCTGCCGACTTTGGAATGTTGAATGTATCAATTTGGGATTAGAGCCAAGACAAGAGTTGGGGCTATTGTTCACTTGACAATGACTGACAGGTTGTGGTTTTACACTCCCAGACCAAGAGACAATAACCTCTGGGACCTGGTTCTTGGCTGGTTTACAAGCTATTATAAACTAAACGCGTGGGTCCCACTCTGCCTGGCACGCGGGTACTCCGCTCATCTGGTTTTTGCCTAAGCAGAGTGGTAGCGGAACCAGTGTCGTTTAACGTTGAATGCTTATAAATAAATCGCGGCAGGCCGCATAGTTACAAATGCGGTGCATCAAAAACATTCTCTCTTGAAAAGAAACAAAGTTGCCGGCCAATTAAAATGTATCAATAAAGCTTCCTTCAAGATGAAATAAATCCCTCACTGGCAACAAATTATTGTTGTTCACAATTAGTTCTCGAACTGAACAAAGGAATTTTTTTTCTTTTCTTTTTTTTTCACCATGGAATAAAATTATAGCGTATCGATAGCGTATCGGCCGATTTATAGCGTATCGGTATTTTTTATAGCGTATATCGGGCATGCCTGGCTAGAACACTGGTGTTATGCGAATCTACTTAGATTCGCATTGTTAATGTTGGCCGCGAATCGAAAAGTCATGGAAAAGTCATGGAATACTTGTTGTAAAGGTCATGGAAAGTCATGGAATTATCTAAGTAAAAAAGTGTACGAACCCTGTAGAGGATTTAGGAGGGTTAGGGTTAATGACAGCGAAATAAACTAAATCTTTCACGTGTTGGTTTATATCTCTTGATTGATTTGATTTTTGCCCTACACCGACGTAATGTATGAAGCCGTGTATACTCGGTGCTTTGAGTTTCTGTGAAAAAAATCCAGAGTCGACTCGGGTGGGATTTGAACCCACGACCTCCTGCTTACTAGTGCAGACGTCTTAACCTCTCGACCACCGAGCTTGCCCGATGACAATTGGCTGGCTAGAATCATAGCAGTGGGTACAGCGATGTATAGATTGATGGAATACACCCTGTTTATCACCTGAATTTCATCAATCTATATCTCTTGATTCTTATTAAAGATGCTCGTGTTCAGGCCGAGTTGACGGTAAAAAATAGATTTAAATGTTCAATTGCTATTTTTCTTGGGTTAACCCTAACCTTCCCAAATCCTCCAATATCCTCTTTGCCAAAGTGAAGGATTTTGAAGGATTGAGGTTACATGCTACATGATCTTTGCTAAACTGAAGGATTTTGGAGGATTGAGGTTATTAGGCATACTTGCCTTTCCATGGTACATGTACATGTACATGTACATGTACATCCATGTTTGTTGTAGTGATTACAAGGTCAGTGCTTGGGTCAGTGGACACTGTTTATTGCTCCATGCATGCAGGGAGGGTCCCTGGCCATGTACATGTATCACAGATTAGAAACACATGTGTGCATACATGTCATGTGCTTGCTTTACTACTGAAGGATTTTGGAGGATTCAGGTTATGTGTAAGCAAATGGGCCTAGGGAGTTAGGGTTAAGGAAGCTTTCACTTGAGATATTGAATGAAAAAAAACCCAAAAATATCCGTTAAATGACAGTTAATTAAAAATACACATTAATACAATGATGGGTCATTGTTTTAATCCTCAGCTTGCAAGAGGGCGTGTGCAGTATTTTGATTAGCCAGGGTGGCTGTCAATTGGAATCAAGTGCATTTTAAATATCGCATTGATACAGTTTCCGACATCTGAATTTCATAATTTGTTTTTTGTTTGTTTAATAACGATATATTACCTTTCAAAATGCGTTCGCTTTTTAAATTCTATTTTTTTGGTTTGAGCTAAACACGGATATATCTTTATTAACCCTCCTACTGTTTGACCATTTGAAACCATTCAAAATTTCCACTTACCAAAATGCCCATTGGTTTTGTACACACATGGTGATACCATTTGAACAGTGTTGGTAGCAAGCTTTAATTTACTACCATTCAAATCCATTCAAATGCATAGAGGGTCCATTGATTCACCACTATTAGAAGTATCCAAACAAGGTTTTGTATTACAATGTAGCTGTACTAGCATTTGGAAAGATCCAAACAAGGTTTTGTATTAGCTGACCTACCATTCAAAACCATTTGGGGGAAATCAATACTGTACACAGTTATTTCACCATTCAAAACCACAAAAGCGAATGGTTTCAAATGGTGGATCAACTTGTATGAAAAAGGTACCAGAAGTAGGAGGGTTAAGTATGGATGCAATTACAGACATTTTACCAAAAGTGTACACTCTCTTAAGGTTTACCAGTCACGTCAAACCACCACCAACCACTCATAACTGCACCTTAATGTAAATACACGTAGTGATTTGTTTAGGATAGTGTGTACGTATGCGTTGGTTTTCAGTAGTACAATGTAAATAGTCTAGTTTCATTAGACTTCTACACATCCGTTCACCTGCTTCTGTGCTGGTAGCTTCCAAGTAACACACTTCCAAATACTGGCAACTGCCACTGTTTCCTTTAGCTCTCCCGAATGATGCATTTCCAGTCACCTGCGAATTTGGTTCAGAACAGCTGGTACCCCTCTCTTACCCGGTTGTTCTAAATTGTTTAAGGATGTACATGTATATCACCTGTGTTTTACTGCCTATTTTGAACAGGAAATTTTTAGTTGTCATTGGAACATGGATAATTTCCTTTTGGATAGTAAAGTAAATACTTTGCAGTGAGATATTCACAAAATTGATGTCAGTCGTTTGGTTTTAAAGTGAAAAACAGTACCGAAGTGAATATATTTCAGGACCCACTATAAATTCATTTCGGTACATATATACTTTAAAACATGTTTCTTTTGATTATTTTGAGAAAAATGTCATTATAAAACAATGTAAAATGTCAATGTTCCGATCAAGAAGAACACTTTTGGAAATTGCCGTTAAAATAACCCAAAACACGCGTGATACAGCTTTAAAATGACCCAATTTTTTCCAAGTTTTTTCCTTAGTTTTACTAAGAAACATTTGGTTTTCCCGCCTTTTTTTTTTTCAGGAGCAGATGGATAAACAGATTGAAGAGCTCAGCAGACAACTGCTGGAGGAGCGTCAGACAACGAGAAGGTAAGATCTCTTTTCGCACTGCATCAACAGACCCCCGGGGTGAAAATCAAACCCCAGGGTGGTTCGTCACAAGTTGACCCCTGTGTGGATTCACGCTTCTGAAAATCCAATCAGGAAAATCTCAGAACTTCTACACAGAATGTTTTATTTATTTTTTTGTTCAGTGACAATACTCATGGACTGTACCCATGCAAAGCCCCCTAGACACTATTGGTAATCTTCAAAACATAAATGATTAATTAACTGTTTTACATGAAACTAATAATATTTCGCGTAAAGAATGATATGTTGGCATCAAACATCTCTTGAATTCTTTATGTCTGAGCTGCTATCATTTTAGTAAAATTCATAAAACGATTTCCAACTGATTTTTTTTTGCTTCCTTTGTGGACAATAATACAAAATAAGAATGAAATCTCTTGAGATAATGTATATTTAGGTGTTCGGGTATGTGCCCGAAACACCTATTGTTTTTGTACGTTTAAAAAAAAATTTTTTTTGTTTGCTTCTTCTTTTTCTTCTCCCCCATCTTGTCCGCAAACAAAAACATACTTGCCAAGTTTAAAAAACCTTCAAACTTCACACATAGTTAGACCTTAACTTGTAGATGAAACCTAGTGACGTCATGATGATCAGGAAACCGCAACAGTGACGTCATGATGACGTCAAGTCCACATACGTAATGACCCACATTCAGTGTATGTTCGCCATTTTGTGCGTTAGAAATTCTAACTATAGAGGGCGCTATACAACTTTAGTGGTCTTTACAATCAGTGCGTAAGAAATTAATTCGTCTTATTCCTATCAAGAGCAAGGCTCCTATGTCAAGTTTAGCGTGAATTTTCCCGTTACGCCATTCGGATTGCTTAATAGTGGACATGGAATGGAAGAGGTTGCTTCCCGAGAGATGTCCACCTGCTTTACTGATTTGTGTGCCTTTTAATAATTATTTGTATTTGAGTTTGTTGAATTTCAAAACTTTTAGTGGTCACTTGGTGGCGCTGATCATCACATATATTTATAAACTTATAACGCGTTTGTGGAGCATCGCTGTAAAAATTCCACTTTTCTACTGATTCGAAGTTTTCACAAGAACATAGAAGTCATCTGCAGACACCTGATTAGTGCTTCTTACTATGGTGTAAGTAAAAAGGTGAAGAGAGCGGGAAATTACTTCAAAGTTGATGATTTTTGTAAACAAGCTTACGTACATGTACGCGACGGTATACCCTTCCGATGACATTGCTTCACAGTCAAATCGGCGTTTGTTGACAAATGACATGTTGATTTGGAGAAATTTGATATAGGGCTAGTTATTTTTTGGCGAGTTTACTTCGTAGTTTGTACAAATGTAGGCTTACCAGTAGGCAGTACCACACATACACATAGTGAATGATATTTACAAAAAGGTGACCCCAATTTGACCTTACTTCCTGTCTAAACCGGAAGTCAAAGTTTAATATTTAAAAAAAATTATATCTCAACAACCACAAGAGGTAAATTCACAATTTTTGTACCATTGTACAGATCGTTAATTGTCAAAAAATATTTACAAAAAGGTGACCCCAAATTTGACCTTACTTCCTGTCCAAACCGGAAGTCAAATTTTAATATTTAAAAAAATCATATTTCAACAACCACAAGAGGTAAATTAACATTTTTTGCACCATTGTACAGATTGTTAATTGTCAAAAATATTTTAAAAAACATGACCCCAATTTGACCTTTACTTCCTGTCCAAACCGGAAGTCAAAGTTTAATATTTAAAAAAATCATATCTCAACAACTACAAGAGGTAAATTAACATTTTTTGTACCATTGTACGGGTCGTTAATTGTCAAAAAATATTTACAAAAAGGTGAACCCAATTTGACCTTTACTTCCTGTCCAAACCGGAAGTCAAAGTTTAATATTTAAAAAAATCATATTTCAACAACCACAAGAGGTAAATTAACATTTTTTGCACCATTGTACAGATTGTTAATTGTCAAAAATATTTACAAAAACATGACCCCAATTTGACCTTTACTTCCTGTCCAAACCGGAAGTCAAAGTTTAATATTAAAAAAAATCATATCTCAACAACCACAAGAGGTAAATTCACAATTTTTGTACCATTGTACAGATCGTTAATTGTCAAAACAATTTTACACAAAGTTGACCCCAATTTGACCTTTACTTCCTGTCTAAACCGGAAGTCAAAGTTTAATATTTAAAACAAAATCTTCCACAAGAGGTAAATTCACAATATTTGCACCATTGTACAGATCGTTATTTGTCAAAACAATTTTACACAAAGGTGACCCCAATTTGACCTTTACTTCCTCCCGAACACCTAGAGTTTGTGTAAACAAACTCGAATCTCTAGTTCATTTTTTTGTTGTTATTCTTGATAACCACACAACGTAATAGGATAGAACTTCCTAAAGCCGTGTTCGCACTGGACTTTTTTTTGGGAAGGTTTTACCGAGACGATGGTAAAATGAAAAATGGTAAAATGTGACCTCTGTCCGCACTTGGACTTTCGACACGGGAAAATTTTTACCGAGACCGTGGTAGAAGTAACCGAGCTGTCAGTATAATGACTCATGAGGGCGCTTTGCGTGACCTTTCTGCGTTGACCCGATTGACCCGGTAGCACCAATCAAACTTCCGACTGTATCAATGATAATATCTGCCATGATTACGACCAAAAGAGGAACAACAACGCACAGAAAACTTGCTACACATGCACATGCATTAAATGCGCCCGGCCTGCCCCACCACGCTGTGAAACAATGCAAAGTGCATGCGTGGTGTCCCTGTGTAGCACGACCTTGCGCTCGGGCCAGACGTACGCTTTCCTGAGCCGCTTTTACCGACTCGCACTGTCCGTACTGGACTTATCGTCTCGGGAAAAGTTACCTGGGCAGCAGTTGGCCAGTAGAAGTAACCGCTGGACTCAGGAAAAGTAACTGAGAGGAAAATGTCCCAGGCTGTCCGCACTGGACTTAAAATGGGAAAAGTACCCATCGTCTCGGTAAGTTTTACAAAAAAAAGTCCAGTGTGGACAGGGCTTAAGTTGTTTATATCTTGATTCACTGTATGGATACTTTTAAAAGCAGTTTTGCCAACATTACCAATGTTAGTATATATTACTATGTGACTGGCTCTGGCAAAACCCTAAACTTGGACCCAATTTTCAAAAGTGAGATTTTGTTATAGTTTGATTCTCTCGATTTTCCTCTTTCATTTGATACCAGATTTGTAGAAATCAGATTTTTTTGTTTGTGATTTCTACAAATGTCGTTTCAAATGAAAGAGGAAAATCTAGAGAATCAAACTACATGTATACCAAAATCTCACTTTCAAAAATTGGGTCCAAGTCCATATACAGTATATCATGGATTTTAACCCTAGCATGGAGCCTGGTAATCTTTAAACTGGGGGTGAGTGCTTTACCGGAGGAAACACTTGTACGTTTGTAAACCATGGATCTCCTATCGTCCCCCGCTTCCCTTTGTTGTTGGACTCAAAACTTTTTTTGGCATCTCCCATTTGATTTCTACACGTTTTTCAACGGAGGACATTTATTATAAACAATAACTGCCAATCGAGGACCCATTACAGTATTCCTTTTTGTTATATGTCATCGGTTTACACCATAAACATGTACAATACAAGTGTGGAAGGATTGGCCTAAAACTTTGGGGGCCTTCTGGGGTTTCCACTAGTCTGGAAAAGCCACGATTGATGTTAAGAAACTTCATTCAGTTTTGATATTTGCAAGCATCCTTTTTCAATGGAGCCGAATGATATTGAGTTGTGTATGATCACCATTAAACGGCTGCCCAAATTTGTTGACATTTTCAAGCCAGTATACCCTTTTTCTGAAATGTCTGTAAATGTAGTTTTAAGAATCAAGAGAGAAATATTTATAAAAACCATTCTGTGAAAGTTTCAGCTTATTTTGTTGAGCCATAAGCTAGAAATGCAGTCAGATTTGTTTGCATTCATTCCTTCATGGAATTTTCATCTTCTGAAGTTGAGCATTCATTTGGAAACAATTTTACTTTAAACAAATGTACAGTGCCTCATGATCAGATAGAATGATATCAAGTTTTGAAACCATCATCAATTACATGTAAGTACATTAAGTTCAAAACTTTGATATATATTTTTCTTTAAGAATACAATAGTGTGTAGTGTAGTGTTGGGACGGTTAACCGTAACCGGTTAACTGACCAAAACTGCACCGTTTTTAAATTTGCTAGCCAGCTAACCAAAACCAATGTTTAAAAAATACGACCGACAATGTTGGAAGAATTTGCCGCCCATTTTGTTGATCAAGACTTTCTTCTTTGCCGCATTGGTTAATTAAACAATCATATAAGTTTACTGATGTTTTCTGATTGAAAATGTATGCCATTTGCCGACGATCGAGTTTGTGTCGCTGTCATGTGGCGACTTTCGGTTAAAGGGACAGTATCGTCACGGTCAGAGCAGACTTTCAACAGGGCATGGAATTGGTGTCGTTTAAGATCAATATAGTAACTGAAAGTTAAAGGCTCATTTATTCAGTAGCAACGGTAATACAACCTTATCATGTGGGGGTATTATTTTCAGTCACTGAGTTAATCTAAAACTAGCATTCCGATTCCATGCCCTGTTGATTGTGATGTTATTGTCCTTTTAACCGACTGTGAAAGATTCGGTTAAACGGTACCGGTAACACCCAGCACTAGTACAGTACATTTGTAGCTTTAAATGGAATGCAGAGAGAATTACAGTGTACCAGGGAATTTAAAGTCCCTCAACCAGGAGGAAATATAGGGAGGACTAAAATGTCGGGGGAGGGGGGAGGGGGGGGGGGAGGGAGGGGAGGGGGAGGGGAGGGGGAGGGGGAGGGGAGGGGGCTGGAGCTGGTCTTGAAAAGTACATGTAGTCTGTTCCATTGTTTTTTCAGTTTGCAGTTATACACCATGTGGTTTGGATCTCAACTATCGCGAAGTGAAATTGTGGTTCAATTATTAATAAGAACCATTGGTCTTCTCTGGTGTGCTCCAGTCATCGTCTGAAGACTGAGTTCGAGTCCGAGACTATTCTAACTTGAAAATGGTTACAATTGTAGACGCCTCCTGAAATGGGTGTGGTAAAGACAGGGGGGGGGGGGGAGGATGTGGTAAAAATACAATGTAGGGGGGAGAATGTGGAGGGTGTTGCTGGGAGACTTCTTATTCAGGAGAAAATAAAGATGTACATATACAGACATAAACATCATAGGAATAAAAAGAGCTACTATGTCGGCCTGTGATGATGTATTTCATACATGTACCTCTATGTGCATCATTTTATTCATTCAGTATATGTATTTTAACTCTGAGTCTGAAGGTTCCCTGAGTACCACCCAAGCAATGACTGAATATCCTTGGGCACGGGGTTTATGAATGAAAGCGGAACTGTCAATTTCCTTGCTCAGTTGCAGCCCGCTAGATATTAACCGGTCCACAGCTCGAGTGACATTTCAGAAATTAATGGCATGCTCATTGTGAAAGCCATGGGAGTACGTGGAAAGTGAATAGCCCCCTCTGTTGGTGAATGATTGATAGTGTGTATTAACGTGCACTACAAGTTACAACGTGGTTTGGGAGTGGATCGGCGATATCATTCCTTGCAATGACGGGATGTTCTGTCATCTGCCCACCCAAAAGGGATAGGGTCGCAAACCGTAAACCATGTTGTATTTATCTTACTATGCCTTAAGCCTCAGTCACACATTCAGGATTTTTACTACCGTCCTTGATAGGACCATTCCCGATTGAAATTTGTCAAAAGTCTGATCAAGATCCTGTGATTCGTGGCGGGAAATTCACAAATTTGTAAAAACATTTATTTAATCACGACAACAATCAGATATTGTTCAGGAAGCGTCCCGATTCAGCCGTTTCCAGCCGAATTCGTCCCGATTCTCCCGTTCTCAATCCGAATCTGATCCGATTTGTATCTTCCGCATGGTAAAAAACGACCGAATCTGTCCCGACAGCGTCCGATTGTCCCGAATGCGATCCGACAGAGATCAGACAGTGACCGGACAGTGAACCGACGCTGACGGAAGACATCCGTTAGAAAACCGTTAGTCACGTGATAGTCCGGTCCTAAAAGAATCGTGCGATCATGCCCGTTCATCACGACAGCGTCCCGATCCACAGGACACCGTCCAGACACCGTCCAGACAACACAGGACATTGTTACGATTTTGATCCGATACAGCAGAATCTGTCACGACATAGTCACGATTGTAATCCGACTAGACAAAATCGGCTGAGTTTCCCGAATGTTACGGGACGCATCTACTGTCGGGAGTGCTTGGCCGACCTCCCTGGACCTTTCCCGATCCGCAGGACTCTGTTACGAACGTATACGACTGCGTTCAGACAATGATAGGACATTCCAGATCATTGAGGATAGTAATCCGACTTTTTCACTTTTCGTGTCGTAGCGCTGTCTGATCTCAAACGGGAGCCATAATCGGCACTGTGTGAACGCCGCATTAGGCTATACACTGTATGTACACGCGTACTCGAACATATTTAAGTAATTTTACATTTTGCCTCGAAAAGAATGTGGAAATTCAGAATTTGCTTGAAGGGACAGTATTGTTCAGATCAGACTTTCAACAGGGCATGGAATAAGATAAACACAGTGACTGAAAGTTACATGTACATGTACCGGGTACTGTCTCATTTATGCAGCAGCAGCAGTGGTAATATGACCTTATCATGTAAGGTATTAATTTCAGTCACTGAGTAAATTTAAAACTAGCACTCCGATTCTATGCCCTGTTGATCATGATGATATTGTCCAGTTAAATTACAATTCACGATTTGCTATTCAACAAATTATGCAATACCCTATTTAACCCCCCCACCCCCACCCCCTCCCCCTCCCCCTCCCCCTCCCCTTCCCCTCTCCCTCCCCTCTCCCTCCCCTCTCCCTCCCCTCTCCCTCCCCTCTCCCTCTTCCTCCTTCCCCCTCCCCCTCTCCCTCCCCCTCTCCCTCCTTCCCCCTCCCCCTCTCCCTCCCCCTCTCCCTCTTCCTCCTTCTCCCTCCCCCCTCCCGGATTCCCAATGGCATCAATCAGGACAGTGATGTCAAGTGATGATTACCTGAAACACACATAACTCAAGAGTGCTCATTTCATTGACTGATGATCTGGGCTTGTCAGTGATCAGCATCTTTCCATGAAATATTTTGTAATCTACAAATGGTTCAATTGTCCATTAGTGCATCTGTCTAGACATGTACATGTAAGCATTGGAACCTGCCAGGAAAAAGTGGAAGGGAGTGGGGATTCAACAAATAAATATCCCTCTTCAAAATTAAAAATGTCCTCCACCCTCACACTTTGCTCCAAAGTTAAGTTTACAAGTTCACAAGTTATAATATGAAAGAAGGCCCACACCTTAAGTGCTAGTTTTAAACTGCATACATTGCGCTTTATTGGCAGTATTGACTTTGTTTAAAAAATACACTTAGAAAAAAATCCTTAAAAAAAAAAAAAAAAAAAAAAATCCTGACTCTACCTTTCATGAATATTATTGGGTCTGTTGGGTTACTGGAAACACAATATTTTTGCTTGGCCTTAGTAGAGGTACATGTTACATCATTGTACACTGTACATACTACTTATTTATAATGTTACTAGATTGAAAGGAAGGTACAACATTGTAACATTAACAAAACTGCTATGAGTATGCATTATACACATATTTTCTCTGAATCAAGATACATGTACATTGAGCATGCAAGCTGTGAACATTTTAGCTCAATGTGGAGTCCAAATCATCACTGCAAAATATTCACAAGTTTTACATACATGTAATACTTTGCTGTCTGACAACTTTTTGAAAGTTTGCATATTTTCCTATTATTTCTTTGGATTTTATTTTTCAGGATGGTTGATACCCATCTTCACATCAAGTTAGCTTTTGGATAATAATTCAGTAATTCTGTAATCAGGACAAATTGTACCAATGTTGTACTTTCCCTTTAAACTTCAAAATCTGACACCTTTTAAAACTTGTGTACTTTTACAATATATAGTTTCACAGTTACAACTGAAATTTACTGCAGTGTAAGTAAGCTCTGTCCATACATGTATGTAAACTACTATTTGAATAATGATGTTTTTCCACACACAATTTCATCCAGAGGTCATTGACTGTCAAAATTACATGCAGAAGTGTTTTTCTTGAAACAGGACAGTCTGGTTTGGTTTTATGAAAACTCAAGTGAAAATTCATGAACCGTAGCTCAGATTCTATAGAAATGTAATAGCGCCCTCTGTAGTCAAAGTATATATAATTTAACAGTAGTGCAGTATTCTAGCAGTTTGTGTATAATCATTACTAGACCAGAGCTAAATATTTGTCAAATATTGCACAATTATATAAACTTAATAATAAGTTGTCACCTACATGTACGTTTACATGCTAGTATCAGTTGTAATACACAGCTACATGTAACTGTATCTGTGCTCACATAATTATAATTTTGTGCTAGCATTTGTTTGCAATTTAAGGCTGTAAAATGTTTTTAACATACTGGTTTGGGTTTTTAAGAAGTACATGTAACATGATAAGGAGCCAGATAGTAATCAAATAATGCACAATAATATCAACTTTATAAGAAGTTGTCACCTACCAGTGGTTATACCACTATACAGCTAACTGTATCTACACATGTATTCTTGCGTAATTACATTTTTGTGCTAGCATTTGCTTTCAATTTAAGGCTGTATATTTTAAAATGTTTAAAGACATTGCTGGATGTGACATGAACATTTACTAACTGTTAGCGCTGGTCAGGTTTTACAGCCGAGACAAAGTAAGAATAGTGCAATAAGTTCATGTAATCTTTTCTAGACGAGAGCCAAATATATTCATCCACAAAATTTTGCACAAATATTCATTTGTTTTTTAAAATGTTCACAAAATACACCATACATGAAAATACCTGATAATTACCAACAACAAATGTTTGCGCCCCCCCAACTCTGATGTCACTTAGCAAATTGGCTTCCACACCCCCAAAGAAAATGCCTTTGCCACACCCCTGAATTTAAGGTTGTATATTTTAAATTGTTTTAAAACATGCTACATTTGTAGTTTGGATTTTTAAAATGTGACATGAACATTTACATGTACTAACTGTTTAGTGCTACTCAGGTTTTACAGCTGACAAAGTACATACAAGAGTAGTGCAACAAGTTCATGTGATCATTTCTAGACTAGAGCCAAATATACTACTCAAAACAATTTAGGGAATACCTGAATAATCTCAGTTAAAGCAAGATCATTTATTTCAGATAAACACAATGTTTCACAGAATTGATGAGAAACAACTGCACAATGAAACAGATGATAAAGGATGCATGTAGTGATTACACATTTGATGACATGACTACTGAAAGAGAGGGGGTTGCAAATGAAAATCCCGGTTCATGGAACATTTCAAACCTATTTGATGTTAAAAATCCGGTGTTCCCTAAATTGTTTTGAGTAGTATTCATCCACAAAATGTTGCGCAATTACAAACATTTATTTGAATTTCAAAATGTTCACAAAATATACCATACTATACCATACTACTGTACAACCTTTTATTACTTAAGTCACTTGTCATTGGCTGTGCCACTACACAACTACATTGTACACTAGTGGCATGTTTTGGTGAACCAACTAGACACTTGTTCAGGTGTACATAACCAGGGGTGGATCAAGAACAATGTTTTTGGGGGCCAAATGCTAAGAGGGGTGGACTTCTGAGCACGAAGCAGGAAGCTATTCAGGGCAGGGAGTCCAAGACCCACTTGTTTTTTATTCTAGGCGCTTTGTGGGAGGGGGAAGGGCAAATGGGTCATGTCTTTCTGGGGGAGCTAGGGGGAGGGCAAATGGATCATGTCTTTCTGTGGGAGGGGGAGGGCAAATGGGTCATGTCTTTCTGGGGGAGCTAGGGGGAGGGCAAATGGATCATGTCTTTCTGTGGGAGGAGGTAGGGCATGCCCTGGATCTGCTGGTGTACATGTGTACTTAAAATTGTATTCAGTTTGTTACATGTGTCTACATTAAGCATGGGCAATATCGATTTTTTCATCCACGATATATCGCCAAACATATATCGCGATTTTCGATAGTATCGCCATTATTTTTTTTTTCATTCATGCATGATTGCTTTAGAGCCGATAACCACAGGTATGTACCCTTCTACAAGCATCACAATAAATGGCAAATTCATTTGCGTAGTGTGTATGTACTTCTGAAGTAGTTCGCTTTTGTTTGTCACTTCTGAAAGCTGAAAGGACTGTCCAAATTTTGTTTCCATGGAATTTCTGACTTGACTCACAATGGCGATTGTTTTTAATCGCGATGTATTTTTTAATCGCGATTTGCCGATATCTCGATAACTTCAAAATGTTCTCGATATCGTAATCGAATAAACAAAAAAGGTATCGCGATATTCGATATTATCGTGTTATCGCCCAAGCTTAGTCTACATTTCTTAAAATACACAATTTAATTAAAATTGTTGGCAAAATGGAACTTACTCATGACTAAAACTCGTACGATTAGAGCTTGTATGAACAGTCATTTACTCATTTGTTTGTGACAAAGCTATCATTACTTTTTTCAATCTTGAAACCGATGACAAACCTAAAACATGTTTCTGGTTTTGATCGCAAAAACACACCCCAGATGTACAGATGCTCAAGCAGTTATATTTACATGTCAACTTTTTGGTTGCACACAGTAATTAAAAAAAACAATAAATCAGAATGTCTTGCTTGGTTGAAAACTAACATTATGTTAGAAAATTCAGTTCTGTTGTGCTGTGCAGTTTTAACTGAGCCCTCTGCTGTCAAGTTCATGGGAATGGCAAAGTGAAATCTTGACACATGTATATTAGACAGCAGAATACTTAGTACTTTACATATGTGTTTTAATGTAATGTGCATTTGTACATTTTTATGAAATTTGTGCAGTATAAATTTTTATTTTATTTCTTCTTATTATTTATTGTTATTATTAATGAATTCATGCCCAATCCGATATGTTCTAATAAAATGCGCAACGCTTGGAATACTATTGGGAAAAAAAATTAACAAAACAAATAAAATTTCTCATAGGTTGTGTCGTCTTATAGGGGTGTGACTAAATAAGTAACATATGGCTACAGGTTGATTCATATGCAGGTTGATTCAGAGTGATATATAGATTTAATGGTCTCAACCAGTTTGCAACATTGGACTTCTGGATTTGTTGTCACTGGAATTCCATGAAGAAAGTCTGGAATTATGCTGAGGCGAAAAGTCCTACCGACTTTTACTTATGGAACCCATAAACCACACAGTTCTCTTTCTTAACAACAAATGCACTTACTTTGTCGGTGACGGTGGCATTGTTGAGTTGGCACATCCTCTCAAACATGTTGAAGGAGTGGCATCTTGGATCCTTGATACAGGCGTGACAGCATCGAATAAGACTTATGGGGGCAGTCTTGTAGGTGTGGCCAGTCAGGCAAGAATCCTTGCTCGGGACTGTGCCGTCCGTGTAGAGGGCAAAACACTCCGCTTGGAATGTGTTGCAAGTTCCTGTGGTTGGTTCTGCAGTGTTTTTTTTGTTGACGGTAGTTGTCTTGGCTCCGGTAGTCTGTGAGGCAGTTTTCATGGACTCGGTGCTTGGTGTGAGCTTGGTTGTTACATGTTGATCTGCTAGTGAAGGTACCATTGACGGGGTGACATCAGCCTGGTCTGTAGCGTTGTTCTGTGAAGCGGTTGTGTTGGGTTGGGTGCTTATTGACTTGATGTTGGTTGAAGCTATGGTTGTTGATTTGATGCTTGTTGAGGGTGTAGTTGTAGTTTCATCGGTTGCTGAAGGTTTGGTGGATGCCATTGACAGGGACACATCTGATTGGCTTGTAGACTGGGTCTGTGTGGTGGTGGTGGTTGTTGATTTGGTGCTTGTTGAGGGTTTAGTTGTAGTTTCATCGGTTGCTGAAGGTTTGGTGGATACCATTGACAGGGACACATCCGATTGGCTTGTAGACTGGGTCTGTGTGGTGGTGGTGGTTGTTGATTTGGTGCTTGTTGAGGGCTTAGTTGTAGTTTCATCAGTTGCTGAAGGTTCGATGGATATCAGTGACTGGGTGACATCCGATTGGTCTGTAGACTCGGTCTGTGTGATGGTTGTCATGAACTTGGTGCTTGGCATGGGCTCAGTTGTTGTAGCTTTATCGGTTATTTGTGAACATTTGACAGCGGTTACTACACTGGTGTTACGCTCACACATTGTGTATTTCTCCACTGTGCAGAAACTATTCCTCCAGTACTGTGCGCTACTCTTTAACATTACACAGTTGCCAGGACGATCTTCAGTGAAATAACGGTATGGGTTTGGGTCATTTGGATCGTCACCAATGCAAACTCCTGCTGGCCAGCCTACTGTTCCCTTCTCACGTCTACATCCAAGCCACAAGTTTGTAGTGTTTGGTTTTTCAACACCATTGAACAAATCAGCAATGATTTGGTTCTCTTGTGCAGAGTTTGGTGTTGCAATGTGACCTCCTTGACATTGGCACATCTCGCTAGCTTGATACCAATCGAGTTTGGGTTCAATGAAAAGCTTGTACCAGGTTTGGCTATTAAGTACCACCCAGCCATCGGGGCCTGCTCCAGGTAATAGGGCAGCTGTGAAATTAGGATCATCAGCTGGTAAATTAAGATGATTATTAGACAAAACAACTGTGGTGATGCTACAAATATGCACACATGCCAGGTATATACATGTATGTAGGAACATGACTGAATTGTTCAAATGCAAAGCCAGTTTAATATATATGCTGTCATCGTCAGATTCATCTCCATGCAGTTTAATATTTTGGTATCAATCGGCTATCTGTACTCCATGCAGTTTAAGATTTTGGTATCAATCGGCTATCTGTACTCCATGCAGTTTAAGATTTTGGTATCATTCGGCTGTGTATGAGGTACCAGGTTCAGCTGCAAAGATACCAGCTACAGATACAATACCATCAGCAGTAGTGCACGGTCCACAACTTACATGTACATGTATACTCCCACCTGTAGGAACTAGATCTCAACATTACTTCTTGCATAGAAACACCACTTCAGTTGATCAATCATGCATTATATTGTGATACCCAGCCATTTCACCACCACCCCATTTTAAACCAGACTTTTCTCCATGAAGTAAAACCCCATCCAGGCATGGCATAGAAAGTTCTTATCGAAGCAATTGTGTACATTTAGAAGGAACAATAGAGAAAAGGCTCTTAATTGGTGTGATATATAAATCCAATTTAATGAAATTTTCTGGTGTGGATTGTTGATTTCATTTGAAGGTGACCTACATGTAGTTGTAAAATTTGATCCTCTTGATTGTAAGCATTTTATAATACACTCCTCTTGTCTGAAAATAATCTGCAGTATTGGCAATATTTCAAGGCAAAAAAGACTGCAGTAAAAATACCTAAATATTAATACAAAAATCCATCGCTATGGCGACCTGGATAAAATATTTGTTGTACGATGCATTTTTTAATCCCCCCCCTAAAAAAAAATTATGGTTGCATGGGTCCATCATTGATCCATTTTTTGCCTTTTAAGTTTTGTTTGTTTCTGTTCATGTTCCACAGACACTCAAGTCTTGTACTTAAATTACAGTGTACATGTAAGTATGTACGTGTACTTGGTTTAACTGGTACAGTGCCTGATTTCATGAAACTTATCTTACAAAACTTCTTGGGTTAAAAGGAAACTGTACACCATTGGTAAAATTTATGTATAGATACATCCGTACTTGAGAATGAAGAGAGATGTATAGAAACCAACCTGTGAATTCTTCAGCTTATTTCATTGTGTTTATTAACCCTAACCACCCTAAATCCTGCAAAATCCTCCAAGGGGCACTTTTTTGGGGGAAAATTCAGCACTGTTGGAAATTGGTATTTTCACCTCTTCAAATGGGGCAAAAATTACTACCTGCCAAGAAGTACAGGCCATAAGTGCTGAATATGAAAGATCAATGAAAATGCATGGTGCATTTTGAAGATAAGGGCATGTTTCCAAAAGTGCACTGATGGATTTTGGAGGATTCAGATCGGTTCCTAGCCAGAATACCTAGGGGGGTTAGGGTTAATGAGAAAATAGTTTTATAAAAAATGCATTTGTTTCCATTCATTCTAATGAATGAAAAATGGATCATGGCTGTGATCCATTTCAAATTTGTAATACATTGTTGCATGTTCTCAAAAATGACAGCATGTCAGATGGAATAATTCTTCAAAACATCACCAACTTCACATTTAGATTATTATTCAGAAATGTTGTAATTGGGTAAATAACCAAAGGTGTAGACACCCATTCATTAAGATGAATCACATTCCAGAGGCTGATGCCTTATAAATGCAAATTGCACCATAATAAACTAAAATGATAACTTTTAATTACTATCTGATATTTATATAAAGAGCCCTGGCAGGGTTCGTACGGGTCATGGAAAACCTGGAAAGTCAGGGAATTTTGCTTTTGCATTTTCCAGGCCTTGAAAGTCATGGAAAAGGGTAAACTTATTTAAAAGTCATGGAAAGTCATGGAATTTTAAGACTTATTAAAACCTGTTCGCGTCGGAGGCCGTGTACACATGCAATTTTTTTTCGCACCGCGGATCGGAGAGTCGAAACACGCGATAGGAAACTTGGAATATTTGTATGCATGCTCGGTTGGCGTGATAACAAGCCACGTGCGTAAGTGACATGCACTGAAGGCGTGACCACACGCTGTGGAAGCTTCCATTGTCCTTTCGTGTGACGTGAAAACACGCCATTTGGCAGTGCTCGTGCCCGGTTGGCGTGTTGTTATTGCAACACTTGTTCGCACAAGGCGGGGGGCCATGTGGCGCTCGCTTCACATGGGTGGTTGTGCGGGTGCACTCGTAAACCTGTTCCACACCTTTGTCTTTGTCTCCATTGAAATCTGTTAAGCTGCAGTATACTAAGATTTCTTTAGACCAATTACCGTGCACCATTGTTACTCAGTACCATGCCACTCGGATAATGGGGAAGGAATCCTTCCTCCATGCTCGGTTGACGTGTAAATACGACGAAGAATTCTTTCGAGGGCTCGGTTGACTTCTAAAGACGCAACACCAAATACGCCCTCCTGGCAATAATTCCCACGCGAAACTCGCCAATTTATCTGCTAATAAGCTAAATGGGGGTGTCTCGTCTTATGGTTTCATTGACGTAACCAAAAAAAATTCACGCAAAAAAAACGTGTTTGTGTGTGAAAAAAGAAACCCGCACAGGGGCCCAGAAAAACTGTTTTATTCCCGACGCAAACTAGTTTTAAAAGAAAAAGAAACTAGACAACCGGCAACCAAAAAGACACAATTTCTGGGTCACAAGTTCACATCAAAGAAATGTCTGCCGACTTTGGAATGTTGAATGTATCAATTTGGGATTAGAGCCAAGACAAGAGTTGGGGCTATTGTTCACTTGACAATGACTGACAGGTTGTGGTTTTACACTCCCAGACCAAGAGACAATAACCTCTGGGACCTGGTTCTTGGCTGGTTTACAAGCTATTATAAACTAAACACGCGTGGGTCCCACTCTGCCTGGCACGCGGGTATCCCGCTCATCTGGTTTTTGCCTAAGCAGTGTGGTAGCGGAACCAGTGTCGTTTAACGTTGAATGCTTATAAATAGATCGCGGCAGGCCGCATAGTTACAAATGCGGTGCATAAAAAACATTCTCTTGAAAAGAAACAAAGTTGCCGGCCAATTAAAATGTATCAATAAAGCTTCCTTCAAGATGAAATAAATCTCTCAGTGGCAACAAATGATTGTTGTTCACAATTAGTTCTCGAACTGAACAAAGGAAATTTTGGGGTGTTTTTTTCACCATGGAATAAATTATAGCGTATCGATAGCGTATCGGCCGATTTATAGTGTATCGGTATTTTTTTTTATAGCGTATCGGTCATGCCTGGCTAGAACACTGGTGTTATGCGAATCTACTTAGATTCGTGTTGTTAATGTTGGGCGCGAATCGAAAAGTCATGGAATACTTGTTGTAAAGGTCATGGAAAGTCATGGAATTATCTTATTAAAAAAGTGTACGAACCCTGCCTGGAATTTTCTCTGAAAATTGTAATTCATAAAAACGGCGTTTTTCCAACGTGAAAGAAAATGCCTTTGAGCATGACATGCTATGAAGGGTCGAAACCTGAGGCCATTTTATTTATAAATGCTACAAATTTTTGCAAATAAAAGTTATTATTCAAAATACTAATTTCAATCAACAATTGCCACTTAACCCTTTCCTTACCATAGGCGACTTTAGTCGACCAAGCTTTCACACAAAAAAGCACTCAAGCCTGAGCACAAAGGCCATTTGTTATAAAGCTGTAGTTTTGTCCATGTTCACCCTCCATACCCAAGCTTACAATGGTTGGAAAGAGCAAGATCGGATCTTTCCATTGATGGTGAAATAAAATAAGGTTGCTATTATGCAATCCCTTCAAACTGGAGTGGAAAGATCCGAAATGCCAACACCTACGGAGTGCCATGTGTTTGTGTACAAAAACAAAAAAGTGTTTGAGTTTACAGATCACATTAAGGAAACAAAGACTGAGAACTTGGACATTTATTGACCGATCTTAATGTTTTTTTGATTTTATGAAAGGGAATTCAATAAGTAAGATATTTTTTATTATTTATTTTGCTGTAAAACGATATCTTCAAGGTGATAATAGAGTTTGTAAAATTGGCCTTTGAACACAAGCTTTCTGTTGTGTAAGAATGTGTGCTTCACGCTTGAGTGGTCAAACAATGCGGTCACCAGTGGTTGTTTATGTCAAAACAATTCGGTACTGAGAGGGTTAATTAACCAAGATAACTCACATACACGTACATGTTTAATATTCTCAGATTTAGTTTTTGAATTCTGCCCAAATTGGGCGAATGTTGATTGAATGTTATTTGTCATTACATGTATATGTGACAGTGTGTGAACACATTGAGGTCCTTGAAATGTATAATGTAAAGCTGTGCCTGGTATCCGGGTACCCGGATACCTGACCGAAACTGTCATTACCCGGTTCCATTTTTCGAATTACCCGTAAACGACTTTTGAAAATGAAAATTTTGAGTGAACATTAAAGCCAAACAATGTCTCCGACTTTTTAAAACATTTTTGTTGTTGTGTGTTTGGGGAATGAGAATGCCAGGAGGTCGTGGGTTCGAATCCCACCCGAGTCGCCTGTGAAGTTTTTTTTCCCCCACATACACTCGGAAAGCACTGAGTATACAATGCTATATAACACACGTTGGTGTAGGGCAAAATTAAATCAATTGGGATGCTACAAGTCATTTTTAATATAGAGGCAGGCAATTAATACAGTAAGTCCACATTTATTATGACTCTAATAAAACAAGAGAAGCTTGTGTTCATATTGGTTATTTTATACATTCGGGAGTATTTATGTGTTTACAGGTACCCGGGTATCTGAAGCGAAATTCGCGAAATAAGCGAAAATGCACAGTCTTAGTACCGTATGATGTACATACATGACATATATTTACATCATGTATGTATGCTGTATGCATGTACACCTGTACATGTAGTTGTAACTTGTGTTGGCCTTTGTTCTATGAACATAATTAATCAAAATGAAACAGAACAGGTGTGGAGAATACGCCCTTTTCTTCATCATTCCTTTGCTATTTATATATACAGTATATAAGTTTGCCTGCAAATAGACATTGGTTTCCTTTTTAAACTTATAAGGATGACTCAAATAGTCATCTTAACCTCTAGATGATGAGTAATAAAGAATAAGTTTGACTTCACGAGTCGTCCTAATTTTTTTGTAATTATTCAGTACAATAATTATATGCCAAATCACCACACAGATTTACCGGCATCCTTGATTTTTTTGAAAAGACATGTATCGCCGGCATTTTTCTGAAAATTTCCAGGAAATTTTCGTTTTCATTCGAACATTGATAATTTCCTTTTTGAAAGGAAAGTAGATAATAAGAAATGAGAAATTTCACAAAAAACAGTTACGAAGCTAAATTAATTTATGACGGGGCCCACCTTAAATTCATTTCATTACATACATGTATTTACTGCAAAGCTGTGCTTCTCACGTTTATTTTGATAAAATGTGACATTTTAAACCATTTGTTTTCCCTTCCTCAAGTAAATTAGCAATGTACAGATGAAAAAAAAGAAAGAAAATTTTTGGAAATTGGCGATACTTTAGGTGATTAATATAACAATAGACCTAGCTTTATAACGAGATACAATCCCTTTTTTCCCAATACATATGGGTTCAAATTGAATCTGGATGCATACATGTATGATGCTCGATATGTGGCAGAGTGCACCCCCCCTCCCATTGTGTCTTCATTGTGTTCCAGGAATCTTTGGAATTCTTTAGAGGATTTATGGGGAGGGGGAAAGGTCCGTTAACAATAGAACAACAGTGTGTTAGTGTATAGGGACATTTTTTTGGGGGGGGAGGGTGGCACTCTACCGCATATCGAGCATGGTATATCTGGATGAGAAAACAGTCTGGTCCCTTGTGTGCATTGATATTCAGCACTATAATCATGGAGAAAGGAACCATCCTCCATGTTATAATCATACTTGCTTATTACAGGGAACCTATACATTGTATACAGATGGCCACAGCATGAAAAAAAGGTCTATTGATGAATTCATGGTGGACTTAAAGCTCGTATTCCAAGTGACAAAACAAAAAGTTCTTGTGACTAAATGTGTCTGACAAGTTGTCTGCCATGTGCGCCCGTATGCGTAGATATTGTATTCTGTAGCTACACGTACATGTACATTGTATATGCTTGTGCAAGATGTATCATTTGCCCAAAGTGTCCGAACATATAATTTTTATAGAGTAATTTTGGAATAAGTGCTACACACGTACATATACAGTCACTCTATGGCTAAATACACATATAACTGTGATTATATAGTTACACGCGAATATACAGTTATATTATACTTCAGTCCATATTGCATGAATTAAAGGGGCAGTATCGGCACGATCAACAGGGCATGGAATCAGAGTGCTTGTTTTAGATTAACCCGGTGACTGAAAATAATTTCCCACGTGATAGTTGTTGACTGCATAAATGAGCCAGTATAAGTTGCAGTCACTGTGTTCATCTTAAACTAGGACATCGATTCCATGCCCCATTGAATGTCTGCTCTGATCATGACGATATATTGTGCCCCTTGAATGTGAATCGACATACGTGTACGTGTAATTACAATGTATAGTGTATGTACAGTATATTTTCACCCCACTCCGTACATGTGGGTCTAAATGTACTTTTGTAATGGAGCTGCTTGAAAACAAATCACGCAAAATAGGCTGCTATTTCCAGATTCAGTCTCAGATTTGATTCCAATCAAACGTAAGGTACCACATTGGTAATATTGACAAGACTGCCTCTATAAATACACATGTACCTGTACATGTATATATGCTTAGTTTCTGTAAATTTGGCTTTTGAGGGCGCGACTGATAACAGGATAATTTACATAAGAAAGGGTTTTGAAAAGTCATTTAAATATAAACAAAGGACAAACAATGGACAAACTATGGATGGATATTGGTGCATCCACAGGCTACGTACGTACAGTATGTACAGAATTAAAGGAAAAGCAGTGTGATTAAATAAGTTTAAGGGGGTAACTTTTTGCCTGTCACACATTAAACAACCAACATGCGAAAGTTTCAACTCATTGCGTAGTCTGTGAGTCGTGTTATTTTTGTGTAAAAAAACAAAGTTTTTTAGTGTGCACCCAGTTTTTGCCATGAGTCCCTGGATCTGCCCCTGGACATGACTCATTATGAATGTCCATTATTATTATTATTATTATTATTTCTATTTCTGTTTCTGTTTCTGTTTCTGTATGCATTTTCATGATTTTTTTGGTAACGACACAATGTAATTTAGTCTTAAGCTGAAACTTTCTCAGGTTGATTGTGTATTGTGATTCTACTAGTAAAAGTAGCTTTGCCAAAATTATCACTGTGGTACCTTTCAATTTACAAAAAAACTAAATGGGATATGGACCCCTCTCTGAAATGGCATTATCATTTGGTTATTTACACATACCTTTCTTTAATGGGAATGACAGCGTCTTAGATAGTGGTTTCATGAAATGGATAACACATTGTATTCCTAGTGTGTAGGCATATTCCTTTCTCAGACAACTTATGGGTGGTGATGTGAAGTCTCCATCAGTTTGGTTTGGCCATTTTCGTCTTTGTAGAAGACAAAGCACTTCATCTTTTGGGCGTTGGTTGATGTCATGTCTTTGGTAGCCTTATTGGGTGAGCTGGTTGTCATGGGGTCTGTGCGGGGTGAAGTGAGGAAGCTAGATTTACCTGTTGCTGAAGGTTTAGTGGATACGGTTGACTGGGTAACATCATTGGATACCATCAAGGTGATGTCAGATTGGTCATCACTAGTCTCCGTTTTGGGTGTGGTTTCTTCAAGTAGTGATGTTGGGCCTGTTTCCTCATTATCATTTTGCCCATTTTCCCCATGTTCCCCAGTTTCCTCATTTCCCTGGGTCGGCATTGATTCAGTTTGTCCTGTTGTCCCATTTTCCTCAGTTACGGGGGTCGGCATTGTTATCTGTGAGCAGACGTCGGTGACAACCACAGTGTCATTACGCTCACACATTGTGTATTTCTCCACTGTGCAGTAACCATTTATCCAGTACTGTGCATCATTCATGGATAACATTAAACAGTTCCCCCGATGATCTCGATCGATGTTACGGTATGGGTTTGGGTCATTAGGATCGTCACCAATGCAAACTCCTGCTGGCCAGCCTACTGTTCCCTTCTCACGTCTACATCCAAGCCACAAGTTTGTAGTGTCTGGTTTGTTTACGCCGTTGAACAAATCTGCAACGAATAGATTCTCATCTGCAGAGTTTGGTGTCACTATGTGACCTCCTTGACATTGGCACATCTCGCTAGCTTGATACCAATCGAGTTTGGGTTCAATGAAAAGCTTGTAACAGGCTTGGTTAAATCCCGCCCAGCCATCAATACATGCTGCTGAGACTGGTGAGATAATATCGAACCCCACACCAATCAGTATCACAGATGTGATGCCCCATATGTACACATCTGCCTTATATGGGAACATGATGACTAAATTAGTGATAGTTGATACAGATGCAAAACTTGTTACAATTTACGCAGAGATATTTTCTTAGTAGACTATTGTACTTTCAGTTGAAAAAATTACATTTACATCTAGCACATGAAACGAGCCTGAAATATGATGTCATCACTCTTTAGCCAAAATCATTACTCGGTACAGATGAATCTTTAGAAAGGTCTTGAAAAAGATTTGAGGATTTGCTTGGTGGAGCATAGATATCATTTCAGTTTGAAAGGTCCTTCACATTGTCCTTCACATTGACAGTGGTTGTGGCTGGCAGTGTGGCACGGCATATGGTGTGGTAGAAGTCCATAATGTACAGGATTGAGTCGGGGCGCATACAGGATTTCATGTGATCAATATGATATGACGTCTTACATTATAATAAGCAAATTAGGTTGATGATTTACCAGTGAAAAGCCAGAAAGTCTGAGTCTCGGTTTAATGAAGTGCAGTACCACCAATGTCCTCTAGATTAATTCTCCTCACTTGAAACAATTCCGTAGAACAGTGACCAGAGGCAGTTCAAGTCAGTTTCAATTGCTGTCATGTACAAACGAACCTTGATGTAATGCCCTTGATAGCAGATCTGTTAAAAAAAAATACTGCGTGCTAGCTTTAATTGGGTATAACTCGAAATTAAACGCACGTCCTAATAAAATGTTCGTTTTATATAAAGAAACACCTACACGAATCGTTTTTCAGCCAGTGTAGATAATCCTTGCTTTGTTCTCTCTTTCTCCCCCCCCCCCAAACTGGAAACAGATTGAGTTAAGCTGTTTATCAATCAATGGGTTAGATTATTTAATTTTTTTTGTATAGACTACCTTTTGCTGAGATATTGTACTTGACATTAACCTTTTATGTTTGTGGTGCCGTTTCAATCTATCCACCATGGGTTTTTTAGTTAATGTTAATGACATGGTCCTGCCATAAGTTTGTTTCAAGACTTGATTTCTAGAAATATTTGGTTTCAAGAAATATAGCAATTTTACAGTAACATTTTTTTTTATTGAAAATGCCAGTTAAAAAAACCCAACACCACCTCCCCCCAAAAAACAACAACAACAACAAAACATTTTCCTGTAATTGTAATGATTTGTACCATTTACTTGTTGTTGGCTTACAACTAATTGCAAAAATAAATCTTCATGTAGAAATCTTTACTTTTCCCTCTTTTTATACTGAATTACAGGAAGCATAATATCTCACTGAATACGGTAGATGCAAATGTATCCCAAATACATTCATGTTGAAGAATACAGAACTAAAAGAGGATTACATGTACAGTGTACATGAAAACGTGAATAAATCACTTGTCCAGCGATGCTGGTCATGACATGCATAATCCCCAGGGGATTGGATATCGTAGACAGTGAGTCTGGCACCTCGTGTCGACCAACACCATACAGTGTCACCTATAGAATCACCTGGGGGACAAAGCACTTGTAGTCAGGGCTAGAATGTATAATACAAACCAGGCAGATGCACTCATATTGGCAGACTGTACGTCCAGCATGACAAAAAAAAAAACCTGCACGGAGGAAACCGTGGGCGTTGAGATTGGTATTGATTGGCTATCTATCCCCTTTGTGCAGGTCCTTCTGAGGGCGCCCTTCACAAAATAAACCTCTTCGGGGCTAAGGCCCCCCAAAAAAGGTCTCTGATTTCTGGTCATAGGTCGGCTTCAAAATCGGTGCACTGATGTGCTTTTTTTTTTTTGCCAACCAGTGAAATACATGATACATGTATACGTGGTTATCAGGAACCAGACCAAATTTCCCATACACAAAGTATGGTGACTAAGAGAGGCCTCACAAATTTGGCAAACGTTGATACCCCTGTGTGAAAAAAAGTCGTTTAAAACACAGCACGGCAGAATTCCAATCACTCCAGCAATTTTGGCTGCAATTTCACATCGTTTCATAGCAAAATAAAAAGAAAGAAAATTAAAAATGTCGACACGCTGGTCTGAGGTGACATGCACAGAGACCAGAAACCGGAGACAGTTTGTTTTTTTGGCCTAATTAATAGAATATTTCATGGTTAGAATGCATTTACATTCCAGTGCTATAGGGAAAGCATTTAACATGAATAATGTTGGCACTGAAACTACCTCTATGAACATGCTTAATTTCTTTGAAGCAAGATATGACATAAAACACAATAAAGGGGGCCACTTTGCATCCGTCACGTTAGCAGTTTTTCCAATGGTTGTTATTTATTTTTAAGTGCCTGAAACTGACCAAAAAGTGTTTCAACATGTGAATGGACATGCAGGCTTATACTAGAACTAATTTGAGTTGATTTATTTGATTTATTTATTTTTTAATTTATTTTTTTACCCTCAAATTTCCATAAAAATTGGACGGAAAAAGTTACCTCACTTTTCCGTCCATTTGTTGATGGAAATTTTAGGGTAATTAAAAAAATAATAGTAATACTCAACTCAAATTATCTTTAGGATAAGCATGCATGTCTGTTCAAATGTTGAAATTCTTTTTTGGTGGTTTCAGATATTAAAAAAAAATTACAACCATTAGATAAACTGCTAACGTGACGGTAGGAAAGTGGCCCTCTTTATTGTGTTTTATGTCATATACATGTACATACAAGAATCGTTCTGTGAAGGTTTCAGCTTGGTGCAGAAGTCTAAGTCATGAAAAAAGTGTGAAAGATCATGTGAAAAACATACGGAACAAAAAAAAACAATTTTTAAAAATTTTTACAATGTAGGTTTTTTTTTCCTGAAATGAGAGCACACACAGACAGAATCATTTGTTAGTATGATTGCTACCTTTACCAACTTCACATCAAGTTAGCTTTCAGATAATCATTTGGTAGTTTTGTAATCAGGTAATCCAGATAATACGTAATTTGGTAATTACCAGAGTTGTACCTTCCTTTTTAACCAGTTCGCGTCGGAGGCCGTGTATACACGCACATTTTTTTTGGGACAGCGGATCGGAGAGCGTCTAAACACGGCACAGGATTCTCGGGAATTTTGTATAGATTCCCGGTTGACGTGGCAACGAGCCATAAGCATACGGTGGAAGATGCGGTCTCCCCGGTCACGCTCTGGTGAGCACCATTGGTCGTGTTTGTGCGGTAAAAATAAACCCGCCACGGGGGTTCGGAAAAACTGTTTTATTCCCGACGCGAACTGGTTAAACAGGCCTGTGATTTCTGAGGATTTTTCCTGATTTCAGGATTTTTACAAATCTCCCTTTGCCTCAAAGGTTTCATGAAAGAAGAGAAGTAACCATCAAGGAAAGAAAAAAAAAGGAACCTGTGTCCAAACCTCTAGTTAGAGTTTGTAAATCCTCTAAAATTAAACATGCAGGAGGTTCAGTGGGCTTTGTATTCTAGGCCAAAGGGAGACCTTGGGCCTGCTACCCAATTTCCAGGAGTTTTTACTTTTGTCAAAACACACCCCTGCTTTAAAGATTACTAGAGAAGATTTTTTTTCACTGAAAAAAAAACAGTACGTCATAGAATATGTATGATCAAGAACCTGCATGAAGTGTATTTGTCTGTGTCAATAGTAAATAGGGGCTTATAATTATGTGCATCAGTTGATGATCGCTAAATCCATCCCATGACAAGCTCAGGAGTTTGTGCATTCCCACGGCTCTCCTAATAGCTCTTGTCGGATCTGCCTAGCTATGGAAATTAATTGATAAATGGAGGGTCAGGACAAACTGTCTTAGGGATGATAGGCTCCATCCTCCGTGTCCTTCATCAGTCGGCACTTAAAAGAGGACAATCTTTAAGGAGGAGGAGGAGGAAGATGTATTACTAGTCTTTTAAGAATACCATCCTACCCATATGACCAATGTGCAGTTGTAGTGATAATGTCATTTTTGGGCTTTCTGGCTTTCGTAATTTGATGCGTCATAAGCGTGTGTATAAACGGCACGCACACTCGTTATTTGTTTTTTTCCACATTTTTTTTTCAACTTGGTGCTCTAGGGCAAGAGTAATTCACTGTGCAGTTTTGTAGAATGATAATCTTGATTTGAGAATTATTTTGTCTGAAGGGCTTCCATCTAATCCTGATTTCTCAGGATTTTTTTATTTATTTTTTTTTAATTTTTTTTTTTTTACAAATCTCCCTTTGCCTCAAACTTTTCTTGAAATAAGAGAAGTAGCCACCAAGGAAAGAAAGAAGTAGCCTGTATTGTGTCCAAACCTCTAGTTTCTTGTTTAAGGGGATGTGGAGAGTCTGTAAATCCTCCAAAACTTGTACATTGTATGTACATTAGGCAGTATGTGTAATCCACTTGTTCATAATGCATAATGTCACACACCCTTAGTTACTGAAGGGCCCCCTCGCTGTGTGGCCAAAAGAATGTAATGTGCACTGTGCGTACACATACATGTCAGGGCATCCTCATTGTTTGCCCTGTATCGTGGTGTTGTGACAAAACATCAATTAGGCCTGTGATTTCTCAGGATTTTTCCTGATTTCAGAATTTTTTACAAATCTCCCTTTGCCTCAAAATTTTCCTGAAATAAGAGAAGTAGCCACCAAGGAAAGAAAGAAGTAGCCTGTGTTGTGTCCAAACCTCCAGTGTCTTGTTTATGGGGATGTGGAGAGTCTGTAAATCCTCCAAAATTAAACATCCACGAGGTTCAGGGGGGCTTTGTCCTCTAGACCAATGGAAGACCGAGGACCACTGCCCATTTTTCAGGATTTTTCTACTTTTGTCAAATCGCACCCCTGATAAAGACACAATGTGAAATGTTTCACGTACATGTAAAACATAAAACAGAAGATAAAACATGTCAGAGTTATTCATTGTTTTCTCAAAAACGTGAGCACCTATTGAGATGTAACTTTCACAGGGTAGTTTCATGATATACCGGTATTTGTTGAAAACTAGATGGTGGAAATGAACGTATGTAACCAAATGCTAATGTGTGTACCTTCCCTTTCAGTCTGAACAAATTTTGATCGGCGTACGTGTATGTCATTTTTGCACGTTTTTATACATGTGGGTCATTCCACGTCAAATCACACACTATCCAAGGTCAATCTCACAGATTTTTATTTTTTACTTTCTAGGTTTGTTCGGTTGTATGAGAAAACTCCAAAATTGAAATTTGAGTGTTTTTGGTCATGTGGTTTGTGAGTTACAGGTCGTTGAACCTTTTACCTTTCGTTTGACCTCTACAACTTTGGAAATCTGTAACTCCGGTTAAGAATATCGTAAGAAAGTGATTTTTATGTTCAATGAAAGCTCTTATCGTCACAAATTATCCACTTTGCAATTTTGAATTTAAAAAAAAAAGTAAGCAAGTGGTCAAGCAAAGTGTAATTTGACCTTTGACCCCATGCAGGCCGCAAAATTAAAATTCATGAAATTCTGTCAAACAAAGGCCCAAAGTATACTCATTGTGTATACCAAATATTAAAATGGGCTCTCAAGTAATTAAGGTAGGGTGTACTTTTAAAGATGGGCAGGGCACTCCAATGCTGCAGTGTACATTGTACATGTATGCAATATACGTATAGTACTGTACATGATATACATTATATTACTGATTGTATGCATCATTTCATGTATAGCTACACTCAGCAGTGTCACTGGGGTTGGTTCAGCAGTGTGAGTAGGGGAACGATGATTTACATTGTACTTGGGGGAGTAGGGGGTCAGACCTTGGTCGGGGGGGGGGGTCATGCAGTGTGTACACTTCCATAATTACTTAAATAATTATTTTACTTCTATTGTACATTTTCCAAATATAACTCAGTACATGTACATGTATGTACCCTGAGGAATAATATGGTAAACACAAAACACCTTAAAATACAGAATTCTACCATAAATGTGGAAAAACAGACCATGCAAGGACATGTTTCAAATGTGTACATTACATGTAGTTCACTGTAAACCTTTTCTATTCTGAAGTACTCACTCCAATGCGTAATTAGCTGCAAGTGAATCTTTTTTTGGAAGGATGTACATGTAGGTCTTCCCTAATTGCAGTCAATGGGGTGGCTAATGTCAGCACATCAAAAGCATCAATTTCAAAGATGTCTTGATTAACTGGTTAATAGATTGATGGAGCAGGGCCATGTGGATGCAAGAAGTTTACCTTAACAAGTCAGCTTTCTAGCTTGGTTCCAAGAACACAACCTAACCACCAAAAGCCATCATACTCTGCTGTGTTATAGCCACTGTCTTTTTGCATAGGAAATTTTTCTAGTAGTGTTATGGTTACATATTCTTGTCGGATGGTATGGCTAGTGGCTACTACAGAATTCACGGACCTCAACATATTCTTTTGACACTGGTTTATAAGCATATATTTTTTGAGTTCCTGTGTGCATTTTCAAAGCGATATTTCAAGAGATTTCCGTCTTTGTTGTGCTATTCAGTTGTTGTGAAGCAAACATGCATTCCTTTAATTTATTTGCGTGTGAACTCGTACAGTTATTGAGGTGTGATTATTTGATTGTCATAAGGCTGCCTTTGAAGGCTTTGCTCTCGAGACAAGATGTTTTAGGGTACCTGAAACACCATCACATGCTGTTTTCTCATGAGAAGTTGCGAAGAAGTGCCACTCTGCTGGAACTCGGAAATCAGCAACAGGGAGGACCTACACTCTTCCCCCAAAATTTACTTCAGAACAGAAAAGGCTTACAGTGAACCATAAGTGAACTGCATGTACTGAATATACATAATTTGTGACATGTCCTTGCATGGTCTGCATATATACACTACTATGGTAGAATTCTGTGTTTTAAGGTGTTTTGTGTTTACCATGTTATTCCTTAGGGTACATATATACACTGAGTGATATTGAGAAAAAAAATATTTGGAAAATAATGGTAGTGTACTTGATCACAGAATATCCCAGAATCACTCAGTACAATAGAAGTACATGTAAAGTAATTATTTAAGTGATTATGGAAGTGTACACTCTCTGCACAAGTAAATCTTCGTTCCCCTACTCACACTGCTGAATACAATCAGTAATATAATGTATATCATGTACAGTATACATATGTACATGTACTATACATAGCATACATAATGTACACTGTATATCAGCATTGGAGTGCCCTGCCCATCTTTAAAAGTACACCCTACCTTAATTACTTGAGAGCCCATTTTTATATTTGGTATACACAATGAGTATACTTTGGGCCTTTGTTTGACAGAATTTCATGAATTTTAATTTTGCGGCCCGTGCGGGGTCAAAGGTCAAAGTACACTTTGCTTGACCACTTGCTTAAATTTAAGATTTTTTTTTCTTCAAATTCAGGCATGAGAATCTTCCGGATTTTTCCGGATCTCCGGATTTTTCACCTCAAAATATGTGGTCTCCGAGTTCAGTGTGAATTTGATATAAAATTTGGGGGGTAGGTTGTATAGGGGTAAGCTTAGAAAACATGTGAAAAAAAGTAAGTGAAATTTTAACTTTGTCACCTGATAAACTTAGTGTTTACAGCAGAAAATTGTATCCAGGAAAAGTGTTGTTTAATGTAGCGACCTATTTGATTGATGCCGCAGCCGGATAAAAAAGGAAGAGTGTCTGACTACTTACTGTATTATGTGTACGTATGTGTCCGTGTTTTTCCCCTCTCTGAATGTTGACGTCACCGGAATACGCATGTACGGAGAATTTGTTTTAACAAAGAAGTACATTATACAACGATTCGCTTTACACACAACGCGGGGCACTGCGCAAAAGAGTATTGATCACAACCAAATTCTCTCTACGTTGCGTAGACTGTGATTAACAGTCCTACATGTATTTTTGTGTGTGTGGTGCGCGTGATGTGTATGCACCATAGTGCTAGCGCTGGACGTAGAACCGACTTACTGTCAAGTCTATCTGCACACAGTCTTTGCGCGCGAGAGCAGGAACTTTCTATGCGATCGAGTTTGCAGACGATAGAAATGGCGCTCAAACTTAACTTACGTCCAGCGTGGTTCCGCCGTGGATGTTAATGAAATCGACAAAACTATCAAAAATAAATGGAAATGGAATTGGTGTGATGTTAATGAAGTTAATACCCAAAATAGCTATCCTTTAAGGATTTCATTTACCAAAATCCAAAAATTTCCCGGGATTATTATTATTTAATTTGTTTTTTTTAAATCCAAATTACAAGTGATTTCAATGATAAAAATACCCAAAATAGCCATCCTATAAGGTTTTCATATACCAAAATCTAATATAAGCCTGGATTATTTTTTCCTTCTTTTTTGCAAAACTCCATTCTCATGCCTGCAAATTGCAAAGTAGATAATTTGTGATGATAAGAGCTTTCATTTAACATAAAAATCACTTTCTTACGATATTCTTAACCGGAGTTACAGATTTCCAAAGTTGTAGAGGTCAAATGAAAGGTAAAAAGTTCAACGACCTGTAACTCACAAACCACATGACCAAAAACGCTCTCAAGTTTCAATTTTGAAGTTTTCTCATACATGTACAACTAAACAAACCTAGAAAGTAAAAAAAAATTTGTGAGATTGACCTCGGAAAGTGTGTGATTTGACGTGGAATGACCCATGTACAACCATGATGGGGGCATGGCATTCATGAGGCAATTGACTAGAAATGCTACAGTCCCTGTCTTTCATGTATGACCTGCCCCCACAAAATGTCATCCATTTTCAAAATTTACATTTTAGTATCTCCAAATTCTGTCGAAAAAGAGCTTTCCAACACTGCCAAACACTTGGGATGTGAACTTATTTAGAATTAACATCTGAGAAAGGTAAACCAATTATACATTCCAATAGTTTCATTTGTTGAATTTTTACTTTGCAAGTCCACACTAGTGAACGACATTGAGAGACTTGACGCTCATATCGAGGGAACATGTTGAATATTACACAAAAATGTATGTGGTCATCTATGCAGTCCTGTTGGAGCAATATCATTTGCTTAAGCTCCACAGGAAATTGTCCATTAGACAGGAAGTAATTGTCATACTAAAAATGATGTAGGGCGTGAAACTCATTAGTTCATATCTCCGCCTCCCTGCCCCCTCCCCAGTGTATGTTTGCATTCATGTTCGTAAATGTGTGTTAATGAGATTTCCAACAAAGAAAAATGTTTTCCAAAAGATTGTCTGAGATCAGGAGAAAATATGGTTGTCCAAAAATTGTGTATTGAACGTTTGAATTAAAATAAGCCCATAATTGTCTTATTTTAAATAATGAAATATTTACCAAATTTATGGGAGAATATTAAACAATATACAGTGTTATTTTCTGAACTACATATATATTTCCACCTATATAATATCTGAAACAAAATAATTCAGATGCATGTTGCTCCCAACATTTGTTATCCAAATTTGTGCATTACGTTTTCCCAGATAACAATTCAAGTGTAGAACTAAGTAAGTAAGTAAGTAAAACTTTGTTGCTCCATAAAAGGAAATTACGATACTCATTAATATCATTATTTTGATAATTTGACCTCCAGGGTAGTCATATTGTGGAGTGCATTTACAATCTTTCTGTGGAATTAACTTGTTAACCATCTCATATTGCATTTAAACAACTTCCCCAGAAAAAAATGGAGGAAAAATAGGTGAAGATGTACATGTGTTCTCAGATTTCGAAATCATCATAAAATCCTTTCTATATTTACCACTCAACGATGTCCTAAGTTCATTTTACATGATGGCACATGCACATACACATACACACACACAGAGAAAGGCAGCACAAGCCAGAGGGAGGAAAAACCTGCAGCCAGTTAAGTGGAAGAGCTCTGGGCAGTCTTGTCCAATCGCAGCACTGATCTCATCAAGAAATTGCCGAATACAATCCCCCCCACTACCCAGTGCATACTATGTCAATAGGAGGTGGGAAACACCGCGTGTGAATGCACATGTTACATACGTTCCCTGAGCCGGACACACAAGCTGGTTACACACAGACTGGTGGTGGTGGACTATTGAACGCATGACAAAGAGGGATTCCACTCGAACCATTAAAGGGTTTGGATGATGAGAATGGACTGTGCCAATTGATGAGTCGGTTTTGGATGTTGTATATGGTTGAGATTCAGATGTGGATCAGACAATTCGTTGAGGAGGTGGTTGGGAGTGCATAATAACACTCTGTGATGCCGGCCTTCGAAAAACTGGGTAAGTGGGGCGTTTTATTGCATTGTCTGTTAGGATAATAACCCGATTTAGTAATTTAGAGTTGTTTAATGTTGTACAAGGCCAATTACACTGACAATTACTTACAATGGCAATGTTACATGCATTCATCCTTGAATGTGATTAGTTTATCATTGTGTATGTGATGGTAGACCATTCCACCGTGAATTCATTTTCATATTTCAAATTACAAATTTGATGTTCTGCTAGGCATGACTGTTGTTTCAGGAATACAGCCTGTTGGTTCAATGCATATATGACGATGTGTGTATGGTGAATATAAGGGGGACTGCGTGTGCCTGTCTGTCATCGTATGTATCTGGGTATCTGTTGATGTGCTGACAGACAGCTGGCAAAGACATAATTGACAATAAGGAAAAGCTCACTCATTGTAGAATTTAAAATTAGCGTAGACCTCTTGAAACAATTTCATTTACAAGCATGGATGGTTTTTTCCTTCTGACTCACCGACATTATTTTAGTTAGAAATCGTAGGATGTGAGGGGAAGTGCAAACACAGCGTAACCTAAAATATACAAGTGCTGAACGGCACTGAGCTGGAAATATGTATAGGGCTAAAACAAATGCTACCTGCTGGACCTGGTTTGGTGGCATTCATGCGAAAGCATCGCCATGGAAACCGCAGCATAATCTGCACAGCTCGTCATTTGAATGAATCAATTCTGGACAATTGTAATACAACTGCACGCATGGTGTGGGTAGAGACTAAAATGATGATGAATGACACAGTTGTGGCGTCCGAGGCTTAATTTACATTAAAAGTCTGACACATAAAATCGCCGGTTTAGTGAGATACATATTGAATCTTATTGAGATGTTTCAACATGAATCAGAAGTTCTTATCTTTGAAATGAACACAGTAATGATTAATATCCTCATAACTTTAATACTGAAAGTGGGAAATTTTAAATGTAAAAAAATGTAAACTGCTTTAAATGTATAATAAATAGTTATAATTTTGCAATTTTCAGATCATGGTGTATGTTAAATACTTCACTGAAATGAAATTATGTAAAGAGAAGGTACAGGGGTACAACATGGTATGTTGACTAAACTGCTTTTACATGTACATGTATGGGAATACAGTTTAAACAATCAACCTGTGAAAGTTTTAGCTCAATGTGGAGTCTAAGTCAAGAAAAAAGTGTGGAATTTTTATTTAAAAAAAAGAAGAAAAAAAGGAAAAAAAACCCACAAAAACAAAACAAACAGGTGTGCAAAAAGTTGCTAATTAAGACTTGTAGCTTTGCATGGGGAATACTGTTTGCGGTGACACCATGTGAACATTCTCTTTTGAGGAGTAAATAGTTCTGAAAAGAATTGGTTGGTTACAACTCAACGTTTTGATCAGGATGCTCTGAGCGTCTTCAGGAGAAGTTGCTGGTGGCATCTCTGTACGTGTTAATGCGCATAATTTGTTTGTGTTTTCTCTGAAATGAGAGCACTTCAGACAGATTCATTTTGTCCGGATGATTGGGTACCATTATCCAATTCATATCAAAATAGTTTTCTGATAATAATTTGGCTATTTTGTAAACAGATAAATTACCAATGTTGTACAGGGGTCGAAATTAACTTGAATTTTATGGTAGCCCACAGGACTAGTTATTTAAAAATTTTACGAGTCCTCATTTTTTAGTAGTCCTGAAAAAAAGGTGAATATAAATACAAGAAAAAGAAATGAACCATGAACTGGTGAGTAACATGTTCTTGCTGAGATCATGCTGAGATCATGCTGAGATCATGCTGAGATATTTTTATTTCATTTTTTTCACTAGCCCATCAGACTACCCAAACCCCAGCAGCTAGTAGTGCTAAAACTACTAGCCTCGGACTAGCAGACTAGTGTTCATTTTGACCCCTGGTTGTACCTTCCCTTTAATTCAAATTTCAAATTAAGTGGTGTCTTCAGAAACAGTAATAAATGACAAACACAACAACAACAACAATAACAATAACAACAACAACAACAACAACAGAGGTGTTGAGTAAATTTACAGATTGGCAAGTACCCAATCTGAAGAGTGCAATCAGTTACATCAAACATGCAGTTTAGTGAGAATTACTTCAGCCATGTATAGGACCACCAGACACGTAGCGTGGTCTCCTAAGGGGTGATCTCCTGCCCCGTGTTACCAAGCGTGTTTGCAGCCACATCCTTTGGCGGGTGTGCCAGCTTGGAGATCAAGCAACGATGCGGATGCCGTTGTCGACACGGGTTGAATAGAGTCAGGAAGTCGGGGAGGAAGATGAGTCAACAGGAGAGGGTCCTGATCAATGGTGCCGCATCATCACAAAAGATAATCACAAAGCAAGTCTCTTGCCTCAATTACATGGCGACGCTCCTCGTACGTTAAACGCCCTACTCTGATAGAATCATGTCCGTGCCTCCTTCTTAAAGATGTATTGGTCATGTTTGACCTGGAATTTCTGTTATTTTGTTTTGTTTTCTTGAAGAATTGATAATTGCCTTTTAGAAAAGGGAAAAACAATACTTTGAAGTGAGATATTTCACAAGACAGTGGTCAGAAGCTTGGTTAAACAGTAAAAAAATGTGTCAAAAATAATTTACACCGAGACACCCACCATAAATTCATTTAAGGACATGCTATTATAAACCATGTTTCTCATTATTATTTTTTTTGTAGAAAAAAATCTTTCATTTTATCTTTTCCTCAAGTATAATAACAATGTTCAGATGGAAAATATTTTTTATTTTTTAGAAAATTGTCATCAAAATTGTGGAAAAAACAAGAGTGTACTGATGTGTACACTTTTAGTAATTAACCAATGACAAAATTACTGAAATCTAATCTAAAAACTTTCTTGATGTGAAACATCCTGAGAAATGATTTCCGTCTGACATGCCGTCAGTCACGAAATGTATTGCACATTTGAAATGGATCATGACTGTTTATCCGTTTTCCACATTGGATTGATTCAAAGAATTCTGAATACATTTTCATTTTTTTCCCACCTTCATTTTCTCATTAATGACACAGTGGAATCAGCTGAAACTATTACATGATGTTTTTTTTTATACACTTCTCTTCATTCTTATGAAGTATGGATACATATAACATTTACAGACGTTTTACCAGTAGTGTTGTACATGTACAGTACATTCTCTTTAAATCTTACCCTGGGCATTAAGGAAAATTACCAGGGTCTGTTTTGAACGTTTCTGGTAAGGCCTGTAGTGCATTTTTCACTCTTCTCCATGGCAGCCCTCCTGCGTGGTTGCGATTCTAGTTTGACATCCAAATTTAATTTCTTCCTTTTCTATTTCTTTCTCTGTCATTGTTTAATAGTTTTGATTATCTATATCCACGGGATTTGGAAAAACAAATTGTGGGTCATGTACATTTTGTCATTGTAATTCTAGACTCTTTTTTTTTTTCATTGTGTATAGTTTGTATTTTAACTGTTTTTATTACATATTTATTGTGTATACAAAACATTTGCCTGGATAAAGAATTATAATACTGTTGTTATGAGCCTGACTGATTTTTATATATATATATATATATATATGTATATATATATTTTTGTTTGTACCTTGTCAAAGCCTCTGATGAAGGTTCGGTTTGGATCGAAAGCTAAGGCCACCCTCCCGATTTATATATATATATATATATATATATATATTTATATATATATATATATATATATATATATATATAAATATATATATATGATATATATGATATATATATATATATATATATATGTATGATATATATGATATATATATGATATATATATGATATATATATGATATATATATATACATGATCCTTTGTTTTCCCTTTTCCCTAATAAATGGATGAGTTTTTATGTTGTATTTTGTCATAGCCTCTGATGATATATTTGTATATATATATATATGTTTACTTCTTCAGTCTTAGGGCGACCGGTTCTTTAGAAATTCCTATTTTTTCTGCTAGCTACCCTTTAAAGTCATAATTTTGTCATAAAGTCTAAAAATCATCGCTTCCTTAGCCTCTAATTAGTGTAAACATTTTTTTTCCAGAGTTTTGGACGGTTGGAGGATATATAAAAAAAGGGAAAGGTAGAGGGAATTTTGTGCACGTTTCTATGAGCAGTCGCCCTATGGATGAAAAGGGAATTATATATATATATATTTGTATATATATATATATATATATTTGTATATTTAAATATATTTGTATATTTGTCAGTGTGCAGACAGAAATGTAGTGATAAATATTTATTTGAAATACACAATAATTATAAGGTAAAACAAAAATCAGCCAAGCTCTCTTTAATGTTTATTTTATATAAGTAATTGGTTGCTTTATTGCTGAGTAATAAACCTACAATGCATAGGAAGTTGTTCATGTATGCATTCAGAACATTAATTGGTTTCATTATTCTTTCCACTGAAATTGTACAGATATCATTTGGATCATCTGTACACAAATTAATAAAGCACAACATTACACAAAAATGATTTATCTTATAGTTT
>CM055816.1:39578161-39827791 GCA_029582265.1 Zoroaster sp. YZ-2022
CCTAACCCCCTGATGGTTTTGCTAAGAACCTTCCTGATGAATCCACCAAAATCCAACACCATGCATGGGCTGTACAGTACCAAGTCCCATCAAAATGTAACACAAACCAGCTGTTGGAGTTTGATAGGGTTTGGGGGTTGTTAGGGTTTTAACCCTTAGACTGCCGCCAACGTACTAGTACGTGGAAAAATTTCCGAATCCACACGCCACCAACGTACTAGTACGTTTTGTATATCACCCAATTTGTACTGCCCCCTACGGTAATAATTAGAACTACATGTATATCTTTCTGGCAGATGGGTTTTAGCGTAGATGATGACCAAGGTCATTCTGTAAAACCGGCTGTGATTGGCTAGTTTGTGAATTCTTTACTCTATTCAGCGAATCACAATCTTGTAAACAAAACTGCGTAACGTGGATTTAAAAAATGGCGGTGCCCATGAAAAACAAGCGACATGAGTGAAATCGGATGACATTACGTGAAGTTTTGGACGAAATAGAGCATGATTCTGACTCTGATCTTGTTCATAGCGAATCGGAAAGTGAAGTGGACAGTGGGGATGAACTTGAGAGCGATTTTAGTGAGTATGATCCTGGTTTTCACGGCCAAAATGACAGTAATGATGGGGATGCCCTGGATACTGATGATAGCGATAGATCCAGGTCCCCTGTGAATAACCATGCTGCTCCTAACGTAGGCCTACTGCGGGGCCGTGGCCCTGGGCGTCCAGGTAGGGCTCGAGGGAGACCCAGGACTCGAGCCAGGGGCCGTGGGAGGGCTGCTGCTGCTGCCAATCGAGCCCAGGTTCATGCTGATGATGGCTGGATAATCGACAATTCTGTAATATTGTGAATATCGTGTAATATTGTGAAATTTAGTGAAAAATGGCCGGCTAGAGGATACGGAATTATAATATAAAAGTGATGAAAATAATGCCAAATTATGAATAATATTCACCAAAGAGGAGAGGGGTAAACGCCAGTGATTGCAGAACTTAGGTTATTGAAACATAAACTGAAAGAAATGTTCAATTTTGTATTTTTAGGACAAGTGTCATGACAGGGCAACAGATAGCTAAACACGGAAAAACATGAATTTTCAGGTCTCGATGATGGAAAATGACATTTTGTTCAGAAAAATGTCACTATCCCGTTGCTTTTGAGAATTATAAGGCCTAGAGACTATAAATAAACAAGAAACAAGACATACTGTGAATATTTGGACATGTTTTATTGAATAAAATTAGCTTGATTTATACATGGTGTAATTTTGTGAAATTTTGTGAAAAATGGCCGGCTGGAGGATGCGGAATTATTTACAAGTGGTTGGCAGTCTAAGGGTTAAGATATGGGGAAATTTCAGCTCAATGGGAATGCTATATATCATGAGAACAGAGTGGAAAAGTTTTCACAAGTTTTACTGAAAATTTTTCTGAAGTGATTTTTAAATGGGCAGAGTTTGTTTGTGGTTTCCCTAAAATGAGAGCACTTTATACAGACTTATTTTTCAGGATAATTGGTATCTTTACCAACTTCTCATCAAGTTAGCTTTCAGAAAATAATTCAGTAATTTTGTCAATCAGATTAACCCTAACACCCTAGGTTTTCTGGCTAGGAACCTTCCTGAATCCTCCAAAGTCCATCAGTGCACTTTTGGAAACATGCCCTTATCTTCAAAATGCACCATGCATTTTCGTTGATCTTTCATATTCAGCACTTATGGCCTGTACTTCTTACCAGGTAGTAATTTTGTCCCATTTGAAAAGGTGAAAGTATCAGTTCTCAACAGTGCTGAATTTTCCCCAAAAAGTGCCCCTTGGAGGATTTTGCAAGATTTGGGGTGGTTACGGTTAATACAAATGTTATTCATTCCGTTTTAAGTGTTATTCTCAGAAGGATAAACCCTACAGCTGCCACAAAAAACCATGATTTTATTTGATTGTCTAATGTATAAATTGTAGGCCTTTAGACTAACTAATTCACCATATCTGCGGGGGTACCTGTATTCTTTGTCGAGAGTTTCTCATATATAATATGCAGTTGAGCACATCTTTGACCAATACTGCATACTCAGCATACTGCTTCAGATACCACTGCAGAAATGGTTTAAACAGTGGTCAACATATAAGTCTATACTTAATTGTTTTCATTGGTGGGGTGGGGGGAGAGGGGAGGAGAGGAGAGGGGAGGAGAGGGGAGGGGAGGGGAGCCTGCAAGAGATAACGTTGTTCATTAGTCATTCTGACTAGCACCTTCAGAGCAAGATAATGACAACAGGGACACTGGTAACGATAGGGCTGGATATAGCTCAGTACGGTAATCCATATGTAGGTTGCAGGTTCAGTCAATTTTTCTTTGTTCAGTCCAAGAGTTCATTATATGCAGACTAGAGCGGGTCTCCCCAACCCCACAGAAAAACAACATCGAACAGCTCCGAAAATCTATTACAATCCCACCGTCTTCAGACGATGAATCTCCTGACAATACAAACCACCCATTTCTCCCAAGATTTTTGTTTTAATTTCCCCCAATTCCTTTCCCCCGGGGCGCAACGCAGTCATGTATGATTTTTTTTTTTTTTTTAAATACATGTTTCGGGTGTTTTTGGAGGCATTTGTTTTGTCTTAGGATGGCACGGTCTATCTTTGTGTGCCAGGTGGTCAGTAAGCTGCTGTAATCTACTGGATAATGCATATATAGGATAGGGCAAATGAAAGAGTGTTGAGTAACGTTCTACTGAATTCATGTACAACTGGTAGATTGGATAACTGATCGTAACTGTGAAATTGGAACACAGGAATCTTTCATTTGTGTCCTACAGCATGGATTTTCTGCTCATAATCCTTGCTTAGAGGCCCTCTATTTAATTTTTTTATATCATTCTTTTATGTTGATAAGTCCTTGGAATGGTATACAAATATTGAGTTCCTCATAGTGTATTGATCAAAGTATCACATGGCATTGCACTGTTCCTTTTCATGAGCTGAGTGAAATGAAATTGTCCTTTTTTGGAGAAGAAACACAAATGTTAGAACGACAACATAAAATGATGTGTGTTCATCATGATCTGATTGTGAGTTGCATGTAGTTATATGTATATTATTATAGAGCTTTGGTAGTCAAATACAACAGAATTTGTAACGAACAGTTCAAGTCGATGACAGTACAATGCTATGCTAATGAGCATGTACTACTGGTACACGTACAAAGTCCATCATACGTAAAACCTAACTGACAGAAACATGAACAGATTGTATCACTTTGGACTGTAAACGCCAACAAACTGACACCAGAGATCATTGATTGCAATGGAAAACCTCCACTTTGTAGCCACAGTTGCTCATATACCAGTTGGATTCAATTGAATTAGCGCCAAATCTGGCATTAACCATGTTGAAAACAGCGGCGAAAGCACGAACGTCGCGCTGCCATTTTTTGTTTGACTACCTGAAGTGGGCCATGTGATCAATATGGTAATAAGGCTTATGAAGGTTATACCGAGTGGTTAGTGAAATGGTCTATCGTATTGTACAGGTACCTCCATGCATGATACTTGCTTGACTCACAATGATTATTCATATGAGCACTGTACTGTCCAACTCGTCTGTCAGCATATATACACATGTAATACAGAAGGGAAAAAAGGTAGTCTACTGTGTTTAAAAAAGATCTCTTAGGGAAATGATACAAATTGGGACAGGGTGATAAAAAGGTTAAGAAAGCTGTATTACAAATGATGTATTCCCGTTTGCCTAAACCATAGTGCTGACAGATCTTCGGCTGCAAATTGATCGTTACCCTAGATACATTATGGAATAACCTGTGCAGTAGGACAGTCACATTTCTGACTATAAACTAGGTCAGTTATTGTTTGGTTTGAGAAATAATTGCTATACCAGTAGAACAGATTTGTTCCAAGAATGCCTTGGAACTGAAGGAAAAGTCATCAACATCGATATCATCATCAGCCTGTGTCGTCCCACTGCTGGGCAAAAGCCTCTCCCTATATGTCGCCATCTTTCTTTGTCTTTTGTCTCTCTTTTCCGAGCCACTGTCCCTATTTTCCCATCCAACTTGTCTCTTCATCGCTTCTGAGGTCTTCCAGTATTTCTGGAATCCCTTCGGAGTGAATAAAGAATCTTATATAAAGTAAATCAAAATGTTCACCTCAGAAGGAGTTCAAAATTAGTGTTTGTCGACCGAAAGGCACAGCATTGTACTTAGTGACATTAGCTTATTTCATTCCTCTAGTTTAGACAAAATATGCCATCAAACTACACCTGAAATCCCTTGTAATCTTGGTCAGACTGTTAAAAAAAATCCCTTCTGAGTGAATAAAGAATCTTATATAAGGTAAATCAAAATGTTCACCTCAGAAGGAGTTCAAAATTAGTGTTTGTCGACCGATAAAACAAAAATCTGCATGGATAATCACTATTTGGTCATTAACAACCGAGTGTGGTATTATTAAAATGTACAGTACAAGCAAAGATGTTTGTAAGAAGATCATCTCTGTTTTGTTACTAACTTTGATAATGAACAATACCTAATGAACAACACAAATATTGTACTGGAACTATTGTTAAAGTCGGCGTACTATGTATGCCCGAAACCTTCCATCTTTGCCGTTGATGAGAATGTTCTCTTGCGGAAGTCAATTTCTTATCTGATGGGATGGGATGTCACGCTGGAAGTCAGGTGTACATTAGTAGGATTGTCATGATGAGAGAGGATTTACTCGGAAGGTGCATTCAGATTCCTGAGCACAGATTATATAGCAAAAAGTGCAGAAGGTTTAACATTTGAACTTCACTTAATCTGCCCAGCCCCCTTCTTATCAAATAAATGTTGGATTTTTGTTTTTGTTTTTGTTTTTGTTTTTGTTTGTTTTTTTTTGCCAGAGAATCATGAACCACCTTCAGAGGAGAGATTGAACAAGCATTCCGTAACCATTTTGCTAAGATTCCTCTCGGAAAGTAAAACAAAAATGAAAAAAAATTCAAAAATTAGTTTACTTCCTTCACACATTAAAGATAAATTGGCATGTACAATGTAGGCCCTATTTTGATTATTTTATTAGTAATTATAAGCAAACGCCTTTTTAATTTTACCAAAAGTTTATAATACCCAAACAGTAACAAGAAGTACAGACCAATTGATACTGCCAGGGACTCTCATGCACTCTCCTTCCCAGAGACTGTTGCTGGCCGGTCTTCCCTTGGGCTTGTATGGTCCATCTCTGTATGGTCCACCTAAATCTGCCCGGGAGTCAGGAAACAAGGTTGATCAATTCGGATGACCATGGCATAACCGTGTCACGTATCGAGGGACGGGAATTAGCCAGACTGTCCATCCCTTTGCCCTAAGGTGCAGTATGGTGTTGTGTGTAATTGACGGTTCTCCACGGCGCCAGAAAGACCAAGAATCTAGTCAGAATTCTAAAAGCGTAGAGAAAAAAAGAGGTAGTTTTTTAATGGAAATCAATTTATATTAAGTATCCAGTGACATATTTGGAGTTATTTTTCCTCAGTATACGTATTGTATATACTTGAGTGCAATGCTATTTGAATCAAGTACATGTCCAACAGTGAATTTTTATTTTTATTTATTTAAAAAAAAAATTGTTTTAAATTGTTTTAATTTTATTTATATTTTTGTATGCATATTTGCCCTGAACAAGGCCAAAAGCCACTCAAGGTATGGGGCTACAATGGAAGAAAAATAAAAAAGTAAAAAGAATTGAGATTCCTGGATCTGAATGTAAGAATTTAGATTCCTCTTGAACCAGAATAGATCGTAGGATGGAAGGAAACGTGCACCATGCATGAAGCTATTTTTTTTACCATTTAATGCTGCAGGTCCCAAACCTTGGTAAATTAATTTTTAGTTCAAATGCACTGAATAATAAATAATTGTCGGTCACTATTGTGGTGTGAAAATTTTCCCCCTCGGAGAATGTTTTTCAAAATACTGCCGAACTTGCACTTAGTGACTCGTGTGCTGTCAGTGACTTGTGTACTTGTATTGTCCACTCTTTCTTTGTTCCTTTAAAAGCAGGATTAAATGAAGCGTCCCTGACAACTTACGAAGATAACTTGATTTCAAAAATTGCCAGCAGGGATTAATTTTGTTAAGTGCTGCCTAGGGACAGACACTGCCTGTACAGTGTATGTCTTTGTGATGTATGCATGCTATGGGTTGATGTTATCACCGGCGGTCCGGAATTGAAGTTTTTTTTAAAGGTATACATTTGACGTTAATTTAATTTTGTAAAATTCCAGTTCCTTAATGATTCACTACATATTTATGGACATGTACATGTACGTGGATTGTAATGGTGTTTAAAGGGGTCAGTGTCCTCTAATTCAAATGATATTGTTAGTCATATTGTGGAATTTGTAATGAATAAATACTTTGGGCTTTTTGATGGACAATTGTATATTTGAAAACATTTGAAAAAATAATGTGTACAAATTGTTCAAATATTTTCATCTTACATCTTATATGAAATTAGGGGAGTTTTCTAATTGATTCTAATTCTTGACAATGGATGATTTCTCTTATCACAATGGTAATTCTTTAACCCTCCTATGTACAGTGCAGTTTGTTATAGAATTGTTCAGACCTTTCAAAACCTTTCAAGTTTGCTGTACTGAAGGGTTTTGAAAGGTGAGAAAACTGTTCTGACAAAAGGGACCTATGAAAGGTTTCGAAAGGTAACAACTCTCTGAACAAACTGGTGTTGAATGTTTCAATACCTTTCAAAGGGTATTGAAAGGTGTGGTTGTTCAGTAGCAACAAATTCTGGAGGGTTTTAAAGGGTTCATAATTATTGATAGCCATTTTGGCCCGTAAGCAGATTTTGAAAGGTTTTGAAACGTCAAACCATAGGAGGGTTATTAATAGCAGATTTTTTTCAGCCCCAAAAATCAGGCCTATGATTTCTCAGGATTTTTCCTGATTTCAGGATTTTTTTTACAAATCTCCCTTTGCCTCAAAATGTTCTTGAAAGAAGAGAAGTAACCACCAAGGAAAGAAAGAAGTAGCCTGTGTTGTGTCCAAACCTCCAGTTTCTTGTTTGTGGGGATGTGGAGAGTCTGTAAATCCTCCAAAATTAAACATCCAGGAGGTTCAGGGGGCTTTGTCCTCAAGACCAATTTTTCAGGATTTGTTACTTTTGTCAAATCACACCCCTGATAGTAGTTTTTAAGGAATTTTAAACCATTGGTATAAAGGCATTTCTGTCAAAATACTTTATAAAAACTTCAGATAGGTGAACAGAAACCAACCTGTAAATATTTCAGGTCATTTTATCATGTCGTTCACAAGAAATAAAGTGAAAATGCATTCAAATTACATGGATCATGTTGTTGATCCATTTCAAATTTGTAATACAAGTCTGTTTTCTCAGATATGACACAGAATAATTGCTAAGGATTTTAGGTACCATCTCCAGTTTCACATCAAATAAATTTTTAGATTATAATTAATCAATTTTTTAATCAGGTTATATAATAATATACATGTATATATTGTTACATGTACATTCGGCTTCATTATCTATTATTATGCTTCGATATTAGACATCTCAGTCAGTGAAAAGCAGACTTGATCAAATTTCACAGTGTAATCACCACATCATTGTTGTCCCGTGAACATGTACATGTAAAATATCCATTCCATTTCCCCTATTGTTTTCTCCTGTACAAAGAAGACCCTTGTTGTCCGCAGCAACAGTGATTCCTCATTCTCTGTTGCTCCCACATACGGTACGTAACCCATTGTCTGCTCCCGTCTCACTCTGCGTGTTTTCTCCCCTCCGGGGGCTTTCAATGATTCATCGCCAGAAATGTCACAAAGAAATGACGGCATTTTTTCAAATTTTTTTTTTTTGCTTCCCCTCACTCCCGATTTCCCTGTCTCCACTTCATTAGGCATCTGTTTCCCCCTGGCTATGTGTTTGTCCCTTGTCGCCACACGACTTATCAGTGCCATCAGTCGCGCAACCCTGGTGTAATACTGCTACCAAATTAATCCAGCGATCTTGGTTACTAATATAGGTTTTTTTCCCCAACACCGTGGGGCATTTTTCGATGAGCAGTGTGGCTTTATGACAAAAGGTGCAAAAAAAAAAGTAGTGTTTCGTTCCATGTGTGTCACTGCAGTATTAACGTTATGTGAAAAGCAAAGTCAAGCTTTTTTGTAGGTCATAACCCAAAGGCTGTATGTGTCCAACTTATTTCCCGTAGGATGAAGTAATTATTGTTTTGACAAGGAGAATTAATTTTTGGATGAAGCTAGCCCAGTTCAGACTATCTAATCGAATTGCGAGCCCCCAATCCCGGAACATCAGGTTTGTTTAGCGAGTGAAATCCTCAACAAACAGTAATTACCCAGCAGCCGCTGCAGCCCACATTGAGTTTGTGCATTGTGCTGTATTTGTGAAGTTAAGGAGACCAAACAAGGTGTTATGCCAGCTTTTTGTATGGGGGTGATCTTAAATTGTGTGGTCACCACAGGAAATAATGAAGGTATAAGTGTTGTGATGGTTATTGAATCAATATGTCACAGGCCTGTACTGTAGGCACACCCCCCCCCCCCTAAACAAAAAAGGTTGTGCCCCCCCCCCCCTTGTACCCCCAGTCTTTACCTTCCTACTGAGTTCTGGCCCAACCCATCCCCCACCTCTGTCTGACTATTGAAGGCCCACTGCCTCATAGCCTCAAGCTGCATCAACAAACGATTTCGCTAGATAGCAAAATGCTTCTCAAAATTTACAATTTACCAATCCAAATTCAAGATTTCTGAATAAAAACCTTTGAACTAGACCTGTGATTTCTCCAGATTTTTCCTGATTTCAGGATTTTTTAATTTTTTTTTAATTTTTTTAATTTTTACAAATCTCCCTTTGGCTGAAAATCTTGAAAGAAGAGAAGTAGCCACCAAGGAAAGAAAGAAGTAGCCTGTAGTTTCTTGTTTGTGGTGGATGTGGAGAGTCTGTAAATCTCCCAAAGTTAAACATCCAGGAGACCCAGGCCCACTACCCATTTTTCAGGATTTTTTTTCATTTTGTCAAATCACAACCCTGTTGAAGGAAATCATTCCCTGTGCATGCACATGTATATCCCACTCCCACCCACGGATGCCCCCCCCCACGAATGGCCCCCCCCCACGAATGGCCCCCCCCCTGCACCTGCGGGAATCAATCCTGAGGGGGAGGGGAGGGGGAGGGGAGGGGTGAGGGGGGTGAGGGGGGTGAGGGGGAGTGGGGGGAGAGGGGGGTGGGGGAGTATACACAGCCCTAAGTTACCAGGACCATAATCCCACTAATAATTACAAAACACTACTCGGCATATCCAGGTCGGACATTCCAATCTGATTAACCATCATCCACATCTTGACTCATCGTGTCATCAATTTCTCCTCGCTCAATTACAGCCGGCTACATGTTTGGCCAATCCCTCCCAACTTTATTTCATAAGTGGACCCTCTGTATTTACCGAATGCTCTGGTAATCGAATGAGCGCTGTTTGCGAACGTGATATCGGTTTCTGAGCGTCCATATGGCATATAGTGCATAGCGTGTCCTTGTGTGAACTCTTGAAAGTCATTGATGTGTGTAATGTTAATGGGTAACGTGTATGTGTACATGTAGAATTAAAAAGGGAGTGTACACTATATATATATTGGTAATTGCCCAACAAGAAACCAATCCAATTATTACCTAAAAGCTTCTTTGGTTATTTATATGGTACGTGTACCATACATGCATTCCTGGGAAGTTATACTGTCTGAAATGTCATTTTCAAAATAAACATCCAAATCTGAAATGGTTCATAAGCTGATGATTCATTTACACATTTGCATGAATACAGATAATCTACATACAGTACATACATAGGGTTTAACCCATCCAGTAATTCACCAGATATTGGGTGGCATAAGCCGAACTACAACCTTCGTTCTTTTGCGTCTTCAATCAGTTCGCCAATGGTTTTGGTTTGGTTCTTACAGACTTGCGTCAGTAGTGTCGGTCGTGGTCGTCCTCTCTTCGTGTAGTTGTCTGTGTTGAAGAGCAATTGCTTCGATTCGTTCATATCTGAAGATCTTATCAGATGAGCCAAGTATTTGGCCTGTTGTCTTTTAACGAATCTGACTATCTTTAATTCACCATTTTTCCAAACAAACACGACAACAAAATAAGCTGAACTTTCACAGGTTGGTGTCTGTATAAAGCTGTTGATTCTTATGAAAAATGGATGCATATGCACAGACATTTTACCAGTGTTTTTTTTGTTGTTGTTGCTATTTTGTTGGCAATTTCCCAGAAAATGTATTTTTCATCAAAACATTGTTGTTCTACCTGATGAAAGGATAACAGATACTTTAAACTGACATGTTTTTCAACATCGTCAGAATTAAGCACGGTTTTACAGTAAAAATGAATTGGTGAATGAATTGATGGTGGGTCCCGTCATCAGTTGATTTTGGCACTATTTGTTTATTGCTAAACCGAGCTTCTGATGCTAATTTTTTTAAATTTATCATTGGACAGTATTTGTTTTCATTTCAAAGAGGAAATTTTCAGTGTTCCAATGAAAATTTCAAAATTCTGAATTGCTGGTAAAAAATACAGGCGACATCTTTAACTAAATGGCCAACCAGTTCACTTTTTATGCTACCATAACTGTCGTCGTACAATTCGTCAAGTCAATGGTTTTGTTTACACTGTCCAAGCTTCATCTATGCAAACGGTGTATGTACATGTACATGTACATGTACATGCCATTTGATGAAAGTATGAACTTCTTTGACCCCATACATGTAGGTGCATAGTCCTTATCAGCAGCTGTTATAGTCAACTAAAGTGCTGTGAAGAGCCATTTTCTCCAACACGATTGTGCAGTATTAATGCAAATGTTGTTATTCTGATGAACGGTTCCTCCCAAGAAACATCTAATTATAAGGGCTATTCCGTCATAGCCATTGTGCCTGTGTTGATTTTTGTCATACTGTAGGAATTACCCATTGTTAGCCATCGCCCTATCAGTTCGAGTGTTGGCTGATGCCAAAGTACACTATCCTGTAGTTACCCCCTGAATGTCTGCAAGAAGATAGATGGGATGTTGGATTTATGATGATCAGAGGAGGGTGGAAAAAGAAGGATGACTGGAGAAGTTGATTTAAGATGAGAACGGTCTTGCGGAGAAAATGAGCTGCAAATATTATTTAGATAGTAATCTGACAGATGACTCGGCTTGATTAATGGAAAGCAGAAAATGAAAAGGGAATGAAAAGTCAAAGCGGTATTGCGTACATTGAGTGTGGACCAGTGAACAATAGAATGAGTCTGGATGACAATATGCGATAATTATGTTAAAAGGGCGTGTGCACTTTTGGTAATTATCCGATTGCAAAATGACTGAAATATAAAAAATAAAAAAAACTTATCTGATGTGAAGTTGGTGATGGTACCAAACAGCCTGAGAAATGATTCTGTCTGAAGTGCTGTCATTTTTTAGGAAACGTTAAATTATGTATCACGGTCGTGATCTACTGTATAACTGGTAATTTTCGCGCAACATTTATTTTCGCGCTTTTCGCGTAACGATTAGACAGCGCGAATTTAAAAACACGCGAATTTATTACCCGCCCGGTGGGAAAGCCCTCTGCCCTAATTACTAGTATAGCCATGACCCCATGACCTTGTACCTGCCTGAAACAAAGAGTCGGCGACCCGTTCTAATAAGTATAAGCATACGCGTACTATAAGCATACGCGTACATTACTAGTACTAGTTAACGTTTGTGATCACTGCACGTGTATATAAGCATTGTGCATAGCGCCGGTGCATAGCGCCGGTGCAACGTGCACGACTTCGGCACTATAATTAGGTCACCTTTTGAAGTGGTAAAATACGTGTCAACCACATCGTGTGCATTGTACTACAAGTCAAATATTTACCGTGCTCGAAAGCAACAACCCGCGAATGTGTCAGTAGGGTGGCTGAGCGCGAAAAATTACTCGCGCGAAAATTACCAGTTATACAGTATTTCAACATTAGAATGCATGTACATAGTACAAAGAAATCTTGATGAATTTTAACAATTTTCTTTTAGTGACAAAACGAAAGATGCTACAACTTCAAACATGAGAGCTTTTTTGTACACTATATCAGAAGTCTGTTACCTACATGTACATAAAGTGTGCCGGCCTGCTGTAATCCACACCACGGCATTGTACTCCAAATGCGTGCATGCACAATGAGCATGGACACGAGTTTTGCTACCCTGTCCGGCCTGTCGTAAGGCATCATGGGATTGTGGGCACTTGATGTGCAAAGCTAGTTCCTAGAACTAGACTCAATCTTAAAGTAGACGTAGTCAAACCATTCTGTGGGGCGAACGCGCTAAAATGCTAAGGTAAGCAGTTCTGTCACACACTAGGTACGTCTCCCAGACTGCACTGCTTCTTTTTGAGACCTTGCGCGTCCGTCTGTGTAAATTACAAGTACATCATGAATGGCCCAAAATCAATTGTTATTGGAGTACTACTATGCCATGGACTAGGGTAGTACATGACTGGCACATGCACTTCATGTAGGTAATAGACTTCTGATAATATATGACCCGCTTCATCGCAATGAGGAATGTCCCCCAAATTTAACATTTTGAGATATGGATATCAACTTAAAGAGAATTTAATGGGCTTTCTGATGATGCCAAACATTCATTTTTGGTTCGTTTCATTCCCGTGTGTAAGGATGTGATAAATTGATAATGTAATAATGCAGTCATGCATGTTTTCTGAACTTTGGAAGTCCATTACACGGAAACATGCGTTGGGGGACATTCCTCATATCGATGGAGCGAGTCACAATTATCTGTCCATTCTTGTGTACTTTAAAAATATATTGATGCATTTACAGACATTTCACCAATGGTGTACAGTACCTTTAATAACCACAGACTCTTCTGTGTGATTTGATTAAATGACTGTGGATAAATCAAGCAATACTAGGATGACATCAAGTAAAGGTTTGTGGCAATTTTCTGTAGAACAAAGAGAACATTACAATCAAGATGTCTGCTACAATGTCTGGTACAATGCATGCATTCCGTCTGCACTATAAAATTCTCACCTGTAAGCAATAGTTTGTTACAAGCAATCAATCAATCATGCATTCTTTACGGGCGATATAATTTGTGAGAGGAAATTGCTCAAGGCTGGGTAATGAGAAATATGTCGTTAGTACATTGTATGAGGAAGGTTGAAGTAAATGAAAAAAATACAGGAATGTCTCGAGGGGGAAAAAATACATATGTACATGTGTTTTAATTGGTATGATGAAAAATAGAGATGGGCGGTAACTGGTCAGTAGACAGCTGTCGATCCTTTATTGACCAATCAAATTTGTCGAGAGGCAGCACGCGCTGTGCACGTAAAATACCTGTGTGTATTATCTCGGAGTATTATCTTGATAAGCGTGTTTCTTTATGTACAAGTTTTCGGTATATACGCTCATACAAGGGCTTTGATGGAGCTCTCCCATGTGGCATTCTCTTATTTAGTGCCAAAAGGCCAATTTGGTGTTTGCCACTGTTGCTAGTTTGCTTCGGATGAGATGTGGGTGAAATATTCCCGTGTGGAAGATAACATGCGGAAAGTTTACACGCATACATGTAGGTTGCAAAACCATGGTTACTCACGTTACGTTGAGGTATTAGCCCCACTCTTAATGCCATCATTTCCTTACTTATTTATTTCACTCGTCAGTTTCTTCACAGAAGTTGCATTATATCTAGACCGTACCCAGCACAAAAAAAAACACTTCCGAAATTTGTTATATGTACGCTATAAGAGAAAAATGCTGGTTACTCATGTTACATTTTTCGAAAATGCATAAAATGTCATGTTTTCTCTTATATAGCATACACATATTATTTTGTACTTAGTAAGGTCTGGGTGTAATGCAACTACTGTGAAAAAAATAACGAGTGAAATACATATTATGGCATTAAGAGTGGACCCAAAACCTCAAAAATGTAACGTGGTATTGCCCATAGGACTAGCTTGAGCAGCAATCATGGAATTGAAATAGGTTAAATATGTAAGACGTGATAAATTCTGCTTTTAAATGTTTCTTTGTGTCGTAATTTACATGAAAATATGAATTTAGAATTGTCTGTTTCAAATTTCTGAGAGAGAAGGACATATCCTCCATAACTTCCCTTAAATCTGCAGAACAGATTAAGAAGCTCGGAATTCAGAGAAACGTTTTTTGTGGGATTAATATGAAAAAAATTCATGCATATTGATTGCAGTTGTGTTTTGTGTTTGCTAATGGATTGCCCTAGTCAAGGCAAAGAGGTCCAAGATGGACAACAGTCCAATTATTATCACTTTGGAGGCCTACCGGTACATGAAATAAATTTACAAATAAGATTAGGAATGGATCCAATAGATTGTATTACCCTGGGCATAAATGGAAAGAATGGATAATTGACTCTCCTCTGCATCTGGCAGACAATCAATCTTTAAAGCTCTCCCTGTAGTCTCTGCTGTGCTCAGCCGCTGCCGCTGTCTGCTGACATGGAGTTACCCCAAACTTTAAATGACTATTTACAGACTGGATCGACAGAGACTACTGGTGGAAGTGGATTGAGTGAAAGACCTACCCAGAACAGCTTGTACACATGTATTTTCCATTGACCAATTATAGAAGCCCACTCTTTAGTCCATAAAATGCATCCATACTTTGTAAGAATTAAACCCCAAAAAATTACAGAAACCAGCCTGTGAAAGTTTCAGCTTGTTTCATTGTTTTTTTTTTTTTTTACAGGAAATAGTGAAATTGCATTCTGTAATGTGGATTTCCATCTCCAAATTTTCCGTTGGGAAATTATTTTACTAATTTTAATAAAATGGTAACACAACTCGGATGGAACGATTTCAAGGGATGATTTACACTGTCATCAACTTTGCACTAATAAGTTTCATGTCAAACTGATTGATTCATGTACCTAGTCAATTTACCGTTGTTGAATATTTGAATATATGATTACTTTTTGTGGATCCCATGTAATGGATAATTATTTGGTTAAAGTTAGACCCACTTTTGGTACACGATTGGTAATCTTGACAAACCTACACAATCACATTCAACATTTCCTTGAAATGTCTCTGGTGCAATCTTTTTTTTTCTTTAGTAGGTTTAAAGAAAAATAATTACCAAAATGAATTTCTGTCATCCGAAGTCAAAAATGCCACGGTTGACATGAATATATGAGCAATCTGAATGCATTTTCACTATTTTCTTGTAAACAACACAAGCTGAAACCAGGTTGATTTTTTTTTCTATGTACCTCTTCATTCTGATAAATTAATGAATGCTTTTACAAACATTTTACCAATGTGGTTTTAAAGTTATACCATGGAGGTAGAATTAATTCTATTTCCATGGTTATACCGTACATGCACTCGCAGTGTAGGATGAGCACTCGTACGTGCATGTTGTATTTGTCTTGTATTCAGTTTCATTGTCCAGCAATCCAGACCACCTTGTAGAGCATACACTCTGTCCATTTAAATTTCAGTAATTGCCTAGCCTTAATCCCATCCTCTAGCTCTTCCTTGTCTGGTATGCATGGGGGTTGGAGGGGTCAGCCAAGCATAGCTAATTCAATTGCTTTACCTGCAGACTCCCATGGGTTTCTGCTATTGTTCTGGATAACCCAGAAACCCCACAAGCGCAAAACAAGAAGCTAGACTGGCTCTCAAGTCACTTGACTTGATGGTCCCTTACCGGTCTTGTGAATAGACCAATGGATTTCTAAACCAAAATCAGAAAAATTCTGTAGACCAAAAAAAATTAAAAAAAATAAAACTACATGTATAACAAAAAAAAAGTAAAAATCAACACAGTAAAGTGATTTTTTAAAGAAACCACCAAAAAATAAACGTTTTTGGTCCCCGCGTATGTTGGCAAAAAAGAAAGAAAAAAAAGTGCATCACCACACCAATTTTGAAGACAACCTATGACCAGAAACCTGAGACTTCTTTGGGGGCCTTACATAAATAATTAAGCATAAACCTTATTATTATTTTACTGTGAGTATAAAAAGTTGCCCTTAAAACATTCACCAAACTAAGAGCATCTAAAATGCAATTATTTTAAGGGGCCCTCCTACATGTTATGCCAGATGGGCTTCACACTTTGCACTACCTGCTTGCAGTCTCGACCATTGACAAAATTGTCAGCTGTTTGCCTGTATATAGTCATCATCAAGTTGATAATGTACTGTATGTTGCTATGCGTGTACGTCAATTTTTGCTGAGCAGTCATGGTTTGGCAGTAAACCCAATTTAATCCTCGATTGGTGAAAATTAACAACATCCCAAGTACTAACTATTTAGCAGTTTATGAAATAGACCACAGATGATTAACTCTATCCCCCCAGCAACAATATTTATCTTCACCATCAAATTGCTCAAGCTGGAATCTTCAGTCATTACACGTAACCCCCCTCCCCCCCCCCCTGTACTTTCTATATGATTATGAAGAGCGAATCACTCGCACAGGAAATACCTACTGTATTCTGTATTGATTATTGTGTGTTAAAAGTGCATGCCTTCTGTACAGCATGCCCAGGAGAACTCTCTATACACAACGTGTAATATGACTGTCCTTGCTTGTACTGGCATATGCCTCAATGTATACACGTACACGTGCAGGCCATGTTACACAGTTTTATGATATATCGCCTGTGGTTTTATCAATAATTTCCTGAATTTTTTAATTTTCATTTGAACATTTATAATTGCTTTTTTGCTGCTTAAAACTCATCTTATGTCACAATTCTTCAAAGATGATGTATATTTGTACATGTAATTGCATTGCAGGTACATGTATCTCAGTACATAATTTTTCCCTATGCTATCATTGTGTATTGTTTGTATTCATGTTTTTTCTTTGTTTCCACGCCTTGAGTGCCCAGCAGGGTGGATATGTGCACGCTAAAAATCTTTATTATTGTTATATTATTATTAATAAAAACATACTTTGAAATGAGATAATAATAATAATAATAATAATAAAGATTTATAGCGCGCACATATCCACCCTGCTGGGCGCTCAAGGCGCGGAAACAAAGATAAAAACATGAATACAAACAATATACAATGATAACATAGGGAAAAATTATGTACTGAGATACACGTACCCACAATGGAATTACAATATACATCATCTTTGAAGAATTGTGACATAAGATGAGTTTTAAGCATCGACTTAAATCTAGTTATACTATGACAAGATTTGAGTTTAGTTGGAAGATGATTCCAGAGTCTCGAGCCAGCGACAGAAAAAGACCTATCACCCCAGTTCCGCTTTTGATGTTGGTTCCTTTAGGAGTGACATGTTGCTGGAGCGCAAATTGCGTGATGGAGTGTAGACTTTAAGCAGTTCAGAAATATAAATTGGAGCAATGTTATTAAAAGATTTGTGAACAATTAGCATAAGTTTAAAACAATTCTCTGTGAAACAGGGAAGCCAGTTGCAGTTCTTTCAAGATTGGCGTGATATGGCATGACTTTTGGACAAAGTCACAACACGAGCTGCTGTGTTTTGTGTTCTGAAGACGATATTTGATTCTGCGGAGACCGTGAGTAGAGCATTCCGTTATCGGGGCATTGATGTGACAAACGCATGAATAATTTGTTCAGTAGCACTTTTATTCAAGTATTTCTTATTCGCTGATATTTCTGATATGAAATGATGATATGCTAACAATGTTGGAGATATGAGGTTTTAAAGTCATTGTCGAGTCAAATATAACACCCAAATTACGTGCTTTGTGATGAGGGGGTTATCTACGAGTCACCAATTGCAATAGATGGAAGAGAAACTTTAGACAATTGCTGACGGATCCAAATAGAACAAATTCTGTTTTTCGCTGCTCAATTTCAGGAAGTTTTGTCGATCCAACTTGAATCTCTTGAATACATTTCTCCAGTGTTGTAATGCAGGAATCGGCAGGTTCTTGAGAAGATTTAAAAGTAATGTAGAGTCTACGTGTCATCAGCGAGACATGGTAATTTAAATTATACTTCAAAAATGATATCACGAACTGAAACGTATAAACAGTAAACCACTGTGGGCGAGCACGGAGCCTTGGGGTACAGAATAGTCAAGAATAACAGGCTCGGAGGTGGCATTACCAATACAAACATGCTGGAGGCCTATTTAAGGTAGGACTTACACCAATCCAGGGCTGTGTCATGTATTCCAAGATGATATTGCAGGCGGAGAGAAGGATTTTGTGATCGACCCGTGTCAAAAGCGGCGCTTAAGTCTAACAAAACTAATGCAGTGATTTTTCCATCATCCATGGCAGATAAAATGTCATTGTTGACGAGAAGAGCAGTTTCCTCCATGAAATGGTTTATAGGCTGACTGAAATGTATCCGACAGGTTATTCACACGAACATGGTCAGAGATCCGTGATGAAACAACTCGCTCGATTGTTTTTCCAAGGTACTTTAAATTGCCACCGGTCGGTAATTTTTTGAAAACTTCCTTGTCCAAATTGGGTTTCTTCAGAGTGGTTTAACATGAGCAATCTTCTGGCTATCAGGAAACAACCGGAAGAAAGAGATCTGTTTACAATAATTGTGATATACTTAGCAAACACATCAATATTTTGTTTTATTAGCGAAGTTGGCACTGGATCAAGTTCACACGATTTTGATGGCGATTTCATGATGAGTTTCTTGATCTCCGTAACACTAGTAGGCTCAAACATAGACAGTCTACATTGTGGATCCTTGCGTGATGGTGTTTGAGAAATGACAGGTACTGGGGAAAATAACGACGGATATTCTCAATTTTGTGACAAAAGTTTGAAAATTCATTAGCGAGGTCCTGATTGAGTGTGTAGATGGAAGCACTGGAGCTTTGGGTTTATGAAGAAGCTTTTCAACAATGTTAAAGAGTTTTTCTGATCGCCAGAGTTCTCTTCCACAAGAGATGAGTAGTGAGTTATTTTGGCCTGGTTAATCATGTTCTTCACAATATCTCGTTGGTTACAGTATATTCTTGCCGATGTACTCCAAGTTTCCCATTGTCACGCCATTTTCGCTCAAGTTGACGACGGATTTTCCTTGCAGCACCGAATATCATCATTGAACCAGGGGATTCAGATTGTAGTTTTACAGTTCTAGTTTTTATGGAGCATGATCATCAAGATGTTACGGACAGTAGATTCAAATAGATTGACACAAGAATCCAGCTCACCATCTTCAAGGTTTACATTTTCCAGTTGAGATTCAAGATCATGACATAAATCTCTAATATTTACATTTTTCCAGTGGCGAGTAGTTACAGAAATGGTAGGCATGGGAGGTTTTTTAAGGTTCATATCTGCCATGATTGCATAATGATCAGATAAGCCGGGATGGATAGTTATATTCGAGATAAGAGGTGAAAGTATTTTCACGCTGCTATCATGAGGTCAAGACAGTGACCATATCGATGAGTGGTGCTGTGATATGCTGATAAGTCCATGAGCAGAGAGCAGATCTTTTAAACTGATTCGCATAATTGTTTGAAGAGATGTCCATATGAATGTTAAAATCACGTTAAAATAATGTCAGATGGGTGCAAGAGATAATCCACAATTAATTTCTCACCCTGCAGAAAACTGGAGAAGTTTGATATGTTTACCATCAACATCCCTTTCTGGTCGAGCAAATAATAACAAGGCGAACAGATCTAGAGTTGCACGTTACCTCAGCATGCAGAGATTCAAATGTTAGGTAGTCAATGTTAACACTTTTCATACTGACAGATAAACTGGACCTAAAGAGAAGTGCAACCCCTCCACCGGGTCTTTTTTTTGGTCTGGGGATATGATGGAGAGAGTAGCCAGCAGGAGTACACTCACGGGTATTAAGTCATCATCGGGTTTAAACCATGTCTCGTTATGGCAACAAGATCCAAATTGTTTTGAGTACAAAGTCAACAAATTCATCCGATTTGTTACATATGGATTGAGTGTTTAGTACACAGAGCTGAAGTTTAGACTCATCATGAACATTGGAGTTGAAGTTATGCCAATGTCGCTTGTTGATGTGGTTAAGTTCACTGCTGGGGGTTGATAAGGCAGGAGTGTTAGTTGTGTAAAGGCTGTCCATTCTACGGACCAGCTTTTTTACCTCTATGTGTGCGGCGGTATGTTTTGGGTTGATTAGCAAGTATCCCAAGAGAGTTCAATTGACTCAATGCTGAATAAGATAAAGCTGCATCGGTACATGGAGCATTGTGAAGATTGAGTAGTTCATTGCGGCTATAGGAAATTTTATGGAGCTGAGTGGCGTTTTTGGGTGTGTTGATCAGTGTTTCAGGTCCAGGGTTTGGGTTTATGTCACCAGAAATTAAGAGTTCCAGGTGAAAGGTGGCAGATGAATTATCATAGTATGATATAGGACGCCTCAAGAATTTAAGATGGCGGATCTTGGGTGAACAATCTGTAGATTGCATCTTGTAGCCATCTTCTGATGAGTCATTGAGACACAATGGTCTGGATAGCAGAGTAGAATAAACAGGATGTAGACCTCCATTGTCTGATCACAAAGTTGTTGATCCAAACAAAAGGCTTGTGGTCAAGCTACAGGTTATAATCTCTAGCTACAGGTTATAATCTAAATCAGAGTTGACTGCACAAATAAAATGAAGATCCAAAATGTATATACACTCAACAGTAAAAACTTTCTGGAGAGACAGACAAAAAAACAACAGTTTTTCACTTATTATAAGAAAACAAATGTACAAATACTCACATAAAACGTCCAGTAGATTCCAGATGTAATAAGAAATCCACTAGTATAAAAATGAAGACAAACTTGTAGCTACAAAACACTTACTTAGCACAAAAACTGGAGAGCTGTTATGAGTGGCTGCTTGCTAGGCGCTCAATCAATAGGAGATATTTAATAGAATAATTGAAATATGCTTGTTTTAACAGTCAAAAAGGTGCAAATTGTTTTATTTATGACGGAACCCACAATAAATAAATTTTGGTACATATTTACTGTGAACCTTCCATGGTTATTTTGAAAAATGCAAAATTTTCAATCATTTGTCTTTCCGATGACAGATAATTTCCGGAAATTGCTGTTAAAATAGTGAAAATCATGGCCGATACATCTTAAAGTTTTAAATTTCATTTATTGTTTAGCAGGTACAACAAGACAAATTTAGAAATAAGTACAAATAAGAACAATCTGTACGTATCCATATAAATACAAAACAAACAAACAAACAAACACCCCAACAAACAAACAAAAATATGCCCCTTCAGAATCATCAAAAAGTGAACACAATCACAATAACAATTTCTGTGCAAAAATTATTATCCAGGATTTAAAAAAAAAGATTATTCCAAATTTGTTGTGCATTGAAAATCATGGTATCTTCAAAATTTCGTAATATCAATCATCACAGTGAACAACTTCACTTGTATCACACAGCAAACATTGCTTCCCAAAATTCGTGATTTTTCTCATTACAAACACGCACAAATGGAACCCCATCTTACAAAACGAGTCTTCCGTCTTCAGCTACCTTTTGTGTTACATGCCCTTAATCATGACTTTGGACAATGCAAATCAATAGAAATTATTACTTTATTTCACCTTTAAAAAATGAGTCTTAATTCACAAGATATTGACATAATGTTTGGTAGCAAATTGAAGATGATAATGGGCTTGTTTTTCTGAGCTGAAAAAAAAAATCCAATAAAAAATCCAGTAGTGAAAATAATTTTTTTTCCTTTAGACTCATTTTAAAAGACCCACTCACAGATGTTATGCCTACATAATTTGCTATGTAAAAATCATTTCCTGTTGTGAATGCATATGTTTGTTCCTTTACCCAAAAGAGTACAGACTTTAAGATGATCAAATTGACATGTATGACTTGTAGCAAGTCTAAAAGAAGTGGGGCGTCGTTGCTGGAATTTGTTTGCATTGGATTGTTAAGAGTCATCTCTCCTCCTTGTGTCTTGGATTTGTTCAGTCAGCCATCTATAACACAATAATGGGGAGGCTGTCAGTGCTGAATCTATGTGGCACTAATCACTTTGTCAGTATCACTGGCTGGCAATGGAGCTCATAATATGTGTAGACCCATCTAGGCAGTGTTACATACAGCACTGTGTACCTGAGAGTTATAGCTGCATCAGCACAGCTGTGAATGCAACACTAGAATCAAGCAGCCGGGTTTGATTGGAGAAGAGTCCGGTGTGCAATGAGGAATATTTCTTGAGATGGATTTCGTGAATGTTTCGCGGTAATTTGTCAAAACGAGAGGGGAAGGTGCTTATCTGGTAAGAGTAGATGAATCTAAGAGTGGAACATAAGGAATGGGAAATGTGGAACACCAGCTGTGTGAATAGAATCTGCGAGAAAGACTTTTAAGTGCCACATTATTTTGTGGACATTTCTGTTTTCAGGATATAAAAGCAGTACATGCATGTCCATCCATCGATGTATATCAATTTTGTGGTACAAGCAGTTTGCGAGTGAATTTGACCGACTTGTACAGTGGCACTCTAAACGGTGGAGAAATTCCCGGCGGACTCATTTCAAGCTTCAGTGGATCAAAATGAAAAATCTGAAGTGTTGCAATTAATATACAGCGTATGAGGGAAGTACAATGTATGCCAGAGAGCTGCATTGTACGTTGACAAGATGATGAAGCGATGGAAGGGATGTGTCAGGCCATACAGTAAGAACTTTCCTTGCTCTGTGGTAAAGCTAGGTGCTGGTCATCTTACTTCTCATCGGTCAGTCCATCTGTGATCAGGACAACTGGAAGTGTTTATCCGGCATATGGATGAAGTGTGTGCATATTTACACTGTTTTGTAAAGATGCGGAGCTTCAGTAATGAACAGATGGGGGGGGGGGGAATGGAATCGTATACAGAGATGACTGACATGGTTGTCTACTCTACTACTTGTAAAGATATTTTAAATATATTTATAGATTTTGAAGATACTTCCAAACTAGGTTTTTAAGAGAAGGTACAACATTAAACAACCAAACTTTGAAAGTTTCTGCTAATAGAAAATTGCACGTTTTCAGAAAGATGCAAGACAGCAATTTTTGGCTCCAAGTGTTTTCTGTAAAAATTGTTAATGCTTTATAAATTCACACTTTTCTCATGATTTAGACTTCGTATATTGAGCTGAAAATTTCACAGATTGGTTGTTTAATGTATTTACAAATAAAGATCACATATGTGTAGAAGCAGTTTTGCAGACAATATCAATGTTTAATACCTTTCCGTAAACAATTTGCCACCGAAGTGTCTGTCAAAAGTGTGAACATTGTAGCAGGGATTGGGGGAGAGGTTTGGGGGACAGGATTGGGGGACAGGATTGGGGGGACAGGATTGGGGGGACAGGATTGGGGGGGACAGGATTGGGGGGACAGCATTGGGGGGGACAGCATTGGGGGGACAGCATTGGGGACTAACCAGGTATGAATCTCCAATGTGTTTACCAGTCTTGTTTGAGGATTCAAACCTTGAGTCCCAAGCATCAAAGAGTCTGAATCACAAGTCCTGAAGGTTGGTCCAAGTCTGAGTCACGAGTCCATTACAATTTCTTTGAGCAAGAATATAAAAAAATCACTGGGTTCAGATGACCGACATAGATATTTTGTTTTACTGTGGTGATTCTGTCTTAATTACAATCTTACAATGTGCACAATTTTTATTACAAAAATGTTTAATGAGTTGGAAAGTTTTCCAAATGTTTACTGGGGCATTCCTTTGCATTGTAACCTTTGCAATGTCCGAATCTGAGTCGGGAGTGCTACAGCTCTTGTCTCTACAATACATGTAGGTCCATTTTAAAGGTCCCACAAATTTCCAGGGTTTTTCATGTATTGTATCACTTGCCCATAAAATCTCTTAACCACACTCACCCATAAAATCTCTTAACCACACTCATATACCCATAAAATCTCTTAACCACACTTGCCCATAAAATCACTTACGTGTAACCATCCTATTCACAATCACACAGCAGGCAGATGCACAATCAAATCAACTGAGAAATATATTCCAGCTCTTTAAGTACCAGTAATCTTTCGTAATGGTTAAAACCCAGGGAGGAGTGGAGAGAATTGAACAATCATTTAGATCTGCTTTATGGAATCCTCTTGTAATGTGGCTTTCAGCTCTAGGCTTAGTCATCGGCTAAAGCCCACAATTAACACCATTGATGCTAATTAATGGTCCCAAAGAATAATGGACAGTCGGAATAGATGAGGAATAGGGATGCTGTCGAGAGTTGATGCGGCAAACCTTAGCGAGTCTTCACTCTATGGACCTTTATCACATTGCGGTCATCTTTGTCACGTTCCCTTTACGCACAAGTTAGATTACAGCGCTTACACTCTCAATGCATATAAGGTCCCAGACTATTTTCCCCTTCCAGCCTCAGTTTGGTTACATGCTTTTTGTATTGAAGAAAAAACCAGATGGCTGCACCGTGATAAAAGGTCAATGGTCAAACCAGACCAGACTGATGCATAGAATGTATGATATACTTATCCGGATTGACCAGTGAGGAATACAATGATACCTGCCAGCTCATGGCAGTTATCTGCCGTTTTGTTGTCAAATCTTTCCAGGGTTATATGTGTGGCATTATAGTGTCCACTTTAAGGATGGACACCAATCATACTTCGCCAGTTAATCATGAGTCCCTTCCTCCATGGCTAGTCAGAAGTCGATATTTAACCGAGATATATGCCACGTAGTATTAGGAATCAAGCCCGAGGTTACGATGATAAACCCGGGAAGCGGGAATCGTGGGATCCACAGTAGAAAAGGATGCGACTTTTAATTTAAATTCCAAGTAGGCTTACCTTGTTATGACATCCCGTATGCATTGTAATAAGCACTGAGTTTGTTTAATTTAGTGTAACAAAATGTGGTCAGAAATCCTTTTAATTCTAACAATTATGCTGCTCAAACTCTTAGCTTTGGACCGTAGGGTGTAAATTTGTCTTCCTCGATACTAAATAGTAGTGAATAGGGATCATTTCCAAGGAGTAACTTTGAGAAGTAATTAACATACTGGCTTATACAACCCTATGTACTGTCTGCCATGAATGTTCCATGTTATTGCATCTTACATTTTGCCCAGAGGGACACAACCTGCACTTTCACAATGTCTTGGTCTAAAAGATTTGAATTGCTCCTCTGACCTAAATAACCACAAAAAAGCCCTCTGTTGGTAACTTATCTCAAACCCCTTTCAGAAATCACAGACTATTATGAGCATGATTTAATCCCAAACAAACACAGGTTAGCTGCCAGAGACCAGAGAGTCTACGTTCTTCCCTTGAAAGGAAACTAGTCTTTGAAAAAAAAAGCTGTATGGGAACCCAGAGAGAAGTGATTGCCACATTGTATGGGCTAAGAAAGGCATTTACAATTGTCCCAACCACCCAGGCAATCCATATAGCACTTGGGAAGCTTGTTTTTGGCAGTTTGTACAGGTGTGTCAAACTGCTGAAATGAAGACATTCTGATCTCATCAGTTGGGTTGAAGGAAGGACCAATTCATGTTAATCACCATCCAACAGTGTGAGAGAATCTGCTTTTTTAGTGCCATGACTTGTAAAAAGTACTTGATACAAAACCCATTACAGCCACTGAGAAAGACTCATCCAGGCTAGGTTTGAAACCCGAGGGCACCGGCGACTTCTTTTTGGCCTAAAAATTAAGTCTGAAAGATTTGAGGCTTGAAAAGTGTGTTTGTGTGGTTTGTACATGTTTCATATACATGTAGGTCTACAGACATTTTGAATTGATTGATCTATTGATCTATTGATCTATTTTTCCCCAGGAGCATTGGCCAATGCTGCAGATGTTTGAGCTACAAAATGTACCTGTATATTGATGTTTGTTTTCTCTTGCCTATTTTGCAGAGAGAAGTTGACAGTCGCTCGGCTGCAGCGGGAACTCAACAAGACGAAAACAGACACCAATCTGGTAAGTGTAATGATGAAACCTCAATACATGTAGTGGGCGAAGCCAGTTGGGCATGGAGGGAATGGTTTGGGAGAAGGAGAGCCGGAGGGTTCACTTTTATTTTTGCCAAATTATACAAGCCTTTATAGATGCCATTTCCTAGGTATTTCTTTGTCGTTTCAGTGTGAGTACAATAAAAGAACCTTCGCTATTTTCATGTTGTGACTCCCCCCCCCTAAAAGAATTGTTCAACAATTCTTTTTCTGAATGAAAAAAAAAATATTTTGGAGAAGAATTAAATGAAAATAAGGTTTCATCCCCTCCTCTTGAAAGAAGATTTCTATTTCAGAAAAACATCTCAAGGGAAGGAACAACATTGCCTCTTTGGTAGTTACCAGCAAACAAATTATTATCTAAAAAGTCTAAAGTTGGTGCACATACATGTATTGTATCAATCATCCAGATAGATTATTTACATATTGTATCAATCATCCAGATAGATTATGTAAGCCCCTTTCACACTAGACGTATTTCCTGGGAAATTCCCGGGAAATACCGGTCAGTCTGTTCACACTTCAAAAGCTACTCCCGGGAAATTCCCGGGAAGTAGCTTATTCCCTTGAAATAATTATCCCTGCTCGGGAGTAGGGTTAAGCGAGTTTTTCCTGGGAAATAGCAACTAGTGTGAAATGAAAGCGGGTATAACTTACCCCACTTTTGCGTCGCGGATGTTGGGTCTTGAAAGGTCAGCAAGGTCACAAATAGCGCGCCAAATAATTCGTGCGATAATATCTCGTGTTGTATTTCAGTACTTTTGAAACTTTCCTTCTTGAAATATAAATATCTAAATCTGTAAATAACGCGATATATTTAGTTTTATAGAATGTGACCAAATAAATGGTTTTAGAATTGAATAAAAGAATTGTCGCGGGCATAATGTCCACATGGTTAGGTACCAGTCTCCCTTTTCTCAAGCATACCTGCATGCCAAGCGGCGTGCGTGTGGTAGCATCACGTGTCTTGGCTAGCATTCTGTTATTCTCATAATTATAATTTGTAATATAATATATTGGTATAGTAATATATAGCACGCGAAAATGCTGTGATGACACATTTGCAGGAGCCATTTTGGTCGCGACGCGTTGCATGGGAAACAGTCACAACAACCCTGCTGTGGTGGGTGCTTGAGTGTATGGCATTTTGGGATTGGACTTCCACCCACAACATTTTCAACTTCCGCATGAGCCGATTCAGTTTGCGCATTTCCTGCGAGTTGATCGCGAGTGTGAAACGACCGTGCATATTCCCGGGAAATAATGTTCCCGAGAGTGACCAGATACATTGTAGATATAGTGTGAATGGTCGCTGGGGTGTTGCCGGGGTTAAAAACTACCGGGAATTTCCCAGGAATATTTTTCCCGGGAATTGGCTCTGTAGTGTGAAAAGGGCTTTAGTCTGAGGTTCCTTCATCTTGGAGAAAACAAGAATTGTTAAACTTGTACAATTTAGAAAAAAAGTGGCTGGATGGCAACTAGGGCTGTGCGTTTTCGGATATTTTTTGGAACCGGATACCCAAAATCAGGAAACTTCGGATACCCGGATAGCCATTTTCATTTTTGTTGAAAACATGCCTCCGGTGGTGTACAAATACATGTACTGTAAATGGTAACAAATTGACATTTATAATACAGCGGATACCATACTATCGATCTTTTCTTTATTGGAGTGTAATCTCTTCAATTTAAAGATAATTGTCTGTACAAGTGCATTGTTCAAGAGTCACAGATTTCTGTTTGCACCGCTCAAATGTTAAGTCCGAATTATAAAAAGTCATTTACGGGTAATTGGAACTGAGAAATGGAACTGGGTAATGACTGTTTCGGTCGGGTATCTGGATACCCGGATACCCGGCACAGTCCTAATGGCAAATTTTTTGTAAAACATAAAAACTGAAAAAAAAATTCAGTTTGCTGATTTATGAAAAACATGAGCACCCATTGAGATGGAATTTCCACAGGTTATTTCTTTTGTTTTGATATACATTGTATTTCTTGAACTAGAGGGTTAAATATACCAAATAAAAATATTGTACCTTCCCTTTAACTAGGAAAAGTGGGTCAAATGTCCAAAATATTTATTTCGCCTAATGGATCCTAATTTGATCTGGCTCTCTCTCTCGGTATGTACATAACTGATTGGAAAATTGTGGAATCATTGCAAAAGGTCGTAAGTTTAAAACTGCGGAATCAGTTTCCGGCAGAAGATCGCAAGGTCATGTAGAATGCAGGCTTACAATCTTCTGCTGGAAATGAAGTATTAAAACACATGAACCTATTTTTCTAGATAATTCATAGACTGTTATTGAAGATTCTGTTCCGGTGGATGAGCGTATTAAGCATTCAATGTATTAAATCAAAACATGAAACTCAAAGTATGTGTGGGTGCTTCCTTAAAAGTGGAGTTACAGCATTGATAATGTTGGCTAAACAACTACATGTATGCTTACTTTCTTTGATTCTAAAATATGTACAATCCTCCAAAATATGTACAATCCTCCAAAATCTTCTTTGCTAAAGTGAAGGATTTTGAAGGATTGAGGTTACATACAATTTGTATTACATGCTCTTTGCTAAAGTGAAGGATTTTGGAGGATTGAGGTTATTAGGCATACTTGCCTTTCCGTGGTACATGTACATCCATGTTTGTTGTAGTGATTGCAAGGTCAGTGCTTGGGTCGGTGGACACTGTTTATTGCTCCATGCATGCGGGGAGGGTCCCTGGCCATGTACATGTATCACAGATTAGAAACACATGTGTGCATACATGTACATGTCATGTGCTTGCTTTACTGAGGATTCAGGTTATGGGCCTAGGGAGATCGGACTAAACAACCAACCTTTGAATGTTCCAGGTGAGGCTATATTATGTTTGGGTTAAACAAGATAACAGTGAAAATGCAATTCAAATTTTGTTATTAATTCTAATGGGGAATTTTCAACAAAAGTAAAACAATTATTTAATAAGGGAATAACAGTTTGTCTTGCGGTCTTTACTGCAGGTTACTGACGGTTTTGGGCATGGTCACGGGTGATAAGGACCGAGCTGAAGGCCAAAACCCAAAACCGGTCACTAACCAAGCATTAAACCGTTATTCTCATTCATGCATGTACATGTAAATGACCGTATCGATTCAATTTTACAAAAAGGGACAATATTGACATGATCAGAGCAGACTTTCAACAGGGCATGGAATCAGTGTCCTAGTTTAAGATGAACACAGTGACTGAAAATTACTGGCTCATTTATGCAGCATCATAAATACTTTAAATACTTCTTTGTAGTACATTGTAGTCTATGTACTGTACACATACTTGAAATAATAATAATAATATAACCCCTGCTCATCGGGCGCATAAATCATTCCTGAAACCATCTCAGCTCCCTGGGGAGTATACAGCTCAATTGCTGCCATTTCAGCGCAATTATAGGGTTAATCAAACACAACAACCAACTCTGCCCTCGTGTACCTATTTACCCCTGGGTGGAGAGAAGCAATTATGGTAAAGTGTCTTGCTCAAGGACACAAGCACCACGGTTGCGGTCCGGATTCAAACCCACATTCTGACGACTTGGCCATCAGAACACAAATCCAATGCACTAAACCGCTCGACCATGGCACTCCATCAAGTAAAGCTAAGATTACAATGGTAATTCTATTAAATCTAACTTCAAGTATTGTCCTCGCATGGACACAGATATTCCCACTGTAGCTAAGAGTTTTACGTTGGGGTTATGGTTAAGTTATTGATAGGTACAAGTGCGTCCATAGCTACTTTGAAGTTGGGGCCATGCCCGCCTTTTGGGCCTGGAACATTTTAGATTTTGTAAGCATTGTGGTCCATTCAGAGCACTTAGAGGGACAATATCGTCCTGATCAGAGCAGACTTTCAACTGGGCATGGAATCGGTGTCCTAGTTTAAGATGAACACAGTGACTGAAAATTACTGGCTCATTTATGCAGCAGCAACAGTAATATGACCTTATCATGTGGGTATTATTTTAAATAACTGAGCTAATCTAAAACTAGCACTCTGATTCCATGCCTTGTTGATCGTGACGATATTGTCCCTTTAGGTAAAAACAAAACGTCTCTGGTTTCCTGTCTCTGCGCGCATCGCCTCGGATTATTATTTATTTTTTGCAATGAAATGATGTCTAATTGCAGCCAGAATTGGTAGATCGATTGGAACGCTGCTGTGCTGTAATTTAAACGACTTTTCACATCGGGGTATGTTGGCAAAAAAAAAAAGATAACCCCCCCCCCAAATTTTTAAAACAAAAAAACAAAAAAACAAAAGAGTCACCGCATCAATTTTGTAGCCAACCTATGACCAGACACCGGAGACTTTTTTTATTTTATAAAGGTACTTAATGTAATATGATGTAAACACCTTACGGTGAAAGCCTTGATCAACAGGTTGTGATGAGAACTTTGTCATGTGATTGGAGGAAGGAAGTTTAGAAAAAAAGGCTCTAACTGTTTCAACAAATTAGTCATTCTGATCTGAACAAATTGCCTTGTGTTTATTAACCCTCCTACATGTACTTCTGGTACCTTTTTCATACAAGTTGATCCACCATTTGAAACAACTGTGTACAGTATTGATTCCCCGAAATGGTTTTGAATGGTAGGTCAGCTAATACAAAACCTTGTTTGGATCTTTCCAAATGGTAGTACAGCTAATACAAAATCTTGTTTGGATACTTCTAAGTGGTGAATCAATGGACCCTCTATGCATTTGAATGGATTTGAATGGTAGTAAAGCTTGCTACCAACACTGTTCAAATGGTATCACCATATGTGTACAAAACCAATGGGCATTTTGGTAAGTGGAAATTTTGAATGGTTTCAAATGGTCAAACAGTAGGAGGGTTAAAGGGGATATACTACCATTCGCAATTACCTGAACAGATACTGAGATAGCTTACTTGGTTAACGCTGCCGAACATCCTGGGAAGTTATTCCATCTAACTTGTTGTCATTTTTTGGGAAAACATCAAAACAAATTAAATCTGACCCGGATGACCTGCCTGTGATACATTTCTAGTGTGAGGCGATTCGTGAAATTCACTACTCGAGTAATCGCGAGTAGTCCATGAATCGAGAGTAATTGGGAACATTTTGTTCATCAGCTATATATCTGTGTGGCAAGCTGTATGCGCCGCTCCATCAGCTCTGCGCACGCACACTGATGGTTTGTTACCGTGAGTATGATTAGTAATTACAGGCCTCCCAGTGAAACCTATAAAACCTTTAAACCCTATATAAACCTATATTTCAAAATGGGAACCTTTATTCCCCCCCCCCCCCCCCAAAAAAAATAAATAAAAAATTGTATTTTTAATCTCCTGCAACACATTTTCAATTTCTTCATAAAATCCTCATGGCTTTAAAGAAAAATTACTTCCTAAGTATAAAGAGATGAAGTCAAAACAGTAGCCAAACTATAACATGTGTACCGCTCTTAGATTTTTCTGCCGGACAGGGTATGGGGGTAATGTACTTTGTTGCAAAAAGTACTCGGAAGGTAGGCAATTCACCAAAAACTTAACACTGCATAATCACGGGAAATAACCAATAAAAGCTTATATTTTGGCATTTGGTAAACCTATAATAACCTACATGTGTATTTATTGCTTAAAAAACCTATTTAAAAAACCTGTATTTGGTAGATGAGGCACTGGGAGGCCTGAGATTACTACTCGCGAGTACTCTAGTAATCACACTACTCACCCAGCATTATCCATTTTCCCCATTAGAATTAATACAAATGATCTGAATGCATTTTCACTATTTTCTCCTTAAATGACTCAACACAATAAAATGAAATTTTCAATTGTTGGTTCTTGTTCATCTCTTGGCTCTTATAAAGTGTATGAATGCCTTCATATACATGTATAGTTTACATTTGGTAGTATACTATATATATATATATACAGTCACCGCTTTTAACACACAATCTGTTCCATTTATTTGGAACTCCATGGTAGACTTCAGGAAGCAGCAGTAATTAATGTTACTAAAGTTAGAGTACAAAGATTTTTTTCTGCTAGATTATGATTGGCTGATACTAGTTCAGGCTGCTTGGTTACGTGGTTATAAATATATCTTGATGACACGCTGTGACCCAATTTGCTCTCCTTTAAAAAAAAAAAATTATTTCCACGGGAATGGAATCGGAGTCCTAGTTTTAGATTGTCTCAGTAACTGAAAATAATACCCCACGTAATAAGGTCATATTGCTGTTGCAGCTACATAAATGAGCCAGTAATTTTCAGTCACTGTGCTTATTTTAAAACTGACAGCGATTCCATGCTCTTTTGAAAGTCTGCTCTGATCGTGACGATGTTGTCCCTTTTAAAAAGTAAAAGTTTTCAATTGCAATGGCATATGGCGAGTTTATTGTATGGTAAATGTTGTGTTGCAGTGGCGTAACTAGGGTTGGTGCAGTGTGGGTGGAGGGGATGGGTCACTTGAAACACAGGCCTCGGTTGGGGGTGGGGGGTGGTCTTGCCTCCCATAGTTACGTCACTGTTGTGTTGGTGGAGTTCATCACCAGTAAACCCACCAGCTCAGTGATGAGTAAACAAAGGGGTCTTCCAAAATTTGCCAGCATTTGTTTAGGGTAGTGTGTACTACTGTAAAACACAAGAAGTTATTATCTGGTGTGTATGGTGTTACTGAGGTAGCTTTATCCAGAGCGGTTGGAGTGGTTATTTATGACAAGAAAGAATATGACTGAGACAGATATAGGGCCAAACTGTACTTTATTAACCATAACCCCCTAGCTGTTTTGGCAAAGAACATTCCTCAATCCGCCAAAATCCAACACCATGCACAAACACTACCACCCAACTGTTCGACTTAGCTGTAATCAGGACAACTGCCCAGCACCATGCAAAGTACATGTATCCCTGTCTGGGCTTGTACAATACAGAGTCCATCAAAATCAAACAAACCCTTCTGTTGGAGTTTGAATGGTTTAGGGTGGTTAGGGTTAAAGAAAACTGACTTATAGATAAAGATTGTCTACACAGAAGGAGAACAATGTTTCATCAGGGTGCATCCCATTAAATAAACTCCCATTGTAAACAGTGCTAAATACAAAATATTCAAAAACCATTAAAAAAAAGAAGTCATATATACAGTTTTTAAAACCAAAAGAAAAAAATATTGATTGATATATATCATTTTATTTTCTTCTCAATTTATTGTGGATAGTCCAGGTTTCCATCAAGTTATTCTCATCCCAATGGAAACAACCCTCTACAGTAGTGAAAACATCCACACTGAAAAGCAGCCATTTTGGAAAAAGGCCTTACGCTTGAAATCAAACTACATGTAGGACCACTTTTTTGGGGCCTAGTGTATCAAAAAATTCTCAAAGTTGAAAGTCAAGGACCCCAGGTTATGATATTGGGCCATTTTTACACAATCCATCAAATGTATGGGCCCCAAATCTTTGTTTTTCAGAAACAAATTGAGGACATACACTTTATGATAAATAACTCGGCGCATGAATTTCTCACTACGTACGTAGTGGGGTGCACCCTTTAGTATCTTAGCTTGTTGGCTCTTAGCTTGTAGGTTCTATGATGGATTCTAAATATTTGAAGGCAAATATTGGGTGTTAGTACTGTAGTAGAACAATACATGTAGATCAGGGGGATGTCTATAATCAGTCATGATAATTCAAGTACTTAATTAAACTTAATTTAATAACCATTTTAGAAATTAAAAGTTATTGACCATGGACCAGAGTAACTTTCTGGGGACTGTATCCGGAAATGGCCACACAAACAAACAAGGCCAAGATCTGGGGAATATGACTTTATGAAGGGTGAAGGTGAACGTACATGTACATGTATATGGTCAAAGGTCCAGGCTTACACTACTTTTCAAGTCACTGTTTTTCCAGTGTTTCATTTGTCATCCATCTCTGCATTGTAAACTGCAGATACTACCTTGTTAAATGGAACCCAATCTTACAGAAAGAGTCTGAAGTAGCCACAGCTACTTATGTGTTGCATGCCCTTAGTAATCATGACTTTATGCAGTGAATTTGCATCAATAGAAATTGTCTCTTTATTTCACGCCATAACAATCGTAATTTACAAGATATGGACGTAATATCTGGTAGCAAATTGAAGATGATAATGGGCTTGTTTTGCTGAGCTGAAAAATCCATAAGCGAAAAAATATTCTTAAGACTTATTTTTGGAGGATCCAGTGACAAAAAAAACCAAAAGGGACGATCAAAGCATACTGATCGAAACGTCGAGTTGTACCCCCAGTTCTTTTCAGAACTAATTACTACTCAATTGAGATTCCACATGGTGTCACCGCAATTAGTCTTACTTACATGTAGTCAGTCTAAGTACATGTACATTGTAAGGCTGAAAACCTAAACATGTGTATTAATTAAAGAAACATACATGTATTGTCAGTTGGGTGGGAGCCAGTCTCAAACCCTATTGTCATAAATCAAAGTGTTTGTACGCATGTACATGTAAGTGTGTATCATTAGTCTGCTTTTCAAAAATGCACTGTCAAGTCCGACAAACTAGTGGGAACTGACCAATTTATTTGTAAAGCATTAAAGCTGGCATGGAAACACACCTGTTGTGTGGCAAACCCAGGAAACTATTTATAAAGAATTGTGTTGGTGTGTCTGAGGGGTAACCCCCTAAAGCTGTATGTCTGAGCCACGGTAACCCCAATTTCGAGAAGGGGTGTCCCTCCCCCCCCTTGGGGAAAAACATCCAGTAGGGAACAATCAAATTAGGCAATAAATTGGTTCACTTTGGGGTGTTATTAGGTCAGGGGTAATTGTAGTCTGAGGGATGTTGTTATGACCTGGGGAATCTACACAGGGACCTACTTCCTTCAACTTGATGTTTACCTGATCTTAGAAGTACATGTACATGTACACATGCATATACAACTTATATATGGCCTTCTGCCGAAGTTTAGATCCAGGAATCTCAATTCATTTTCCTTTAAAACATTTTTTTTTTTTTTTAATTTTACTTCTGTTTTATCCATGTACCTTGAGTGGCTTTTAGCTTTGTTCCGGGCAAATATGCAGTAAAACATTTGGTGATATTTGTTTAGAAGACCACTTTAAAAATATCTTTAGTCAGTGTGAGCTTACTAAAAAATCAACCCTCTCCTTCCGAGCTTGGACTTAACAGAATTAAATCACAAGGCAGACCAGTCATTTTCGCTGCCGCTTGTGGCAGCTGGATTACGCAGGAAGCGGCAGTGACTGGACCCCCATACTTAATAAGCGCCACAACGATAATGATTTTTTCCGTCCTGCCTCAGCGACGACGGCCAGTTGGTAGTTGGGATGTAGGGGGACAGGTTGTATCGGGACTGATATCAGAGGGAGGGGGGAGATTATAAGGCTGAGATTATAAGGCTGAGATTAAATGAAGAATCATATTTAATGATTGCATTATAACGGCTGGCTTTGTGTGACCTCCAGTGATGGATATTACATACGCAGAGGTAAGTGCAATGAGGAACTATTTTATCGTGTTTGGCAGAGTTGTTGAGTCATTGATTTGAATTGAATCTGACTAAGTCAAATTTTCTGATGATTTGTGACTTGTCTTGACTTGAACAATAACAACTATTGACTTGGTGGGGGGATATTTTCAACATTCCTTATTAAAAAATGTAAAAAATAAATTAAAAAACTAAAAAATTATACAACTTTTTAATTTATTAACATGATTAACATGATTCTATAGAGGTTATGGTAATACTGAAACTAGAGTCTCCTGACGATGACTAGAAGACGCTAGTAGAAACATATAGAAAAGACATATATGGTTCTAATTATCAGAACCACAATCTAACTTAGCAATAGTCGAGATCCAAATGGTGTTACCACAAACAGTAACTGATAGTAATAGTAATAGTTTTATAAATCATTGCTGACTATTATTTTTGGAAACATTTCTTGTAACTTGACGTGATTCTTGTAACTTGACGTGACGTTAAGTGAGAATGTGGTTCAGGGAGAACCATGGGGACTTCACAAGTCTTCTCTACATAGAAAGTTCTGCTAAGTAATTCAACGATTGCTGTTTGTGACTTAAATGACAACAAGTTGTACACATACAGTGCACGGGGCATGTGACCTACTGCCACAAAATGAGATGTTTCAAATATTCTGGAAATATGAGAAAGTTTGAAAAAGTAAAACTTTCTCAGAATTTCAATTGTTTTTACTTAGTAAGTCCATATCAGAAAATAACATTGTAAGACTTGAGGCCCAAAAAAGTATTTTGTTTCTGGTCATATCGTCCATGTACGTAATTCGCCGCACTCGTGAAATGACGCACTTACCTTTGCCTTAGCATTTCTCGGAAAACTTACAAAACTATGGCGTATTAATGGTTGCATAAACTTGTCTAAGTCATACTTGTTACAAAACTAAAAATCATAGTGAAATTGTATGATTTACTGGAAAGTTAGTGCTTGTGAAAGTGGAAAAAGTTGTTTAACCACTGATTTTACTAGATACAAATAGTAAGGGATTTACATGACCTCAATTTTTTTTCCACGAACTTCTGTGATTTTATTTTTCTGTGCCATCAACAAGCTATTGTCTGTGGAAACCAAAAGATATGAATGCTTTGCATTTGCAATGATTTTTTTAAAGAAATACTGATCCTCAAAATGGGCACATTCCTTATAGAAGAAGTGAACAAAGAATACTTAATTTGTTGGTGTTTATTTCGTCGGCAGTGGAAAATTATTGAGAAAATGAAACATTAATATCATGGTTGAAAAGAAATCTTTTATTTGACAAAATGTTAACATAATTTTTACACATTTCAAAGTTTTAAAGTACTTTTTGCAAAAATTTTAACCACCTTCCATTTGATTGGTCTTTCAAGAATATTGATTAAAAGTTTTGAGAGCTTCTCCAAATTATACCATTTTATTTAAAAAATCTAAAACAATATTTTTATTTTCAAGATTAAAAACAATTTTGCAACCATCTGGAATAAGATGAAGCATGATTCAACTATTTTTCTTCTTGGGTACATTTTCTGTGCCCCCATCAACTTTAACAGTTTGGGGTGAGTCATTATACCAACATCAATTTTTTGATGACCACAATTCTGTGCGTCTCAAAAAACGGCGCTCAAGACGTCCATGCATATGATCATGCATTGAAATTCAGCATTTTACAAGAGAATCCTTCACTGAAACAAACTGAAACACCAAACTGCTAATTTCATTTGTAAGTTACCGTCCAGTTGATGATATAACCTTAGGTGCATCATTTAGGGTAAATTGAGGATACGTGTAGGTTGGCTTCAAAATCAGTGCGGTAACACATTTGTTTTTTCTTTTTTTGGTGATCTTATTTTTTGCCAACCAGTGAAATACGTGATACATGTATACAGAACCAGACCAAAATTCCCATACGCAAAGTATGGTAGCTAAGAGAGGCCTCACAAATTGGGCAAACATCTACAGTATGTGGAAAACTTCATTTCAAACAGCATGGCAGAATTCCAATCGATCCAGTAATTTTGGCTGCAATTGGACATTGTTTCATAGCAAAACAAAAAAAATGGGGGGAAAAAATAATAATAACAATAAAAATGATGCGTGGGTCTGAGGTGACTCGCGCGGAGACCAGAAACCGGGGACTTTTTTGACCTCATGCATATATTGTGTGAACAAGTCACATATATTCAGATTCACATTATGCACATGAAGATGCACGTCAAGCACATAAAGATGCACGTCAAGCACATGAAGATGCACGTCAAGCACATAAAGATGCACGTCAAGCACATGAAGATGCACGTCAAGCACATGAAGATGCACGTCAAGCACATGAAGATGCACGTCAAGCACATGAAGATGCACGTCAAGCACATGAAGATGCACGTCAAGCACATAAAGATGCACGTCAAGCACATGAAGGTGCACGTCAAGCACATAAAGATTACAACATTGGTATTTGGTAACATACATTCATTCCAATCTTACAGATCTCAAGAAATTTAACTTGAAGAAAGAAAACTTGAAAGTTTCATCCCAGTAGATGGCTACATTTTTGAGAGAAAGACGAAATACTGTAAAATCAAGTTGTAACTTCCAGTTCTTTTCAGAATTACCACTCAATTGAGAATTTCACATGGTGTCACCGCAAACAGTCTTTACATAAAACAATTTTTTTTTTTTTTTTTTAATTTTTAAATTTTTTTTTTTATTATTTTATATTTTTATAGTAAATTTGCGGGAAGGCAATTTTTTTCTAAATTAAAAAAAAAAAAATTCTTGTTTCTCTAAAATTAGAGTTTCTAGAGAATAATTTGTTAATTTAATATCATCTAACTGCCCGTCTGTTTTCATCAATGATACTATGAATAAATGCACAGTGTGTTTTCTTCTGTACTTGATTGAGTGTGTTGCATGCACGTCAACCAAAGTACACGCACAATGACACGCAAGCGCTTTGACCCTTCTCTTTGTTTGTCTAATATCATTGTGGTCATGTGATATGTAGAAAGTGCTGTAATTAGCTATCATTGATGAATCGACGTTAGGTCATTCGTACTATGGATGTGTTCGTCAATTAAGTCACGGTCCATCTACGTGACCGTAATTAAATGCACTGTATCGGGAGTTTGTTAATCAATGTGGGAAAATAACTTGTTTGAGACCCAAGGATAGAATGCAGAACATTCAAGGGAAGGCACAACATTGGTAAACTGCCATTATGTGTTTGCATCTCTCTCTCTCTCTTTGAGCCACCGACTTGTGAAAGATTATTATTATATTGTTTCATTCACGAGAAATTGTGTGATTCATATTGTTTGTAAGGAAAATTTAGATAAGTGTACTTTTCCTAAATTTAAATTTTAAATTAATTCACAATTTTTTTTATATTGGTAATTACTAGATTACAGGCCTCCCAGCGAAACCTATAAAACCTTTATTTCAAAATGGGAACCTTTATTTTCCCAAAAAAAACTTATATTAATCTGAAAAAACCTATATTTTTAATCTCCTGCAACACATTTTCAACTTCCTCATAAAATCCTCATGGCTTTGAAGTATAAAGAGATGAAGCCAAAACAGTAGCCAAACTGTAACATGTGTACTGATCTTAGATTTTCTGCCGGACAGGGTATGGGGTAATGTACTTTGTTGCAAAAAGTACTCAGAAGGTAGGCAATTTACCAAAAACTTGATACTTAACACTGCATAATCACAGGAAATGACCTATAAAAGCCTATATTTTGGAATTTGGTAAACCTATCATAACCTACATGTATATTTTGCTTTAAAAACCTATTTAAAAAAATCTAGATTTGGTAGATGAGGCACTAGGAGGCCTGAGATTATCGTATTAAATTATTATCTAAAATTTACTTGTGTAAAGTTGTTACATGTAGAAATCATCCTGAGAAATGATTTCATCGGGACAAAAACGGGAATTGTTTTGTTGAATTCACAAAATGTTGTAACTTTATGTGAACATTAATAATAATAATAATAATAATAATAATGTGGACTTATATAGCGCACGTATCCACCAAACCGGCGCATTATATTATATTATTACCCCTGCTCATCAGGCTCATAAATCATTCCCGAAACCATCTCAGCTCCCTGGGGAGTATACAGCTCAATTGCTGCCATTACAGTGCATATAGGGCTAATCAAACACAACAGCCAACTCTGCCCTCACAGGTACCCATTTACCCCTGGGTGGAGAGAAGCAATTATGGTAAAGTGTCTTGCTCAAGGACACAAGCACCCATGGTCGCGGTTGGGATTCGAACCCACATTCTGACGACTCGGCCATCAGAACACAAATCCGATGCGCCAAACCGCTCGGCCATGGCACTCCACAACATTAGAAAGAAAGAAAGAAACCAAATTTAAATGGTTTCATTGATTTCTCAATAACATGGGCACCTGTTGTGATCAACTATCACAGGTTTAGTCTTATGATGGTACATGTACATGTATTTCTTGAAAACTAGTGGGTTGAAATGAATAGCAATATTGTATGTGCACAGTCCCTTTAAATGCTGTTGGGTTTGATTACAGTGACCTTCACAGTCATTGCATGGATTACAGGGTCTGAATCTGAGATGATCTGCTTAATCCATGAACAATAGTTGCACTTACAAGCCCTTTTCATAAGTTGATCAAAAAGCAATTATTGTTTAATACTCTCTTTTTTTTGGGGGGGGGGGGAGGGGGGGCTGTACATTAAAAAGTTACAAGGTAACATTTCATGTTAAATGACTCAGGTGCATGTGAATGGATTTGTAGAGGGTCAATTGTGCCAACAGAATTATCTCCTGAAGGACAAGTCTTGATGACTTATCCCCACTGTGCACAATGTAGCCCTGGAGGTTATGGCTGGGTATTATACATGCACATGTATGTGTACAAAACCCTATGGTCTGAAGTATGCCAGAAAGACCTTACATGTACATTCACCTTCTTCCCTGGTAACCATTAACACCTGAATGCAAATGGAGCCAATATAGTGCATGTAAACCGGCGATATTCTAAATGGCCTGGTGATGTAAAGGGCGCCCCCTATAGGATGTGCATTTAACCTTGAATCAAATCGTTTCCGACAATAACCTCCAACAAACTGAAAAGGAAAATGATGTCATAAATATACTTGCCTTTCTTGGCTTAATGACTATAGCATTATGTGCCGTCTTCTTCTGAAGACGATTAGGGTAAACTAATGAGGACAATTAGGGTAATCTCCTGAGGACTATCAGAGCATAATGATCGAAACGTCGAGTTGTAACCTCCAGTTCTTTTCAGAACTAATTACTACTCAATTGAGATTTTTACATGGTGCCACCGCAATTAGTCTTACTTAGGGGAAACTGATTGAAACACTGAGTTGTAACATTGCCTGTTCTTCATAGAACCAAGACAATATTATTTCTAGGGAAGATTGATACCATCATCAGCTTTACACCAAGTAAATATATAACATTATAATTCAACCATTTGGTTATTTTGTAAATAACCTTATACATAGATACTTTTAATTAGTTATACGTGTAGTTACTTAGCATTAGCTTGGAAATGAATATTATATGCAGGGTTCAAATTTGCCTGTGGTCTGCTAGCCAAATGCCAGTTAAAATGGCAGTGAACTAGTCAAAACCCCTCCACTAGTAGTCCAGCGGGCTAGTCGGAATTACAAAGACTACACTGAATCCTAGTTCTTTCTATTTTAATAAATAGAGAATTAAGGACCTGAAGGACCTGAAGTATGAATGCAAAATAGTAGTTATTGGCCTTACGTGTCGAACCTACCAGGTTCTTTCTGAAAAGAAATACACATTTTATTCTACTTGGCCATGAAAGTAATCTCCATTTCTCTTTGTTCCTACCTACATGTAAGGCTGTGCATTTTCATTTATTTTGGGAACTGGATACCCGAAATTGGAAATTTTCGGATACCCGGGTACCTAACCAATTTTGTGAACTTACTGTAATAATTTCTCTATATTAAAAACGACTTGTAGCATCCCCCATTTGTGTGACTTCCATCTGTGTGACTTCCATTTGTGTGACTTCCGTTTGTGTGACTTCCATTTGTGTGACTTCCATTTGTGTGACTTCCATTTGTGTGACTTCCATTTGTGTGACTTCCATTTGTGTGACTTCCATTTGTGTGACTTCCATTTGTGTGACTTCCGTTTGTGTGACTTCCGTTTGTGTGACTTCCGTTTGTGTGACTTCCGTTTGTGTGACTTCCGTTTGTGTGACTTCCGTTTGTGTGACTTCCGTTTGTGTGACTTCCGTTTGTGTGACTTCCGTTTGTGTGACTTCCATTTGTGTGACTTAAATGTTCAGTCGATATTTTAAAAAGACGTATTAAAAAGAAGTATTTATAAAAACATGCATGTGGAATAGCTAAAAGTTAAACTTACTGGTCAGGCCGGCTAGTAAAAAAAACAAAAAAGAGTTAAGGGCAACCCCTGATTATACGTTTATGCTGTATTTTATTAAGGGGAGCTGAAGGGGTTGATTTCACCTAGGGTACTCCCCAGTGTGAGGATTATCATTGATAATGATGGGTGTGTTTGTTTCTACTCCTGATCACGGATCTGGATCGTGTGATACATGTATTGCGCGGTGCGAAAACAAGCAGAAAACTTTTTGGGATGAAATCCATGTCGTAGTTCAGCTACTAGATAATGCCTGTTGTGTACGGCTGTGTACCAGACTACAGCTGAACTGTGCCTGTGGCAGAATCCATCCGCTAAATTTAAAAAAAAAAATTGATGAACTGTTTTAGATAATATTTGATAGCAATGATAATTTTTGATAGCGATGATAATTTAGTTTCAAAAAGGTTTTAAGATTATTCATGATGATTTCATAATAATAATAATAATAATAATAATGTGGACTTATATAGCGCACGTATCCACCAAACTGGTGCTCAAGGCGCATTATATTATTACCCCTGCTCATCAGGCTCATAAATCATTCCTGAAACCATCTCAGCTCCCTGGGGAGTATACAGCTCAATTGCTGCCATTACAGCGCATATAGGGCTAATCAAACACAATAACCAACTCTGCCCTCACAGGTACCCATTTACCCCTGGGTGGAGAGAAGCAATTATGGTAAAGTGTCTTGCTCAAGGACACAAGCACCATGGTCGCAGTTGGGATTCGAACCCACATTCTGACAACTCAGCCACCAGAACACAAATCCGATGCACTAATTAAACCGCTCGACCATGGCACTCCATGGCACTCATGAATTCTGTAATGATTTTGGATCTAGTACGTATCTACTGCACGAGTAGGATCAGCAAATACAGGGATCCGGATCAGTAAACTGTCTAAACCGTACAGACTGTCTGGTGATCGTGATCCGAATATGTGCAAAACAAACACACATTGCTTTTTTGTACGGTATTTTCAATATTAAAATGAGAGCAGACCTTTTTAACACGGCATGAACAGTGCAAGAAATCTTGGGCAACATGCAAAGGTTTTGCATCAGATATTGCCCTGGCATCTATTGAGGTGGTTAGGTTATTTAAAAGCGTTTGCATCAAATATTGCCCCGCATCTTTTCAGGTGGTTTTGATTATCTAAGAGCATTTGAGATGGGCTAAATGGACCCACACATTGAAACTTAATATACCCATGACCTCCCTCGACATTTGTCAAATTAAACCTATAATTTTACCTGACTCTACTGCATGGAGCAACGGATAAAATAATTGAAAACGTTGTCGCTGTCTTGGTCAGTTTGAGACTCTATCTCGACCCCAGTCAAATACTATCATATAAAATAATCATAATCACAAAGCGAGTAGTGCATGTAATATTTCTAACAGTTCAAGGAGTCCATCCTTCTTGGCCTTGTGACTCAAGCGGTACCCTTTTAGCATCTAAATGGATGGAAGTCAGTAGTTGGAATACTAATTTGAAATCATCTCTAAGCTGAGGGATGGATTGTTGACACCTAAGTGATTGATTCATCAGCGTGGTTTGAGTTGAGATGGACAGAGTGTTGTCTCAAGGTCAACTGTCCAGAGATATTCACAGCATCAGCTGTTGGCCTGACCGACACTGGGCATCTTGCTCATCTAGTCATAGTGTCAGGTTAGGTTGAGCATTCAAAAGATGTAATATGGTGAAATCTCTCATGAATATCGTATCAATTGTTATCTTGTGCTTGATGCTATCTTAAGAAGCATCCCTCTGACATCTTTTACATGCTGTTTTGAGTGGCTTTTTCAGGATTCCAGTTCTTCAATTAGCTCCATTGTTATGCGTAATGTTCCAGGGATGCTCATGAAAGCCTTACTAAAATTGTTTTATTGATTGGTTTGAAATCATACATTTCAGATTGAAAGAATGCACACAGAAATTTAGGTTGGTGTATACTCACCTTGACAAAACGTGTGTCCCTTTTCCAATACACAAGGCTCTATTTGTAGTACAAACAATCTGGTGACAATTTACTATCAAGGTTCAGATTGACTGTTTATACTCAAAATAACCCCCCTTCCTTTTCTGCCTCGTAGCAACGGGACGCCATCATGAGGGACCTGGCCGAGGAGCGGCAGTCACGTCTGGACGCCGAGAAGCGACTCAAGGATGCGCTCCTCGAGGGGGAAACGTACAAGTCACGCCTGGAGGCCCTCCAGCAGGACCTGACCAAGATGCAGGGCATGCTGAACAGTGTCATGGAGTACAAGAGCAAGATCGAGCAGCTGAAGGAGGAACACGGCAGGGTGGTGCTTACTCTGGAGGTAATCATTTTTGTCCCTCAGGAATTTTTTTTTGGGGGTGGATTTTTAATTTTTAATTTTGTTTTATTTTTAAATTTTTTTGAGAGAGATTCAGGATGAAGGTTTTCTTATAAGAGATAGGTATAACAGTGGTTCCACATGCAGTGTAAATGCATTCACTACACATTTGGCTAGCCTTTATTTAGTCAAGTCCCACGCAGGAACCCGGAACACAACGCACGAAAAAAGACCACGCATGCGAGCAGAGGACACCCCAAGGGCCTTTACCAGTTTGTTCTGTGGTCGTATGTTTTTCTTTATATTTCTCTACCGATTTGGTAGAGAAATGTTAATACATAATGCATTAGTTAACCAGTTTGTTATGGTATCACTTATTTAAATGTAGACGAGCCCAACATTTTGCTTACAGTGATTGCATAAAATAAATTATTCATTTTGCTGGTGGTTTATGAATAATTCAGTAGCAGCGTCTTCAGAAAGGACTGATAAAGGCGCTTGTGGCTTCACCACTCGCGATTGTGTGAGTGGGTTTTTTTTTTTCGAGGCATTGTGTTGTGTTTTGGGTTGCCGCATGCGCTTTGACTAAAGGCTGGCATAGTATCTACTTGAAGGACATTGAATGATTCAATCAACATGAGGGTTAAACAGCCAACCTCTGAAAGTTTCAGCTTATTACATTGTCTCTTGAAAGGGAAATTATTGAAAAATTTTCCTAAATTCAAAACGGAAATGATTTCACTTTTCTTAAAAGAGATGGCACCTTAGACGGAAATATTTATAGCGAAGATTGATGCCATCATCAACTTTTACACGTAAGTTTCAAATTATAGTTTCACCATTTGGTTTGATTGAATTACGAATCCTATATTTTACCTTTTAATTGAGAAACTTGAAGATATTTTTGAAGAGTTTTGATAATTCATCTTTTTTTTTCAGAATGACCTGAAGAAGTGTCATGCGCACATCAGTAACTTGGAGAGAGAGAACAGCAATCTATTGAGTGAATGTCATCTGCTTGAGTCAAAGGTATGTACATGTATTTGTTGTCTTATCTAGAGAGATTGTGGGTCACATTCACATACGATTGCCGTCTTTGTACGAAGTTGATGCATCATATGGCTTTCAGGCAAGAATATAGTTCACTGTGCAATTACATCTTAGACTGAGATTATTTTTGTTCATGTTTTTCACAATTTCAATGTGATTCTATTGCTGAAATGGTAAGATTCCAGTCTTTTGCAAAAACGTAAGTCACGATCAACTCAAATAATTGGGCAGTGCATTTTGTTTATTGATTATTGCTGGAACAACGCCATGTGAAGGTGTGGCTTATTTCGAAATGACGTCACACGTACGGACCGGTTTGAATTTATCTTTTAAAAAAAATTAGGTCAATTGGCCGATCGACAGCTGTCAGTCATAATCTCAATACTGACAAACCAGATTGATGTTACTATGTCTACATCAATCATCTACGGTTTTGTGTGTAACATGAATGATTTCATTATTTCCAACCATGGGGTGTCATGACTGAGCAGTCTAGCACATCAGACTTCAGTGTTCAAAGCCCGGTCATGACCGTGGTGCTTGTGTCCTAAAGCAAGACTCTTCATCGTACTTCTCCTCACCCAGGTGTAAAAGTGGGTACATGTGAAGGTAGAGATGGTGGTTGTATTCAACTCTTTCCCTCCGGAATTAATTGTTTTCATTATTGTAATTTGATCCTGCAAACAATCAAGGTCAAGTGTGGAATTTATTAATAATCTTTGGACTATTGAAGAGAGTAGGGTATCAAAATAAAGGTTATGATTCGTATTGATCAATTGTGCGCTCTGTTATCAAAACAAGTCAAAACATGACCCGCTGTCAGGTGATGACATTCAAGCCTTTTAAAACGCTCGTTGTCAAAACGCGACGCGCCTGCGCATTTTAAAAGGCGTGCCGTCCAGAAAGAGTTAATAGCCAAGGTGTAGTGCTGAATATGGCAGCACAGAGCTGTATACTCCCCAGGTAGCTGATAAAGTTTAAGGATTGATATTGGCCCAATAATAATGTAAACCGCATAGAGTATCACATCGTGTTAGATTTCGTACTATATACATGTAAGACTAAAAATACAACCAGCTTTAGAAGCAGACGTCCAGCTTTCGAAGGAGCAGACGTTTCAAATTTGTAGCCCGTAATTGATGTACTGTATGACCGAGTATGACATAGTCAACAGTTCCTGTAAATATTGGTCTCTTCCGTTATGATGACAGTAGTTGGTCGGTCACAGTAGTTGCTTATTTCAAATCGTGTTAAAGATGCATGTTCTGTGTGTATTGTTGTTTCACCGGCAATTTTCTTTTAAAACAGGACACTTCAATTTTCCTTGTAAAAGGTGAAGTGAAATACTTTCAAATGAGATATTTTATGAAGTAAATGACCTAATTAAGCTTTGCAAAATAGCCTATAGGTGCCATTATTCAGGGTTGGGTTTTCTTCTGTGAATTTGCATAATTCAGTGATTTTTGTTTGTTTGCATTATCCATTTATCATACTTTGAAAATAAGTTTTGTAGAATACATATTTAATCAGATTACCGTTGCAAGAAGTTGGAGGAAGGGGGAACGGTTATCGCCAATTAAAGAGGGCGCTGTTATTACAGGTTGGTTGGTATTGCTTTCACACTACAAATGAGAACCACGAGTATGGTGGGGCTCTTGCTTGCACTATCGATCACACAGGCTGTCCTCAGATTTCTGGATTTGCCGTCTTTCAGGATTTGTTATTGCAATCTTATTGCAGCGTGGCTTAATTGCGGATAGCTAGATACCTTATTTTCCCTCAAAAATGTTTATTTATTATTTGTTTTTAAATATGCCTTGGATTATACTAGAGAGTGTCTATCAAAAATCTATCATCTATCAAAAACTATATTTTGTTTGTTAGCTAGACTCGTGCATCTCTGATTCTTTGAACAGCAATGAATTTCATTTATTCACTCACTGATAACACCATTTAGTCAAGTTTTAAATTTATTTTGTCGGAGTAATTTTCCTCTTTCCATTTTTCTACCAGGAAAAGAGCAATGTTCAGAATTAATGCAAGAAAATTTCAAGAAAATAGGAATTCACATTGAATATGTATCTCTAATGCACAGACTGTTTTGCCGTGACCAACGTTACGCACATGTATAACTCAACATGTGACTATTCTACATGGAATTCTATATGGTGCCGTGCTGACAGATTGTTTGATTTATGTACACCTAAATTTAGGCATTTTATTGAGATGGAGAGGATGGGATTTATGATGTGGAAGTACAGCTTCCATCATGGAATGCACAGATGACAAGTTTTCAAGGGAGTGTTATAAATAATTATTTTTTACCGCCATCTGGTTATCATTCAAAGATGATAATCCTTCTAAGGACACCTGTGCAGATGAAAGACGAACACCAGTGTCTCACAGTGATTCAGAAGCGAGGGCCTTTGGTTGAGGAAATAAGGATATTGAACTCATATCTGTTTGAAGCCTGGTAGAGTAAAAAAAAAATTTTTTTGGAACGAAAGGCTAATTGGAGACAGATCTGTCAATCCTTACTTTACTGCTGAACCATTTGTGTATTACAGGGGACTGGAAAAAAGTTGGGGGTAGAGTTGTCCACTCCTCCTTGGTTGACCACAGTCATGCAAGTTTAGGCCAAACCAAAAAACTAGTCTTTGGTTTCTCCACTTTATTTCCATCAGTACAAACTGGTGAGAAAAGTTTATTAACCCTAACCCTCGAGGTATTCTGGCCTAACCCTAACCCTCTAGGTATTTCCATCAGTACAAACTGGTGAGAAAAGTTTATTAACCCTAACCCTTGAGGTATTCTGGCCTAACCCTAACCCTCTAGGTAATTCCATCAGTACAAACTGGTGAGAAAAGTTTATTAACCCTAACCCTCGAGGTATTCTGGCCTAACCCTAACCCTCTAGGTATTTCCATCAGTACAAACTGGTGAGAAAAGTTTATTAACCCTAACCCTCGAGGTATTCTGGCCTAACCCTAACCCTCTAGGTATTTCCATCAGTACAAACTGGTGAGAAAAAGTTTATTAACCCTAACCCTCGAGGTATTCTGGCCTAACCCTAACCCTCTAGGTATTTCCATCAGTACAAACTGGTGAGAAAAAGTTTATTAACCCTAACCCTCGAGGTATTCTGGCCTAACCCTAACCCTCTAGGTATTTCCATCAGTACAAACTGGTGAGAAAAAGTTTATTAACCCTAACCCTCGAGGTATTCTGGCCTAACCCTAACCCTCTAGGTATTTCCATCAGTACAAACTGGTGAGAAAAAGTTTATTAACCCTAACCCTTGAGGTATTCTGGCCTAACCCTAACCCTCTAGGTATTTCCATCAGTACAAACTGGTGAGAAAAGTTTATTAACCAGTTCGCGTCGGAGGCCGTGTATACACGTAATTTCTTTTGCACCACGGATCGGAGAGCGTCTATACACGCCATAGGAAACTCAGGAATATTTGTATGCATGCTCGGTTGACGTGGCAACGAGCCGAGTGTACAGTGACATGCTCGGTAGACATGGCCACGTGCTGTGGAAGCTTCCATTAACGTGTTTGTGTGGGGAAAAGAAACCCGCACAGGGGCCCAGAAAAACTTTTTTATTCCCGACGCGAACTGGTTAACCCTAACCCTCGAGGTATTCTGGCCTAACCCTAACCCTCTAGGTATTTCCATCAGTACAAACTGGTGAGAAAAGTTTATTAACCCTAACCCTCGAGGTATTCTGGCCTAACCCTAACCCTCTAGGTATTTCCATCAGTACAAACTGGTGAGAAAAAGCTTATTAACCCTAACCCTTGAGGTATTCTGGCTAGGAACCTTCCTGAATCCTCCAAAATCTATCAGTGTACTTTGGAAACTTGCCCTTATCTTTAAAATGCACCATGCATTTTCATTGATCTTTCATATTCAGCACTATTCAGGCCGGTACTTCTTGCCAGGTAGTAATTTTTGTCCCATTTGAAGAGGTATACATGTAAGTACCAGTTTCCAACAGTGCTGAATTTTTCCCAAAAAGTGGCCCTTAGAGGATTTGCAAGATTTGGGGTGGTTAAGGTACTTTATTTATTTAGCGAATGCAAAGTCCCTAAGCCAAGCAGTTGCCTCCTGGTCTGCTGTATGGAGGGTGACTAATCCTCCTTTCAGTCTTTGGAGAGGGCAAACTTCTATGATGTGTTCCATAGTTTGCTCCTCTCCACAAGCACACAGTGGAGTGGGGCTACTGCCCCATTTGTGAAGGCTGGCCAAGCAGGGGCCATGTCCAGTCCTGAAGCGATTGAGCGTAGACCATTGTCTCCTTGGGAGGTTGGTGCCAGGGACCTGTTGATTGGGGTCTGACACCAGATGTTTGTTTGGGACCTCCTTGGACTCCCATTCTGTTTTCCAAGCCAGTTGGATGGTGAAGTCAGCTGGTGGGATGTTCTTCCAAATTGGTCGTCTAGATGGAAGTCGAGCAGTGGGTGGGTTATAGATGTCTGCATGGATTGGTAGATTGGGAGAGTTTTTAACCTTTTGGAGCATCCTTTGAGTGGCTGCTGCTCGCCGGATATGTGGAGGGGGAATGTTTGATAGGACAGGGAGCCAGGGGAGTGGTGTTGAGCGGATAGTCCCGGTTATGGTTCTCATGGTTGTGTTGAGCTGGGTGTCTAGCATTGGAAGTATAGCATTGGAGACATGTATGTTGGCAAAATGTAACTCAATGAGTATGTTAACTGTTTATGAATCAATACTTTAACACAACCAAATGTCACAGGTTGCTGCTGATAATGATGTGGCTTTTGTGCATTTCACAAGAAAATAGTGTTTGTCTTCATTCTGACATGAAATTAAGGAAAATGGACTCTTTTCTGAATTTTGAACTGGAAAAATTATTTCACTTAAAACTTAAAACACCTCAAACAAAACCATTTCTTGGTATAGTGTGTATTATGCATTGAGTAGAAGTCAGGACACTAGATCAAAACCTTCATTAGCTTCACACTAAGTAAGTTTTACATTAAAAATCTACCATTTGGTTATTGTTTGATTTACCAATCCTATACCGTACCTTTTAGCAAGATATAATAATCATAACTATGTTAGTAACAAAAGTCAATTGCTCACAAAGTGGGAAATCAACCCAGGTTTGACTAATTAGACTCCACTCTCAATACAGTATAATCTACAATGGTGTCCAGGCCTCTGAAATGCACTTGTGAACGGAATTACATATTTTTGTATTGAAATTGAAACCATGTCCGGCTGCAGTGTATTTGGTCATGGAAGTCTAGTTACGAGTTTCAGCTGTTTTCACACGGTTAAAAATAAAAAACGGATCAGGAAAGCCTGATTTGACTCCCAGACCCTGGATGGCAGTAGGCTGTAGTAATTACACCTTTAGGTGAACATCTAATCTGGATGTCCAACAGCCATGTTCAGGACAGGTTATATTGCCTTCGAGTCTGTGTCACAAAACCAGAGTCTCCGAGTCCAAGTCCCAAGGGGTCGATTCGGAGTTCCAAGACATTGTGTATGGTGACTTAAGGGCAAAAAAATAAAGGTTTTGGTTTCGGATCATACATGTAGGTCAGCTTTACAACCGGTGCAGTGACATACTTTTTTTTTGGGGGGGGGGGGGGGGTACTTTTTTGGGGGGGAAGGGGGGGAGGTACTTTTTTTTTGGGGTGGGAGGGGTTATCTCCTTTTTTGCCAACATGGAAATACATTCATACCCTTATGTGAAGTCGTAAAAACACAGCACGGCAGAATTCCACTCGATCTAGCAATTTTGGCTGCAATTAGACATCGTTTCATAGCAACAAAAAAAAGAAAATTAATCTGAGGCGACGCGCGCAAAGACCAGAAACCAGAGACTTTTTTTTTGCCACGATCAACAGGGCATGAAATTGGAGTGTTAGTTTTAGATTAACTCAGTGCTGCTGCATAAATGAGCCAGTAATTTTCAGTCACTGTGTTCATCTTAAACTAGAACACCGATTCCATGCCCTGTTGAAAGCCAGCCCTGATCGTGACGATATTGTAAAAGGCCCTAAAAATGGAATTCGATCTGTAACATTTTTTTCCATCATTTTCTCAAAAGAGGGAGCAACTTTTGTGATGAAATTTTCACAGGTTAGGCCTGCGCTAAACGTCGCACTTTTGCCGTGTCAAACTCAAATAATTGGAAAATGTTGAATTTAATTCGGCAAAAGTGCGACGTTTAGCGCAAACTTTTGATTTAAGTTCGGCACAATCAAAATGGCGACCCGCACCAAAAGTGTGTCTGACAGCACGGACGTTCTGGAATTGTTGCATTTTGTCTTGCAGAAAGTAACACAAGAATAACTAGATATAAGTTTTTGTCACAACAAAAACTAGGTGTTCGGTTGAAGTAAAAATGATGACGTCATCAATTCGAAGTGTTGGAGAAAGTCAAATGTTAACGTCTGTTGAAGTTCTCGCGAGAAGTTTATTTGAATACAATACAATACTGAATTTAGAAATTATTTTAATATTAAACTTTGACTTCCGGTTTGGACAGGAAGTAAAGGTCAAATTGGGGTCATGTTTTTGTAAATACTTTTGACAATTAACAATCTGTACAATGGTGCAAAAACTGTGAATTTACCTCTTGTGGTTGTTGAGATATGATTTTTTTAAATATTAAAATTTGACTTCCGGTTTGGACAGGAAGTAAGGTCAAATTGGGGTCATCTTTAAGTAAACATGTTTCGACAATTAACAATCTATACAATGGCGCAAAAATGTCAATTTACCTCTTGTGATTGTTCAGATATTATTTTTTTAAATATTAAACTTTGACTTCCTGTTTGGACAGGAAGTAAGGTCAAATTGGGGTCACCTTTGTGTAAATATTTTTCGCCAATTAACAATCTATACAATGGTGCAAAAAATGTCAATTTACCTCTTGTGGTTGTTGAGATATGATTTTTTTTAAATATTAAACTAGATTTTTTTTAAATATTAAACTTTGACTTCCGGTTTGGACAGGAAGTAAGGTCAAATTGGGGTCACTCACAACTCGTGTTTCATCTACTTGTTAAGTTCTAAGTACATGTACATGCCAAGTTTCAAGTTCATGTGAAGTTTGGAAGTATGTGTTTTTTGTAGACAATCTATCCGGAGCAGAAGAAGAAGAAGAAGGAGTAGAAGAAGGAGAAGAGAAAAAAAAGAAGAAAAAAAAACGAACAAAAACAATAGGTGTTTCGGGTACATACCCGAACACCTAACAAAACAAAGCGCGATTGTTTTTCTCTTCATCAGCACATTATGACAGAGGTACGACTGTGCCATCAACCGCCTTTGTCTTGCAGATCTAATTGCAGAATAAAACATGAATCTACGATGGTTTTCATCGGGGTCCGCCATCTTGAATCTATTAAGTGCGGCAGTTTTAAATTCGACGTCTGTCACCAATTTGTATTTTTGCCGCGCTTTTGCCGCACGAAAATCATTTGAGTTCGACACGGCAAAAGTGCGACGTTTAGCGCAGGCCTTAGTCTTTAGGATATATTTTGTGAAAACTAGTGGGTTGAAATGAATTTGCATTTCCACATACCAATATTGTACCTTTATAAAAGATCTTGTTGGTGTTAGTCACAGAACGCTTTCCTGTTGGGGGAAGTTTTTTTGGGGGGGATTGTTAAAGATTATTTGGTTGGTCTTTTGAACAGCAGTTTTGTGAGGTTAGAAATGATTGATGATTAAGGAGATCAGTTTGCATATACAAAACAATATAAATGTTAAAAATGATAACATGTTAATGAATTTTCCCTAGAACTCCCCTTTGTCGAAGTAGTGTTTCCAATTTGCTACATGTATGTAGCCAAATCAATTCTGATTTTTGACAGCCCCTCATTTTTTGGGTTAACATTTCAAAACGAGATAATTCAGTGGTCTAAAATCGGCCAGAAATAGTCTCAGAAGCCTGGCTCTCAAATTGACTTAGAAGATCAGGCGTCACTGGCGTTATTAATTCCACCCTCAATTTTGTTTTAATGTTTCTTTGGGGGAGAGGGACCTATCTTCAGTCCAACACGTATAACCCTGGGTGTCGCAGGAAGAGGAGGACAAGGTGATAAGGTTGTAGATTCAGCAACTTGATGAATTTAGTCAACCTCGTGGGCTCCCTGAGATGGCAGGGAAATCAATAGTATCCGTACCAGGATCGAATGAAAATTAGAACTGTGTACGAGATATCTTGCTGTTCTGGTGGCCGGCTTCCCCGATTTGTCACCGGCTTGCTCTCTCCGCGGAAAAGAAAAGGAGAAATGAGTTTACTGCCTAATTGCAAGAGGATGAAGGTATTTTACAGAAACCTGCAATTCATCAGTTGCCGTCAATCTTTTTTTTATGATGATGATCTTTTTTTTTTTACTTTGCAAAGACCACCTCTAGTGTTTGCCAGCACTGATAAGGCTGATGTTCTCTTGGAATGATTTTGTGTTTTTTCTGGTATCGCAATACTGGTACAATGGTGGTTCAAGAGGGAGAGAGGGGGCAGGGGATCCCCATTTTGGCTGCCATTAAATTAGAAAATTTATAATAGCTTTCTGGCAAGACCATCAGGCATTTTTTATAAAGAGACTGATGTTTTTTTCTCTAAAAAAATAAATAAATAAAAAAAAAGGTTTGGAGAAGTCTACGTCAGAACAAGTCAGGGCTAATTATGTGTGCTGTTTCTTGATCGATATACCCTGCCATGCCCACTAAAAAGGTTGGACCCACCCTTCAGGATCCTGCATCCGCGATCCACCCCTGCTGTGTTTTATCTGCAGTGATTCTTGCATTGGGAGTATTGAACAACTGATGTACTTTTTAACCTCCCCCCGCAGATACTCAAAAGCTCTGAGTAAGCAGTGCTGAGCTACAGCTATTAACACTAACTACTCCCTAGGCCCATTTGCTTACACATAATCTGAATCCTTCCTAATTCCCTAGGCCCATTTGCTTACACATAATCTGAATCCTTCCTAACTCCCTCGGCCCATTTGCTTACACATAACCTGAATCCTTCCTAACTCCCTCGGCCCATTTGCTTACACATAATCTGAATCCTCCAAAATCCTTCAGTAGTAAAGCACGCACATGACATGTACATGTATGCACACATGTGTTTCTAATCTGTGATACATGTACATGTACATGGCCAGGGACCCTCCCTGCATGCACGGAGCAATAAACAGAGTCCACTGACCCAAGCACTGACCTTGCAATCACTACAACAAACATGGATGTACATGTACCATGGAAAGGCAAGTATGCCTAATAACCTCAATCATCCAAAATCCTTCACTTTAGCAAAGAGGATTTTGGAGGATTTGGGAAGGTTAGGGTTAATGGGAAAATCATATCAATTGTTAATTGTTTATGGCTTGACTTGGTTGGTAATGACTCTGTGGACAAGTAGGATACAGTACTTAAACAGTACATTTCTATTTAACAGGGGTGTGATTTTTACAAATCACAGTGTTGTGATCCTCCGGATTTTAAAGATTTAAGCAATAAAGGAAAGCAAAGCAAACAGCTCAGAACTATAGATTTCACCCCAGCAGCGCTGTTCACAACAGCGGCCCCAAATACCCCTAGCAAAATTGACGTGGATTTTTCAAAAACTGCCCATTTACACCCCTGATTTAAATTTGTTTGGGTTTCCCTGAACAGATTACCAAGAAAGCACCCTACCCATTTAGTATGTACATTTTCAGGCATACATCTCATCTGCAGATTTCTGCATGTTGAGTTTATATTACATGTATATCATCACATCAGTGCCACAAGGTCGTATCTTAGGTTGTACCTTGATGCAGACAAGGACTTTTGCTCAGTATAACAGGACCTTACATCTTTCCGGATGAACGCACAAAACCAATGGAACAAGATACATTACTCTCAATGACGTATAATTTATGCAAATGTATGCGCTGTTGCACATACATATGTTTGTTTAACTCAATAGGGTTGGACATTTACATGTGTAAACAAAAAACATTTACAATTTGAAAAAATGGAACCTTCCATTTCCACGATATTTGGCCGGTCTTTTTCACGAAGTGCGACCATTTGGCCTGCTATTATTATATCAAGATTCCCAGGAAGTTCAATTGATTTTTTTTTTTAATACAACCAGAAATTTCGGTGTAGGTTTTGTGCCAGGCTTCGATTGGATATGTGGCCTGAATGTCGTTGGCAGCTTTGTTGGTAATTCTAAATATTTCAGTTCGAGTCTAGAAAAATCATAGCTCTGTATTAATTTGTTTTAATCTGTGCAATTTTTTCTTAATCCATATTGCCATATTTTGGATTATTTTCCGTGCTAAATATGGACAGTCCGTCTGCATCATGCCATTTATTGGTGATAACAATATTTGTGTACATGTGTACACGGTCTGTGTCAAAACGTAATTAAACAGAAGATGCCAAGTCTACTCAATAAGAATGCACCACAGAGCATCTAGAAGATGCCAAGTCTACTCAATAAGAATGCCCCACGGAGCATCTAGAAGATGCCAAGGCTACTCAATACGAATGCACCACAGAGCATCTTGAAGATGCCAAGTCTACTCAATAAGAATGCACCACAGAGCATCTAGAAGATGCCAAGTCTACTCAATAAGAATGCCCCACGGAGCATCTAGAAGATGCCAAGGCTACTCAATACGAATGCACCACAGAGCATCTTGAAGATGCCAAGTCTACTCAATAAGAATGCCCCACGGAGCATCTAGAAGATGCCAAGGCTACTCAATACGAATGCACCACAGAGCATCTTGAAGATGCCAAGCCTACTCAATAAGAATGCCCCACGTAGCATCTAGAAGATGCCAAGTCTACTCAATAAGAATGCACCACAGAGCATCTAGAAGATGCCAAGTCTACTCAATAAGAATGCACCACGGAGCATCTAGAAGATGCCAAGTCTACTCAATAAAAATGCACCACGGAGCATCTAGAAGATGCCAAGTCTACTCAATAAGAATGCACCACAGAGCATCTAGAAGATGCCAAGTCTACTCAATAAGAATGCCCCACGTAGCATCTAGAAGATGCCAAGTCTACTCAATAACAATGTCCCACGGAGCATCTAGAAGATGCCAAGTCTACTCAATAAGAATGCCCCACAGAGCATCTAGAAGATGCCAAGTCTACTCAATAAGAATGCCACACGGAGCATCTAGAAGATGCCAAGTCTACTCAATAAGAATGCACCACAGAGCATCTAGAAGATGCCAAGTCTACTCAATAAGAATGCCCCACAGAGCATCTAGAAGATGCCAAGTCTACTCAATAAGAATGCCACACGGAGCATCTAGAAGATGCCAAGTCTACTCAATAAGAATGCCCCACGGAGCATCTAGAAGATGCCAAGTCTACTCAATAAGAATGCACCACAGAGCATCTATAATGCAAAAATGTTCAGAGTCTTTCCCCCAAAGTATATGTTGTTTTTCTGAAATTGGTTGGTTGCACGCCTGTCGCTGTAGACAGTGGCACTGGATTTATCCCTTGAGGGATTCTTTCACAAATATGGCTCAAATTAATCCACTACATGTATTAGCACAGTTTTTGTTATAATTTCAGCATTTCCTACCATTCCCATGGTTTCTGTATAGACAATTACCTTCTGGTGTTTGTTATGTTTTATAATGCAGTATATGGAAGTTACTGCCCATATTTCCATTTAGTTCAACTCCGTCCTAAAATTGGGTTACTTCCACTCATTAGGCGTAAATTTTTAAGCCCCTGAAATGATATTAAAGCCATCTGCTGGTGAATGCATGTGTAAAAATAGACTGTTGTTATAAGAATAAGGATCGTGTGTATTCTGCAGTGGGTAGTAGTCAGGACACTAGACCAATCGACAGCTGCCAATCAAAATTACTTACTGGCCGACCATATTTGTTGATCGTCCGTGCTGTGCGAAAAGTATATGCATTTTACAACACTGGCATCTTGAACAAGCTTGGTAGTTGTGAGAACATGTTTGACTTGTAGTATATATGTCTGATATACATGTATGCACACATTGACTTAGTCTCGAATTTATTGCCTGTGAGTACAGGGGTGTGGCGTTGATTGGCGCAACTACAGTTAAACAAGGAAATTATGAGTATTAATTACTTGGCTCACCAGGGTCTTGTGGTGTAACAAGCTTGACTTTGGGGACAAGGTTGAGATTCAGCTCGATTGATACACTAAACAAGTCATGATTGTAATGACTCAACCATTCTCAGTTCCCCCTCCCACCTCCTGCCCTACAGAAACTTTTTTTTAAATCACCAAAAAAACAATTTTTTTTTTTCTTCAGGATTACACATTCCAACCAAGAAAGAATCACGTCAGTTTTTTTTTGTAGGGAGATTAAATAAATCCTGCAGAGAAACTGGCATTATTTTTAGAATTTGAGGCACGAATAAGGAAGAAACCACTTCTGTTTTTATACAGGGGGATTAAATAAATCCTGATGAAAAACCGACATCAGGCATCGCTTTTTTTTCACAGGAAGATTAACTCAAATCTGCCAATCACGACAAGATGCAAAGTCACTGTGTGGGCAGACTGGCCAACAGTTCGACCAGCTGTGAATTATTATGCATGGCCGATTTTGAAAAAAAGGAACTCCACATTTTGTCATTGACCTTTGAGATAGAGTTAATTAGGTGCTTCCAATTGTTCGCTTCTGAGCCGAGAGTAGGGGACAAATTTTGTTGTTTGACGCATTGTTAGGCGTGACCAGATTGTCGTTGAAAGAATTTGTTGAGACTAGCATTAACAACACATGCATAAGATGTGTCAAGAGTTTAGGATAGGCACTTGAGTCTTGTGATGTTTGAAGTTTTTTGAATTTCACTCTGCAGGAAAATGGTAAATTGCACCTTTATTAAGTAAGATTTGTAGCTTTGCATGGTGAAAAGGATTTAGACTGTTTGCGGTGACATCATGTGAACAATCACCTGAAGACGATGAGAGCATACTGATTGAAACGTCAAGTTGTAACTACCAGTTCTTTTCATAACTATTTACTACTCATAAAACTTGTAGCTTTGCATGGTGAAGAAGATAAGTAAGACTAATTGTGGTGACACTATGTGAAATTCTCAATTGAGTAGTAATTAGTTCTGAAAAGAACTGGAGGTTACAACTCGACGTTTCGATCAGTATGCTCTGATCGTCCTCAGGAGAATGCCGGACTCTGGGAAATGCTGCTGCTTAAGTAGGCTGCTGGAGGATCTCGTAATGGCTGGATGCTGGAGGATACGTGCGTTGAGGCGTGCAGGTGGGAACTGTTGGGACTGGGATCCTAGGGGGTGGGGGAGAGGAGTGTGTGCTCACTGAACTGAATCAGTTGTTAACAAGCACAGGGGGATGGAGTGTGGTTGACTTAGGATATAGGAGATCCCTCAGTCTGGGGTGGGTTGTGGACTTTGGATATAGAGGATCCTTTGGTCCGTAGTAGTGGTCACCAAATATCGCTGATGTAGAAGCCGATGTCCTGTGGAACAGTGTCATGTTTAACGATCTCGATGGCCTCTCTGATGCATCTGGGGTGCCATGTGTCGATGGGTGTGATTAGTTGAGCTGCCTGCCAGTTGATTTGGTGGTCCTTGATGTGGGAGTGCTTGACGATGGTTGACTTATGCTCGGTGTTCTTTCAATCTTGTGGGGAGATTCTGCACTGTTTCGCCGATGTAGACTTTACCACACTCGCAGGGGATCTGGTAGACTTTACCACACTCATAGGGGATCCGGTAGACTCCGGCTCTGTTGCTGGGATCCGGTTTATCCTTGTGGGTGTGGAGAAGTCCTTGGAGTTTGCTGGGGGCTGAGTGGTAGACTTGGATGCCTGCTTGTCGTAGGATGTGCTGAAGTTTATGTGACTCAAAGTTTAGTATTCAAAAGAGAATTTTCACTGCAAACAGTCTTTACTTGCACCTTTATTGTTTGCATTTTATCTTTGTTTTTTGAAGATTTCTTTTCTTTGACCATAGATTAGATATTTTGCAATGCATGTATTATTATTACATGTACATGTGGGTTGATTTTTTTTTTTTAAAGGAAAACGGGCATTTTGAGCTCATTTGATTTAAATCAGTTTTGTGTAAGCAACTGATTGCAAACTGGATGTTCTGCCATGACAACGATTACAATCTGATGTTACTTTCACCGGTTCATTGGCTTTTGCAGCCCAAAAGTATCAGTTCGTGTTTCTGTGAGTCAGTTTTGTTTTGTACTGTGGTCATTAATTACGTGTAGTACATGCTCATTGCATTGCATTGTACTGTCACTGCCATGAACTGTCTGTTACAATATAGACTAAGTGGCTTATTAAAGAGGTTTCCGTGGTGCAATACCTCGGAACATTCAGAAAAAGTCATTTCTGAATTGACTTACAATTTCCGAAAACATAATGGTACAACTGTGTATGATAAGTATACATCCAATGTCCCAAGCACTGTGTTTTTCTCCAATATTGGATTTTCACATCATATTTACAATAATAAAGATTTGCTTCAAAATGTATACATGTACATGTATGTTCCCGTTTCTAATGGCAACGCTAAACAGTCACTGTGTGATGTAACAGTGACAACCCTTGTAAGGAAATCAGGAACATCCAAGTACGTATGGAAATAATCATCATGCGGACATAGACCCAATAACTTATAAATTACCTGCTTCCTCTTTTGGTTAGCCTATTAACTGATTAGGTCCGTAACAAGGCAGCAATTTCTAGACCTGCATGAATTTATTATTCCTATGTTTTGCTCATGGTCGGGAGTGCTATGGTCGAGCGGTTTAGTGCATCGGATGTGTGTTCTGATGGCTGAGTTGTCAGAATGTGGGTTCGAATCCCATCCGTGACCATGGTGCTTGTGTCCTTGAGCAAGACACTTTACCATAATTGCTTCTCTCCACCCAGGGGTAAATGGGTACCTGTGAGGGCAGAGTTGGTTGTTGTGTTTGATTAGCCTTATATGCGCTGTAATGGCAGCAATTGAGTTGTATGCTCCCCAGGGAGCTGAGATGGTTTCAGGAATGATTTATGAGCCTGATGAGCAGGGGTAATAATATAATGCGCCTTGAGCACCAGTTTGGTGGATACGTGCACATATAAGTCCACATTATTATTATTATTATTATTATTATTATTATTATTATGAAAAGAAAGATCTTGTTTTCCTTTCTGCCGGTTACACCTTGAGTCAAGCTACGTCCCGTAGCCTTAGATCTCGAGTGTCTTTCGCAGAATCCTTGCTGTCCCTAAGAGTGCCGCCTTCTGTAGTAATTCTACTCTAATAGATGTTCCTATCTCCTTGAGATGTTTCTCCAACGCCTTCGGGATTGTACCCAGTGCTCCCACTACCACAGGAATAACCTTGACCTTGACTTGCCACAGCTTGCGGAGTTCTCTCGCTAAATCCTGATATTTCTGTACCTTCTCCTTCGAAGCTACTCTACTATCACCCGGCACAGCTATATCAATAAGATGACACATCTTTGCATGCTTATCCAAGACAACAACATCCGGCCGTCTATGTTCTATAACATGATCTGTCTGGATGTTGAAGTCCCAGAGAATCTTGACATGATCCGTTTCTTCAACCTTTTCCGGCACATGGTCGTACCACTTCGATTGCACCTTGACACCGTACTTCTTACACAGATCCCAATGGATCACCTTGGCCAACTTGTCGTGTCTGCCTTTGTACTCTGTCTGAGCATGCAATCTGCATTCGCTGACAATGTGAAATACAGTCTCCTCCGCCGCATTGCACATTCTGCACATAGCAGAGACATCTGACTTCTCGATCCTTGCCTTCATCACATTCGTCGGCAGAGCCTGGTCTTGCGCTGCAGTAATCAGACCATCGGTTTCTTTCTTTAGTTCTCCTCTCCTCAACCATTCCCAAGTCTTGCTACTTGCCACTTCTTCAGTACATCTCTGGAATCGGCCGTGAAGTGGTTTTTCCTGCCAATCTCGTGTTCTTTGTTCTCTTCTTTGATTCTTATACTCCTTTGGACCTAATTCGTCTGCCTTCATGTATTTCTGCGCAACCTTCAACAACTTTTCCCGAGTACTTCTTACATGACACTGCAAGCTCCTTCTCTCGATGTTAACGCTGTCTGATACATTAAGTAACCCTCTTCCGCCCTCTGACCTCGGTAGATAGAGTCTGCTGACATTCGACCGTGGATGTAACATACCGTATATCGTTATTATTATTATTATTATTATTATTATTATTATTATTATTATTATTATTATTATTATTATTATTATTATTATTATTATTATTATTATTATTATTATTATTATTATTATTATTATTATTATTATTATTATTATTATTATTATTATTATTATTATTATTATTATTATTATTATTATTATTATTATTATTATTATTATTATTATTATTATTATTATTATTATTATTATTATTATTATTATTATTATTATTATTATTATTATTATTGTTTATAAAAGGTAATTCTCTAAGTACTACTGGGGGTGATTTTGTACATGATTAATGTATACACAGGTCATTCACCATAGCTCATATATCATTAACCTTGATGAATTTATTCATTCATTTGCTAGCACTTTAAAGAGTTATTTGCATGTTGCGGCATTTTTCGTAATCGCTACTTTGAACAACGAGCCATTTTCATGATTGATTTATGTGCGGGTCATGCAGCAAAACTCATATATCATTGGCCTGCATTAATTTATTTGTCCGCTTGGTCCAAAGGTGTTCTTTCTAACTTGGTTTCAAGGATTAAACATCCAGTGTTGAACATTGTGGGTGTGGGGATTGAAATCAGGTTAGCATGCAGCGCAAAGTCACTATGGTGTGTGGTCAGGGACCCGCCTAAGGGCCCCCCCAGAAGCCTAAGAGTTCTAGATGCAAATCTGAGTCATAAATGAGGCACTATTATATCATGAGTTATAAAATGTCCATAGCACAAAGTGCCCTTAGGGTTACAGAGAATTTATGTGACAATATGGCAACATAAGTTTACAAGTGGGAAGATATGGGGGGGGGGGGAGTGAAATTAAATTATTTAAATTATTTTAGGGAATATACTGTACCCCATCCCCTGGGATTTGAGCTCCTGTTTGGTTTGTTACATCATGGTTACATATTGTACATGTAGGTAAATGGGACAGGTTCAATGATTATAGCATGTGTACTTTGTGCTGGTCAATTAACTAATAATGATAAGCTTGGTTTATTGTAGCTACATGTACATGTTTGAGGCAGTCATGATTCAGTGACAAAGAGGGGATGCATTTGTCTAGACTAGGCATAACCAGGTGAGAGCCGCAGGAACCACAGGAACTTTTGATGTCTTTTGAGGCTTAGGTCTACCTTCTGCATGCTGTCGGAAGGGAGTAGGGGTGGGTGGGTGAATGCCCCTATATCAGTGGTGGATTCAGGTTTTGGCCAACGTGAGGGTGCACCTTTCCAAAAGGTATAAAAAAGGGGGAAAATGAGATTGTCCAAAAGGTGGGAATGGGGGGGGGGGGCATTTCCGAGACTGTAGATCTGCCACTGTATAAATACTTAAAGGGAAGATTTACCATTCCTAACAACGTGTTTACAAAATGACCAAATTAATATCAAAAAGCTAATTGAAGTTGGTAAATGTACCAATCATCCTGAAAACTATTCACATTAAACCTAACCACCCCAAATCCTGCAAAATCCACCAAAATCCTCCAAAGGGCACTTTGGGTACTTTCACTCCAAAGGGTACTTTCACCTCTTCAAATGGGGCAAAATTACTAACTGGCAAGAAGTACAGGCCATACATGTAAGTGCTGAATATGAAAGATCAACGATGGAATTTTTATTTAATATTTTCAAGAATGATCATTTAGATATTAACAATTAAAATGGTAACAAAAACTCAAATTGTCAAACAAAAAACTTGGGGGACTATTTTGCCATTATCTTCAAAACAAGTTCGCCGACATCCGACGGGTTTTTCAAGATCGCATCACATATATTCTGAGCGTATATTCTGACCCCTATCAATGAATTTCACTCCAAATTTAAGTACAAATTCGCCACGTTTCTCCTTGTTTTCACTAGCGGTTTCCTGCATTTTGCTTTTCCAATCAGAATATTGGTATTTTCCTTGCAGAAAAAAGAAATATTGATATATAATTGCACTTGGTGTCTTCGCGTTTCGACCGTAGCAGGATCTTCTATCAAGAAACACCAGAATACACACATAAAAGGGAAAACAAATGGGCAATTTCATGGTTACTCACGTTACATTTTTGAGGTATTGGGTCCATCCACTCTTAAAGCCATAATTGCCTTACTTCCATATTTCATCAATTTCTTTTCACAGTAGTTGCATTATATCTGTACCCAGGCCTTACTGAGGACAAAAAAAATATAATAATAGAACAAATTTGTTATATGTACACTATATAATAGAAAAATGCTGGTTACTGACATTAAATATTTCAGACATAAATGTTGCTTTTTCTCTTATATAGCATACATAATAAATTTCTGAAATTCTTATTTTGTGCTGAGTAAGGTCTGGGTATCATGCAACTACTGTGAAAAAACTGATGAGTGATATATATATATAGAGCAATAGATAATTGGCATAAGTGGACCGCCCACCAACAGAGGGGCTGGTTAGCTCAGTTGGTAGAGCGCTCGTACGGTAATCGAGAGGTCGCGGGTTCGATTACGGCATCAGCCAATTTTTCTTTGCTCGCTACCCATTTATATATATATATATATATATATATATATATATATATATATATATATAAACAAACACACACACACATATATATACACACACACACACACACAGGTTGTTGCTACACTATGTGGACATTCCTTTGTTCTCGTGTACTTAAGATTAGAATTTCTTAAAATCGTTCCCAATTCACACAGAAGAGTGTTTTGAGAGCGGTTTTCGTTCTATTTTTCCCTTTTAATAATATCCTTCGATTTAAGTCAAAGAACCTGCCTAGACAAATCTCAAATTTCAGAGATATTCGTACTTTTCCAAAGTCCAAAAACACTGTGTGGACCTGTGTAAGTCCACACAGTGCATAGACTTCCTGCACTGTGTGGACATCTTTTCTTCTCAAGTCCACACAGTGAATGTAATGCCTGTCCACACACACACACACACACACACACGTGTGTAAATGCCTGCAATCGGGGACATCCTTTGTCAAATTCCTTTGTCCAAAAAAGCGGGGACATATTGTTCTCCATTGTGATAGCAACCGGGGACTATTGTCCCTTTTGTTATATGTCCCCGGTTTGAATGCGCTCACACACGCACACATACACACACACGCACGCACGCACACATACATACATATTATGGCATTAGGAGTGGGCCCAAAACTATGATTATACACAAAGTTTTAGATGGAAGCTATTTTTTTATAAATGAAAAAGCTCTATTTTTAACCTGACCGGATACAGTGTATATTAAGAGTTTTATTTAAAACCCATTAGGCAAAGATTGTTATATTACTCACCGGGCTGTGTTTGTCTTTGATTAAATCGTGGTTCTCAAATCTTTTAACAACCACTTCCAGGACCCAAAGCACAGGTTTTCTGTTTAATCATCACAGCACAGTGGTTTAAGACCCAGACATCGGGTCTGATTTTTTTTTCTGAGATAAATTAAAATAATTGTTTACTTAATTATGAAGATCCAGTTTTAAGAACCAAAATTGCTTTTTTGAAATTTATTACCCTGTTTTTAAGAAATTTTATTTAGCTTGTATAGAATGACATGAGTTAAACAGACAAAAAACACACATCCTAATATTTTAAAAAGCATCTGCTAAGGCATATTTCAAATGGTTTGAGAAAAAAATACTGCTTGTTAATTTTGCTTATTAAATAGTCTTTCGAACTGTAAAAGTATAATGCAGACCGATAATGGTATGATAGTGCAATTATGCTTTGAAATCTTTAACTAAAATGGCCCAAAAATGTTATTATTTTACAAATTTAGGGTCACACATTTTCAAAATAAGCCAGAAAAGGCCTGGATGGAATGCCATAACTTTGTTATATATTGATAGAGTAACTATCCGTTGTGACTAGAAATTTACGGCAAATTAGCGCAAATGAAATTTTACACCCCAAAATACGATTTTTCAGGATGCTGTTTTCAACAAAAAACGTTGTTTTACGCGACGGGTTTACGCGAAATGTAATTCATCGTAGCGAGAGGGCGCACTACAATTTTCAATTGAATTGCGCCCTCTCTTGAAAGTGAACTTATTTTTATACAAAATTATCGCCAAATTTCATGAATGAAGTTTCTGCTGACGTTAAAATACATTTCCTTAGTCCAGAAGAGGTATGTGGAAATTCTTGGTAATTTTTATAAATGTTTTGACCGTTTTTTGTACTGAAGTGTACTGATGTCTGGGTCATGTAGGGTTTTAAACCACTGTGCACAGGGTGTTCTTTTCCCCAAAATATGTTCTCTTTAAATTTGCTTCTCTCCACCCAATGGGTACCTGTGAGGGCAGAGTTGGTTGTTGTGTTTGATTAGCCCTATATGCGCTGTAATGGCAGCAATTGAGCTGTATACTCCCCAGGGAGCTGAGATGGTTTCAGGAATGATTTATGCGCCTGATGAGCAGGGGTAATAATATAATGCGCCTTGAGCACCAGTTTGGTGGATACGTGCGCTATATAAGTCCACATTATTATTATTATTATTATTATTATTATTATTATTATTATTATTATTATTATTATTATTATTATTATTATTATTATTATTATTATTATTATTATTATTATTATTATTATTATTATTATTATTATTATTATTATTATTATTATTATTATTATTATTATTATTATTATTATTATTATTATTATTATTATTATTATTATTATTATTATTATTATTATTATTATTATTAAAAACCACCCTGTAAAAGTTTGAGCTTTATTTCATGGTGTCAAAAACGAGAAAATAGTGAAAATGCATTCAGATTGTCCATATTCATTTCAACGTGGAATTTCTACCTTTGATATTTTGACACAAACGATAAATAGCACCTCAGACAGAAATATTTCATGGGATGTTTGATGGCTTGATGCCACCATCAACTGTACACCATGCAAATTATTTTGTGAAACTGTGAACATTTAGTTCATAGTGGTTTTTAATTTATTTGTGCAATGGGGCGATAATATATAATGTGCCCAGTATTGACGGATATCAGGCAGAGCGTCTTGTTTCCGTATTAATTTAAGATTATCTCGGACTCGGTTCCCCTTGTCTAAAGATAGCCCCTTTCCTCCTGTGTGTGTATATATAAAGCCCAGGTATCTATTTAGGTGATTATGTGGTCGCATTCTGAGTCGTCCCAACTGCCTCATATTGGTGATCCTGTCCAATTATGCCCTAATTGAGACCACCGCAGAATTATGAGATTGTATATAACTATGAAATCATGAGCTAACCACAACGTGCTTTCTGGAAACTTTCCAACTCTCGATCTTGGTTAAGTGCACAATGTATGTATGGAGCAAAGATTTCATTCAGCTTGGTTTAAAGGGGGTGTGTGCAACATCTGCAGTCCCTAAACAAAAACTGAGCAAATGTGTATCTAAAAATCTTACTTGGTTTTTTTGAGACGGTAATGGTATCAAGATGTGTTTTCCATTATTTTCTCCTATTTTTCAACGGAATAAGCTGAAACTTTCACAGATTAATCTGTATATATCTCTTGATTCTCATGGAGAAGGAGCACACGGTGATCCGAAATGCAACACATGAAAAAAAAGACAATGCACATGAATGGCAGCAACACCATAAGGGCTTTTACCAGTCCGTTCTGCCGTCTTAATGTTTTTCTTTATTTGTTATGATATCACTTATTTGAATATAAACCTGCCCAACATTCTGCTATAGTGATTGGTTTAAATAGATTTGCATACATAAATTATTAATTACACTGGGGTCTGTGTCCTTCGGATGGGACATAAAGCTGGAGGTCCTGTGTGTTGTGTAATGCACGTAAAAGAACCTTGGACACTTATCATGAAAGAGAAGGGGTTTGCCCTGGTGTTTCTGGAATGGCAGCAAAATGCGGCGAAGTGCTTTGTAACCTTTGGGGGAGGGGGGAGGGTGCTGTATACAATGACAGTATCAATCCATCTATGAATAATTCAGTAGTAGCGTCCTCAGAACAAATCGGTAAAGGCTTCGCAACTCACATGCGTGGTCTGTTTTCAGGCGTTGCGTTCCGAGTTGCCGCGTGTACATGTACCTTGACTAACAGCTACACGTACATATAGAGTATCTAGATAATAATAATAATAATAATAATGTGTGGACTTATATAGCGCACGTATCCACCAACTGAGTGGTGCTCAAGGCGCATTATATTATTACCCCTGCTCATAAGGCTCATAAATCATTCCTGAAACCATCTCAGCTCCCTGGGGAGTATACAGCTCAATTGCTGCCATTACAGCGCATATAGGGCTAATCAACCAACTCTGCCCTCACAGGTACCCATTTAACCCCTGGGTGGAGAGAAGCAATTATGGTTAAGTGTCTTGCTCAAGGACACAAGTGTCACGGCCGGGATTCGAACCCACATTCTGCTGCTAACACCAGAACTTGAGTCCGGTAAGCTAGACCGCTCGGCCACGACACTCCATATGCATTTACATGTACACTTTTATACAGGCATTTGACAAACAGTGTCTCTGGAAACTTTCCAACTTTTGAATGCCCACTAGATGTTCCACATTTACAGGGATATCATTCAGACTGGTTGCCACCAGTGAGTGGGTTGTCCTATATTTAGCATATTGCGGATAGCATAAAAGGGAAAATGTAACCGGTTAATTGAACTTAATCAGTAATATCCTTAATACTAGTTAAAGGTACATGTGCCTGTATATATTGTGTCTGTATATATTGTGTCTTCAGGATTAGTTCATAATTACTTTGTGTGAAGTTGATGATGCTATCAAACATCCTTTGAAGTATATCTGCCTGAGGTGCTATTGTTTTAGTAAAATGAGTGAAGCAATGTCCAAAATTAAGTTTCCGAAATGCCACATTGGAATGGATACAAACAGTCTAAATGAATTTTCAGTACTTTTGCGTAACGACACATTGGAATAAGCTGAAACTTTCACAGGTTGGTTTTTATACAAAGCTCTTGATTTTTTTTTTAAAGCGTGGATGCATTTGCAGACATTTTAGCAAAAGTGTAAACAGGCTTTATGTTGTATATCATCACAGGACTTTGATTTCTCAGGATTTTGTTTACATATCTCACTTTGCCTAAAAATGTTCATAGCCACCAAGAAAGAAAGAAGTAGCCTGTTTTTTGTCCAAACCTTAGAGGAAGTTCATCTAGACCAAAGGGTGACCCAGGCCGACTACCAATTTTTTCAGAATTGTTTGTACTTTTCCTGGTTTATTGTTGCAGACATTCAAGTGAGGCAACTCACCTTAAGGTAAATAGAAATAGGTTTTTGTAGTTTTATGACGAAGAGAACAACATCAATTCTGTCCACTTACCTACATGTACATTAATTATGGGTTGATGAAGCACTTTCAAGACGTATGTTGAAGTCAAATCAAAATTTCATGTCAAGATGGCATCTATTGAAATCTATCTATAGGTCGGAGGTCATGGGTATGAATCCCTCTTGGGTGACCTATGGATTAAGTTTTCAAGGTAAAGGATTTGAAACACAGTATATGCGGCTTCTAAGCATGATACATGAGGCAAACCTAAATTAGTCCATCGTGTTCAACTTGCGTCAAAGATCTTATCAATAAATATTTTCAAGATGTTTAAGACAGTTACAACAATACAACAGAAACCTTCTTAATTTTGCTCGTAATCATATACAAAGGGAGGGTCTGTTTTAAGTGGAAACACGCATGTACATTGTTGCTAACCTTAAATTGTTCCCAGATCCGAAACGGATCAGTTCATTTTCTCCTTTGGAAATGGCTGACAAGGGAAGCCGATTTAAGCTTCAAAACCAAGATAAGTCATCAGAAAATTCTGAGCAGGTGGAACGTCGGTGGTGCTCAGGAAGCAGTTGTTGTAATGTTCATGTTTAATTCTGTTGATCATAAGTGGAACGGGGGGGGGGGGGGGGGGGGAATGGGGACCTGTTGGACACCATGCTTAATTTTAGATCGTGAAAAGAATCGTTTTCATGCTTTTGGCAACCTGGTCCTGGGAATTATATGAGCAGTATCTGGATGCCTTAATGCCTTAATCCCACTGCTCTCTGGCCCTATAACTGGACGATTACAATATCTTAAAAATCTTGGATATTTGAACTGGGTGAATTGCAGCCGATGTGTTTTGGGTTATAAACTGAAACAGTTTCTAAGAATAGCATGTGCTGCAATAGGGAGGGTTGGGACTACACCATGCAACTTTCAAATCCCATGCAATGCAGGTAGAGATTTTGCCTTCTTCAAAATCGGAATTATCTTTTGTTAAAAGCAATCATCCAAACATGTGACATGTGTTAAACAATATAATTTAGGCGTTATAGTGTGAAGAACAATATTTAAACAAATTTATTTCCTCAAAATGAAATTCAAACTATTTTGTTGCATATTTAGTTCGAAGTAACCAATCAGCATTGCAGAAATCACTGTCTTTTCCCACCGGGGTCTTAAAGTAAGAAGGAGATAGAACCTGGGGAGAAGGCTGATGCTATAATCTTTTCTTTTGGTCATACATGTACATGCACCAGACTATTTTTGCAATCCACCTTGTTCTCGTATACTATTACAAGAATATCTGTGGTAGGCCAGTCGTTATCAGGCAAGCTCGGTGGTCAAGAGGTTAAGACGTCTGAACTAGTAAGCAGGAGTCCGTGGGTTCGAATCCCACCCGAGTAGCCCGTATTCTTTTTTTCACAGACACTCGGAAAGCACTTAGCATGCAGTGTTTCATACATACATACTTCGGTGTAGGAGTTAAACAATTTGACACTTTGTTAGGTAATAATTTCCACTAACAGGATCAGATGTAGCCTGTGTGTTTTTTTTTCACAGACACTCGGAAAGCACTTATACATGCAGTGTTTCATGCAGCATTGGAATTTAATTTTTAATGATTGGCCCAAATCAAAATACACGCTTGAGTGATTGTTACGCACAGAGGGTGCCCATGAACAAAAACTGTGCTAGGTAGAACTTGTAGCTTTGCATGGTGAAGAGGATAAATAAGACTAATTGCGTTGACACCATGTGAATTTATCAATTAAGTAGTAATTAGTTCTGAAAAGAACTGGAGGTTACAACTCGACGTTTCGATCAGTATGCTCTGATCGTCCTCAGGAGAAACTGTGCTGATACGTTTTTGGGAGGCCCACAGACCCACACTTTAGCAGTACCATTAAGATGAAGTGTTAATCTGCGCGCAACAATCTGGCCTGAGGTTCTGTGTGTTCATTGCATGTGTTGCCCCATATCTATGACAAGCTGCAAGGGCACTTGTATTTGAGTGGATAACGAAGTGTGTCAGAGTTGGGTGAATCTTGTACAAAACAATTAAGATTATGCTGCGAAATCAGATTATGCATACACGTATGTCATGATGCAACAGTGAGTAAATCAGTTTGTGACACTCTGGTTGCTAGCTTGGTCCGTTGCCAAGATTAGCTTGGGCTTATTATGGTTTCTCATGGGATGATCTCCTAGGACCTAACTGATGGAAGGTAGTAAGGTGGGTTATACCAGAGGGGACTTCCTTACAGTGCTGAAGGCAGCTGATTAACCCTCCTATGGTTTGACCTTTCAAAACCTTTCAAAATCTGCTTACGGGCCAAAATGGCTATCAATAATTATGAACCCTTTAAAACCCTCCAGAATTTGTTGCTGAACAACCACACCTTTCAATACCCTTTGAAAGGTATTGAAACATTTCAACACCAGTTTGTTCAGAGAGTTGTTACACCTTTCGAAACCTTTCATAGGTCCCTTTTGTCAGACAGTTTTCTCACCTTTCAAAACCCTTCAGTACAGCAAACTTGAAAGGTTTTGAAAGGTCTGACAATTCTATGGCAAACTGCACTGTACATAAGAGGGTTATTCATTAGTAGGCATTTAAAGGGAAGGTAAAATGTCGACAAAACTGCTTCTATGAGTAAACTTACTCTCTATTTGAATCATTAAACAGCTAACCTATTAAAGTTTCAGGTCATTTTGTTTTGTCGTTAATGAGAGAAAGTGGAAGAGATAGCTAATGTTTTGATCAGCAAACACAAAATTTGTATTCGTTCATATTTAGAATGTTGATCTTATTCAATTCAGATGGGACCGGGAAAATTATTTTACTAATTTTGCTTGCATCTCAGACTGAAACATTTCAATGGGTATTGGATACCATCATCAACTTTACACCAAGTATTAAAGATGTACATAAAACTGTGATGTCATTTTTTTAATTTAATTTTTTTAATTTTTAATTTTTTAATTTTTTTATTTGTTTAGAATACCAATGTTAAAGATACAATGTATATCACCAGTGTTTGAGCAGATGTGAAGGTACAGAATAGATTGAAATGTTGAATTGCTATTTTTCTGGGGTTAAGGAAGTTATTTTAAGCTTTTATTTGAGACATTGAACAAAAAACTCCATCAGGGTTTAGTACCAGTAAATTAAAAACTCAAATTAATAAAATGCTGGCGTACTGTTTTAATCCTCAGCTTAGACGTGACCACACAATTTATTGAACATACAATGTAATGGCCTATTGGCCAGCACGGCTGTCAATCAGAATCAAGCGCATTTGAAATATCGCTTTTATCTCCAGTTTCCGACATACAAATTTCATATTTTAACAACAATAGGTTTGTTATCTTTTAAAATACATTCGCTTTATATATTCTATTTTGTGTGTTGTCTTAGCCAAAACACTGGTGGTAGCCTATATCTTTAACTTTAGGGAGTGAAAACCCATACATGTACGTGTACATGGCAAAAAAAGGAGGAACACGGCCAAAAAAAGGGAGCATTCCTAAACAATTCAAATACATGCCCCCATTCCCTGTCCCAAACCCCTTATAATTACCTCCCTCCTATAGATCTACCAATGTAGAGGCTCTTTACAGGTATCCTCTGGGTCCTAAAAAACTGCTTTTAAAAAAAAAAAAAAAAATGTTTATATATAAAAGCATAGGTGAACAATAGCCAAACTAGGGTATAGAGCTAGTGGGCCAATCCAATGGTTCACTGCGGCTCAGGATAGACTACATAAGGTCACATTGCTAGTCTTGTAGTTGCCAGGAGACTACCCTGGTACCCTTTACATTATTTGTGTAGATATAATGTGACACTTAAACATCCTTTGCCTCCCACTCTAGCCAGTTTTAAGCGCCATTACAAGAATTTGAGATTTTAAAATATTATGGTACATGTAGACCTTGTCTCTGTTCTTTACTGTCTATGTATTGAAGTGTAAATTCTATGTGTTTCTTTATTTATATATTTTTTTAATTCATCTCCTCTGGCTGGCCCAGACTTATCATTCTTACTTGCCTATGAGGTTTAATGTAATGTAATGTTTTGATTAACCTTGCCTCACTTTACTGCTCATTAATTTCCTTAAATAATGTTTTTAATAATGTTTTTATTCCAATTTTTTATTTTTATACTATTGTAAGCTGACATCTGGTAGATTTTACACTTAAGGCCACTGACCACATGTGGGGTCAGTGGGATCATAAATTTCCCTGTCTCCAAGACTGACATCACCTGTGGAGTGTCGTGGCCGAGCGGTCTAGCTTACCAGACTCAAGTTCTGGTGTTAGCAGCAGAATGTGGGTTCGAATCCCGGCCTTGACACTTGTGTCCTTGAGCAAGACACTTAACCATAATTGCTTCTCTCCACCCAGGGGTTAAATGGGTACCTGTGAGGGCAGAGTTGGTTGATTAGCCCTATATGCGCTGTAATGGCAGCAATTGAGCTGTATACTCCCCAGGGAGCTGAGATGGTTTCAGGAATGATTTATGAGCCTTATGAGCCCCTATGAGCAGGGGTAATAATATAATGCGCCTTGAGCACCACTCAGTTGGTGGATACGTGCGCTATATAAGTCCACACATTTATTGTTATTATTATTATTATTATTATCACCTAGACCCATTTAATTATCACTTAGGCCTCCCCTTAATTATAATATAAACAAAATACCTCCACAGTTGTAAGTGACCAGATCCCATTATTAGTATATACATGTTATTTTTAGATTAGAAAACTCAGTTGGTCTCTTGCTCTCTCTTCTCACACTTCTCTCTCTCTCTGTCTCTACTGTACTGCTAGTCCAATAACTTTGTGACCCTACAGTCAGTATTGAATATAAGAATAGATTTTGTACTTCTTGTTATAGCCACAGAGAAATAAATAAAATATTCGTTCGGCCCAAGAAGCTTCTCTTACAAGTGTATTCTTCATCTGGTAGCACCCCTCTTTTTAAGTGTTACACTATCAAATGTTTGTAATTGCTGGGCACCTTTGAAAAACTGTGTTCTACTTGAAAGGTTTCCCCAGGATAAATAAGAAATAAATAAATAAATAAATATACATCTGAAGGAAAGATATATTTGTGGTGTGTGTACAAATTTTGGATCAGTCTTTTCACACAAATCCATAGAGAATAAAACCAACTGCTAAATGAAGCTGATGGAATGATATATATTTAAGCAGGTGAAAATTTGGGTTTCCTTTAGATTAGAAATACAGACAAACAGACGACATAAACACAAATCGCTTTGGGTACTGTTGCAGGATTAGGAAACATTCAATTCAGCATTCACGGATCACTGGCAAAATTGTTTTCATAGGAGTTAAACAATTTGACACTTTGTTAGGTAATAATTTCCACTAACAGGATCAGATGTGCCTTGGAAAATTTGCCACAGAAAGTACAGAAAATCAGAAAAGAAGGAAACTTTGATTTCTAGAGAAAGTCCTTGTTATACTGTCTCCGATTTTGACACATTAAGTAATGCCAATTAACCTCAAGAGGACATATAGATTAGGTCAATTACTTTGAATCTGATTCATGGGATGTTTAGCCTGTCGACCTTTACCAGTAAGTAATAAATTGCTACAGTGGATTCATGTGTCCATCTGACATTTCTGCTCGTTAGAGCTGACATTTAGAGAGTCGGCTTGTTCTTAACTTCGTTTGCACGTATTGCCCCATTGTGGCAAGGAAACACATGCCTGTCTTGGAGTTTTTCTTCCCTGGCCAGACAAATTTCCCACGGCATAGTTTCAACACAATCATGGGGCGTGGTTGTCTGTCTTTTTCCCCCCCCCACATACTTTACCGATGTGTAAGTATCCTATCAATCAAGGTAGCATCATGTATCAACTACAGATCTCCCCATCTGTCAGGCTTGTCTACTAGATGTTATCTTATAATACAACACATCCACTCCCAGTTAACTCATGCGTGGAAGATAGGGGGTTAGGGTATATCATCGTAGGCAGTACACGTACGTTCTGTGGCAAAGTTTAGCTTGTGCGCATGCGCGACTTCAAGGCTTATTAGCATACTAAGTAGGCGATGTAAACAAACGAGGTTTTCGCGTTTTTTTTTTGTCATCACTGTTAGCCGCATTATTCATGATTGTATCAGTGTATTGACCCTTATTATGTTAACAAGGACTCTTTCACGTCATGTTGAGCCTAATTTCCACAAAATCCAAACAGAAAATCCCTGCGAATTTGTTTGTGGATAAAATAGTCAACTCGGGGACATTTTTGTCATTGGATATTAAGGCACTTCTATTTGGGCTATAAAAACGATGTTAAAGTTTTTAGGGAAAAATTTAAAAAATAGAAATGATTCATGAGGGTATGAAGTTCACGGATGTGTAAACATTGTGTTACTACCATTTTTCTTTTGGTAGTGACTAGACGTTTGCATATATTGAAAATTCTGTTGTTACCCCTCCCGAATGATGTAGTTTGTCTTTAGTACATGGGTGGCAATTCTCTGTATATCCTTTGTGATGGGAGCTGTCAGGGGCCTTTGTAAGATTTGTTCAATCTCTGTTGGTTGATCCAAATGTCTCGTAGGGTCAGTTGCTGCTGGCCTTCCTCGCTTTCTCTTGCATGACCTACATGTACCACCTATGCTTTGCTGTGAAAACTCCCGGCAAATTTCACAAGGATTTCCATGTTCAGGCCAGTGGAGACGGGGTATCTCTGGGTATTTGCGGTTTTTACTGATTTTTGACAGACAGCTTAAGCAGATATGAGAAGGGTGCTACTGGGGGTTATCACATGTCAAATCTAGTGAGAAAGTGTCCTTGATCCTTGCATACAAACGCGGCTTGAGTTTGGTGTAGAGTTCTCTCGTACAAGTGATTGTAAATGACTTCGTGCTAAGTACGGGGTTTATCGATTGAGCCAAAGATTGAATAAACACACAACAATGAGACAGGATTACCAGTTGACGATCACTTCTTTTATTAGTCACTGAGATGCAAACTCATCAGTTCCTCTCTTTATCCCAATCAATCTCTGCCTGACTTCTTATTCCATCAGCAAACATATTTAACCTCTTTACTTATTATTTTCATTCTAGAGCAAAATATTATTTTCTTAGAAAGATCAACTCACGCATACGCTTACACACGCATGCAGCACGCGTATGCATGCAGCTCGCGTGTAAAGCAAGGGAATCATTTTAATAACAATAATTAATTTTCTGATTAATTTATGTTATATCACCATATCACTACAACTGTTTTAGATTTTCGCTTCGCTTTATAGGCAGAGCTCATTTGTCTGTTTCCACAGATTCGACAAAGTGCTTCCAGAACAGTAAGATGATGCTCCATTTTATAGTTTTTAAAATGCCCCAAAAAGGAAAAGGAAAAAATATAGTAAGAAAGTGTAAGCGTGTTGGTAAATTCAAACCATTCATCTCGTGAAAACTATTTTCCAATTCTTCACAAAAACTTTTGAAACTGAGAAATTATGGATTTAAATTAAGTGTTTTTTAACCCTTTAAAAAAAAATAATTACCTTAGCAACCAATTTCTGGTCCATTACACATCTTCTTGGTAGTTTTGTCACTCAATGTGCTTGTGTGTCGTTTATTCATGAGTTGGAGTGTTTGTAACGTCAATTTGAAGGAAAAGTTATTTAAACTCGGCGCGCTAGATAGTGTCAAAGTTGATTGTTTACACTTGGGCGATCTGTTGTCAAAGAATGTTGCAGTACCGCGGGAACTGTACTTGACTGCGTGGGTACCAGCACGCTGGTGCACGATTCTAAACTAAATATTGCAGGGCCAATGGGAGCAGAACGTACGTGAGTAATGGGTGGGAGGTCTGGGACAGCGGGTACTTTTTTAACTCTGAACCAAAAATGCTTTGATGTTATTATTATCAGGAATGTTTACATTCTTCTCCTGAATACGATCAGAGCATGGTGATTGAAACATTGCATTGTAACCAAACAGTTCTTTTCAGAACTGTTGACTGAGGCTGTGCATTTTCAGTTATTTTGGGAGCTGGAAAACTTCGGATACCCAGGTACCCACTTTGTAAAAACAATTTTTTAAAACACGTAAATTTTTCCGAATGTACCAATATGAACACAAGTTTCACTTTATTAGAGGCACAATAAATGTTAACTTAATGTAATAATCTTCCACCTCCTATATTAAAAAACAACTTGTACATGTAGCATCCCCATTCCCCTACACATACAAAAAGAATTCATGTGTTCTACACTTGCACTAAAGGGCAAAAAATTACTACCTGGCAAGAAGTACAGGCCATAAGTGCTGAATATGAAAGATCAATGAAAATGCATGGTGCATTTTGAAGATAAGGGCATGTTTCCAAAAGTGCACTGGAGGATTTTGGAGGATTCAGGAAGGTTCCTAGCCAGAATACCTAGGGGTTAGGGTTAATGGTCATCTGAGGTTTGACTCATCATCCTATAACCTGGATGCCACACGTACCCCTACACTCACGCAATGGGTCAAACTGATACAGCGGTGACACAAACTCACTGGACTTGAGATCAAGACTTTTACGGTATATTGACCATTTGTACAACATTTTCTCCAAAAACATGCTGAGCTCCCACGGAAACATCCGACATCATTGGTTGTCACAGCATAATTTGTTCAAGTACATGCATGTAGGACAGTACAATGCAATGACAACGAGCACTTACAATACTACATGTATATGTACAAGTACAGTGTCTATAGTGCATAAAAACCATACTTACAGAAATGTAAACTGATTGTATAATTTTGGGCTGTAAAAGCCGACAAACCTACGAAAGTAACACAAGAGATCATCGTTTGCAATGAAAAACCTCCACTTTATAGCTAACGTTTTTTGCAAATTTAAGGAGGGGGTTCATTCCCCCATCCCTAGATCACCCCCTCTGACTTGCCAACTCTTATTTGGAGGGATGATGGCATTTAAAGAAAAAAAAATACTGGAAAGAGAAGTGGGACATCCTTTGAAGCTCTGAACCCAGGGAGGGAGGCATTCCTTATAATACCAATAGAAACCATTCCACCCCACCCTGGGGGTAGCGTGCCTGGCATTTAGGACAAGGGTAGGGGAGGGGGAAGTTAGTCATCATCTTGGGATAATCCGAAGCTGACTAAATTAAATGCAGGCGGATAAATGACTGACTTTGATAGACACACATACACACATGTAGGCAGTATGTACATTATAATCCACTTGTTCATAATAATGATGTCACACACCCTTAGTAACTGAAGGGCCCCCTCCCTCTGTGGCCAAAAGGACGTAATGTGCACTGTGCGTACACATACATGTCAGGGCGTCCTCATTGTTTGCCCTGAAGCGTCGTGTTGTGATAAAACATCAATTAGGCCTGTGATTTCTCAGGATTTTTTCCTGATTTCAGAATTTTTTACAAATCTCCCATTGCCTCAAAATTTTCTTGAAAGAAGAGAAGTAGCCACCAAGGAAAGAAAGAAGTAGCCTGTGTTGTGTCCAAACCTGCTTGTTTGTGGGGATGTGGAGAGTCTGTAAATTGTGAAGGTTCAGGGGGCTTTGTCCTCTAGACCAAAGGGAGACCCAGGCCTGCTACCCACAGGAGGTTCAGGGGGCTTTGTCCTCTAGACCAAAGGGAGACCCAGGCCTGCTACCCACAGGAGGTTCAGGGGGCTTTGTCCTCTAGACCAAAGGGAGACCCAGGCCTGCTACCCACAGGAGGTTCAGGGGGCTTTGTCCTCTAGACCAAAGGGAGACCCAGGCCTGCTACCCACAGGAGGTTCAGGGGGCTTTGTCCTCTAGACCAAAGGGAGACCCAGGCCCGCTACCCATTTTTCAGGATTTTTTTTTTTACTTTTGTCAAACCACACCCCTGATAAATGCAAAATGTCTATCGTTGTTTCAGCATGGTTTGTGATTAATGATTGTTGAGTTATCACAAGGGTATTGGCTGGGGATCACATTTCCCCACTATCCCACCCCCCCACTAGAGGCATTATCCCTCGGGCATATAGCAAGTTTCTAGTGTCTGGGTAGTGCCTCCAAAGTGCACCTCAGTCTGAAAAACCTTTGTTCCCCCATCCCCTGCCCCCTTGCCCTTCTCACTTAACAAAATCTTTGATACGCTTCTTTGAGTAAGTTGATAATAGGAGTGCATTATGGGAAAAAATGTTATGGAATGTTATGTGGAAGCTGAAAGCATTGGAATAAGAACTAATGGCCATGCAGTCATTAGTTGATAATGCTAGCAGTGCATTATTAATTAAGGAATGATTGCTGGCAGTGGGTAACTGTGGAAACTAATAGCATTGACATTACGAACTTATTATGCCCACGCAGTGGAACATACTGGAACATATATGTAGTTGCTGTAGAACCATAGGTGCCTTGTCAAAGCAAAGACCTCAAAATGAAAATCAAATAAAATGCTGGTTGATTAGAGGGGATGCAGTCTATTGCTAAGAGCACAATTACTGCCCCTTGTCTTCTCCAAGGGAATCATATGAGGTGCCATTTTATTTATTTATTTATTTTTTTTTTTTGACCTTTCCTTTTCATCCCCTTTTTTATGTAACTCCTCACCTTATTTGGTTTTTCCATGCATGTAAATTAACCAAATAGTACCCCTACCCCTTATCCCATTGTATCGGAACTAATTACTACTGAAAAAAAAATTGTTGACATGGTGTCACCGCAAACAGTCTTTACTGATCCTTTTCACCATGCAAAGCTACAAATCTTACTTACATTTTTGTAAAACATACATTTTGCAATCAAGAGGATCTTCCGGTCTGTGAAATGTAGACTTATGACTGGTGGAGCATCACCTTAACAAAAAAAATAATAATAAAAAAATATCCCTTCCTGTCCCCCTTTCTTCTTCCCTTTCCCCCTCCTTCCTGAGGTTTGTGGAAATACCAAAGGGTAAGACCACCAAACCCACAGACTGATCTCAAGACTCATCTCAAGACTCTTCCTCAAAGACAATTCTCATATCAGTTTTTTTGCTGCAGAAATGTTGTTTTGCCTAGTAAAGGGAATTGGCAATCACCTGATTTCAAAATTATCGAATTATGATAAACACATGGTGTTACTGCAAACCGAAACGACAGCTACATTTTTTTCTCTTGTTCTCTGTACAAATTGTGAACACTTAATTGTTTACACTCGTCTCATGACTCTGCATTAAGTACATTCATAGAGGCATTCCATCCCCCCCCCCCCAAAAAAAATTACCAATTGTTTTTACCTTCACTTTAAGTGCTCCCATATTGCGTGACATGATCCCTGGGCAAGCTTTTTACTCATGCTGGGGACATGTATCGACTCCAAGCAAATCAATAATCAGTGACTGGACAAAATAGTGGAAGCATGCATGCATATGGAAGAATGGACCTTTTTTTGTGTTTGGCGAATGTTTAGTTGCTGCAAATTTGACATGTTAGGGCACTGTATCGTAGTTTATTTTTTTCAAATAACATGAGCGTCAAAATGATATTCATTATAGAATGTGTGGTTGTTATTATCACGTTTTTTGGTCATTAAAGGCGGACTGTATGTAAACTGTATGTAAACATTTCAAATTTTAGAGTGAACACAGGAAAATTTACTGCAATAGAATTTGAACTTGTAACCTACAAATGTACTGATTACTATATCATGGTTTTACTAACTGAACTATCCAGTGCTATGGTTGTTGATAGTGTCGCAAATTGTTAATATCTTTGTTGTAGTGGAGCTATACAAAAACTAGGCAGCCGATACATTGCCTGTAGCTGGGGATCACGCCCCTAGATACCATGCTAAACCTGGGAAGTAACAGTCGGGGGAATCACCGGAGGATACAGCTTTATATTCAATTATTAAATAACCTAACAGACGTTGTACGTAAATCAACTCTTTTGGAGTGAACAAAGATTAAGATAAAAACTGAAATGGGATTTGAAGAGCTGTAACCAGGGGCCAATTTCACGGAGCTGCTAAGCAGAGATTTTTGCTAAGCAGAGATTTTTGCTAAGCAAATATTTTTGCTAAGCGATATAAAACAGACTACCAGCCAAAATGAATACGTTTTAGATGAAAGTTTGGCTGGTAACCAAAGAAATCTGTTAAGCAATTTTTTTTCTTCTGATAAGCAATTTTTTTTCTTCTGGTTAGCAGCTCTATGAAGTCGGCTTCTGGTTGGAGCTTTACCAACTGAGTTAACTTACCACATGGTTGGCAGCCGCTCAATTTGTCAAAAATCTGCACTGAACAATCATGCACAAAAAAACTGCAAACCATGGAGTCATTTATTATCATGGCAAATGTATTTGGCAAATGTATGAGTGACAAGCCGGGTGAAGCTGTTTGACATACACCAGAGGAATGTGGCCCATGGATTGTACAGGCTTTTTTTGTTTCACTCTCAGTGTAAAACAGGTACCTGGATAGTTAGGCATGAGGTAATTAGTCATCTGCATTGAGACCCCATCAGGTTTTCCCCTAGTGATCGGTCCCAATGTGAGCAGGAACTTTTTGTGAGAGTGGCTGTCATTCGTTCCAGGAGGCCACAGATGGATGGTCTGATGGTGTGTGCTGGCTCAGAACTATAAGCATTATATCCTGAGATTATGAGTAGTATTCTATCCAGTTGATCAAACAGTTTGCAAGCCAATGATGGTGCTGTTTAATAAGGTATGATGACTTCAGTTGTATAACGCTCAAGAAAAATTGATATGATCTCAGGCAGTCGGACTCGGGACTAATAGTGTAATGACTGCTACAAATGCAAGTTTTTCTGTGTTTCGGATCAAGAATTTGATGAAAAATGTAAGCTGTTAATGTATAGTTTTTAATATTTTGGTAAACTATGGGATGCAACTTTTTATCTTATGTTGAATAATTTACTTTGTGTGTGGGTGTGTATGGTTTTTTTTTGTTCTTCTTTTTTTTCCTTCTTTTTTTTCTTTTTTCTTTGAATAATATTTGTTTAAACGACATGTAAGGTATAGTAGCAAATTGATTTTGTAATTGTAAGAAAATGTTGCACTTGAGACAGACTAATAGCCTTCTTAACCTTCAATGATTCACCCAGGCATTATGTATTTGTTTGGCTTTCTTTAAAACCCTCCTGCAATCAGTGCAATTTTTGAAACAACACATTCAGGCCACTCCAAGCCATTAGCTGTTGCCAGTGGCCTCCTATGGTTACCCTTCTGTGCACTGTCACACCACTGAGATTGCAGGGTAAGGTGGTCTCCCATTGATACATTGTAGGCCATACTATGTTCAAACATTTACAGTGGCCTTGGGTGGCACACAGTTGATTTTGTAAGATTACTTGGAAAGGACGGCAGGCTTGTACATGTATGTACTGAAGGTTGCTCAAGAACAGAATTTGTGGATCGGAGTGGCCTCTATTTAATAAGGAACATCTTTGTTAAATGTTACAGTATCATGTCTGGTTACTAGCTGATAAGACATCTGTGGACTGTCTGTGTGATCTCTTTTTAGCCATTATGTGTGGTTATTTTGAGCCCAGACAATTAGTGATGTTTTGCCTCATATTGTGCAGTTGTGGCGTCGAATTACGTGACTAGGAAGAAGTACATTTTAAGAAACTATTTAAGAAACTGTCTCTGGTTTCCAATGTGCATATACTCCATTTATCAATTGGGAAGGTACAACGTTCTGGTTATTACCCGATTACAAAATTTCAAAATTATTATCTCAAAGCTTATTTGATATGTAAGTACCAATTAATCATCCTGAAAAAAATGATTCTCTCTGAAGTGCATTCATTTCAGAGAAAACACGGAAAACTTTGCACATTCGTGACGACAACTTTTTGAAGTAGTGTTTTCTTTATAAAAGGGACAGTATCGTCATGATCAGAGCAGATTTTCAACAGGGCATGGAATTGGTGTTCCAGTTTAAGATGAACACAGTAACTGAGAATTACTGGCTCATTTATGCAGCAGCAACGGTAATATGACCTTATCACGTGGGTTATTATTTTCAGTCACTGAGTTAATCTAAAACTAGCACTCTGATTCCATGCCCTGATGATCATGTCGATATTGGCCCTTTAATCATTGTCAAGGCATGGTCACACTTTTCTGATGACTTGGACGTCATATTGAGCTGAAGTATTGTGCAGTGTGTATATATCTTGCCTCAAAGAAAGTGAGCATACTTAAGGCAGTTTTGCCAACTTTTGCCAACTTTTGTCAACTGTTGACAATGTCTAACTTTCCTTTAAATCATGTGCGCAGTGTTTCATCATTTTCTTTGTACCTGCCTCTAGACCCCATTAGTAATTAAAAGCAACTGTGAATTCACAGTAATTAAAATGTGCCATATTGAGGCTGTTGACATAAAGACACTACAGCATTTATGCTTCAAGGTCCTTGCTATGCATAGCCTACATGTATATGAACATTAATATGAAAGACAATACAGATGGCTTCAGCATGTTATATTGAGACCGTACTTATTTTCCCTTCTGTTTTATGCAGTAGACACCTGCTATTATTATATTTCTTACCAAATACCACCTAGATAAAAAAAATGATGCTGTTGCTGACTAAACCAAAATAACCTGTAATAAAAAAAATGCAAAGTTGGAGTACATGTAAGTGGCCATACGTTTCTAACTGCTTAAACGGACAATATCGTCACGATCAACATGGCATGGAATCAGAGTGCTAGTTTTAGATTGACTCAGGGACTGAAAATAATACCCACATGATAAGGTCATATTACCGTTGCTGCTGCATAAATGAGTTAGTAATTTTCAGTCACTGTGTTCATCTTAAACTAGGGCACCGATTCCATGCCCTGTTGAAAGTCTGCTCCGATCGTGACAATAGTGTATCTTTAAATGTTCAATCCTACATGTACAACATTCTCCCAAAGAATTTAAAAACAAATTATACACAAAAAAAACCCACAAAACCACAGCATTGAGCTCTGACCAGAAACCTAAGACCTTTGTTGGGGCTGTACGGGATGCAACATCCTTGTAGCTATTGCCTCTCTAATTAATGGTGTGTCTCTATATTTTAAACAGTTTTTCTTTTTTTTTAAAGGATTTTCTTAAAATCAAACATGATGTTTTCCTTTGCCAATTAATTATTCCTTGATTTGTTTCCCCCTGTTAGGTCAGTCATGAGGAAATACAGAAGGGAAAGACCATGCTGCTGGAAAGACTTAACAAAATTTCAATTTTTTTTCCCAGGATTTCTTAAAATCTAACATGTTTTCCTTTGTTGAGTAATTATTCTTTTTGTTTTTGTTTTCTCCTGTTTAGGTTGGTCATGAGGAAATCCAAAAGGAAAAGACGATGCTGCTGGAAAGACTACGGCTCCTTGAAGCGGAGAACTCCGCCCTCGTCCTGGAGAATGAAAACCAGCGAGAGCAGTACGAGCGATGTCTTGATGAGGTAAGCTCATCATTTGAGAAATCTTGTTGGTAAGCAGGGAGGTCGTTATCAATAGAAGGCAGGAAGTCGTGGGCTCGACACTCGGAAAGCACTGAGTATACTGTGCTTCATACAAATGTCGGTGAAGGGCAAAAAATATATTCCATCATTTAATATCCCTGGAGACAAGCATTTCATCAATAAAAACCTTGTTTTCATATGTTTGTTGAGAAAAAAAGTATTACAAAAATATTAAAGTTAAGGTAAGGCCTCACTTCAAGCGTGCCTCGGAATCCATGCCATTGGTGCTAAATAACGTGCTTCATGTACTGCATGCTCCATTACCCCCATCAAATTATTCACCCAAATTTCAGCCCCCTTCCTCTCCCCCTCTGTCTAAGTGCTACCTGGATCTACCCCAAGGGGTTCGAGTTTGAGAACAGTCTTGTCTTTTTGGTATTGTTATGAGAGTGTAAGTCAAGGCATGTGTGCATGTTAAAGGCAGTGTACTCTGTTGGTGAACTGTCTGTAAATGCATCTCATCCTTTATCAGAGATAATGTATGTACAGAAACCAACCAATGAAAGTTCTGGCTTTTGGGGGGGGGGGGCAGGGGATGTCGTTAACAAGAAAGATTTGAATTTGTATTCATGTTTTCTTGAAAATGACAACATACTATATACATGTATGGAGCAATAAACAGTGTCCACTGACCCAAGCACTGACCTTGCAATCACTACAACAAACATGGGTGTACATGTACCATGGAAAGGCAAGTATGCCTAATAACCTCAATCCTCCAAAATCCTTCACTTTAGCAAAGAGCATGTAGCATGTAACCTCAATCCTCCAAAATCCTTCACTTTAGCAAAGAGGATGTAGCATGTAACCTCAATCCTCCAAAATCCTTCACTTTAGCAAAGAGCATGTAGCATGTAACCTCAGTCCTCCAAAATCCTTCACTTTAGCAAAGAGCATGTAGCATGTAACCTCAATCCTTCAAAATCCTTCACTTTAGCAAAGAGCATGTAGCATGTAACCTCAATCCTCCAAAATCCTTCACTTTAGCAAAGAGCATGTAGCATGTAACCTCAATCCTTCAAAATCCTTCACTTTAGCAAAGAGCATGAAGCATGTAACCTCAATCCTTCATAATCCTTCACTTTAGCAAAGAGGATTTTGGAGGATTTGGGAAGGTTAGGGTTAATGTATGTGTTCATGACGTAAGTCTGTCTACATTGTTATGGGAAGTCTCAGCAAGTATGAAGCCTCTCAAGCCCTCTGTGGCGCAAATGAAGTCAGCTTTTTTCTTTTGATTATTGGTTTCTGAATGACTGATTATGTACTACTGTTGTTTTTCCCACAGGTGGCGAATCAAGTGGTTCAAGCTCTCTTGATGCAGAAGGTAAGTGGGAATTGAAAATCTCCAATTCCTTTCGTTTCCTCGCACTGCAATGTCTGTCATGAATTTTAAGCAAGTATCATGCTGAAGTACTATCCTGGATGAAATATGGCGAGTTTGGAATTTCATTCGTTTTTCATTTCTCAAGGTACACACCAACTTTTTTGGGTGCAACTGAAAAAATAATGGGTACCCATCATTTCACAAGAAAATATGCACAAGGCTGGAAGGATGCATATAGATAGTTCCTGTTCCTGTTGGACGCTATCCTTATGGGTATAACTTGGGATGTGGTTTTAAGTTGCATCAAGCAGTAAAATGCTTCAGTGACTGATGATATTTTGTTGAAACCTCTGTGTGCCTCACGTAGTACTTACACCATGTATTTATCACAATAGGTGCTCATGCTTTTAAGAAAACAAAAAAACTGTTGCCAGACGGCAACTTTTTGTGAATTTGACATTACAATTCCTTTTTTCTTTAAGACGAGCGCACTTCAGACGAAATGTATCTTGGGCTTATCAGGCCTGTGCTTTCTTAAGATTTTTCCTGAATCCAGGATTTTTATTACTAATCTCCCTTTGCCTCAAATTCAAAGAAGAGAAGTAGCCACCAAGGAAAAAAGAATTAGCCCGTGTTGTATCCAACCATCTAGTATCTTGTTTGTGGGGATGTGGAGAGTCTGTAAATCCTCCCAAATTAAACATCCAGGTCTTTGTCCTCTAGACCAAAGGGAGACCCAGGCCCACTATCCATATTTCATGATTTTTTTTACTTTGTCAAATCACACCCCCTGGATAATTGATATGTGTACCAACTTTACACAAAGTAAGTTTTCGATAATAATTGATAATCCAGTAGCAACCAATGTTGTACCTTCCCTTCATCAAATGCCTTGTACACAAACTGGTGTCAATTTAATGATGGTAACAAATATCCATCAAAATGATTTTGTTGTCCTCTGTAGACATAAGCTCCATAACAAAAATCCGAGTGTATTTTCACTATTTTCTCAATAATGACACATTGAAAATAAGCTGAAACTTCCACAGGTTTGTTTGGATATATTTCTGTTGATTCTTATTATAAAGCATGGATGCAGGTACAGACGTTTTACCAAAAGGGTGCAGACTGGCTTAAAAGACATGGCACAAAAATAACATAAAGTTAGCTCGATCAACAGCTCCTACGTAAGTCCAGCAGCCTTGACACTTTGTAATGCAACCACATGCGTCCTTTAATCTGAATTATACAGACAAACACGTCATCCATGTGTGTTTAGCATGGCAAAAAAAAAAAGAAGATCCATCAGTATAGAACAAGAAAATCCGTTTAAAGGCGAGGCCAGACCAACTAAATTATGAGGTGTCACACCAGTGATCTTCATAAAGATGGCTACTTTTTAGCATGATGCGGATGTATATGCTTGAATCACTCTGTGTAGATTAGCCATGGGAATTTAAGAGAAGATTAAGTCATTGTCTTTTTGCGTGTGGGAATTTGTCTGCATATGGATCAACTGTCGGCATAGTAAAAAGAAAAAAACGAAATATCTGGGCTGGGGTCATCAAGGGGTTGGGTACAAATTTCAATCATATCCCGCTAAAATATATCTTGGCATGGCAACTCCCTTGTGTGTGTGTGTGGGGGGGGGGGGCATTGGTGGGTTGAGGGGGCTGCAGAATGGGGCATGTACCCCCCTTTTTTTTATCACCTTGCAGGTAAATGTACCAGTCGTGTTTTGTTTGCTTCCCTCCCTTGTCCTTTTTGGTAGTGTGCACCCCTCCCCCTTTCGAGAACGTAGATTTTTTTTTTTTTTTTAAATTTTTTTAATGCAAATTTGCCCCACACAAGGCCAATGGCCACTCCAAGGTGGGGCTACTAAGTCATTATGTTGTTACAACGACTCCACACTGAAGAAACCAGCCCCTCGCACCGTAACAAGACAAGTTAATAACCAGCCTCTTCACGGTGCGAATAGGACTGGGAGGGGTAACTAGTCCAGAACAAGGCAGTTGTTAAACTGCCTCTGCCCCTATAAGCAATTATGGTTAAGTGTCTTGCTCAAGGACACAAGTGTCACGGCCGGGATTCGAACCCACATTCTGCTGCTAACACCAGAACTTGAGTCCGGTAAGCTAGACCGCTCGGCCACGACACTCCACGGTATGGACAGTATGGACACTCCACATGAACGGTATGGAGCCTACAGTACATGCCTGCTGTTACTAAAGTATAACGGGGCCATTGACTTGGACTTCATTGCCAGGACACCCCCCCCAACCCAACCCAACCCAACCCAATCCAATCCAATCCAATGCAACCATGATACTGAGTCAGTATTCTTGTGACATAATACAGTTATAGAACAGGTTTTCCAGTGTATTATTTATGGAGACATTTAATTAGTGGAGACAAGCTAATTGGGACTCACTTAAAATTCCCCTGAAAACACTTGTCCCATTAAAGAGAGAGAGAGAGAGAGTTGGGTTATATCAGGCCTATTTTGATTCTTAAGTCTGGGTGATCCTATCTGGTCATCAGCTGCAAGAGGATCTGAATCATGGCAAGAAGCAACAAAATTCGATCTACATTTGTTCCTTATTCCACATTGGATAATTGGCCATGATTGCCGCGGTGCCAGGTTGGAAACTGCGCCGAGTTCTGTCCAGACAGGAATTCTTGTCCTACTTGAATCCATACTGATAACCACATAATTAAGGCAGCTTGTATTACCACACAACCTTGATTTATCACCTGGTGATTGCAGGATTCTCACTCCGCCCACAAATTAAGTTCAGTATCCGTTTTGTACATGTTGAAGCCCACCGAAGTGCACATGAATACATTTTAATGTAACGCTTCAGCACCTTGGACTGAACTGGTGATTCATAACTTGGAGTCACATAATATTCTAGTTCTTTGCAGTTGCCAATAACTTACACAACTTTACATCCCGACATGATCTAAAGGGTTGTTGTCAGCAATTTTTTAAAGTCTGATTGTGTTGGTTTTTTTCCATTTTTTTCTTCTTCTATAAGTGAGATCATGCACATAGACTGGTCCCCTGTGTTTATCCTTCAGAACAGAAACAGGCTCCGGCTGTACCATTCAAGGGATTTTATTGGATCCGTTGTGTCAAAGATCTGACATCACACTTCAGGCTCGCACGCTAGGCCAAAGCTGAATCTTCATGAAACATGGAGGCTGGTATTTGGCGTAATTCACGAGCCTCGAAGTGTGAGATCAGATCTTCAGGCACACTACTTTGTGTGACCTCCTGCGGTGTACTTTTGTACAGTTTCTACTTTTGTACTTTTGTACTTTTGTACTTTTGTACTTTTGTACTTTTGTACAGCTCTTTGGTGACAAATGATTATTGCACGTACACTCCTAGGTCTCAAACAAAAAAAGAGGAATGGGCATACATGGGCACGTTGCTAAAGAAGAGGTGGCACACAATTATTATTATTACGTTTCTGGTAATGAACCCAATCATCCCTCAAAAGCACACTTAGGTACTGTAGTTTGGAAGCCTCAGGAAACCTGTCAATACCCTTGCTATGTGAACCAGACACCAAAAAATGGACTTCATCATCATTATCGACGTCATCATCAGGTGCCATCTTCTTGTAGAAGTTTGGCTTCGGATGGACCTCTATCTACTTAGAACCGTCTTATCTGACTTCTGACAGTCGCACTGATGTCCTCGAACAAATATGTTCTCCTGCTTCCTCTTGGTATTTTCTCCTCTATTTTTCCTTCAGGTTGGTTGCTTAAGCAGATCTTGGTTACACAGCAAGGGTCCAAATTATTTTGTTTTTCTGTGTTTAATTTTTGGCTTCTGGAAGACTTGTTTGTTCGTCCTTTTGGCTGTCCATGGGATCTTCAGCATTCTTCTGTAAATCCACATTTTGAAAACATCAAGTTGGTTGCTTCTTCTTCTTTTCGTGTCCATATACAAAGCTATTCAGCTTATATAACGTCCAGCCAGTGCTTGGTATATTGCTGTCCCTTGATGTTGTAGAGTGCTAGGTCCTTTGCTGTGCAGGGTCCACCTAACAGAGGACATCGAAGGAGGTGCTCCATAGTCTGGGGTTCTGTGCCACAGTCGCATGTGGTTGGACCACTAAGATAACCCCATCTGCTTAGGGCTTCCCTGGAACGGCCAACACCTGATCGGAGTCGGTTGAGGCACTTCCATTTAGCCCAGTTGTTATCTCCTGATGGGAGGCTTTCGGCAGGGGGGATGAGCATAGTCGAGCTGTGTGGATGGTTGGACAGCTTTTCCTTCCACATTTTAAGGTGGGCTTCAGATGGTGTTGTCTCCAGTGGGGCAGTGCTGGTCAGGAAACTTCTCCGTGATTTTAATCGACTAGGGGCAGGTACATGGCCATATAGGGGGTGCCTCTCATCTGTTGTTTGCCTGCGCCGCTCTATCCTGCTGGCCACCGCTTCTTCTGATGTCTGGAGGCAATACCAGCCAGGATGTACAGGTCGTTGGTGTTAGTGGGCTTCAGGCACCCAGTGATACATCTGCAACTCTCGTTAAGAGCGGGGTCCAGTTTTTTAGCATGGGTGGATCTCTCCCACGCTGGGCAGGCATATTCTGCAGTAGAGAAGCTGAGGGCAAGGGCTGTGGCACGTAGTGTCTTGGGACATGCACCCCATCTGGTGTTGGTGAGTTTGCGCAGGATGTTGTTGCGGGTGCTCACTTTTGCCTTTGTCTTCATGATGTGAGTTTTGAATGTGAGGCATCTGTCCAGTGTGACTCCAAGGTAAACGGGATGCTCGGAGTGTGACAGTGGAGTTCCACACCAAGACACATTCAGTTGGCGCTTAGCTTCCTTATTTCTCAGGTGGAAAACACATATTTGTGTTTTTGCTGGGTTGGCACGTAGATGGTTCTCTTCATAGTATGTTGTTAATCCTGAGAGGGCGTCATTGAGCGTTTCCTCAATACTAATGAAGTCTGTACCTTGGGCGGTGATGCACAGGTCATCAGCGTATGCAAAACGACGAGTGACACCATCTCTGGGTTGATCGTTTGTGTAGATGTTGTACTGAAGTGGGGCAAGCACGTTGCCTTGTGGGAGGCCATTCTTCTGGATACGCCATCTGCTGCGTTTTCCACCTAATTCAACGTAGAATCTGCGGTTCTGGAGCATGGCTTCCATTAGCTCTGTTAGGTCGGTGTCTTTATGATCTCCAAGATCTTACATAGGAGTCGTCTGTGGTTGACTGTGTCGTAGGCAGCAGACAGGTCCACGAAAACAGCACCAGTGATCTGTCCTCTCTCAAATCCATCCTCAATGTGTTGAGTGAGGTTGACGAGTTGGCTGGTTGTCGATTTGCCTGGACGGAACCCTGTTTGTTCTGGGATGATCTTCTCGTCTATGGATGGTGCAATCCTGTTCAGTATCAAGCGCTCAAACAGCTTGTATGTGTGACATAGAAGTGAGATTGGCCGGAAACTTTTAGGATCGGACGGGTCCTTCCCAGGTTTCAGAAGTGCTAGTACACGTGCCGTGAGCCAGATGTTAGGAAGCTTATGTGTAGCCATACAGTTATTGAATAGGTTGAGGAGCCATACCTTTGTTTGTTCTCCGAAGTACTTAATCTGTTCTGATGCGATGTTATCCAGACCAACTGCTTTCCCTGGTTTCAGACTATGTATTCCTGTTTCCAGTTCAGTCATAGTAAAAGGTCTTGTGAAGCCTGGGTTTGCATGGTACTTTTTCCGATCTAGCTTGGCTTTTTGTTGTCGTTTCATAGGGCCTTTTCCATTCAGCAGTAGTTGGTGGGCAACTTGTTCAGCAGTGGTGTTGCAGTGTTCTTTGGTTGTCTTCGGATCTCCTCCGAGTTTGCGAATGAGGGCCCATGCTTTCTTGCTGTTCTTTGACATGTCCGTTGTCTCTATCAGAGTATTCCAGGTGTTTTGGCGCTCTTGGGAGATACTGATCATCAGCTGTTCTCCTGTTGTTATTGTTTCTTCTGAGAAGGGATCAGATTCGAACATGGTGATGTAGTCATTATAAAGTTCAGCATTGTCAGGGGTTAGGCCAGGGATGTAGTTCATCCTGCATCCTCGGGGGATTTTCCTTCTGGCTGTTTTCTGGACTGCTTTGGTGAACAGGCAGTAATTCTCTGGGAGTGGTTTGATGTGACTGACCTTATGATCCAGTTCTTGTGTGAATCCTTCCCAGTTTGCCTTTTTATAATTGAAACGTCTTCTAAACGGGACAGTGGTTGGTACCACTGCAGCTTGTATCTGGACACCAATAGGGCGGTGTTGCGTTCTTGGTATTACATCCAAAACAAGTTTCTTACTAGAGCCAGCGATGTTATTGCTTGTGAATGCGAGGTCTGGGTTGGATCCCCGCTTCCATCTAGCACTGTTGAAGGAACTCGGCTGTTTCGGGTCATGGATGAGGCTAAGCTGGTTGGCGTCCTGTCAGTGTACGTTATGTCTCTGCTGTGTATAGAAAAGTAGACCAGATGATTTTAGTCTCTGGTGAATCAGATCACCTACAAGGTATTTATTAATGATGTCACTGCAACAGAAGTCACGATCAGAGCAGACTTTCGACAGGGCATGGAATTGGTGTCCTAGTTTTAGATGAACTCAGTAACTAATAATAATAATAATAATAATAATGTGTGGACTTATACAGTGCACGTATCCACCAACTGAGTGGTGCTCAAGGCGCATTATATTATTACCCCTGCTCATAAGGCTCATAAGGCTCATAAATCATTCCTGAAACCATCTCAGCTCCCTGGGGAGTATACAGCTCAATTGCTGCCATTACAGCGCATATAGGGCTAATCAACCAACTCTGCCCTCACAGGTACCCATTTAACCCCTGGGTGGAGAGAAGCAATTATGGTTAAGTGTCTTGCTCAAGGACACAAGTGTCACAGCCGGGATTCGAACCCACATTCTGCTGCTAACACCAGAACTTGAGTCCGGTAAGCTAGACCGCTCGGCCACGACACTCCACAAACTGAAAATAATACCCCACGAGTGCGCTTGCCTAGATAACAGGCCGTGATAAGATCATTTTACCATGACTGATGCATCAATAATGAGCCAGTGGCTGTATAAAAAAAATATGCAGCAACCATGGTCATATGATCTTATTGCGCCCTGTTATCTAGGCCAGCGCACGCTAGTAGGGTATTATTTTCAGTCACTGAGTTCATCTAAAATGAGGACACCGTTGCTGTGTCCTTTCGAAAGACTGCTTTGATTGTGATGATATTGTCCCTCTAAAACCTTACTTGATGTGAAGTTGGTGATGGCACCAAACATTCTGAGAAATGATTCCGTTTGAAATGCTGTCATTTTTGAGAAAAATTTAAATGTATTACAAATTTGAAATGGATCACAGCTGTGATCCATTTCTCACATACGAATGAATGCAAACAAATATGAATGCATTTTCATTATTTGTTTCCGTCATAAAAAAAAAATTTGTGTGTTTTTCTCATAGTGACGAATTGGCATTTTTGGGGAAAATGAGGTTTTCACAGTTTTATGGTTCTTGTAGTGTCTAATTTCATTTCTGAAAGTTTTAAATCCAAATTTTGGATGGTTTTAGAGTTACAGACACCCCCTGAACGGCGAATATGCCAAAAAGTCACATTATGTTTTTTACATACTGACGAATTTGTTCAGCGGGCTGGTAACCATTAGCGCTGTGTATGTGTTTGACAGTATTCTCTGCGTGTACAGTGTACCAGTTTCTCACCGCGGAGTGATAATTTTTATACAAAACTTCAAGCTTTTAAATGTTGTAGTTTGTAATATCAATGAATTTGGACTAATAACATCTTAACGTCATGCAATGAATTTGATTGGATTATTTTAAAAAGGTATGTAAAGTCGAGCATTACTGATAATACAATCACGGATACGTAGGTTTGTGTACAAACACATAGGAAGCGAATACATGCGGTTGCCTTTCTTTTTCTTTTTTTTTTTTTTTTTTTTTTTTTTTTTTTACATAGTGACGAATAAGCATACGTTTGTGCACAAAAAGCATGGGCGAGCGCACATGGCTTGTTTTTTTACATAGTGATGAATAAGTTCAAGACATTGTTAAAAATGCTTAAACAGTACATTTTCCAAAATAAATGAAGGTACTTGCCAAGAAAATATTACTTAACACGTAGGTGACAAAACCTAATGAATCTGTTATTAAATGAACTTCGAAAAGTATCAGCAAAAATATGTCTAACTTAAAACTCGATTTACATGATGTTAGCAATGAAATAAGCTGAAGCTTTTCTGAATGGTTTCTGTACATCTCTGTTGATTCCTGTACATCTCTGTTGATTCCTGTACATCTCTGTTGATTCCTGTACATCTCTGTTGATTCCTGTACATCTCTGTTGATTCCTGTACATCTCTGTTGATTCCTGTACATCTCTGTTGATTCCTGTACATCTCTGTTGATTCCTGTACATCTCTGTTGATTCCTGTACATCTCTGTTGATTCCTGTACATCTCTGTTGATTCCTGTACATCTCTGTTGATTCTTATAAAGTATGGATGGCGTTTACAGACATTTTACCAATGGCTTGTAGGGTTGTGCCGGGTATCTGGGTATCCGGATACCCGACCGAAACGGTCATTACCCGGTTCCATTTTTCGGTTCCAATTACCCGTAAACGACTTTTTAAAATTCGGACTTAACATTTGAGCGGTGCAAACAGAAATCTGTGACTCTTGAACAATGCACTTGTACAGACAATTATCTTTAAATTCAAGAGATTACACTCCAATAAAGAAAAGATCGATAGTATGGTATCCTCTGTATTATAAAAGTCAATTTGTTACCATTTACAGTACATGTATTTGTACACCACCGGAGGCATGTTTTCAACAAAAATGAAAACGGGTATCCGGGTATCCGAAGTTTCCTGATTTTGGGTATCCGGTTCCAAAAATATCCGAAAACGCACAGCCCTAATGGCTTGCAATTCTTTTGACCCTTTTTTTGGTTTTCAGAGGGTAACATAATAGAATGGAGTAATTACTTGTGTTTGCTGTGCTTCGAGTGCTTCGAGTGCAGGGACACACAATTAGTGTAGCTTGGAGGGATGAGTAAACTGTGATCATTGAACACAGGTTGAATGGCTAGTTGGGGAATGGTTGGTTGATTGGTTAGTTGTTTGATTGGTGAAATGATTGATTGATGTAATGGTTGATTGATGTAATGGTTGACAAGTTGGCTGCTTTGTGTTCGTTGCTTTTTTTTCTTGAATGTTTATTTTTTTATTTTTTTTTATTTAAAAAAAATTTTTTTTTTGGTGTGGGGGGGTTGTGATCACAATTTTATTTGAGTGTAGACAAAACATTGCATAGTTTGTTCTTTTCCTCTTGTGTCATCAGTATTAAACTGTAATTTTGCCCTTTCAAGTAATTTTGTCCTTTCTGAAGTCACATGGGTGACGTCTGGCTAGACTTTGGATCAGACATGACGTAGGTCCAATTTGGCTCCCCCCCGTCACTGTCAGTGAATATCCATGAGTTTGGATGTGCATGAAGGTTACGTCTTTACAGTAGTCTGGGTTTGTACGTGACGTGTAGGAACATTTGGCGCCGAAAAACCGCATAATACTATAACGGCATAACGACTGATCTGAAGTTAATGCAAAGCCAAGTTTCCATGGCAATACTTATTACGTGTTGAATTGTCATTATTGTCTGGCTCATTCTAGACTTTGCCGAAGGCCAAGCCTTTCCGACAGAGTTTTTCATCTGACCTATCTGCTTGTCTGCCAATCATCCAGGTAGACAATTTTGTACCTGATGAGGGGAAGTCTAGCAGATTGGTCCTTAGATTCCTGCTGATGAAATATTGACAGTGGTTGTGGGATTTGAACATACAGCCCTCCGATTCTTTGATCCAGACTTTTTGGCACGCCCAGTTGTTGGGAAAGAAAACATGGTGGGTTGTGCCATCCACCAAGGTGAAAATTACACCATACCTGGACAGCGGTTTTGGTAGTGTGGCCCGGTTATGACTGTTTCTACATGGAGTAAGTCATTTACCCTTCACATAATGCTTTTTTTCCCCCTAGCCTGACATCTGGACACCATGTGTTGGCATGAATGAAATAGATCGGCCTGCAGTGGTGATATACATGTATGGCTGGCTTCACAGTCACTGGTTTCACATGCCAGCTCCATGAGTTCAAGAATAGTGTATCTCAGCCATTATCAACACTACCACTGCCTATCCATTAGTCTGTGATTGTGACAACAGACAGTATAGATTTAAAGAGGCATCAACCCATGTTTTGGGCTATTTTAAGGGCAATATCTGAAGAAAAACAAGAAAAAAAAATTCATTGGAACATCGCTATTTTACTTGAAGGGAAAACAAATGCTTTAAAAATAAATATTTCAAAAAACAAAATAATTGTGAGAAGCATGGAGTTAAAGTAGATACATACCAAAAGGAATTTATGGTGGGTCCTGTTTGGTAATGTTTACTGTAAATCCAAGATTCTGCCAACTACATGTACATGTACATGTATGTTGTGAAAAATCTCATTTAAAATTATTTATTTTCCTTTCTACAAGGAAATTATCAATTGTCCAATAAAAACAAAACATTCTGGAAGTTGCTTGTAAAACACATGCAATACGTCTTTAAGTACACGTAGGTATGTATAACACTGAGTAGTGTTATAGGGACTTGTTTCTATCAGTAATTATAACATTTTAAGAATGAAACAACACGTCTGCTTACCAGTAGAAAGAAACGATTATCGATGAGGGAGGAGTACTGAAGTACAATCTATTATTAACTCAATGCATTTTCAATTTTGCGGCAAGGATCCACTGGGATTTGACTGTAATTACAAATAACACGAACAATCCAGGGCAAGGGATCAGCTACAGTCCCAAGACGACAGGGATTCCGGTCCTTCCTTTTGTGATAGTGGACATGCCCATCTTGAGTGATGAGAGAGGACATGGGCTGGGGGTCATTAGCTTTGGCCCCAAAGAACTGTCCCAAAAGAGTTTGCGGTCAGTGCCCAAGATCTGTGGGGACTCTTATAGATAACAATTATATCCTTGGACAGCAGCGGCACTACAGGGGGGCAAGGGGGGAGGGGCAAATGACCCCTGGTTACTGTCTTTGCCCCCCCCCAATTTGCCCCACCACCAATTTCCCCCCCCCATTTTTTTCCCCGGTGGTAAGTCAATGCTTTTTCAGCAGTACAAAATTACATTAAAGATTAATGTTTTACCCCCTTAAATTTAAGCTTGCCCCCCCCCCCCTCTTTCCCCCCTCTTTCCCCCCAGTTTAACAAGTCTGGTGCCGCCTCTGTCCTTGGATACAAATGATTGATTTCGTTACAGGAAACAGACACATGTACATGTACAATCTGTAACAAGGAAAGTGAAGGCTCATCTACATTGTAATCTCATTTATTTGTGTATAAGTTTCCCTATATTGTTTAGGCCATGTTTTTTTAATAACTTGGATTACGGAATCGCCGCTCGAAAAAATCGCGTTTCTGAAAAAAAATTAAAAAAAAAAAAAAAATCCACAACACTTACAACAGTGCCACCGATCGCGTACAAAACACCATCGTGTACAAAACAATACTTTTAGATCACATTTTCTTCAAATACAACAAGATCCCTACAATACATGTACAGTAAATGTGTACACGTACCGTGAGCCAGTGAACGGAGAAAAAAATCGCGGCCGATGTATGATGGAAACCAGACCAATGTTATGCATTCACGTACAAAAGTGAGTCCGTTTATAGACTATACTATTTGCCCAAGTGCATACATGGGCATTTAGTAACAACTACATGTACGTGCATCGCGCGACTTGACCTCACGGCCCAAACTCATGCAATCGATTGCTGTGTCAACAAATGGTCTGTGTGTGCGAATTTGGGCAGAGCATCAGCGTGTGTGCATCTGCTGTTTACAATGGCGGCCGCTGCGAGACTTGGTGCATCTTGCTGCTTTTTTTTTTCAAGCCGTATAATGTAAAAAGTTTAGGGTCGCGGCGTAAAGTTAGGGTCGGTCAGAAACCGGAAACAGAACATTTTGTTAAGCCTAAACACTCGCGACATTCATTCAGTGACTTTCTGCTTTTGTCTACATAAATTGTGTATAATGTACGTGTTTTAGAAGCCGCCTGCGTGCCTTCGGTATTTTTTTTTTCGCCCCGCCCGATTTCGTGAGCTCGAAATTCCGTAATCCCGGTCATTTTCTTTTTTTTTTTTTTTTTTTTTTTTTTACCCGATCCCCGCTCATTTTTTGTAGCTTACAAATCCGTAATCCAAGTAATAAAAAACAAACGGCCTTACTGCAACACTGCGAGTATTATTATAACTATGAGCCATGCTTTTACATTTGTGAGGGTCTTAAGTTGAACTGGTTGTTTCCACATGAAAATTATTAGCCAGATTTGTAATGAAGGAATGGTGATGCATACAATCTGTTGACAAAAATAATAACACCCATCAAACGTAACCCTCAGAAAACATAATTGGTCACAGTTTGACATAAAACTTACTTGTCTGAGAAGCTATCGCTTTTAGTTTAATTAGTGAAGTAATTTCCAAAATGAATTTCTGTCATCTGAATTCCATGGGAATTCAGATGAATTCCATGTTGGAATGTACGAACAATATGAATGCATTTTCACTATTTTCTCATTAACAACACAAACGTAATACACTGAAAACTGAAAACTTCCAAAGGTTGGTTTTTATATGTATCTCTTGATTCTTATTTAAGTACGGATGCATTTACAGACATTTCACCAAAAGTGTATATAACTACACTCACTGGCCAAAAGTATTGCAACATGCTCAAAATAGCACTTTACAAGTAACAGGTGAGATGATCATTTAATCCGATTTCATCGATCGTGTATTACATAATTTCCGAGCAAGAACAGTAAAAAGGACATTGACTTCAAAACACAGGCACTTTCAAGAAGTCTTAATTAGTGTAAATAAAATAAAATAAATTATTGTAACACAGTTCTCCAAACTGAACTTTGGGGATGTTGCAATACTTATGGCCAGTGAGTGTAGCTTTAAGATCTTGAAGACGATCAGAGCATACTGATCTAAACATCAAGTTGTTACCAGCCATTTTTTTCCCTTTTTTTTCCAGAACTATTTCCCACTCAAAAGAAAATTGTTTACATGGTGTCACCACAAACAGTCTTTACTTATCATTTTTCACCATGCAAAGCTACAAGTCTTACTTACATCTTGTGCCCAATGTGGGGAGAGCTCTTTTTTTTATTCAAACAATTTCCTGGGGAAGGCCCCGCTAAGAATACAGAACAAATTATTGACTCCTAAAAGTCTGTCAGCTTGATACATTGAAAGTGAGTAACAGATGCAGGTTTAGGGTCTCAATCGGACTCAATCATGAGAGACCAGGGGACAGTTTCATAGAGCTTGCTGACAAGAACAAAAAATTGCTTACCAGAAAAATGTGTTTAGCAGATTTGGTTGGTTATCCAGATAAACTTTCATACAAACTATGTGTGTTTTTGTCTGGTAGCCTGTTTATATGGCTTATGGTGCCCTCACACCATAGCGTATGCTGAAACCTATGAGTTGCGTGTAAAAAATATTTTTATACGCACCAAACGCAACCCAAATCAACAATTTTGTTAATTTCTAACCTATTCAACCTATGGGTTGCGTGTGAGTTGCGTGTGGGTTGCGTGTGGGTTGCGTGTGGGTTGCGAACTGAACTTATGATCCCCCAATATCTGCGATCACCTGCGTACGAGTTGCGTGCGAGTTGCGTGTGAGTTGCGTGTGAGTTGCGTGCAGAACTTACGAGTTGCGTTTGAGTTGCGTTCAAAACTTACAAGTTGCGTTGGACCTGCGTGCTAGTTGCGTGCTAGTTGCGAATATCGGTCACGTGATAAAAACCTATTCTGTATGTGTTGGAGTGCTAAATTGACCAGATTAAACTGATGTCCAATAACAGCAAGAGGTAGCTCCATGTTGTCACCTCGGAGGTCCACCAACAACTGACACCGATCTAGAAAAGGCCCACTATTTATACCATTTCTCAACACGCATGTAGTACGCAACTAACACGCAACTCACACGCAACTAATAGGTTGGATACGCAGGGCATAGGTTGGGGATACGCTGGGAATACGCACAATAGGTTGGGGGTACGCTACACACGCAACAGGATTGCAACAGGCACGCAACACGATCGCAACATGATCGCAACAGGTGCGCAACACATTCGCAACATGTACGCTACCAAAACCTGGCCAGATACCTCAAATTTGGACCTGCGATCACCTGCGTTCATAACTTATGAGTTGCGTACCTGTTGCGATCGTGTTTCGTGCGTAGCATCCCTGTTGCGTATAAATTGATCGCAGGCATTCGCAGAGAATTATTGAACATGTTCAAAATTTCTGAACTTACTCTGCGTGTGTCTGCGATCACCTGCGTGCTTGTTGCGTACTTCAAACCTATAAAACCTATTAGTTGCGTGTGAGTTGCGTTCGGAACTTATGACCACTATTTTTTATTCGCAACCATACGCAACTGGTGATCGCTATGGTGTGAGGGCACCATAAGCAAAATTCTGTGCTTAGCAGCTCTATAAAATTGGCCCCTGTGCATGCTGACCATACAGTTTGGATGGAGTGCCATGGTCGAGCGGTTTAGTGCATCGGATTTGTGTTCTGATGGCTGAGTCGTCAGAATGTGGGTTCGAATCCCAACCGTGACCGGGGTACTTGTGTCCTTGAGCAAGACACTTTACCATAATTGCTTCTCTCCACCCAGGAGTAAATGGGTACCTGTGAGGGCAGAGTTGTTATTGTGTTTGATTAGCCCATATGCGCTGAAATGGCAGCAATTGAGCTGTATACTCCCCAGGGAGCTGAGATGGTTTCAGGAATGATTTATGAGCCTGATGAGCAGGGGTAATAATATAATGCGCCTTGAGCACCAGTTTGGTGGATACGTTGCACTATATAAGTCCACATTATTATTATTATTATTTATTTGATCTTTGAAAGAAGATTGAAAACGATGTGATTTTTGCTCTACACCAACATACATACACAATCTACATCTATGAAACACTTGTTTGTCTGCAGAAGCAAAACCACGCTCCAGAGGTGGAAAAGGGGTGGGGGGTGGGACTTTAACTACGTTCTCCTGCTTACTACTGCAGATGTCTTAACCTTTTGACCTCTTAGCTTGCCTGACAACAACAAACTGGCTTGCATCCTATAAAGCTCGGTGGTAGGGGTTAAGACATTACTAGTAAGGAGTTGGGGTTCGAGTCCTGCCTGATTCGCCTTTTTACTTATTTTAAAATTGACACAAGAACTTTATCAATAAAAGAAGACATTATGGCATAAAAGTTGAAGACTGGTTTATGTCAGACATCCTTGTTGACTTGATTTTTTAAATACTTAAAAAAAAATATAATTAAAAAAATATAATTTTTAATTGGATTTGAAACTGACTCGGGTCTCAGGACTTATGGTCTCCATAGAGCTGTCACATGAAAATGGTCCTCAACGGAACTTAGGAAATGATTATTAATAATGACTGTTTAGCTGATGGAGTCCCTGAGCTGAAGATAACGACAGATGTGTCATTTTTTTTTTTGGTCAGGTCATCATCAACTTCTGCAAAGAAGTAAGTTGGTTCGGATCAAAGTTTACATATGTTTGCACTGAAGTTCATGGCTGCATGCTCAGGAGACTATATGCTACAATTAAATCATGGATGCAATATACAGCAGGGAATGACAGACTTGAGTTTCTCAGGAAATTTGTTCTGATGTTGAATATCCGTTATTTACGCTCGGGTTCACGTTAAGGAAAGAGTAAAATCTGATTTATGAATTTCATACACCTGGCATGTTATTATAGGCATTGAATTCCCTGCAAATCTACTGGTTGGCTAAAGCACACACTGGTTCTTTGAAGAGTAAAAATTTCACAATTGTTGAAGACTCCTTAAGTTTCCAATCTTTTTAAGGTGTGGGAGGCACGGCGCAAGGGTGGACAGTACCCAGCTCTCCATTCATCCAGAGTTTTGAGATGAGTACTCGAGGCTTTCTGGCCTACTAGCATCCAGTTTGAAGGATTCCACTGACACTGTGGACGGCTAGCCGCATAAAGACGGCTAGCCGCATAAAATGAGTTGTTCAAGGTTCTTTCTATCAATTGATGCTGCCGGCTTTAGTTTCTTGCCAAGTATGGGCCATGATTAAGTGTGAATTTCACTCTTGAGGATTTCCTTCCTATGTGAGGCATCAATGTGTGATGGAGAATCCAGCTGTTGTTTTGTACTATCTGTTCTATGTTGTTGCATATCAGGGGAGACTGTTGAAGGAAGCAGTCCAGGTGAGACAAGTTTGGTTGTTTTGAGAGTTCTGTCTTCCCAGTAACTGCATTTTTCTTTCAACTAAGTACTCCCAAATTGCATGTACATGTAAATGTATGAAGCTTTCACTGTGTGACTGGTAAATGATGTTCTTATATTTAAAGGCATTGGTCATTGAGTTTCTATTATTCCAAAAACATTATTTTGATCCCCTTTTCAGTACCTTCCCAGGAAGTATCCATACATAAAATCAAAAAGCAGCTATCAAACACATATACATGTACTTTGCAACTACATGTACCACATTGCTCAAGCCGACGAAACTGATCTTACATATACATGTATGTACCTCCCTGAATGTTGTCAATGTTAAAGCCACACAGAAAAACTATGAGACATGATCCAAAAAACTAAAATTAGTAGAAAACTTAGTAGAATGTTCAATTACAAACTAAACAGTAACATACATAACATAGGGAAATGTGAAAGGTGATATTAGTGAAGTAAAACTTGTAGCTTTGCATGGTGAAGAGGATAAATAAGACTAATTGCGGTGACACCATGTGAAATTCTCTCAATTGAGTAGTAATTAGTTCTGAAAAGAACTGGAGGTTACAACTCGACATTTCGATCAGTATGCTCTGATCGTCCTCAGGAGATATTAGTTAAACCAAGATGTAACTGGTGTGTCTTTTTGCAAAATAGTCACTTACTTCACCACACTTACTAACAACAGCACACCAGTAAATTTACAGTCAGCTTGCTATGGGGTCATTGGTTGCACTGGTCCCAGACAATGGAACAACCTCCCTATCCAAAGCCCACAATCAACACCATTCAAAACCCTGCAGAAACACTAAACCATTCAGATCAGTTTAAATGTAACTTGAAATTACTTGTACAGACCGTTGTTTATGTTACAGGATATGTGCACTTTATAATATCCCAACATAAGATTTACATCAATAAATACAAATTGGGGTAACCCTGCTACATATCTATTAGTCCAAAGATCCAACATCTCGCTTCAAGGCTTGAGAAACTGGCCTTGGTTGGTAGCTAACTCGCTAGCCTCAAAGCGTGATGTCAGATCTTTGGCACAACGTATCCAATGAGGGACAAGTCTATGTACAGGACTCTGGCTGGCCTGTCATCATCTGGCAAACTTTAATTATACGTCCTTATTAAAGACAAGTTAGGACACATTAAACCATTTATAGATGTACATAAAAAATAACACATACAAGTGTATGGAATATTATGCATCGGCCACACACACTTGCATGAACTTATCAAGCAGCAGAAGTTTGACATTAACCACTCGAACCAAGCCTTTTATTCGCTGATAATAGACATTTATCACGGCACAGCCATATTTTTTTTTTCTGCCATACAAATGCAAGTGACCAAAACGAGGCTGAAAGGGAAAATAGTCTGGCTCCCTTTCATGAATTGTGAATCGGCATTATATTCGTACTTGCGTATACAGGGGATCTGACAAAGATGGCCGCGGGATGATAAAGGTCATTAGCCCTCAATCTGTGTTTGATTAATCACCGGTGTGTTTGTACTCCACTGAGTTCCTAAGTCACAGATTCATTAACGCAGGAAATTTATAGTTTACAGAGACCCAAAACACATTTTAAAGCCAGAAACAAAATTTAAAGTTAAGAAATTGACCTGTGATTAAGTTTCAGTTTTAAGAGATAATTGCGAAAATTCATATAGTTTTTTTTACCAGGGGTCAGTTTCATAGAGCTGCTAAAGCAGGAAATTAGGCTAAGCAAATACTTGTGCTTAGCAATATAGAACAGAATATCAGCCAAAATGCATACATTTTGTATGAAATATTGGCTGAACATGTTCAAAAGTATTTTGACTTGATCATAAGTCCACTTTTCCTAATTTTTATGAAATAAATTTTGGTAAATAAAGTTGAATTTAGAAAAATTGCAATAAAATGATAATTTCTTTCATAAAAATTATGAAATTAAAAAAAAATTCATTAAAATGAAAATTTGTTTCATAAAAAAATAAGGAAAAGTGGACTTATGATTAAGTCAAAATACTTTTGAACATGTTGCTGGTGACCAAATATATCTTCAAGACAGTTATAGAGTAGGCTGGAAAAAAATAAACCCAAGATTAGGAGGAAGAAAAATACAAATTTGGTTTTAATATCTTATAATTTAGGAACACAAATATGTCTTGGACAAATGCACATTCTGCAACAAGAAAGTATCAACTCACTAGTCAGTTAATATGTTAAGCATTAACATATACTTAGAGTTGCTAAGCAACTAATTCATTATTAAAGCTGCTGATGAATGACTGGAAAATATCAACAGCGGAGACAGACATGTCTGCTTTCAACCACAACCATGTGGTGGACTATCACTATAATTAAGAAAAATAGAGGCAGAGAGCGAAGTGACTTGGCATATATTCCTCTATGACACTACCACCGTGGCCTAGCTGTGGTTGACACTGACTATCAGCTGATGATCCACCTCCTAAAATAAGGGATGTAACTAAAATAGTCACATACTGATACTTGTTGTGATGCATACACAGTTTACCAGAAGTAATACCTACAGGAAGTATACAGGCTTGCTATAACCCAGTCCATGGCATTGTACATGTACATGTAATGCACGCGCCCACAATGAGCAAGGTAATGAGTCTTGCTATCCTGTCTTGGGGGATCATGGGATAAGGTGCTCATCACAGCTAATAAGCTAGTTCCAGAGTTGGATACGAATGGAACTATACACAACCACACTACAACCTCAGAGGGCGGAAGTGCACTACATGTATATCGGCGGGAGGTACAGCGAAGTGCGCATGAAGCGCGCATGAAAGGTACACTTCTCAATTGCGCCAGCTGATCTCTCTGAATGCATTGCTTCTTTTTGAGAACGCCCTCATCATCAATGGCTCAAATCTATCGTTTCTTGGAACAATGCCATAAAAGATGGTGGCATACATGTAACATTGTGTAGCTGATTGGTGTCTGATTGTACAGATTGTATGGTATTCAAATCTTTTATAATTGTTTTTTGTTTTACACAGGACCTCAAAGAGGAATGCATGAAGCTGCACAGGCGTGTCCGTGAGTTAGAACAGCAGAATCGTAACCTCAAGTATCTGTTTGAGAGGGAGAGGCAGTGCTGTGGCCCTAATACACCTCTGCAGGTTGGTATCCATAACTGTAGATAGCAGACTTGTATTTGAGTCCTCAAACCTCGAGTCCGAGTCCCCAGTGTCGAGTCCGAGTCACGAGTCATGTGGGTCGAGTCCGAGTCACGAGTTTATTATTTGATTTACTTTTCTTATTTTAATTAACTTGAGTCATGAAATTTAAGCAATATATTTTCAGTTCTCAAACTTCGTAAAAAGAAGGAAAATTTTGAATGTACAAATTGTCCACACAAGATGTCATATCAGTAAATAAAAGGGAAGCCAGAACACTGAATTGTACAAAGGTATGTTCATTCTATTTCTCTAGAATGGACGAGCAAACGCCATAAAAATTGAGAGACCAGTGATTGGGACAGCGTAATAAGTCTGGTACCCATCTATATCGAGCTTTTATTCTCACGGTGTTGTACTGAAGCTTGGGTACATCATTAATTGTAATCGATTTCTGGAAGACATACTTTTTTCATGCGGCTGCTGCATATTAAAGCAATTCTGATCACATTACAACAAACATAGAGAAAGGTCAGTATGTTACAACGGAATCAATTTAAAGAAAAACTGTTCTCATTGTTTAAATTAAGTAACAAGACTTGAACACTATGTGGCAAGGGAATTCTTTATTGTGTTAATGTTTTAAAATAGTGAATATTGGGCATTTTGCCGTCAAGTCCAAGTCACAAATATTGAGTCAACGAGTCCGAGTCAGAAGGGTCGAGTCCAAGTCCAAGTCACTAAAAAAGTGACTCGAGTCAGACTCTAGTCAGAGTCACGACTCATACAAGCCTGGTAGATAGATACTTGTAGATAGATAGATAGATACTCTTATTTATATAGTGCCTTTTTCCAAAGGGTTTCAAAGTCCTTTGGGGCATTTTGCTGCCATTCCAGAAACACTGGGGCAAGCCCACTTCTCTTTTACGATAAGTGTCCTGGTTCTTTTTATAAGTGCATTACCCCAGACACAAGGATACGGAACCTGATGATATTACAGGGCCCTACCAATTTATTACTGATGGTACACTTTGCAAACTACTTTTGTTATGACATCACTGCATCTAGGCCAATGACACTGGGGTAGACCACTGTACTTTCATGATAAGTTTCTAGCTGATATAGTGCCGACTTACACAAAGCAGCCTGATGCTACTGCTCAGTTGCATTGCCCTAATAAATCTAATGCGGTCGGTGATGTGACCTAGCATTTTTTGCCAGTTTTTAGTTTGGTGGGAACAGAACTTCTTGCAACACTTTGGCTTGCAATGTAGTGCGCTCTTTTAACCAATGAAGCTGGCCTGTGATTTCTCAGGATTTTGCCTGATTTCAGGATTTTTTTATACAAATCTTCCTTTGCCTAAAAATTTTCTTGAAAGAAGAGAAGTAGCAACCAAGAAAAGAGAGAAGTAGCCTGTATTGTAAATCCTCCAAAATTAAACATTGAGGAGGTTCAGGGGGGCTTTGTCGTCTAGACCAAAGGGAGACCTATGCCCTCTACCCATTTTTCAGGATTTTTTACTGTTGTCAAATCACACCCTTGATGAAGATGAGGCATGAATATACATGTAGCCCCATACATTAACACTGCATCTTAGATACATGCGCATTAAGGCCATCATGTCATTCAATATGCATTATGAGTAATCACCAGTTGCTAATTGAACGTGTAACGCAATACGGCAACAAAAACTGTGCGTCAGCTGGTGCAGTTATCCCGCTGCGTTCAATTATTTCACAGTGCATCTCGGTGTCATTCTCCATTGCCTTAAGTTCATGCTGCAAACCAAGGCCTGACTAAATTCCCTCGAGCTGTAACATCATTACAGGAAGTCCTGATCCCACCCAGACCCACTCTTCTACTCCTTGTGTCATCGGTCCACTGGGAGTCTCTTCTCATGAGTTAATTGGCTTGAATTCCCCCCACCAGATCAGTCTCAGGCCAAGATGTCTGTGAGAATGTGATCTCCACTCGTGACTATTTTGAAGTTGATTTGATGAGACATGTTGCTTTTCCACACAAAAGTCATGGATATCTCGTAGTTTGGGCGCTGTGCGACAGTATGAAAAATTCTGTTGCAAAAGCGCGCATGTGGCAATGAGCACAGACGTCTTATCTCGTTGATTTCACATGGTTTCATTTCCCGGACTGGTTTACATACATGTATAAGACGTACATGTAATGTGCAGGATTACTTTTCGAACAATACTTTGTTCTATATCACAATCAATTTATGGAAGGAACATTCAATTTTCATTAGCGGCGAGAAGTAGTCATATGAATAATAGTTTCTTTGCTGACACTGTGAATCATCAGAGTTGTCGTCAATCACTGTCATGGATATATTTTCATTATGCGCTTATAGCTCTTTTTTTTTTAGGGGGAAATCCTAAGTTTGTGTGAACGGGAAAGGGGATTGTGCTGGAATGAAGATTGAAGGGGAAAGGGTCACACTGTCGCGACAAAGTCATTCCCATTCCCCGGCTCATTGCTCATTGCTGTCACTGTTGCTGTGTCTTATCCTGACTCAGTTTTATGGCGATGCATACTGTAAGCAATTAAGCAGCGTTTACTTATTGTATTATTAGGTCAAATCTCAGTCGCTGATTGGTTTAATCAAGGAAGTAATGTGGAAAATTCAGGAAAGTCTCCATGTCTCCCCATAGTTCAACTAATGAGAAACAGTTGTCTTGAAATGAATTTTACTGTGACAGAAAACCATTTGCTCATAAAATTTGGCTGGCTTTAGTAATTGGCAGATAAATATATACCTGCTGAAAAAGTATATATATATGTAACATAATATTTGCATATAGTCAACCCTCCTGCTGTCAGTCCATTTTGCCAGTGGGTTGACCGACCCACCAAAACCCTTCGTCTGTCAGTTTATGAAAGGTGGAATAACTACTACACATTGCTGGAAAGTACGTTTTACCTTTCAAAACCTATCAAAGGGTTTTGAGGTATCAAACTATGCAAGGGTTAAATTCAAATAACACCAACATGAATTAACACCAATTGAAAAAAAAATGCAAAATTAAATAAAACAGAAACCTTACTTCACTGCTTAGCAAGCATTAAATGCATATATGCATACTTAATGCGTAACCAAGGATAAGTTGCTGATGTGGTAAGCTCTGTTAGCCCAAGCATTTGTTCACCATATCCTGCTTTTTTTTACTTGATCTATTCCAGATCTGTCAATGTCTGTCCACCCCTTCCACCAACTTGCTCTTCCCACCCCTTTGACATTGATTCTCGCCCGGGTCGGAGTGCCTCATGCCATTGAGTCATTCCCTTACACGCCCCTGTTTATATGTTCATCCTCCTTGCATTATCACTCATTCTTTCAGGATAAAAATTTCATCCTAAAAGAAAATTGGTTGTAATCGACTTTACAAGAAGCAGGCCTATGATTTCTTGGGATTTTACCAGATTTCAGGATTTTGTACAAATCGCCCTTTGCCTCAAAATTCTTGAAAGAAGAGAAGTAGCCACCAAGGAAAGAAAGAAGTAGCCTGTATTGTGTCCAAACCTCTAGTTTCTTGTTTGTGGGTATGTGGAGAGTCTGTAAATCCAAAACATCCAGGAGGTTCTGGGGGCTTTATTTGTCCTGGAGACCAAAGGGAGACCCAGGCCTGCTACCCATTTTTCCGAATTTTTTACTTTTGTCAAAGTACACACCTGAATAAATATGTTACCTCCATGTAAATTCCAGTCATGTAATAACCTAGTCCACAGCCTCATCCTCCAAGAACAATGGATTTTAGCCATTTTTAGGTTGCTTGTTTAATGTATTTCTTTATTCCAAGAGAGTAAGCTGTGTTGCCAACATAACCAATGTTGTACCTTCCCTATAAGCCTTGAATGTAAAGATGACATCTGTTGCATAAGTTGGCATCTATTGCTGTCAACAAATGGCCAAGCCTATCTCAGCTCTCAGCTTGGGCCTCTTTCATTCGATTATGCATGGTATCATTGCACATCTGACTAGAGGTTGTCAGCGAGCAGTAAACCTTAGCTGCTCTCAACCTATTCACAGTTTTTCAGCTGGTTTCCTTTAAATTTCCCCCATTAATCTGATGTTGAAAAACCTATCTCGGGGTCGGGACTGAACTGTCCCCATCCCTCAACTTGACTCCTCTTGGCATTTCATGATTGTGTCTCTCATCCTGCGCTCAGGAAAAGAATCCTCCTGTGTTTCACCTTCTGATATTACAGATTTGGGATCTCATTTGTCCTTTAATAGCCCTCCATCCATGCCCATCCGATGACTGCACATGTCAGTGCTTACTCTAACCATAAATTGCCTTATCACCACATACAGTTTTCCCCCGTGCTTCCTTGTAGTGTGTTCGGTGTGTCAATGTGATGATGAATTACAGCTCATAAAGTTCCTCAGTGTTTTAATCCCCCTCCCCCCCCCCCCTTTCACGGTGTGATATCCTTTTCAGCGATACCCCTGCTCATGATGACTGCTTTTCTACAGTTATCGCTAGTTATCGCTAACATGTAGGCATCCCTTATCCATATTGGCTGTTTCCACAGTGCTTCCACGTTGAATTTGAGTTTTATTTTCATAACAAGACAGAGTCCCACTTCATTAAGGAAAATAAAAGCTTGTCTTTCACTCAACGAACTAATAAAAAGTACAGACCCTAACCCTTATCACGTTGGGTCCAGCCATGTCAGACTCCTTATTCAATAAAAGCACTGAGAACTCAGTACATTAAAGGGGGCCAGTCTGTTTTTATTCCAGCCTCAGTTTGGTCATACAGATGTTATGGAAGAGAAACCAATTAGACGGCTGGAATGTGATAATGGACTGTCAGACCAGTAATGGCAAACAAAATATGAAGCACGTATTGACTTCATAAATGCCCTAGACAGTTTTTAAACAATTTGATTGGGCAAAACGTAATCACGTGGGGGTGTATTAATGGATGGTATAGACTGGCTCATCAAAATCAGAACAGCGCATATGTGCCAGCTGTTAGCCAGCTGTTTTGTGCGATGCGCGACGCGGATATCAACCAATCAGAGTGACGAAGATTGTCATCATTGCCTGATTCATGTACTTTAGAAGTGTTTCGTGTGTCCCCAAACCGTGAATTTGCCCATTTCTATTTGGATTTTTTCAACAAATATTATTTTTTTTTTAATTTTGAAAATGAAATTGATATGGGCATTTATGAATGGGAATAACAGTTTGACGCTTGGTCTTTACCGCAGGTTAACGACCGGTTATGGGCGTGGTCATGGGCAATAAGGACCTCGCCTGCAGCTCGGTCCTTATACATGTTGCTTGTGATCACGCCCAAAACTGGTCGTCAACCTGCGGTAAAGACCGCACAACAAACTGTTATTCCCTTAGGATAGTACCATTTCATTTTTAAAAAGTATTAAGTGTATGTGTTGAAGAATGACTTACACGTAATACAAACAAAATCTTCAATTGAATGACTAATCATTACAGTGAATAGAAACATTCGCTTGTCTTAATTTGTTTCATAATTTCAAATTAGTTATTTTGTTAAGTTTTTATCCACTGGATCCCTATATCTTCATTTTGTTTTGTTTTTTGTTGTTGTTGTTGTTGCAGTCAGTACAGTCTGTTGTGTGTATTTACTTGTCTATCTGTCTGTTTTGCTTAAAATATGTGTATGTCTGTTAACGTTATGCTGTTCAGTTTCTGTATAATGTCATTTCACTATACCCTCAGTTTTAGTTGAACCTTGTTTTAAATACCACATCAAAATCACATTTTCACATTGGTAGTGTTGGCAAAATTGTTTGTTAGATTATGCTATACTTTCTATTTGAACCAGCCTGTAAGTGTTTCAGCTTATTATGTTGTGGTATTTACAAGAAAACTGTAAAAATTCATTCAGATTTGTGTTGTTTGTAATGTGGTATTTAGGAAAGAGTACCCTTTCCTCAATTATTTTCACTTTTCTTAAAAATGACAGCACCTCAGACAAACATATTTCTAGGGAAGATTAATACGTTCATCAGCTTTAACTCAGTAAGTTTTCCTAAAAAAAGGTCATTTGGTCATTTTTGAATAACTGATACTATACCTTACATGTACCTTTAAGTTTTTGATGGATTTCATTGTGTGTTTCTGAAATGCTCTCATAAGTTGCATGTGTTAATTATTTTCATTTCTCACAGAGCTGCTTCCAACACCCATTTGCTAATTTGTCCTCGCCCGGTCTCAACGGCCCATCCCTCACAACCAGCCAATCCCAGAGCTCAGTGCCGACCGGCAACGGCAGCCCTATCCTGACCAGACCCAGCCGGATCCCTGACAGGGGTCGACCGGAACAACTCGGCAGCGGTGAAGGTCTGTCATCTGACTCATCACATCCTACAAATGAGCAAGCCCAGGGTAGTCCGGTCCATGGCGCCAATGTAAGTCTTGCCAGTGGGGGTTGAGGATTGGGGGGGGGGGGGGGGGGGAGGTGGTCTTGGTCTTGGTCTTGGTCTTGGTCTTTAGTGAGTGTTTTGAAAGATATATTCAGATGCTACAGCTGTCTAGCCTCCTTGAAGTAACCCATCGGTCATGCTCAGGGGATGTCTGTCACATTTGACCCACAAGTGTTCTAGACAGTTAAATCCTCTTGAGGCTAAAAGCATTTTGAAAGACTAATTTGAGTAATAAAAATGCATAGCTAAAAACAGCAGTGATTAATGTTAAGTTGTGATGCAGAAGAAAAAAAAGTATATGCCTTCAAAAATGGCAAAGAAAGGGCTGGGGTAGTGTAGTTTTATTGTTCCTATAGACCTTTGTTTTTTACTATCTTACTGGCAATTTTCATCAGAATATTGCTGTTTTAATTGAGGAAAGGTAAAGGAATACTTTTTCACTAAATAATCAGAATATGTCCCGAAATGCAATCGTGATATGTCTCCTCATAAATTCAAAAACTTCTGGTGATTATTTTATGAAATATCTCAATTTAAAGTTTTAGCAATGATCTGAGCAAAAGGTTGCCAGGTTGCCAGATTTATACAACTGAATATTGAAACGAATCAACAAATATATTTTTGATGACAATATTACCAACATGTAGGAAAATAGCGAAACATGATGATTTGTTTTTTTTCCCTTTGACAGACAAAGACATGGACAGGACTAACTAATTACGTGTGAGTCTTAACCAGTTCACGTCGGAGGCCGTGTATACACGCAATTTTTTTTGGCACCGCGGATTGGAGAGCGTCTAAACACGCCATAGGAAACTCCGGAATATTTGTATGCATGCTCGGTTGAGCCACGCGTGTACGGTGACATGCTCGGAAGACGTGGCCACGTGCTGTGGAAGCTTCCATTAACGTGTGTGTGGGGAAAAGAAACCCGCACAGGGGCCCAGAAAAACTTTTTTATTCCCGACACGAACTGGTTAAGCAAGATTAAATAAATTGAGCATTCCTTTCTATACTTGACAAGAAATTTAATTTAATTGAGTCTTTTTTTTCTTTCATTGCAGCCTTTCGTGTATCATCATCCCTGTGGTTCATTGCAGCTGAGATCACCCCAGAGCATTTACCCAAATACACATCATCCTGATCACATCAACACATCAGAGTCCTACCCTGTCACTAACAATGGAGGGCATCCAGTCGACACCTTCAGCCCGTATGCATCCCACAGCATGCCAGACGGGAGCCTAGACTTAATATCTCCTCAGAGGGAGCAAATGTTGTATGCGCATAACTGTCAAGCGTTTGCAGAGTACCGACATGGGAAACTGTCTGGGAGTAACGGACACCACCATCAGAGTAGCATGATCAGTTTCAATGTTGCTGAGAATGATGTGAGCGACGGAGCGGGTGAGATGATGGGACTCAAGGACCTTGAGTGGGAGCACACCCTGTTGTCTCCAGCATCCCAAAGACACCTGGCGGAGATGGGGAAATCCGGCCGGCACTTGTCGAATGGTCTAGTGACCGGCCCGGCCAAGGCCCTGGCTTTAAGGAATTGCTATGCGAGTTCAATAGCGGAGAGAAAATTTGGAGCTGGCCTCACGTGCAGGGAGGCGGGCAGGAATGGTTTCAGTCTGGGAGAGCAGTACACAAAGCCTTTCGTCCACGCGCCTTTTCACTATGCACAGAGCCTTCTTCAAGAACTGAAGGACATCAGTAGCAGCGTCAAGAGTTTTGAAAGTCTCACATTAGAACCAAAGGCCGGGGTGCAGCAGAAACGCAAGGCAAGCCTAGAGAGTCATTCCCCTCAGTCAAGGCAGAAGGTGGTCAGGTGCCAGACAGGTCGACCACCGGACCACATCATCGCAGTATCGCCATCAGATCAAGGGAACTCATATGATGCCGGCCCAGCCCTCGCCAGGACAAGTGGAGAGAGCAGTGGCTCATTGACAAGTTCAGAGAGTATAGAGACCATGCTGGAAAGGCAGGCCTCCATCACTCCCTTCCCGGATTCCAGGACAGAAAACAGCCATCGAGCAAAGCACCCATTATCGGAGCAGCAGAAGCTTCCTTCTAGGGACATGGACAGTAACAGGGTTCACTACCAACAAACTCAGGCCGAAAAATCCTCAGAAAGCCAACCCAGTCAGTATTACAATGGACAAAATAGCTCCAGTATGTTGGAGACACCATCACAGTTGCAAAAATATCCAGAATCCCAGAGCAACCGTGTCCATGGCAATGTTATGATGTCTGGAAATTCACCACAATCTCCAAGTATTGAGAGAAATTTGAGCGGTTGTCGTTCTATGCAAAACAGAGATTGCACAGTGCAGCAGAAGAGCCTCACCAGCCAAACCCTGCCTGAACATTCACCACAGTCTCCTGTTGTGCGGAGGAACACATCCATGTCAAACTCAACTCCGAAGGTTGATACCACCGTGCCAAGAAGAGATGCCGGAAATGAAAAACATGTCAAGATGCAGTCTCCAATGATACAAAGAAATGTAATGCAACCAACAAATGACAGTGACTATCGGCCAAACGTAGTGACCAAGTATGCCCAGATAATTACCCAGTCGCCTCAGTCACAGGTTGCTCATAGGAACATGGTACCCACGCACACGAACAATCAGCTCCAGAATAAAGTGGGTTCAATTAGGAGTTCACCACAGTCTCCTGGGGACATCAGGAATGTGGCACCGTCAAAACAGGTGGGGCACAATGAAAAGGTTTTCTCATCGACATCATCGGCTCCAAGTGGCACCTATTCATCTTCTTCCTTGCCCTCTGGTGTCCGAAACAACATGGCGCAGTCACATGCTGTGTTGAACATCCAAGGCACTCGCCAACAAAGACAAGACAGTGCTCACCAATCGGCCCGGTCTCCTCGTTCTCCAAATAGACATCGGAATTCCTCTTTCCCCAAGCCCCACAGGCACCTCTCTGAACCTGACAACAGCTCTCCGAAATGGAACAAAAATCCTCCAGTTGTCAATAACACAAGTGATATCAGACCGCCCAACAGCTCGGTGGGTGAGTTGCCAAGTCCAACAGCCAGCAGACATCTGCATAGCTCATCTGCACCAACAAGTCCTTCCAATGAACGCTTAGCTGCCAGAGTGCATCAGAGGAAATTTGCTTGGAAAATGTCCCCTCGGGTTTGTAGACCTGATGCAAATGAAAACAGAAGGACAGTGTCCAGTGTTGTAAGAAAAGTACAGGAACAACCAACAAAAACTTTGGATACAGGAAAGCAAATCTTAGCTCTTGATGTAAATTATGCCAAAAACAATGCTGTACGGACCACAAAAACCAGAGAAGACACGCTATGTCGACCCGTGGATTTGATCATTCCATCCAAGGAAATTAGAAACGATAAGGGATCATCAATGTTAAGTGATAGGCTGTCATCCGAGGTCGAGCATGACAAACTCAAACCAGATCATCAATTGCCTAAGACCAATGGAAAACTGACCTCAAAACTTCAAGAGGAGCCACAAATGGATTCCAAAGAAAACATCAAAGTGCAAATAATTGAAATCCATGATCAGTCGACCCAGAGCAGTGCCTCAAACAATCGGGAAGAAAAAACTCCTCCCTTGCTTGAAGTGAAATGCAAGCAAGGAAGTGCAGAGAGAATCGAAAGTTTGATTGCGATGTTTTCATCCCATCAGGAAAGAGAATCTGAAGTTGTCAAAGCCCCATCAAAAGTCAATCTCATAGATACACAATCAGAGAGTACAAGTTTGAATACATTGGTGGAGAAGAAACATCAAAAAGGCCAGGCAAAACATAAACCATCTCATGGTGGGGTAAAAGAAGCTGGGAAAAAATTCAGGGACAATCGTGTTGGGTCATTCATGAGAGCCACTACCCCACCAGTCGTTAGCGAAGCTACGAGTAGGTCCTTCAATAATGAGTCAACTGTTAAACCTCCGATTACCAACATCGATGATTTGCCGATTCGCGGATTCAATGGGTTAGGGTCCTCAAATGCTGCTGCCGCTCAAAAAGCTAAAAGCCAATCTATGAAAGACCAAATATCAAGTGATGACCTCGTAGGTCAACTTATAAGGAGTCAAGAACGGCCATTGGATGAAGTGAGCATATTGTCTTCCAATGACAGCAGCGCGTCACTGGAAGCAAACACCAGCGACACAAAATCCCCCGAGGGACTCACAACAGTCGAGTCTAATTCCACGAAGAGACAGAGTCCGCTTCATATTGCAACCCTTGAATCATCGCCAAGGCAACCCGGTAGGAACCAATCAGGAGCAATTCTTTTTGATGGCCAGAAGAGATTGGTGAGTGATTTGTCATGCAAGCACAGCTTGTCATATGAATCCCTGCAGTCCAACCAGTCGGAGGGATCTGTGGACTGGGGGAGCCCAATCAGGACTGCATCAAAGAAACCTGCAACCCCATTGGTAGGTGAAATTAATTACCATTGAACTTGTGAGTCTGTCTGTCTGTCCGTCTGTCTGTCCGTCTGTCTGTCATTCTTTCAAAGCCATTAACAGGCCTGTGAAATCTCCGCGGATTTCCGCTTTTTTCATTTCCTCTCCTGATTTTAATTTCCGCTTTTTTTAAAAATCCGCCCGAAAAAAAAATTCCGTTTTTTATTTTGTTGTAAATTGCGCATTGCGTGTAATTATTGTTTCACGCGGATCTCGATCTCGATCGGCGATCCGTGCGTTGGTTCCCACACCAGATACCGCCTGTTGGATATACATGTAGAGCGCGCGAACCAGCGGTATGGCTGATCGTCACACCGTATTTCGGCTGTGTCCTACTTCGTTGGCTATGGCTGGAAAGTGTGCCTACGGAAGCCAATAGCTAGCGGCTGCGGTCAATTCCCATAGACTTGCGTGTTATTTCCGGCCGTAGCCAAGGAATTATACGGCCTAACAACACGCGCGACACACCACAACAACCACCATTTTGTATTCTACGTCCATGTGTGCACTACGTGACACGTGCATGATTACTACTTAGTACTCACGATGTTCTCCATTGACACCGGGTCTTTTTTAGGTTCTCCTCTTTTTTCCTCTTTTTTTTATCAAACCCCACTCACAGGCCTGCATTAACCCTTTGAGTCCCATTGTCTTTGTACACAATTACCCTCATTATCCCACATACATGTACTGTACTTTCTTTAAAACACAACAATTTGTATGTTTATGTTTGAAAAATCATTTTAAAAAAATGCCCTTCTTTATTTTCCAACAATATATGGACACATTGTTTACCAAATGATTGTCAATAATTTCCTGACCTTTTTTTGACCTCAGTGACCTTGATGACCTCTGACTTCCTGTTAAACCGGAAGTTGTACAATATAATAAGTTTCTGTCTATTTTAATTTTATTGTTGTTTTTTTATTCTGGGATGATCTAAAAAGGAATATATACATATACATTAAAAAAAATAATAAATGGCTTGACTGGAAAATGAAGATCACAAAATGCCTCAATGTACATAACTCAGGGTTCGTACGGGTCATGGAAAACCTGGAAAGTCAGGGAATTTTGCTTTTGCATTTTCCAGGCCTTGAAAATCATGGAAAAGGGTAAACTTATTTAAAAGTCATGGAAAGTCATGGAATTTTAAGACTTATTAAAACCAGTTCGCGTCGGAGGCCGTGTACACACGCAATTTTTTTTTCGCACCGCGGATCGGAGAGCGTCTAAACACGCCATAGGAAACTCGGGAATATTTGTATGCATGCCCGGTTGACGTGATAACGAGCCACGTGCGTAAAGTGACGTGCACAGAAGACGTGACCACACGCTGTGGAAGCTTCAATTGTCCTTTCAGGCGATGTGAAAACACGCCATTTTGGCAGTGCTCGTGCTTCGTTGACGTGTTATTATGCAACACTTGTTCGGCACAAGAGCGGGGCCGTGTAAACGCGCTCGCTTCACATGGGTGGTTGTGTGGGAAAACTCGTAAACCTGTTCCACACCTTTGTCTTTGTCTCCATTGAAATCTGTAAAGCTGCAGTATACTAACACTTCTATAGACCAATTACCGTGCACCATTGTCCCATTGTCAATGCAGTGAACGATTTCACCTGTATCGCATCGCAAAATGCGATGTAATTTGGGCAATCTGCGATGGAATTTCAAACAATGCATCGCAGATTTTGCGATGCAAATTTCGACAGATTTACAAACATTTTTGAATTCATATTCACAAACCTTTCCCGAAATAACGTTTACATGTATATTTCCGACCAAAAAATATCGAGCTATCCGTCCCGACTGGGTTTGTTTCCGTGTGTCCAGGGTTACGTCCGAGCGACGTACGTGTTCAACGATGGCTTCACGCCGACGCGACGGTGTTAATGCAACAGTAAACACAACTTTATTTTCCAGCAATCCGAAAAGGTTTTTTCCCGCAATGCCTAAATTTCTATGTGCATGCATTATTTTTCTGCTGATTAATTAACTACGAGCGAAATTCCCGAAATGGAAAACACGCAATAACCGCCCTTTTTTTTTTATAGCTTCGCACGTGTTTATTTTTTCTTCTCCTGAGTTTGGGGGTTGGAACCGAGCAATTGAGCCACCCCCTATACACAATAGTACCGTGTTCAGTTCACGTGCACTTTAAATTTCATACGATCACTATGGCCGTGTTCAACAAACTCGAGAAATGTTACTAACTTCGTTTTATAATAAAAGTTTTTGAAAATTAACAAAATGAGCATTCATTTATATAATTATGTAGTGGTGAGATTTAGAATCATTTCGGCACACAATATGATCGCGCTTTCAACCACTCATTTTCCTGACGAATTTTTAATAATCAAAATCAAGCTTGATCCACAAAGTAACGTTACACTCGGCGAAATTCACTTTGAAAAGCACCTGAACATGTCGCAGTCGGTAATTTGTTTTCGTGATATTGCCTCTGTTTTAGCGATCGATAATAATGTAAACAAAAAAAGAACATGGACGGAGGACTAACTTTCATGAATGATTGCAATTTGGCGAAATAACGGTTACACGTGAGTTTTTTAACCACCTGTGGCTATCGGACACTAAAAATTATTATTTCTGGTAAAATTTGGACATTCATATTATGAACCAAACGACAGTAAAGCCTTAAAAAAAAAAACCTTTACCTATGCACACTACATACTGTAATTTTAAGCATTTTTAAATTTGCTACACAAAATTCACAGATTGCTATACAAAAAATTATTTTGCAATGCAAATTCAGTTTTTGCATCACAGTTTTGCTATGCAAAATTTTTGAACGAAATCGTTCCCTGATTGTTACTCGGTACCATGCCACTCGGATAATGGGGAAGGAATCCTTCCTCCATGCTCGGTTGACATGTAAATATGACGAAGAATTCTTTCGCGCGCTCGGTGGACTTCTAAAGACGCAACACCAAATACGCCCTCCTGGCTATAATTCCCACGGGAAACTCGCCAATTTATCTGCTAATAAGCTAAATGGGGGTGTCTCGTCTTAGTTTCATTGACGTAACCCAAAAAAAATCACGCCAAAAAAAACGTGTTTGTGTGTGAAAAAGAAACCCGCACAGGGGCCCAGAAAAACTTTTTTATTCCCGACGCAAACTGGTTTTAAAAGAAAAAGAAACAAGACAACCGGCAACCAAAAAGACACAATTTCTGGGTCACAAGTTCACATCAAAGAAATGTCTGCCGACTTTGGAATGTTGAATGTATCAATTTGGGATTAGAACCAAGACAAGAGTTGTGGCTATTGTTCACTTGACAATGACTGACAGGCTGTGGTTTTACACTCCCTGACCAAGAGACAATAACCTCTGGGACCCTGTTCTTGGCATGGTTTACAAACTATTATAAACTAAACACGCATGGGTCCAACTCTGCCTGGCACGCGGGTACCCCGCTCATCTGGTTTTTGCCTAAGCAGTGGTAGCGGAACCAGCGTCGTTTAACATTGAATGCTTATAAATAGATCGCGGCAGGCCGCATAATTACAAATGCGGCGCATCAAACACATTCTCTTGAAAAGAAACAAAGTTGCCGGCCAATTAAAATGTATCAATAAAGCTTCCTACAAGATGAAATAAATCCCTCAGTGGCAACAAATTATTGTTGTTCACAATTAGTTCTCGAACTGAACAAAGGAAATTTTGGGGCGTTTTTTTTTCACCGTGGAATAAATTATAGCGTATCGATAGCTATCGGCCGATTTATAGCGTATCGGTATTTTTTATAGCGTATCTGGGCATGCCTGGCTAGAACACTGGTGTTATGCGAATCTACTTAGATTCGCGTTGTTAATGTTGGGCGCGAATCTTCGCGTGAATCTTCGCGTGAATCGAAAAGTCATGGAAAAGTCATGGAATACTTGTTGTAAAGGTCATGGAAAGTCATGGAATTATCCAAGTAAAAAGTGTACGAACCCTGTAACTAGAATGATTATAAGCATTAGCCTTCATAAACATGAACAACAAACTTTACATCTATGGCGGCCGCCATATTGAAAGTTTGTTTACTTTTGCTTTGATTACAACTGTACTTTTATCGGCACGTCTTCGTGATTTTTGTTTGATAAGATTCCTCCCAAATGTTTATTTGTTTTTAATTTTTATAATTTCCAAAGGTAACTGCACTCAAATGTAAACCTTATAGTGCCAAAGACTATGTACAAGTAGGAGGAGAGGATGTAAATCATTGGGAATGAGTGCATTCTTTACACAAATGTAAACGTTAACGTTACGTTACATGCATCATCAGTACAGACATGAAAAATCGTAAAATATCACGATAAAAACACCCCAGAAATTATAATTTCTTCAAATCAGTAGTTTATCTACACTCCTGAGTAATCAATTTTATCTTTGCGAAACCTACATGTGTCAGAAAAGGACAACACCGAAGAGGAAAACGTCAAATTCTGGAAGGAAATCTCAGCACGCGTAGGGCATTCCGTCATTCGGCTGACGAGGCATCCATCTTGCACACAAAACCGCCAGAAAGTCCCCGATGCTAGCTGCAAACTATCTCAACAAATATATCAAAAGAGGGCGCAAATCATCAGGTCCATACAGCTGTATTTTTTAGTTCATAGCGCTTATGGTACCAGCGCAGTGGACGCAAAAGTACAGCGACCGCGCAACCCGGGATATCCCGGGAGCGGGACCCTGAGGAAGTGTAACGTGACCCGGGATATCCCGGGTGCGGGACTGAAAGGGTTAAACACTACTGGAAATTTTAGGTTTTTACAACCCAGTGTGTTATACATACTATAGTTGGTGATGTTATTAAACATCTCTTGACAACTTTCTGTCTGAAACGTTATAATTTTAGTAAAATTTTGTCAAGTTCTGTTTTTACTGAATTGCAATCTTTTAACAGAAATCCCATACATTATTCTACATGTGCATTGATAAGTGTGAGAATTGTAAATGAACCTTTGAACTTTTCTATAAAAAATGTTCTGAACAATTAAGCTGAACATTCCACAGAATGATTTCTCAACATATGTCTCAATCTTCAGTATGAATGCACAAACTGACCTTTAAACAAAAGTGTATTTTGGCTTAAAGTATTTCTGTTTGTCTGTCAGCCTGTTGATCTGTCTGTCTGAATAGACCGATTCAGCCTGTCAATCAAACAGCATAGATTAGCCAATAGAGCAACTCCTTCCCATGACAGTGCTTGCTGTCCTCCATTTAACTATCGGTCAGGCACTCGAATTTCATGCAGGTAGCATGACCGAGTTTTCAGCATTGCTGAAAGGGTGGGCAAGGATATGGCTAGATCTAGTTCAGTCTATTATTGCTGGCAGAAAAGCTTGTGACGGCTAGTCTGTTTGACTAGTTGGTTGTTTGTCTGTCTGATAACCAGCTGGCTCTTTTGTAAGTACTGACTAGATTTTAGGCTAGCTGTTTTTTTTTTGATACTGTAGCTGGCCTCCATCTGTTTGCTTGTCTGTCTGACTGACTGACTAGCTGGCTAGCTCCCGTTGTTGTTGCACCGTCAGTCTTTCTGTCCAACCAGCTGGCTCTAAGGTTTTTACTAAGGTCCACCTTACTTGACTTGCTTGATTTTTCAGAGTGATATTCTTTGGAGCGGTTCTGACAGTGATGACGAGGAGGAGAATGTCAACTTTGTGGAGATGTGGAAATCACGCAGCGCTTCACCCATGAAGCTCCCTGACTGGAACCCAAGAAAGAGCATAGAGGACTACAAAAAGAAGGTTTGTTTGTCTGCTTGTTATAACTTCCACAATTTCTGCTGATGATCATCTGCTGTGTAGTATAATTGTTTTAAAGGACAGTTTCAGAGGAGAGAAAAAACTAGATTAAAAAAACCTATCCGGTATCATAATGATACCGGTTCACCATTTTCCAAAATGAGAAGCACTGGATCACCAATTAAATTTTAAAAAACATGTTACATTTGTCATGAATCCTTGAAGGTTTTATAATTTAACCTCAATCGATTCTCACTTCTGCTTATTTTTTTTTTTTTACAGATGCGCGACTCATTAACAAGCACCCCCAGATCTATAGAAAGGCCGGACAGCCTCACCTCATCGACATCCAGTGAACAGTGGATTCTTAACTACCCATTTGATAAGATTTCCCCTCCACAGACTCTAAGTAGACCCACAAAGAGTGGGAAAGACCCCTCCATCAGCAGAACAATAAGTGAACCGGGCAGGAGAGTTAAAGACTTGAAGACTACACAAGCCAAAAATGCTCTGCATAGTTCCAAATCTGGCCTACAAACAAAGGCAAATGGCTCACTGAACAGAAATTCAGCTGACATTACCAAACGGAACAGCTGCGGTGATCGGGTTCGGTCTTCGGGCAGCGAGAACAGCAGTTTGGGGGAAAACTCGTTGATGGCCGATTTTGTGTCGAGCATCATGACGGAAATTTCAAGTGACGAATTCGGCAAGAGCTGCATCAGCCTCGACTCTGGATTGAAGAGCAAGAAGAAAAGCCCACATCAGGGAGGACATATTGAGCCAAAAATCAGTCCTGGCACCAGATCAAAGTGCAATTCGCTGCCTTCAAATCACTCACACTCACTTGCGCTTTCAGTTGCAAGCAATTCCAAAACTTCACAAGCTTCCAAGCAGAAGGTTTCCAAGACCCAGTCCGCCGTTGCCGAATCAAAAGCAGCAAAGGTCAAATCCAAGGAACAAAAATGCAAGGATTCCTTGTCGGGTATACCCAAAGCCATCACCGAAAAGAACTTTAAATTCTACAGGGGACAGCTGTCCAAAAAATCAGGCGAGCAACAGCAAAAGGAGAACTCGAATAATACCTGCGAAGTCAAGAAGAGGGAGCCTAAAGGAAGGAGCCGTATCCCTAAGCTTATCAGGAACAGCTTCAAGAGCCAGAAATCCACCCATTCTGACCACCCCGCCAAGAAGAAGTCCCTGAAAGGATTCAGCAAGAAGTTGGTACAGGACAACAACAAGATCCAGATGACATGCAATGTGCCTAGCGACAAGAACGGAGATTCATATAGACATCATTTGATTCATCATGATGTCGAAAAAGGTGGACATATAAAAACAAGGAGTTCATCTGCTGGGTGTAAAGCTGCCAAGAAGGCTTCATCGACTGCAGACTTCGCGAGTGAAGACATGCCCTTCATGGATGACACCGGTACTTCAAGCCCCACGGACAAATCAGGTCCTGCAAAATGCAATTTGTGTTCTAGCAGAGCAGTGTGTAGCGACTGTTCTAAAAACTCTCAAGCAGGTACATGTAGCTCACAGGATAGAAAGCCTACAGAGAGCAGCAATGAAGCAAGTAAGCCCGATGATCATGTCCAGATTTCAAATGACAGTGTTTGGAAGAAGGCCACAGGTGATCAATCAAATGCCACATGGAAACCAACACTTGACGCTGCTAACCAGAGGTTGATACATGATATTGAGCGTGGTCACCTTGTTAGCGAGTGGGACTCTCAATCGAACCCCAAGAAATGGAGCCCACAGCTCAACAGCAACAACAAAGGCAGTGCAGAGAGGACTCTCCAGGCTAAAGAACGTGTTGACGGAAAGGATAAAGAGGAATCGGGTGTGTCTGAGAAGGAGTACAAAGTGCCATTGGTGAATGAGGACATGATGGAGGACTTTGACGCCGAGGAGCTATGTGATGAAGGGTCGGAGAGTGCAAGGGAGAATGCTGCTCAACTCACTGAGAAGGTGAGATCATAGTTTGGGTTATAGACTGTGTAGTCATTGCAGTATTCTGTTGTAGCCCAGTCGTGTCTAGTTTCAAATCTAGTGCTGGAACTAGCCAGCCGTGTTTGTGATTACGCATTTTGATACGATGTCTATGACTAGATTTTAAAGGGACAGTATCATCATGATAAGAGCAGATTTTCAACAGAGCATGAAATCGGTGTCACTAGTTTAAGATGAACACAGTGACTGAAAATTACTGGCTCATTTATGCAACAGTAATGGTAATATGACCTTATCATGTGGGTATTATTTTCAGTCACTGAGTTAATTTAAAACTAGCACTCCGATTCCATGCCCTATTGATTGTGACCATATTGTCCCTTTAAACATTGTTGAAAACTTGGTCACGCCACCTGCATTAACTCTTTCCTGCCAGCGCACCGATTTAACGGCTCGCGCGCGCCCTGTAATTTGACAACGCGTCGATTTATTGGCTCATCATGACAACGGGTCTTGTTTTGACTTATTTTGACAACAGAATGCACAACTAACCAATAAGAATTCGAGGTCATGCACTCCCAATGCAAATTAGCTAATAAATATTGTTTATTGACAACGGCACAGACGAAATACTACTCTGAGAGCTCCGATTGTGTTCATTGTTAACATTAAGTACACATGCAGTTGTATTTAAAAATGGCGGCCTCCATGAAACTCACAACAATTAATGCACAACGTTACGCTATTTTCTTGGAATTATGACGTGGCAGTGCTAATGGAGATGATGATGGTGACAATGTTGACTTTGAACACCCTGACAGTGAAGGAAGTTTTGATTTTCAGGGTAAAAACGACAGTCAAAGCTCTGAATCTGAGGTCGTATGTACCGATTGCGATAGTAGTATAACAATAGGCCTATACTATACATGACACCATGACGCGACCATGACAGCAAGCAATGTCCCAGGCAAATTGTGCTCATAGGACCAGCAATTGGGCGAGTAAAAACAGAAAAATTTTAACAGATGTTACACATGATGCTAATGATTCTACCAGCCGTCCAAATATTAACAGATTATTAATAATTTCCACACTAGACCTTGATTGTTTACATTATTGCATAACAGAAACAACATACAGTATGTTGTATCAAGGTTGCAAATTATGATTTTTGTTATATAAACAGGATTACAAAGCATTATGGGTAATATTATTATGCCCTGACATATTCTGACATAAACAAACCACTTTTGTTTGTCATAAAATGCATATTTGAAGACCTTCAAGCAATAACTTGCAGATTTATTGATATTTATTCTGAGGAACGATAAACATAAGTTTTTGATACCTTACTCTCTTCAATTGGCAAAAGATAAACAAAATATTCATTATTTCCACACTTGACCTTGATTGTTTACAGTATCAAATTACAATAATAAAAACAATTCCGTCCATACACGTGAAATAATTCCGGGTAGAAAGAGTTAAAGCCAGTCGCTTGACAGATGTAGTAACAGTTGTGATGGAAAGGCTTAACCCTATTGGTTAATCCGTGCTGTTTGATTAACAGCTGGATCTATAACAGGCTGGCAAACTTCATGTAGGTAATAGCTTCTGATTCTAAATGTTTGCTTCTTATTTTTTTTTTCACAGGAGAGGGCTAATCTTCTAGACTCATTGTTTGAGAGCGAGACGGATGAGGATGAAGAAGAGGGCAGAGAGAGTCTTGACACATCCTCTGACAGTCACCCAGATGAAAAGCAGTTTCTGAAACTCCTCGGAGGTGACAGAGGTAAAAAGATACAATTTTTTTCCCTCATGATTTGGATCAAACTTTGGAATGTATACAGGTTGGTTGTTGAACATTTAAATTGATGCACAAAACCATAGACATTCACAAAAACCATAGACATTCACAAAAACCATAGACATTCACAAAAACCATAGGCCTAGACATTCACCAAAAAGCATAGACATTCAAAAATAGCATAGAAATTCACAAATAGAGATTCACAAATAGCATAGCGATTCACAAATAGAGATTCACAAATAGCATAGAGATTCACAAATAGAGATTCACAAATAGAGATTCACAAATAGCATAGAGATTCACAAATAGAGATTAACAAATAGAGATTCACAAATAGCATAGAGATTCACAAATAGCATAGAGATTCACAAATAGAGATTCACAAATAGCATAGCGATTCACAAATAGAGATTCACAAATAGCATAGAGATTCACAAATAGAGATTCACAAATAGAGATTCACAAATAGCATAGAGATTCACAAATAGCATAGAGATTCACAAATAGAGATTCACAAATAGCATAGAGATTCACAAATAGAGATTCACAAATAGAGATTCACAAATAGCATAGAGATTCACAAATAGAGATTCACAAATAGCATAGAGATTCACAAATAGAGATTCACAAATAGAGATTCACAAATAGCATAGAGATTCACAAATAGCATAGAGATTCACAAATAGAGATTCACAAATAGCATAGAGATTCACAAATAGAGATTCACAAATAGAGATTCACAAATAGCATAGAGATTCACAAATAGAGATTCACAAATAGAGATTCACAAATAGCATAGAGATTCACAAATACAGTAGCATAGACATTCACAAATAGCATAGACATTCACAACAAGCATGCACATATTAGTGATAGGTTTGCCAATTGTTACCATTGTTGTTGTACAGCCAGTATACTTTTGGTAAAATAATTAGTAAATGCATCCAATACTTTACGAGAATCAAGATATTGTTGGTTGGTTTAAAAGTTTCAGCTTGTTCCATGGTGTTAAAATGCATTGGAATTGTTTGTATTCATTTCAATGTGGAATTTGTTATTTATATTAATATTATTTATATTAATATTATTAATTGTACATCCTTTGTGGTTTGTTTGGTTATAACAGTTGTAATTATTGGATAGTTGGAAAAGAATTGGCTCATATCTCTCAATGGATACAACATAAATTTATGTACAAAAAGGACAGATCAAAAGAATAAAAACACAATCTTTCCAAATTAACCCTCCTACTATAGCTGCACTTTAGTGACAAGTATCTACAGTGGTCAAAATCAGTCAACTGACTGGTTTTTACTGTCATTTTGACCACCCTGAACAATACCAGATAATGGTTTTACCAGTAAAAAATGATAGACTCATTTCGACCTGTAAATGTACTTACTACGCATAAGGTTTGACGGTATTTGACTTTTGACCCTTGCAGTCATAGCTTGGATAAAAACAAGAATGTTTAACACCCAGTATATCAATGTACCACTAGAAGATTTCTAAGTAACATTTGTAGCTTTCCATGGTGAAAAGGATAAGTAAAGACTGTTTGTGGTGACACCATGTGGACATTCTCAATTGAGTAGTATATGTAATTGGATCTGAAAAGAACTGGTGGTTACAACTTGACGTTTCGATCAGTATGCTCTGATCATCTTCAGGAGAAGATTTCTGTTTCAACAGATCTGTGTCATTAACTTGTGTATCTGATGTTCTTGGTTTGACAGTATCGGGTTGGAAGCGTCACGTTGTCCGCCCGCAGGCCTTGTACTGCCATGTGTCTATCCTGCAGCTGGACCTGCAAGCCTTGTACATGCGCTTTGGCGACAAGGAGAAGGAGGCCTTGTCTAGCTTTGGGTTCCTAAAGAGGGAAGGGTTGGAGCTAGATGAGATGGATACACCGCTCAGTGAACAGATGAATGTAAGTATAAACTATGTCTGGCAGTGTGAAGGTGGCTTATGCAAATGCAAAAGCAAAGCAAATTTAAAGGGAAGGTACAACTTTTGTCATTAAATGAACCTTTATAGCTATATAGATCCCCCCTACTGTAGCTGAATGTTTGTGGCAAGTAGCTATCGTGGTCAAAATCAGTCAACTGCCTGTTTTGACTGTTGAACCAACTGTGCATACAGGGGCATTGATGACTGGTTTTGACTGTCATTTTGACCACCCTCAACAATACAAGATAATGCTTTTACCAGTCAAAAACTATCAACTTAAATGCACTAGATATACGTTGGCAAGTATATCAACATTTTGACTGATTTTTGACCCCTTGCAGTCACAGAAGGGTTACCTAATAACTAACATCTTACTTTGTGTATAGTTGGTACATGTACACTATCAATCATCCTGAGAAATGATTTCATCTGAAGTGCTTTCAGTAAAAGATTCACATTATAATTTAAAAAAAATATTTTTTAATTATTAATCCGTATACCTCACCATTACGTACATGTACATGTCTAATGTATTCCTCAACAAATAAAAACATACAAACATTTATAGGCATCAATCTAATGATCATTATCAGATTCAACAAAATGTTTAGTTGACAATATGTGATGATGGTGGGCATATGCCCATTACTATTACAATGAAGTGTGCCAGGCTGCTATAATCCATTGTACTGCAAATGCGCACACGCACAACGAGCATGGTTATTTTGCTCCCCCTGCCCGGCCTGCCTGCCATGGGACATCATGGGACAGGCGTTGTTTTGCTCCCCCTGCCCGGCCTGCCTGCCATAGGACATCATGTGACAGGCGTTGTTTTGCTCCCCCTGCCCGGCCTGCCGTGGGACATAATGGGACAGGCGTTGTTTTGCTCCCCCTGCCCGGCCTGCCGTGGGACATCATGGGACAGGCGTTGTTTTGCTCCCCCTGCCCGGCCTGCTGTGGGACATCATGGGACAGGCGTTGTTTTGCTCCCCCTGCCCGGCCTGCCTGCCATGGGACATCATGGGACAGGCGTTGTTTTGCTCCCCCTGCCCTGCCTGCCATAGGACATCATGTGACAGGCGTTGTTTTGCTCCCCCTGCCCGGCCTGCCTGCCTGCCTGCCATAGGACATCATGGGACAGGCGTTGTTTTGCTCCCCCTGCCCGGCCTGCCTGCCATGGGACATCATGGGACAGGCGTTGTTTTGCTCCCCCTGCCCTGCCTGCCATAGGACATCATGTGACAGGCGTTGTTTTGCTCCCCCTGCCCGGCCTGCCTGCCTGCCATAGGACATCCTGGGACAGGCGTTGTTTTGCTCCCCCGGCCCGGCCTGCCTGCCATGGGACATCATGGGACAGGCGTTGTTTTGCTCCCCCTGCCCTGCCTGCCATAGGACATCATGTGACAGGCGTTGTTTTGCTCCCCCTGCCCGGCCTGCCTGCCTGCCTGCCATAGGACATCATGTGACAGGCGTTGTTTTGCTCCCCCTGCCCGGCCTGCCTGCCTGCCTGCCATAGGACATCATGTGACAGGCGTTGTTTTGCTCCCCCTGCCCGGCCTGCTGTGGGACATCATGGGACAGGCGTTGTTTTGCTCCCCCTGCCCGGCCTGCCTGCCTGCCATGGGACATCATGTGACAGGCGTTGTTTTGCTCCCCCTGCCCGGCCTGCCGTGGGACATGATGGGACAGGCGTTGTTTTGCTCCCCCTGCCCTGCCTGCCTGCCTGCCTGCCTGCCATGGGACATCATGGGACAGGCGTTGTTTTGCTCCCCCTGGCCGGCCTGCTGTGGGACATCATGGGACAGGCGTTGTTTTGCTCCCCCTGCCCTGCCTGCCTGCCATGGGACAGGCGTTGTTTTGCTCCCCCTGCCCTGCCTGCCTGCCTGCCTGCCATGGGACATCATGGGACAGGCGTTGTTTTGCTCCCCCTGCCCTGCCCGGCCTGCCGTGGGACATCATGGGACAGGCGTTGTTTTGCTCCCCCTGCCCTGCCCGGCCTGCCATGGGACATCATGGGACAGGCGTTGTTTTGCTCCCCCTGCCCGGCCTGCCGTGGGACATCATGGGACAGGCGTTGTTTTGCTCCCCCTGCCCGGCCTGCCGTGGGACATCATGGGACAGGCGTTGTTTTGCTCCCCCTGGCCGGCCTGCTGTGGGACATCATGGGACAGGCGTTGTTTTGCTCCCCCTGCCCTGCCCGGCCTGCCGTGGGACATCATGGGACAGGCGTTGTTTTGCTCCCCCTGCCCTGCCCGGCCTGCCGTGGGACATCATGGGACAGGCGTTGTTTTGCTCCCCTTGGCCGGCCTGCTGTGGGACATCATGGGACAGGCGTTTCCACACAAAGCTAGTTCCTAGAGAACAAAGACAAAAATCTTAAACTAGATGCAGGCGTACCATCAACTGTGGGGAGAATGCACTAAATGCTAAGGTGCGCGTGCGAGATACAGTTCTCTCACACGCCGGGCAAGTCTCCCAGACTGCACTGCTTCTTTTTGAGACCTTGCACGTCAGTTTGTGGAACAAAATGTCATAAATGGGCCAAATCCGTTGTTCTTGGAGTACTGTGCCGTTGGCTAGGTTAGTACACGAGTGGCACACTTCATCATGTTGGATAATAGACTTCTGTTATTACATAAATGAAAATTAACATACATAACAACAGTCTGGGGGGAATATAAAGGAAATCTCCCATTAGCCAAGGCGGACACATATTATTTCTAAAAACCTGAAGTACTCAAGGAAAAGGTGACTACATGTGATGATTAACATTTGAAAGAATCTACAAAGTCATGTAATTTTGTGAGTGTACACATCTTTGACTTCCTCTTTCATTTTCCCATTGGGACTATTCTACAGGGTTTGCACATAATGGTTAAATATGTATTGCCCATGTTTTTAACTTTTTTGTAACATTAATTTTAATTTTCCTTTTCATCAAAGCATTGCTATTTTACTTGAGGAAAGAAAAACAAATGTTTGCTGCATGATTGCGTGCCATATACTATTCATGGTTTTTCATGGGGTGAAAAACACCGACAAATATATATGTATAAATTCTCCAAATGAAATTATTTTTTGGAGAAACAAAATGTAAATTAGCTGGTTTTAACACTTAATCTATTACATGAATATTAATAATAATAATAATAATAATAATAATAAAGATTTTTAGTGTGCACATATCCACCCTGCTGGGCGCTCAAGGCGCGGAAACAAAGAAAAAACATGAATACAAACAATATACAATGATAGCATAGGGGAAAAAAATAAATAAATAAATTATGTACCGAGATACATGTACCTACAATGCAATTACAAATATACATCATCTTTGAAGAGTTGTGACATAAGATGAGTTTTAAGCATCGACTTAAATCTGGTTATACTATGACAAGATTTGAGTTTAGTTGGAAGATGATTCCAGAGTCTCTGAGCTGCGACAGAAAACGACCTATCACCCCAGTTCCGTTTTGAAGTTGGTTCCTTTAGGAGTGACATGTTGCTGGAGCGCAAATTGCGTGATGGAGTGTAGACTTTAAGCAGTTCAGAAATATAAATTGGAGCAATGTTATTAAAAGATTTGTGAACAATTAGCATAAGTTTAAAAACAATTCTCTGTGAAACAGGAAGCCAGTGCAGTTCTTTCAAGATTGGCGTGATATGGCATGAATTTCTGGACAAAGTCACAACACGAGCTGCTGTGTTTTGTATGTGCAAGACGAGATATTTGATTCTGTGGGAGACCGTAAAGGAGAGCATTCCCGTTATCAAGCCGTGATGTGACAAACGCTATTTCAGCAAAACTTTAAAATAACACATTTCGTTAAGATTCATTGTTTTACAGTAAACATGTCCTGAAATTAAACCGAGCTTCGGACAAAATATCTCATTGCAAAGTATTTGTGTTCCTTTCTTAAAAAGAAGTTATCAATGTTCCTACGAAAACAAAAGAAATTGGAAATTGTCTGTAAACCAGGGGTGGTAACATCTTCAAAGGAGTAGTAATTCAAAACTAACAAAATTTAGTAAAGGCTATTTGTGGTGACACCAGACCTCCCGACATGTATGATTTTGGCGTACTTTTTACGATTTTTCACCCATTTTACACTTTTACGATTTTATTCTTCATTTGTACGATTTTTGACAATGCCGTTTTTAAAGTTTAAAAAAAAAATCTTTTTTAATTTGTTATTTTTTTATTTCGCGCGCCATAGGCCGTGCAAGTCTCATGGGTGAGACTTAACACAGTCTATTCCTGTGTGGTCTGTTGTTCCCGGTCGTGCAGTCTGCATAATCGCATTCACTGTAATACGTTCGATCTCTGAAGGGCAAAGGAGGGACTGTCAACTAGTTTATGAATAGACGACGTGCGTGCAAACTGATACTCTGTGGAAGCATGGCTTCTGTACACACGATATGTATGCAGACTGTACACACACGTGTTGTACATGTATACGTTACACACGATGCTGCGTTGCACGTTTGTACAATTAAAAGGCGGTTAACCATGTAAGCTGGTCAAAATGTCTACACGCGACACAATGACTACCGGCTTGAAGAAAGTACTATTTTTGAAAACTGAATGTTGGGAGGTATCTGTGACACTATGTAAAAATTCTCTTTTGAGTAGTAAATAGTTCTGAAAAAGAACCGGTTGGTTACAACTCCATCAGTATGCTCTGATCATCCATTCTCCTGAAGACAATTAGAGCATCTCAAAAGAGAATTTCTACATGGTGTCACCACAAACAGCCTTTACTTAAACTTTTCACCATTCAAAGCTACAAGTCTTACTTACTATAACAAAATTGTTGAAAAAAGAAAAGATTTTTTCCCTATACTGACATATATATATATATATATGAAGTACTGTATACTCGGTACTTTCTGAGTGTCTGCAAAAAAGGATGGGAAAAAACTCCACAGGTGACTCGGGCAGAACTTAAACCCATAATAACCTCCAGATGATTAGGTAACAATATGAATTTGATTTTGTTACAGAATAATGCAAATGACTTGCAGTTTTCAATGGAGGAAGCCACAGATGCCCAGTCCAACAATTGTCAGTCGGACCAGCAAGGATCGTCCTTTAACAGTCAGCCCTTTGATGAGAGTTTGTCAGTCAGTGACGATGTCTCCTGCTATAGCCAGTCATCATCAACTCCCAGTCTGTCTTTACACGACTAATGAGTGAATCACAGTGGACCAGGGACCATCACCACCAAACCTGTTACACTCAACAGCTCTCAGATGATAGTTTTTTTTAAAGTTTTTTTTAAAGTTTTTTTGTTGTGCAATAGATGGGTTGCAACTGATCACTCTGCCTTCTTATGAGCAATAACAACCCATGTGCATTACATGTACATGTCAAGTACCACACTGGCGTTTTGTCTAATTCCAACCATCATTGGCTGGTAAAACACTTGACTGTGTACAAAAAAAAATAAACTCCTTGATGCAGTTCAAAGCCAAATCCAACTTGTTTGTCAAGATGAATTTGAATTTTCCTCTTTATTTTGTTGGTTAAAATATGCATGTTGCTGTTTTGCAAAAAGAAATAAAGTAACCATCACTTTCAGTTAAGCTTTTTCACAAAACAATTTATTAGAGCGTGGAAAATTTACAACACAGCACAATAAATGAATTGCTGGTGGGCTGTGTTTAGAAACACTTCAGTCAGTTAGTTTGTGAAATATCTCATATGAAAGTAATTTTCTTCCTTTCTAAAAGGAAGATTGTACCAGTTAACCACAAAATGACAACGCATTGATCCAAGTGACAATTGAATGATTCCTTACATTAAAACTGCCATATAGGTAGCTGGTCTGCATAATACCTCATATTATTGTTGAACATTTGTACCCAGCTTCACTTAGCAGTAAACACGTGTTCTGATAGGCCAAGGCTTCACAGAGCTGCTGTTGAGCAGAAAAACATTACTTAGCCAATTTATTTGCTGAGCACAAATTTTGCAGGGAACCTTCCAGAAGCAGTATACATTACATGACAAATTGGCTGGTAACTGATTTTTGTTTGTTTGATATAACTTTTCTATGCTCAGTCAATTTGATGTGCTTGGCAGCTCCATGAAATCTCAATCCCTAATTGACCAATCAGATGTGTTGAGCGGTAAGTGAGCACTTCACATAAATACTTGTGGCATTTATCTCAGACAAGCTTGATAAGGCCAAAAAAAATATCCGGTTCAGGTCAAAGGTCCGCTTCAAAATCGATGACGCATTTTTTATTTATTTATTTATTTATTTATTTTTTAATACATGTATACACGTTTATTGGAACCAGACCTAATTTCCCATACACAAAGTATGGTGGCTAAGAGAGGCCTCACAAATCGGCCAAACGTTCGTGTCCTTATGTGAAAAAGTCGTTTAAAACACAGCGCGGCACAATTCCAATCGATCCAGCAATTTTGGCTGCAATTGGACAACGTTTCATAGCAAAAGAAAAGAAAGTTAAAAATGCTGACGTGCTGGTCTGAGGCGACACTTGTGAAGACCAGACACCAAAGACTATTTTTGTTGGCCTAACGGGCTTTTCCCAGCGGGAATCGATGTTGATAGAAGAGTTGGCCCAGAAATAAAACATTACAAGCAGCTGTCGATGTGCAATCAATATATTGTTATATAATGGGGCCAAATTGTATCCACTTTATAGTATTTATTATTTAAGTTGTGAGAATTCCGGAGTGTGACCAAAACCATTTCTGTTGAAAATGTAGTCGGGAAATCATGTATCCGAGTGCCATGAGAAATTATGTGACCAAGATGAAATATATCCATTTTATGAAATGATTTGTGCTTAATTCCACTTGTTACTCTTAATCATGCCGGTAAGGGTGTTTCAAACAAGTTTGTTATTTTCCAGTGGGCATTTGAATTTTATATGCAACATTATTCCCTAGATGTGGATACTATGTAAACGCATGCTGCTGAGCTACCTCTATTTATATATATATATATAACCTGCCAAGAAGCATTATATGTTGTACACACTTTTTGTTCCTTTCTGATTTTGTATTTTTATCACAAATAATACCTTATTTATTGTTTTAATGGCAACCCTGATATCTGACCGGATCCTACAAAAATAAGTCTGAAGGGTTCTAGTCTAAAGCACTTTGTCATATTAAAGTGACTACCAAACACACCCCAATATCTTTCATGGCCTGGTGAAATTTAGTGACATTTTCTATTAAATCGCAATGTGAAACAAGGCATGTTTTAGGGGCCTGTTACCCAAAAACCAGCTTTAGCTATTTATTAAGACTCATTTTGTAAGATTGGGTCACATAAGTTGCCTACTTTGCCTGTATATACTTTTAAAGATCAAGATTCATGCAATGTGCAGTTTATGTGTTATATTTTATAAAGCCTTATTTACACAATCCAATTTTCCTTCTGATTTTTGTGTAAATGAATTATCGCACAAGATTGTGTCACATGTGACTTGTCCGGAAAAAGTTTCAATCAACTTAATCGCATGTGAGTGGTCAAACGAATCAGAAGAAAAATCAGACTGGATAAATATAAATAAGGCTTTTGGTGTTAGCGTTGAGTTGCGAGCGGTCTGAATCGCACATAGATTTGTCTTGGTTCAGACTTGATGATTTCACATTATTAAGAAGAAACAACATATGACTGATGGTCAGGAGAGCTAACGCATGTACCTTCAACAAACTGTTGTGAAGTCTACTCTCTAAACAAGTGCATTCACCCCTACACTTGACAGTGTCAAATTTAGCATCTTTGTGTAGAAAATGTGCATGAAATCACAGTGTCTAATAAGACTGACGATAGAGATATATGTACAAATGTAGATTTGATTATTTTGTTCAGAAATCACCAGTAGAGACAATATGCGAAGTGAATTAAATGTACATAGAAATACAAAGTAATTTTTCTACGCCTAATGTTTAGAATCTGTAAATGTTCACAGAGAAATTCATATTATGCAAATTTATGCATCTTTCCCTGTTGCTCACAATCAATGAGGAATTTAGAGTTGTGTCCTTATGAAGAAATTTAATGTGCTTACTTTTCCTTTACATATTTGTTTCCTAAAATTGCTGAGAACATTTGAAATGTCTTTAATTCCCTCAAATCCAACTTCCAGAATTAGTGCTTCAGTCACAAACTGGGTTTTCCCTATTGTCATATTTTGGTTTACAATTCCAATCAAGGTTACAGTGACCACAGAGGGTTCATGCTAGAAAGAGCAAGCAATGATAAACCCTGTCATGTGTATATAGGTGTACATACCCACGTTGCACATTCATCAACCAATGCACCCACAAGTATTCCTCAAATATTGGCCAATCCTAAAAATTAAATAAAAACTTCATTTATTTCCACCATTTTCATTTAGTTTTACTCATGAGACAGCTAGTTACTTAAAACTATGATGAAAGGTGCTTTGAAGCTTTTATTATTAATAAAAGCACTTTAACGATGATGAATATCCATCTATGATCTATTTATAAAACATTGTTTTTAATATGTAAGCAGTTTGCCTGCCTTCCTTCCAATTTTGTAACCTTTTATAATCCTAACACATTTTGTACATTTCTTGTAGCTAAAACGTTGATACCCAAGTAAAGAGACATGAAAGACACTATTTGCAAATTGTATGCAAGAAATTAAACTATGCTGAAAAGTTAGTATTTTGGTTAAAAAAAACATTGTTTTCTGATAATTTTATACATTATTGTAAGCAGATTGTTTTTAAAGAAGTGAACATTAATAATGTGCTTTGATACACTTCCTTCCCCTATGACTGAAAAATATGAGACTTTTTCAAGAATTTGTACTCAATCAAAATATGTAAGAAGTGACTTCCTTAAAAGTGCAATATTTCTTCCTGAAGTGGAGAGGATTACGTATAACAGTATTTGTTTCTGCTGATGGGATCATTTGTTTGTGTTGGATGGGATGTTTTCTCTAGAACAGATTGTTTTGTGTGCTTTGTGTTATATTACACAGTGACGTGATTGGTTCACACCATGTAACATACACAGTCCAGACATCAGGGATGACAACATCATTAAAGAAAATGAAATAATTGATTTTTTGGTTTCAATTTTGTGAATATTTGTGTCGTTCATCTTGTGTATAATGTGTTAATGGCCTTCTTCGGCAGATATACATGATTATGCTGCATCCATTAAATAGACGAGTCGTCATTGATTTGCCTTAAAGGGATTGTACACTATTGGTAAAAATGTGTGTAAATCTATACTTTGATCAAAGTGAACATATTGTGTATAAAAAAAACAAAATTTTTAAACAAGATGTGAAAGTTTCAGCTGGTTTCAATGGGGCAAAACATATCAATTGTTCCGTTGTGTTATTACCGAGAAAATAGTGAAAACAAACTTCATATTATTTTTGTTTTGTATGCATGCTTAGGCAGAAAATGGATAACTGCCGTGATCTATTTCAAATTTGTGAAACATTTCACATTTTCTCCAACAAAATGAAAGCATTTCAGATGGAAAATGTATTCAGGACAACCATCACCAACTTCTATTCAAGTAATTGTTTAGATTGTAATTCAGTTTTTACTAAGTAATTACCAAAGGTGTACGTACCTTTTAACCCTAACCCTCTATAGGTATTCTAGCTAGGAACCTTAATTAACCCTAACCCCTAGGTATTCTGGCTAGGAACCTTCCTGAATCCTCCAAAATCCATCAGTGCACTTTTGGAAACATGCCCTTATCATCAAAATGCACCATGCATTTCCATTGATCTTTCATATTCAGCACTTATGGCCTGTACTTCTTGCCATGTAGTAATCTTGCCCCATTAAAAGAGGTGAAAGTACCGGTTTCTAACGGTGCTGAATTTTCCCCCAAAAGTGCCCCTTGGTGGATTTTGCAGGATTTGGGGTGGTTAGGGTTAAAGATAAGGTAAAACATCATTTTTAACCTAAACCTTAACATTTTTTTTTATGTAAGTCGCCCATCACAAGGCCAAAAGGCCACTCAAGGTGAGGGCTAACAAGAAAATTAGTCAAGTTAAGAGAAACCTGTTGACATTACGCTTGAACTTAAATGGATTGTATGCAACAGGGAAACAAGATGAAGGAAGGGAATTCCAAAGTGAAGCAGTACGTGGAAAGAAACTTGTTGAATACATCTTAGAATTGCATTTGGGAACTGTGACTGTATGAGGATGTGAATGGACTGAGAAGCAAGTAGTGCGACTAAAAGGACGGTTTGGAGGGACGACCGACGAAAGACCATTGGAGCACATACCATGATAGTATCTATAGAAGAGACACATTACTTTGTGAAAGTTGATAACGGTATTTCATCCAAACATTTTCTGAGGTGCTGTCATTAAAAAATGAATAAATGAAATTAAAAAAATTAAAAAGGTAAAATAATTGCTAATGATTTCCAGTTCGAAACAAGGAAACAGTACTCTGTCATAAATTTCACATTATAAAGAATACGAATTATTTGAAGAAAAAAAATGTTCTCGTTAAACATGTATGGTAATTTCCAGAAATTGTTGTTTTCATTGAACATTGACAATCATCATTTAGAGGGGTAAAACAAATAGGCTACTTTGAAATGAGATATTTCACAAAATAGTTATCGGAAATAATACAACAAATTAATTTATCGGGACTGCCATAAATTAATTTTGGTACACATTTACAGTAAAACCATGCTTCTTACGATTAGTTTGATAAATGTGACATTTTAAAGCATTTGTTTTCCTTATATTCCTCAAATAAAATAGCAATGTTCCGATGAAAAACACATTCCCAGAAATAGCCGTTAAAATAGCGAAAAATATGGACAATACATCTTTAACAATGAGCTGCATGTTGGTTGTTTAATGCATATTAAGATAGAAAGCCAAACTAAGCAGAGAAAGCAAACAAGTGGGTCTAACAATGCACAAGGATAAAACTAAATACATGACAAACTTTGACACAAACATAGATATTGTCATTGAAAACCATAAACTAGAGAAGGTGGAAAATTACAAATACCTGGGCCAAACTCTAAGAATGAAAGACACATCGAGAGAAGAAATTATGTCGAGAATCAAAGCAGGTTGGAGAAGTTTTGGCATGTACAAAGACATATTGACCGACAACAACATAGCAATGTCACTTCGAAGAAGAGTGTACAACCAATGCATCCTAACAACCATGACTTATGGAGCAGAAACATGGACTACAACAAATGAGCTGAACAACAAATTGATAACAACACAGAGAGCCATGGAGAGAAAAATGGTACATTTAACAATACGGGATAAAGTTAACCATAACAAAATACGAGAGAAAACAAAAGTCAAGGACATCATTGAAAAGATAAAGGAGACCAAATGGAGATGGGCAGGCCATGTGTTAAGGGTCCAGGACAACAGGTGGACTAGGCGATTGACAGAATGGCAGCCTAGAACAGGCAAGAGAAAGAGAGGACGGCAAAAGAAAAGATGGAGAGATGACATAACAGCACACATGGGCACGGCAACATGGACAAGAGTGGCTAGAGAGAGAGACAAATGGAAGTTTTATGAGGAGGGCTTTGTCCAACAAATGGATGAACTATAGCCTTGATGATGATGATGAAGATAGAAAGCATACTCATAGAAGCAGTTTTGCCACCAGTGCCATCATGCTGTGCATTCCCTTTAAATGTAAAATAACTCTTGTTTTTGTACAAACCAAAAATTACACAAAATTAATTTAGTTCACCTGCGTGTTCATAATATATTGCTAACTCTGCAAAGCTCGTTATAATTAGTTTGTACATAATACAATTGAAGGGCCAATCACCTCATCAAACTCTTCATCAACTACAAGTTTTGAGACGCTGGCGGCAGCAGACTTTCCATTATGTGCACTATATTGAGAACAATGATATGGGCCGGTTTAGTCTAACTGCTAACAGGGTTTCAAAAGTCTCTCATTAGATATGTGCCTGCTAGTTAAACATCTGTTGTTATAAACATACACAAATATTATCAGTTGTGCAAAACGACAAAAAGGTTAAACATACTGTCTAAAACTAAACTATTATACATAATTTGTTCTTCTCACAATTCGTCCCTAATTTGCCATAGTGACCAATCCGACTTTTTTCAATTTTAAGTTTCCCCGCCCATTAGTACATTCAGGAAGAGACCTACCATTGGGCCGAATAAATAAAAAGTAGCATTTGCTTTTTCTAGGCTTTTTCTTGAATATTTATAAATAAAACTAAGTAATTGCTCATATAAAGCAAAAGCTTCTGCTTATAAGCAGATGCACAAGCTCGTTTCTTGTAAGCAAATGCTTTACAAATTAGCAAATGCTTGAAAACATATAAATAAAACCTATCTTTTACTTGTAACCAGAAGCATTTGCTCATAGTTTTGCAAGCTCATCCATACCAGCTTGATCTTTTACTCACGCCTTCATGCCTAACTGTAGGCACCATGTTCATGCATGTGAGAGAATCGTGCTGAGACATCTCCTGGCACCTATCGAAAGTTGTTTCGATTTGATAAGGAAAATGTTGAGTGGCTTGCACAAACATTTCTGCCCGAAAGGCATGAGACACATGGTGGATGCTTGTCACCAGTGGAGCGCATGGAGACAACTTTGGCTTATTTAGCAGATCCAGGCTACCAGACCTTAGTAGCAGAGGTGACGGGGATAACCCAGCCCACTGTAAGTACATACGTTGCAAGTACTTTGGACCGCATATCTGCCCAACGCCCAACATGGATAAAATTTCCTGTGTCTAATGCTGATCTGACGGACGCAAAGCAACGGTGGGCTGTATAAGCTCGGTTTTCCATTTACGCTTATGGGGCCATCGACTGCACTCATGTACGTATTGATAAGCCAAATGGACAGTTCGGGGATGAATTCATAAATCGCAAGAACTTTCCTTCATTCAGTCCTTCGGAATGAATGCCGCTATTGTTGTTGACCTAAGCATTTGCTAGGTAAGCTATTAGTCAAAGCAAATTGTTATTTATACGTTTTTTACCAATTGCTTTTGCTTTTGCTTCTGCTTGGTAAGCAATTGCTTTTTCTAGGTGCTTCTTCTTGTAAGAAAATGCTACTTTTTATTTATTCGGCCCATTGTATCTAATCCACATGCATATATTCCTTATAGTTTTGGAGATAGAGCACGCATTCAAATGACGAATGCTCTAACTGGCTATTTTTGTAATTTGGCAAAATTACCAATACCGCATTGGTCACTATGCCAACTTAATTCGGGATTGGTCACTATGGCAAATTAGGGACGATTTATCGATTATGTTCGATTATTTTCTTTACTTGAATGGATAACCATTGTGACTTTTGACAACATCACAAATATCGCAATCTTCCATGAAAATAGTTTTGTCCGAGGTGCTATCGTAATGGCCTATAACTTTTAGTTCGAATTTAAGACTTGATACCGAGCCATTGGAATGAATACCGCCCTATATTGACTATTTCTGTGAAAACTTGGAAAATTATTTGTTTGAATATTTCTAAGCGTGTGGACCGATTTAGCTGAGACTTTTACAGGTTGATTGATTTAGAAGTAATTTGTCAACATTACTAATACTATATATTGCCTGTAAGAGTTCATGTAGGGATAAGTGGATGTTAATCCATGAGATCAGAAAAGGAGTTAATATTATTTGTGACAATTTGTCACTTTTTCATGCGTTTATGTAATTCTGCATTGATTGGTTAAGGAAAGTAATACCTGGAAAAACATTTCCTAATTCATAGACAGAGAATTTATTCCTTGGCAACACATGCTTAAACATAACCAACTATAAGCTAAATAAAATCACCTACAACCCCTACCCAACCACAATCCCCCCCCCCCCCCCAATAAATAAATAAATAAACTAACAATAAAATAAATAAACAAATAAATAAATAAATAAATAAATAAATAATAATAATAATAATGTCAAAAAAGTCTCCGGTTTCTGGTCATAGGTCGGCTTCAAAATCGGTGTAGTGACGCACCTTTTTGTATTTTTAATGTTGTTGTATTTTTGTGTTTTATTTGTTTTTGTTGCCAACCAGTGAAATACGTGATACATGTGTACACGCGGTTATTGGAACCAGACCAAATTTCCCATATACAAAGTATAGCAGCTAAGAGAGGCCGCACAAATTGGGCAAACGTTCATACCCCTATGTGAAAAAGTCGTTTAAAAATGCAAACGCGAGGGTCTGAGGCGACGTGCTCGGAGACTAGAAACTGGAGACGTTTTTGGCCTAATAAAAAAATTAATACAAAAAATACTAACAATAATAATTAACAAATAAATTTAAGCACAAATAAAAGCTTTAAAAAAATACCAAATGCAAGCTCAATCAAAGTCTCCAACTCAAACTAAAACAAACATCCCCAACCACGTGCTCATAAATCTTTTAAAACATCAACAAATTTGAAAGAAAACTAAATCCCAACTACAAGCTTTAAGAATACCAAACTACCAGATAAAAACATTAGCAATAAAAAAAACTGAGAAATACAAGCTTGACAAAACTCACCAACTACAAAGATAAACAACAATTCACTAACTACAAAATTGCCAGCTTTGAAATAATACAAATCCCATCACACCTGTACAAATTAAAAACAAACTTCTCCAACTGCAAGCTGAAATAAATATTTAAATTCCCTTTGATAAATATTCAAATATAAGCTGAAAAGATCTTACCTTCAAGCTAATTAAAACAAACTACAATTTGAATAAAGCCAAATTAGAAGATTACAAAAATTTCAAAATAGAATTAAAAATCTCCAACTGTAAGGTTTTAAAAGATCACTAACAACACAGCAAAAACAACAACAACAACAACAACAACAACAACAACAACAACAACAACAACAATAACAACAAACAAACACATCAACAAACAAACAAACAAATTAAATAGTAATGACTACAAAATCCTCAAACTACAAATATGAGAATATCAGCTTAAAGATTACATAGGCTAGCACTCACTGGTAATTCAAACATAATCAAATGGTCAAATTGTTATGCAAAACATACTTGTTGTCAAGCTGGTGATGGTATATTCTTGTCTGAGATGCTGTCACTTGAAAGAAAAGTTCAATTATTGCCAATAAGTTCCACATAAAAATAAATAAGAATAATCTAAGTAAATGCATTTTCCCTTTTTTCGTTAACGTTATAAGTTGAAACTTTCACAGGTTACTTGTTGAATTATGAAACTGATTCAAAGAGAGTAAGCATAGTCGTACAAACAGTTTTGTCAACATGTACTTTCCCTTTAAAAATTCCTAAATACAAGCTCAACAATCTGATAAAAAATCTCCTACTATTAACAGTTACAAAATGTATCCTCAAATAAAACATTCCCCATCAACAAGCTAAATCCAAACAAATTAATTTAAATGACTGAGGACGGGTTTTTCTGGTGAGCTAAGTTACCTGTATTACTTTTGCCCGAGAAAAATCACCTTGAATATTAATTTGCTGTTTATGTAGGGTCAACGAAATTATCAACTTTTAGATTAGATATCTAACCAACAAGATTGGTACGAACACTGACAGATTAAATAAAACAGATTACAAATCAAAGCAACGTCAAAAGTTAATTTGTTGGTTTCATTAGTGTATCATTGCGCGTATGGATGTTATTATAGACATTTTTAGAGTACCGGTACCTAAGCTTATACTTGTATATCTCCACATAACCTCATTTTTCAGATGAATAAGATTTGAGATTGTAATGTTAGTGCCTTATTAAAAAAAATCAAATTAAGAATTATTCTGCTGACATCTCAAAATATCACAGTTTATGATTTATTGTCATATACCAATGTACAAACCTTTGGGAATCTTTTGTAAACATGTGATGCCATTGGTCACATCGTGTTTAGTTTGAAGTCTTATTAAAACAAAAATTATAGTTGAGAGATCTTAAAAAAGAAAGAAAAAGCAATGCCAAATTTAAATTGATAATATAATAGGGGACTATTGGTATATTGACCTGTGAACATTTGTGCAGCAATTTATTGTCCGGATAGGGCCATTGTTCCATACTCTGTGTTGAAATGATTCTACACTGACTGGTCTATAGCACTAAGGGCATACATCCTGGGGAGGGATGTTTTTGGGCTCAATAAAACAAATCCTAGAACAAACTTCTCGGTAACACTTTTCACTTGGTTTGAAAAATAACTTTGGGCCTATCATTGTTTATATAAGTGTTGAAACATTTGCCACAAGTTTTATTTATTTTACCAAAATTGCTCCCAAATGTTGAGAATCTCCAATACATTTCTCACAAATGTCCAAACATTTTCAATAACTCCAAATATTTCCAAAAAAGGCAAATATTTCCACTCAAAATGTATTTATTTTTAATCAAGTAATTACTAGAAAAGTTTGGATAGGGGTTCAGGGATTGTCATTAGAATTTAACAATTTTATTCAGTCTCCACCCCCGTCCTTTGACACCATCCCCACCCCGCCACCGGTCAATAGGCAGAGATCTATCCACAAATCATTTGACTAATTCAAAGACAGAGAAATCATTGTTTTGCGTAATCTCTATGTCAGCCGAGCTCTGGTTGTGGAGACGACATTGACCGTTTTTAGGCGAGAAGTCAAAGATGAAACAGTGAGCATGGTGGATGCAGTACGCGGCACATCGTAACAGACTACTGGCTCGTTTAGTCGATAGAGGGTCGGGGTTTCCAATTGCTGCTCCCTTGTAGAGCCTCCTGAAGTTTGCTTTGTTCATATTGGGACAAACTAGAAAACAAACGAAGACACACTGGGTATACTCTCAAAGTAAAATGTCTGATGGAAAGACAGACAAACTGGAGCCCAGTATGACTTATAGACTCACATGAAATTACCGTCAGTTTGCTAAATATCCTGTTAGTAATTGTGACGTATTCCAACGTAAACCACGCCCACTTCGTACGTGCTGGCTCCAACGATCATCAGAAGCCCATTGGAAATGCATTGTGACCACCCTTTTCTTTAAAGAGCCACTACAAGCACAAATCAGTTGTTGACCTATCTTCATGTTATAATAGATTATGTTGTCACAAAACTAAATAAAATAAGTATTATTATCTTTCTTTGCGAGAAAAACCTTCAAAAAGCGATTTATTCCGAACCGCTTATGCTTTGTATCCAGAAAAGCCAGAGGTCATCCTTTGTTTATCGCACGGTACAGCTATCGTACATGTTTCGTGTGTACGTGTACGACATGTACATGTTCATGTACATGTACAGTACTTGTATGTGGTATGGAGCAGCGCCGATATCGAATTTCTCGCCAACGTTATAACAAAACACGTATTATTATGCATTTTTTAAAGATTATAACCGGGGCGATTTTGGCCATTCATGGGGCGAACTAGCACAGGCACCATCACGAAGTTGATGATGCTACTGGCTTGTCCTGGTCGGGCGACTTGGTTGACGTTCAGATTGTCTTATACACAATGTACATAGTACGTCAATAATACCAGATCAAGATTTCACTGCGTTGTGCTTTTTTCATTTTCGTCGAACCGTTGTGTCTGTTCAATAAATAAGGCAGAATCTGACGCTTCTTGGGAAGACCACAGCGTAATTTCGGAGGATTTTGAGCTTTCCAGTGAGTCCTCAAACTCCAGCGACAATTATAGTAGTGGAGCTGGCTTAGAAGTTGAAGAAGGCGATCCACAACCGGATGAGGAACGCGTTGATGTGGACGGCGGTGCAATTGGACCCGCGTTGGTCGTCCGAGGAGCTGAACCGTACCGGTACGAACCCGAGGCCCTAGCTGACGAAGAGCCACGCGATGCAGCAGCGATGCCGCGCAACGAAAACGTGGATCGGCTTCATAACACTGACTGGTAATTTATATAACAATCAACCCGAATATACTGAAAACCAAGACTAAATTATATCCCCCAACAGACCGAAAATGTAAAAATAAAACGACGATTGGCAGAAACGACAGACAGAGTTTTACACAATGAACATGTGCACGCAATGCATGCACGGACGTACTGTCGGTCGTCTGGACGGATCTCACAGTGACGTTTGCCATAGGTCAACTGCCTCATTTGCATACAGGGCCTTTTTCGCTAACCGGATGAAAATGATGCACAGGACCTCACATTTTCTGTCTCATTTTTATTGCTAAAATGAACATTATAACTTCAAATGGTATCTTATTCAGTATAAATGATTTATAGTCTATCATAACAAACAAACAAAGACCTATATTGTTCATTGCTTGGTCTAGTGCTTTAAGGATTTACGCAAGAAATTAGAAAGCTTGCAACTTATATGTTGTAGCATTTAACATATATGTTGTAAAGACTCAATATCTTATAAACAAAGTCAAATTATGTCTCAAGAATCGCTTTTGAACGTTAAAATTAATGTTAAAATACACTTAACGGTATGCCAACTTTGGAACCAGAAGTAGTGAAAAGAATGCTGCGCATGCTGCCAATATGCGCACGTATTACGCGTCGACTTACGAACAGGATAAATGTACATGTCGCTACAAAAAAATTATGTTTTTTGCTTTTGTCATGTGTTTAGGTTGCATGGTTAAATGTATCGTCCTTGTTTTACCGACAATTTCTGGACATTTGAGATTTCATTGGAACATCATTTCCTTTTAGAAAGGAATCCAGATAGGTCTGCTATGAAATAAGATATTTGATATTTCCCAAAATAGTTGTCATCTCCTGTCGATAGTCTGGTCTAATCGTGACGATACTGTCCCTTCTAATGAATTCGTATAAAGTTATTTCCCTTAATAGAGAATACAGTAAATGTTATGTCACGAATTTACCCCCAAAAAATTGTTAGACGGCAATGTTTTGTAAATCGTAAAAACACAAGAAAAAATTAATAGTTTTCGTTGTTTTCTCAAAAAGGTGAACATGAAATTTTCACAGTTTCGTTTCATGATGCATGCATTTTTCGAAAACTAAACGATTGAAATGAACGGGCGTTACCAAATGTCAATGTCGCGTTTTTTATTTAACACAGTTTATAATTATTAATTTGTTTACACTTTTTTTCACAAGTGAGTCAATGTCTGGAGAGATCAATAAAGTCTTACCTTCCGCACTTGATTGAGTTGTTTGCTCTTCAACTGTCGTTGACTCAGTCGACGGCTGCGTCGATACTGTGACACCAGGAGTTGTTGGGGACACGGTGCATTCTGTGTTGGTTGAGTGCACTTCCACTGTCACCTCAGCAAGCTGTAAAACTCCAACCGTGACCTCCGGGATAGAGAGATCTATATCAAGGCTCACATACCTGGCCATCACTGGTGTGTCACATAGGTAAGCAATCACCGCCCCTGTATAGGATTGAGCTGAGGAGGCTGGTGTGCCGCACTGTTGGTTGTCAGTAGGGTTTGAGCTAATGCCAGCCCGTGCAATTGCGCCGATGTAACGAGGCCCTTGAAGGTGAAAATATAAATTAACAAAAACAGTTTCATTGATTTGATTTTGCCATTACACCGACGTATGTATATGAAACACTGCACGTTAAGTGCAAAAATCAAATCAGTTATTTATCACCCGATGCAAGAATTCATCAAAAACAAAGACAAATCAATTTTGAAGTCGGTTGATTTAATTGGACTTGTATGGTCTATAGGTTTCAGTCATCGCACTATGATATAATGTACTTACTAAAAAAAACTAATAATAATTACCCCTATACCGACCCTAAAAATGCACATATTATTGAATAATTTCCTTGTTCTCCTGGTGCCCCAATAGCTACACATACATTTGACTATTTTGTAATTATTGGCTAATTCTACCAATGCTACGGAAATTCTACAAAAATGTGGTAGTAATTCAGAAATGAAGTTTTCTTTGTACAAATGCGACTAGGCTAGCGAATACATGGTTCCACTTACCGCAGCAGTTCGTTCTGAGTGTGACGGTTACTCTGCCCATGCAATGTTCGCCACCTAAATCCACTCGCCACCAAGGATGTGGATCAAATTTGCCGTCAGTAGCTGCAAACATACACAAAACAGAAACAAATCAAGTCTATGAAAAATAACAATAAAGCTAAGACTAATTGCGGTGACACCATGTGAAATTCTCTATTGAGTAGTAATTAGTTCTGAAAAGAACTGGAGGTTGCAACTCGACGTTTCGATCAGTATGCGCTGATCGTCCTGAGCATACTGATCGAAACGTCGAGTTGTAACCTCCAGTTCTTTTCAGAACTAATTACTACTCAATAGAGAATTTCACATGGTGTCACCACAATTAGTCTTACTTAATACTCTTCACCATGCAAAACTACAAGTTTTAACAATACTAAGCCTAAAGCTATTTGAAAAGATTGCACTGACAATGTAGTAACATACACTGGATCATGGAACCGACAGAGATATTCCATTATAGTTCAGATATTTCACAAATGAATCAGTCTGTTATGTGTCATTATTTGACAAACCATTAATGGCACAGCGTACAACAATCATTCGTTTACTTTAGGTTTCTGGTCTCCACGTGCGTCGCCTCAGATCCGCTCGTCGGCATTTTTGTGTGTGTGTGTGTGTGCTATGAAACGATGTCCAGTTGCAGCCAAAATTGCTGCATCGATTGGAATTCTGCCATGTTGTGTTTTAAACCACTTTTTCACATAGTATATATCGTTTGCCTCTCCATGGATGTATAAAATAGTTTATACCTCCATGGCCTCTCTTAGCCACCATACTATATAATACAGCAAAAGAAACGTCACCCCTAATTACACAAAACACGAACACAATGTAGCAAATTTGGTTGACCTCAAAATTTCCTTGTTAGGGAACTTGAAAAAAAAAAAAAAAAAGCGTCACCGCACCTATTTTGAAGCTGACCGATGACAAGAAACTGGAGACTTTTTTGGCCTTATCCATGACCCAGTTAATTATTTGTTGTGAAATCTCGTATTTGAAAGTAAATTACTTTCTGCTTTCGAACATCACGCAGATTTAACCAGGCAGGCCGACACGTGGATTGGGATTTGCACCCGATACTCCAAATTTGTGTCAGTAGATAACGTCTCAAAAGGATCAATTTCATCTTGCTATTAACAAGCACAGATTATAATCTGGTAGTCTGCATTACAATTGGTGTCGTTTTAAGTGAGTGGCACATGCATACACAGATTATAATCTGGTAGTCTGGATTACAATTGGTGTCGTTAAGTCAGTCAGTCGTTATAATCTGGGTGACACATGCATAATCGCATAATCGCAATCGTTAAATATTTTCGTCGTTAACATTTAATTTAAAGAAGAACATAAAATAGTTATAGCCTAATTAGAACGTTGCTACGACTGTTACACGATGTATACAGAAACAATTTGATTATTCATGAAACGATCGACTACCGTGTGAATTAAGCGTGCAATTGCTGCATGCTACGCGCGATATGCATGTGCCACTGACTTAAAACAACACCAATTGTAATCCAGACTACCAGATTATAATCTGTGCTTGTTAATAGCAAGATGAAATTGATCCTTTTGAGACGTTATCTACTGACACAAATTTGGAGTATCGGGTGGGATTTCAGTCCATGCATGATTAAAGGGAACGTTGTTTTCCTATAATATTAATTTTGTCTGGGCTCTCCTATCCCCTTAAAATGTGAGCATAACTTCATATAGTATTCTCTTGGCACAGATTTCTTTAGGCTTAAAGAGTCCTCACAAATCGAGCAAACGCTCATACCCCTATGTGAAAAAGACGTTTAAAACAGCACGGCAGAATTACAATCGATCCAGCAAATTTGGCTGTAACTAGGAATCGCAGTCGGTCACGCCAATGGTGATTGCACATGCGCACACCAGCGGTGTTTCAAGTTTGGATAGTGTATAAACAAAATGTCAGTCTATAATTATTAAGTACACTATAAACCCACAAAAAGCACAAGGGAGAATATTTAAAATGCATGAGGCAAAATAATTGCTTTATTATTAAACAAATTTCTTGGGAGGATATTGAGGGCGACGATCGCTAATAATTATTAATATAATGTCATGCGCCTTAGTGAGCACCAGTTTGGTGGATACGTGCGCGCTATATAAGTCTACATTATTATTATTATTATTATTATTATTATTATTATTATTATTATTATTATTATTATTATTTATTATTATTATTATTATTATTATTATTATTATTATTATTATTATTATTATTATTATTATTATTATTATTATTATTATTATTATTATTATTATTATTATTATTATTATTATTATTATTATTATTATTATTATTATTATTATTATTATTATTATTATTATTATTATTATTATTATTATTATTATTATTATTATTATTATTATTATTATTATTATTATTATTATTATTATTATTATTATTATTATTATTATTATTATTATTATTATTATTATTATTATTATTATTATTATTATTATTATTATTATAATCTTTGCTATACCGGTATAGGTCAATATTCATGCATGGTTAGGCCATATAAAATCTCCGTTTCTGTATATGGTAGTGACGCGCTTTAATTTTTGTTTTTTCAATTCATTATTTAAAATTTCTTTTTTTTTTTAGTAATCTGTTTGTTGGGGGGCCAACCAGTGAAATACCGGTACGTGATATATGACTATACGCAGTTACTGGAACCAGACCAAATTTCCCATACACAAAGTGGCTATCAGACAGGTCTCACAAATCGGGCAAACGTTCATATCCCTATGTGAAAAATAATTTCAATCGATCGTTTCATAGCCAAACATTTTTTTTTAATTTAAAAAACTAAAAAATAAAAGAAATAAAAGAAATAAAACAATAAAAATGCCGACACGCGGGTCTGAGGCGGCGGGCGCGGAGACCAAAAACCGGAGACTTTTTGTTTAGCCTTAACTCCCTGGGTATACTTACCTGTATGAGAGACCCCTGGGTATACTTACCTGTATGAGTGACCCCCTGGGTATACTTACCTGTATGAGTGACCCCCTGGGTATACTTACCTGTATGATTGACCCCTGGGTATACTTACCTGTATGAGTGACCCCCCTGGGTATACTTACCTGTATGAGTGACCCCTGGGTATACTTATCTGTATGAGTGACCCCCTGGGTATACTTACCTGTATGAGTGACCCTTGGGTATACTTACCTGTATGAGTGACCCCTGGGTATACTTACCTGTATGAGTGACCCCTGGGTATACTTACCTGTATGAGTGACCCCTGGGTATACTTACCTGTATGAGTGACCCCCTGGGTATACTTACCTGTATGAGTGACCCCCTGGGTATACTTACCTGTATGAGTGACCCCCTGGGTATACTTACCTGTATGAGTGACCCCTGGGTATACCTACCTGTATGAGTGACCCCTGGGTATACTTACCTGTATGAGTGACCCCCTGGGTATACTTACCTGTATGAGTGACCCCCTGGGTATACTTACCTGTTTGAGTGACCCCCTGGGTATACTTACCTGTATGAGTGTGTGAAGACAGGATGCCATCGACAGCTTTATCTGCGGTGTATAAGCTACCATATGTAGTGCTTTGAGCTGTAGGTTTTCCAATGATAGGAAAAGCTGTACAAATAAAGAAGAAAAAATTAAGAACGTGATTTATTGGAACAGAATTTGTGTATCTTATAATTACAAAATTTATGTTTTTATTTTAACATAACATCTTGTAAAACAAAATTACAGACAGACTGCCGGCAACTAAGTTGCCGGCAGTTTGCCTGTAATTTTACAAGTTATTTTTTTACAGTGTTGATATATGGAACTATATCAGGATACCATGAGTCAGCGAAATTCCAATTCGTGTGACACAATTAACCACACGCTCTATTCTAATTTAATAATAATTAAAAAAAATTAAAAATGGGCATTTGAGAAGGATTTTGATCGACCTAATTCGTGTGGACGCATCGAATTCCAGAAAAAAACCTCAATAATTAAAATTGCAATATGTCTTTGTTCACTGCAGAATTAATTTTGTTCCTTTGTGGCGTGGTTTGCACACAATATATCCGTCCGGCCTTTCCATCAAACAGCATGGTTTGACCTATAAGGAGGTACCTGGCTGTTGTTTCCACACGCCACTTCTCAGTCCAGAAATGCCAATGTACACTCACAGTGCCTATATATACATGTACATGACTTATCTTTCCTGTTTATTATTTAGAAAGGTTTTTTTAATGCATATTCGCCCCGAACAAGGCTATCAAACTCAAGGTACTCAATGCGCGGAGCTACAAAAGTAGATCTCAGAGCTAGAGGAGCTGAAGGTGGGAATTGAGATTCCTCATGAAACAGGATAGATCGTAGGATGGAGGGAAACATGCACCAGGCAAGGAATTCCAAAGAGATGCAGCACATGGGAAAAAGTTATTAGTATAGTTTTTTGAATCTGTATCTATAGCTAGTGTGATCATGAACAAGCTCCGCTCAAATACCCTAACAGGAGGAACCAAGTTGGATAGACCGGTGGAACATTCACCATGATAATAATAATAATAATAGTTTTGTATTTGAAAAACATTTATTTTAGAAAATTCTGGACTTCATTAAAACAATATTGCTTTCCCGGGGGACCTGTTCGTGGGAAATATTGTTCGTATACTTCCCTTGTAGTCCAGTCCACCAATAGGCCTACACACCAACCAGGGTCCGTGGGTGAAGCACGGCCAACAGTCACCACAACTGATCCGCTAAGTCATGATCCGTGGTCCGTGCCGGCCATGAACACCCGCTGCTATCCCACGCAAATAGCTTTAGAGCATATTATTAGGGTTGATATGAGGTTTGTGGGAATGATGTGAGCATTTCTGGGTAAACTATGTGGAATTCTCTGTGTAGAAACATTATAGGGTGTTACGCATCTGACTCTTGGGAACGCAAAATAAAAGTCATGCAACTTCAAGGTTAACGGTTTGTCATTGCTGGGCCTTGTTGATGGACATTGCGAAGAATGGAAACATCTGAACAGAAATGTCATGGTAAATACACGAATTTGTTGGTGTCGTAGGTTGGCCCTTCTCTAAATTGAAGCCCCCCCCCCCCTGTGAGTGATTGTTAAAATGTTCAAATTGAGGGGCGGAAGATTGTTTTCACGCGTACCTCGCCCATCAACATTTCTCACACCTACACCCCACCCCTCGCCCTCCTTGAGTGTTTTTGACCGAGGTGAGACATTTTAGGCCCACTCCCATTACATTTGTGTAAGATTTGAGGTCCATATACATATATACACTCACTGGCCATAAGTATTGCAACATTGAAATTCACACCAAAGTTCAGTTTGGAGAACTGTGTTACAATAATTTATTTTATTTTATTTACACTACTTAAGACTTCTTGACAGTGCCTGTGTTTTGAAGTCAATGTTCTTTTTTACTGTTCTTGCTATGTAATACACGATCGATGAAATCAGATTAAATGATCATCTCACCTGTTACTGTAAAGTGCTATTTTGAGCATGTTGCAATACTTTTGGCCAGTGAGTGTACTATACATTTGAGGGACTTTGTAAAGATGGTCCAATATCATGACCTGGGGTCTTTGACTTCCAAGTTTGTGTATTTTTGATACTCTGGTCCCAATTTGCTTCGAAGCGTAGGGCCTTTTTCAAAATGGATGCTTGCCTCTATAGTGTAGAGGATGATTTCCTTTGGGATTGGAATACGCACATTAAATTCAAAATAAAATAAAAGAGAGCAAAATCTGAGCCCAAGTCTTGTCTACAGAGGAGTTCGGCAAGGAGTATAGGGCAGTGGTACAAGGGATGGGGACTCAGGAGACTCAAGCTCCCCTCCAAAAGTTTTCCATTTATTCCACTCACTATTATATTTTACGGCGTTGCGTATGCATGTGCATGTAAGCTTGAAGGGCCACCAGTATATATAACAAGCATTTTTACACATTCTCCCCCCCCCCTGCCATGGTGCACCCTGATCAGGGAGCAGCTTTACTTAATTTTATTTTCATTTTCTGTTGTCCGTTTCTCTTGTTGAGGTCGTTGACTGTCGTTGAGGTTACTCGTAAAATTTAAACACGCCCGCATTATAATCAACTCCTTTCCAGTTTGTACACAATGGCCCAGGATTGGGTTTTAATTTACAAAGATTATGTGACACTCTTTTAGCAAACACCGATTGGATAATATTGGGATTTGGTTTTGCCGCCAAATTCGTGTTTGAAAAATTTTTAGCTCCGCCCGGAATGATCACAAACTTTACGTCCACGCAATGAAAGTATTTAACTATAGAAATCTTGCAGACGAAACAAGCTCAAGTTCTTTACATCAAGAGGAGGAAATTATATGGAAGGTAAAACCCTACGAGTCCGAATCATGCCATAATGTCTTCTTTTTATGACTAGAAACCACCAGGAAACATTTAACATGTGCCGTAGGTTCACTGACGAGCACGACTAGGGACATGGCTGCAGCCGCGCCAGCGGTTATGGTTTGGTTCAGCCATGTCTCTCCCCCATATTGGAATTCAAATAAAAATATTTTGAGCCGCCCCCCCCCCCCCAATCACATCCTGGGTGCGCCACTGAAATAGTACACGTATCCATTATATTATGTACTGTCTTTGCAAATCTCTTTTTAATCATGGTGGCATGCAATTATAATATATATTTCAGTATTTTACATTTGAAATGTAGTTTTTACATTGACACAGAAGAGAATCAAGTCCTTTTTATCATAAAATTAACAATAAATGTTTGAAATTGGCATAAAAAACACAAATTTTCACACATTGAAAATTTGGATTCGATCAGATCCTTCACATACATTGATAATGACAGATTCACGTACTGGCCCGACTATGAGAGCTCAGAGGGTACGGTAGTATTGAGAAGCCGGGATCTGACGTACACGGCTGTTCGATGTCGGAGATACGGCGGTCGACGACGTGTTGCCATTACGCGAATGAAACATGCACCAGACGATGGAAACACGCACAGGTAGTGGGCGCAGGTTCAGGTAATGTAACGGCGCGGGCGACGGCCGCGGCATGGCAGAAACGATCGGGAAAAATGCTGAAACGACCTTTTCCCCCTCTCCCACATTCTCGGGATTTGTCCACGTCGCTGGGGGTAAGTCCGGAACCGGGGAACCCCGAGACACCGGCAAACTCTTACGACAAGCACAAAAGAGGCGGCCTGAAAGTTCCGCTCTTATAATATGACTTAATTATGACTTAATATCTCCTAATATCTCCAAATTTAGTACAATAAGTCATAATTATGACTTAAATCTCATAATTTAGTACAATGCGGAGAATGCTCCTTTACGCTGCCCTGGATACACTTTCAATTTTTAGTTTTGTAAGTTCACTTGCATATGACATTATGTGTAATAATACCACGCATGTAGTGCATGTATGTAGAGTTCGTTAAATTAATGTACGTGCGTATGCCTGCCTGTGACCGCCATTGTGTGTGTTGTACAACTAGTAATTTTTGTTTACATTTACACTCACTGGCCATAAGTATTGCAACATTGAAATTCACACCAAAGTTCAGTTTGGAGAACTGTGTTACAATAATTTATTTTATTTTATTTACACTACTTAAGACTTCTTGACAGTGCCTGTGTTTTGAAGTCAATGTTCTTTTTTACTGTTCTTGCTATGTAATACACGATCGATGAAATCAGATTAAATGATCATCTCACCTGTTACTGTAAAGTGCTATTTTGAGCATGTTGCAATACTTTTGGCCAGTGAGTGTACTATACATTTGAGGGACTTTGTAAAGATGGTCCAATATCATGACCTGGGTTCTTTAACTTCCAAGTTTGTGTATTTTTGATACTCTGGTCCCAATTTGCTTCGAAGCGTAGGGCCTTTTTCAAAATGGATGCTTGCCTCTATAGTGTAGAGGATGATTTCCTTTGGGATTGGAATACGCACATTAAATTCAAAATAAAATAAAAGTTAGATATCACTCAATATTTTGTCTTTTTTGTGTCATTTATTTGTAATGACTTTTGATCATTTTGTATTTACCATATTTTTTATTTAGGCCTACATGTATACGCGGGGACCAAATTTCCCATTGCATATAGGCCTACAAATTATGGTGGCTAAGAGAGGCATCACAAATTGGGCAAACGTTCATATCCCTATGCGAAAAAAATCGTTTAAAACAGCACAGCAGAATTCCAATCGATCCAGCAATTTTGGCTGTAATTGGACATCGTTTCATAGCACAAACAAAATTCCACAAAAAAAAATTAATAATAATAGTAATAATGCTGACGCGTGGGTCTGAGGCGACGCTGGCGGATTCTATTGTTCCATCAGTTGGATGGCTGGGTTACTTGTTGATCTGGAAATTATTTATTTAATGTATCGTAGTCCTGATTGCTTTTTCTACCAACTCTATTCAATTACTAACAAATAGTACAGTGGCGCACCCAAGGGGGGGGGGGCTTGGGGGGCTCGAGCCCCCCCCCAAGGGCCCGCTGATGTTTTATTATTTTTTTAAAGAAGGAGCCAGGAAAGAGAGCAAAATCTGAGCCCAAGTCTTGTCTACAGAGGAGTTCGGCAAGGAGTATAGGGCAGTGGTACAAGGGATGGGGACTCAGGAGACTCAAGCTCCCCTCCAAAAGTTTTCCATTTATTCCACTCACTATTATATTTTACGGCGTTGCGTATGCATGTGCATGTAAGCTTGAAGGGCCACCAGTATATATAACAAGCATTTTTACACATTCTCTCCCCTGCCATGGTGCACCCTGATCAGGGAGCAGCTTTACTTAATTTTATTTTCATTTTCTGTTGTCCGTTTCTCTTGTTGAGGTCGTTGACTGTCGTTGAGGTTACTCGTAAAATTTAAACACGCCCGCATTATAATCAACTCCTTTCCAGTTTGTACACAATGGCCCAGGATTGGGTTTTAATTTACAAAGATTATGTGACACTCTTTTAGCAAACACCGATTGGATAATATTGGGATTTGGTTTTGCCGCCAAATTCGTGTTTGAAAAATTTAGCTCCGCCCGGAATGATCACAAACTTTACGTCCACGCAATGAAAGTATTTAACTATAGAAATCTTGCAGACGAAACAAGCTCAAGTTCTTTACATCAAGAGGAGGAAATTATATGGAAGGTAAAACCCTACGAGTCCGAATCATGCCATAATGTCTTCTTTTTATGACTAGAAACCACCAGGAAACATTTAACATGTGCCGTAGGTTCACTGACGAGCACGACTAGGGACATGGCTGCAGCCGCGCCAGCGGTTATGGTTTGGGTCAGCCATGTCTCTCCCCCATATTGGAATTCAAATAAAAATATTTTGAGCCGCCCCCCCCCCCCCAATCAAATCCTGGGTGCGCCACTGAAATAGTACACGTATCCATTATATTATGTACTGTCTTTGCAAATCTCTTTTTAATCATGGTGGCATGCAATTATAATATATATTTCAGTATTTTACATTTGAAATGTAGTTTTTACATTGACACAGAAGAGAATCAAGTCCTTTTTATCATAAAATTAACAATAAATGTTTGAAATTGGCATAAAAAACACAAATTTTCACACATTGAAAATTTGGATTCGATCAGATCCTTCACATATATTGATAATGACAGATTCACGTAGTGGCCCGACTATGAGAGCTCAGAGGGTACGGTAGTATTGAGAAGCCGGGATCTGACGTACACGGCTGTTCGATGTCGGAGATACGGCGGTCGACGACGTGTTGCCATTACGCGAATGAAACATGCACCAGACGATGGAAACACGCACAGGTAGTGGGCGCAGGTTCAGGTAATGTAACGGCGCGGGCGACGGCCGCGGCATGGCAGAAACGATCGGGAAAAATGCTGAAACGACCTTTTCCCCCTCTCCCACATTCTCGGGATTTGTCCACGTCGCTGGGGGTAAGTCCGGAACCGGGGAACCCCGAGACACCGGCAAACTCTTACGACAAGCACAAAAGAGGCGGCCTGAAAGTTCCGCTCTTATAATATGACTTAATTATGACTTAATATCTCCTAATATCTCCAAATATCTCCAAATTTAGTACAATAAGTCATAATTATGACTTAAATCTCATAATTTAGTACAATGCGGAGAATGCTCCTTTACGCTGCCCTGGATACACTTTCAATTTTTAGTTTTGTAAGTTCACTTGCATATGACATTATGTGTAATAATACCACGCATGTAGTGCATGTATGTAGAGTTCGTTAAATTAATGTACGTGCGTATGCCTGCCTGTGACCGCCATTGTGTGTGTTGTACAACTAGTAATTTTTGTTTACATTAACACTCACTGGCCATAAGTATTGCAACATTGAAATTCACACCAAAGTTCAGTTTGGAGAACTGTGTTACAATAATTTATTTTATTTTATTTACACTACTTAAGACTTCTTGACAGTGCCTGTGTTTTGAAGTCAATGTTCTTTTTTACTGTTCTTGCTATGTAATACACGATCGATGAAATCAGATTAAATGATCATCTCACCTGTTACTGTAAAGTGCTATTTTGAGCATGTTGCAATACTTTTGGCCAGTGAGTGTACTATACATTTGAGGGACTTTGTAAAGATGGTCCAATATCATGACCTGGGGTCTTTGACTTCCAAGTTTGTGTATTTTTGATACTCTGGTCCCAATTTGCTTCGAAGCGTAGGGCCTTTTTCAAAATGGATGCTTGCCTCTATAGTGTAGAGGATGATTTCCTTTGGGATTGGAATACGCACATTAAATTCAAAATAAAATAAAAGTTAGATATCACTCAATATTTTGTCTTTTTTGTGTCATTTATTTGTAATGACTTTTGATCATTTTGTATTTACCATATTTTTTATTTAGGCCTACATGTATACGCGGGGACCAAATTTCCCATTGCATATAGGCCTACAAATTATGGTGGCTAAGAGAGGCATCACAAATTGGGCAAACGTTCATATCCCTATGCGAAAAAAATCGTTTAAAACAGCACAGCAGAATTCCAATCGATCCAGCAATTTTGGCTGTAATTGGACATCGTTTCATAGCACACAAAAAATTCCAAAAAAAAAAAATAATAATAATAGTAATAATGCTGACGCGTGGGTCTGAGGCGACGCTGGCGGATTCTATTGTTCCATCAGTTGGATGGCTGGGTTACTTGTTGATCTGGAAATTATTTATTTAATGTATCGTAGTCCTGATTGCTTTTTCTACCAACTCTATTCAATTACTAACAAATAGTACAGTGGCGCACCCAAGGGGGGGGGGGCTTGGGGGGCTCGAGCCCCCCCCCCCCCCAGGGCCCGCTGATGTTTTATTATTTTTTTAAAGAAGGAGCCAGGAAAGAGAGCAAAATCTGAACTCAAGTCTTGTCTACAGAGGAGTTCGGCAAGGAGTATAGGGCAGTGGTACAAGGGATGGGGACTCAGGAGACTCAAGCTCCCCTCCAAAAGTTTTCCATTTATTCCACTCACTATTATATTTTACGGCGTTGCGTATGCATGTGCATGTAAGCTTGAAGGGCCACCAGTATATATAACAAGCATTTTACACATTCCCCTGCCATGGTGCACCCTGATCAGGGAGCAGCTTTACTTAATTTTATTTTCATTTTCTATTGTCCGTTTCTCTTGTTGAGGTCGTTGACTGTCGTTGAGGTTACTCGTAAAATTTAAACACGCCCGCATTATAATCAACTCCTTTCCAGTTTGTACACAATGGCCCAGGATTGGGTTTTAATTTACAAAGATTATGTGACACTCTTTTAGCAAACACCGATTGGATAATATTGGGATTTGGTTTTGCCGCCAAATTCGTGTTTGAAAAATTTAGCTCCGCCCGGAATGATCACAAACTTTACGTCCACGCAATGAAAGTATTTAACTATAGAAATCTTGCAGACGAAACAAGCTCAAGTTCTTTACATCAAGAGGAGGAAATTATATGGAAGGTAAAACCCTACGAGTCCGAATCATGCCATAATGTCTTCTTTTTATGACTAGAAACCACCAGGAAACATTTAACATGTGCCGTAGGTTCACTGACGAGCATGACTAGGGACATGGCTGCAGCCGCGCCAGCGGTTATGGTTTGGGTCAGCCATGTCTCTCCCCCATATTGGATTTCAAATAAAAATATGTTGAGCCCCCCCCCCCCCTCCCAATCAAATCCTGGGTGCGCCACTGAAATAGTACACGTATCCATTATATTATGTACTGTCTTTGCAAATCTCTTTTTAATCATGGTGGCATGCAATTATAATCTATATTTCAGTATTTTACATTTGAAATGTAGTTTTTACATTGACACAGAAGAGAATCAAGTCCTTTTTATCATAAAATTAATAATAAATGTTTGAAATTGGCATAAAAAACACAAATTTTCACACATTGAAAATTTGGATTCGATCAGATCCTTCACATATATTGATAATGACAGATTCACGTACTGGCCCGACTATGAGAGCGCAGAGGGTACGGTAGTATTGAGAAGCCGGGATCTGACGTACACGGCTGTTCGATGTCGGAGATACGGCGGTCGACGACGTGTTGCCATTACGCGAATGAAACATGCACCAGACGTGGAAACACGCACAGGTAGTGGGCGCAGGTTCAGGTAATGTAACGGCGCGGGCGGCCGCCGCGGCATGGCAGAAACGATCGGGAAAAATGCTGAAACGACCTTTTCCCCCTCTCCCACATTCTCGGGATTTGTCCACGTCGCTGGGGGTAAGTCCGGAACCGGGGAACCCCGAGACACCGGCAAACTCTTACGACAAGCACAAAAGAGGCGGCCTGAAAGTTCCGCTCTTATAATATGACTTAATTATGACTTAATATCTCCTAATATCTCCAAATTTAGTACAATAAGTCATAATTATGACTTAAATCTCATAATTTAGTACAATGCGGAGAATGCTCCTTTACGCTGCCCTGGATACACTTTCAATTTTTAGCTTTGTAAGTTCACTTGCATATGACATTATGTGTAATAATACCACGCATATAGTGCATGTATGTAGAGTTCGTTAAATTAATGTACGTGCGTATGCCTGCCTGTGAAAAAGAGTCAAATGCCAGCCAGGCAGATACTGTGGGAACTCATCTCACACAATGTTTGTGTGTGTTGTACAACTAGTAATTTTTGTTTACATTTACACTCACTGGCCATAAGTATTGCAACATTGACATTCACACCAAAGTTCAGTTTGGAGAACTGTGTTACAATAATTTATTTTATTTTATTTACACTACTTAAGACTTCTTGACAGTGCCTGTGTTTTGAAGTCAATGTTCTTTTTTACTGTTCTTGCTATGTAATACACGATCGATGAAATCGGATTAAATGATCATCTCACCTGTTACTTGTAAAGTGCTATTTTGAGCAATCAATCAATCAATCAATTTATTGGAGTTACACTTTCAAATCAGTGGCACACGTCAAAGACGGTGCATCCTTAAACATAGTACAAAACATAAACAATAAATATAAACTAAGACTTAAAATACAAAACACTAGTACAAAGTACACAAGAATAAAAAAAGAAAAGGAAAAAAAAAAAACATGCAGCGTGACATATAGATAGAACAGAAAACTTGTCAATTAATTCATCAATTTATAGCATTCAACAACATCTTACGCTCATCCCAAAGGTTGGTCAAAAGATTCTTACATGATGTATCAAGAATGTTTCCAAGTGTGTTATCGAATTCATACATGTTACCCAGCATCATGTATAGTTTTAAGTCGATATTGCCTGAAATAAATATTTCCCAAAACAAATCCATATTGTTACCAAAAAGATTATTTTCAAGGGCTATGAATTCCTTAATACGAATGTGATTCAATGCTGTACAATAAAACATGAAATGGCCAATATCTTCATCTACATTACTCTTACACAGTTTGCACAACCCGTCATTATTTGGTGACCAGGAGCGGGTATATCTCTCGAGTTGTAAAGTGTTAGTACGAGCCCTTAATTTAGTCATTGCGGCGGAGAAGTTCGCATGTTGCAATACTTTTGGCCAGTGAGTGTATATCATGTAGGCTATTCTTACCAGGTGTATGTTTATTTATTTTGTTACAGACAAAGTGATTTCCATCGCACCTAGGGATTATTATTGTATGCTGATTATTGTATACGGATTATTTTATGCAGTTTATTTCCGTAGTGGATTATTTCTTGGGATTATCTCGTGGGATTATTTTGAGCTGATTATACATAAACTATTCGTGAACTATTCGTGAACTGTTCTCGTGTGGATTTCGTGCTAATTATTTTCGTGAACTGTTTTTCGTGCTGTACTTGTGCTGATTACTTTCATGCTGATTATATCTGTGCTGGATTATTTTAGATCGTGGTATTATTTGATTGAACTGATTTGAACTGTGATCTTCAGTAAATTCCCCAATGACAATTTGATGAGGTTTAAATCAGATCTTCATTAATTGTGTTCTTCTTCGTGAATTCGTGTGACTGTATGAACGTAGCACACTCGTCCCAAATAATTTTGTGACCAACCCCCCTCTTCAGCTGTGACACCACGGCCTGGGTTTCACTACAACAATAAGTCATAATTATGACTTAAATGTCATAATTTGGTAGTTTTAATTTAGAACTTTTACTCCCTTAATACTTGATTGAACTTCCCCACATTTTTTAGAGAGGTTGTGTCATAAGGAAACTATATACAAGATTATTATCTTAACCCCACGGTACAATATTGCAAATGTATTTTTTTCTCTCGAACCTATAGTACTTTGTCTCGAATTCATAAAACAACCGAGGTGCAGTGCATTTAATCACATGGGGAGGGGGAAGGAAGGAAACAAATGACCTTCAATATGTTTCAATATCGCCTTTGCGAAGTCACCCCTTAATTCTGTTGCGTGTAAACGTAAGACTGGCCATTTGTTTTCCCTGAGCGTACATTGGGATTTTGTTTTAATTGGAGACAAAAGATATACTAAACAAAAATGTTGTTTAAAATAGTTTACCATTTAATTAAATTTATGTTGTATAGTTTCCTTATGATATGACCACTCCAAAATGGGGAAAAGGTCAATGGTTGATTTTTGCGTTATTTTTTGCCAACCATGCCAAAATACGTAATACCATTTATTGGAACCAGACCAAACTTCCTATAAACAAAGTATTGTGGCCAAGAGAGGGCCTCACAAATCGGGCAAACATCCATACCCCTATGTGAAAAAGTCGTTTAAAACACGGCACGGAAGAATTCCAGTCGATCAAGTAATTTTAGCTGAAATTGCACATCGTTTCATAACAAAATAAAGAACACTAAAAAATGCCGACGCGCGGGTCTGAGGCAATGCGCGCGGAGACCAGAAACGGAATTTTTGTTTTGGGAAAGAAAGTGAAAATGCCTTCAGAATTATCGTATTCATTCTACCGTGGAATGTTGGCGAATGTTGTAGGTCTACTAGTTTTAAGACAAAGATTTCAAGGGGCTGTTATAATTATTATTACTCTTTAGGCTACCAATAATCAACAAATAACCAAATGAACGAATTGTACACTGCAAAAACTGTGGTGTTAAAAACTACACCATTGGTGTTTATATTAGGCAACTCGCACAATATAAAACACCATGGATGAATAAAGTTGACACCACTTGTGTTATTTTAACACCTCGGTTTTTGCAGAGTATATATTAATGTGAAACTTTCTTGGTGAAGATGCTGAAGATAAATGATTTCAATCTTTCATAGAAATCATGTTTGAGGTGAAGTAGTTTCTTGTTCGAATTTAGGGTAGAGTTGCTTTCCAAAATTCCACATTAGAATGAATACAACAAAATTAATCGGAATGCATTTTCACTACTTTCTCGTTAACGACATAATGTAATAAGCTGAACCTTTCACAAGTTGCTTGTTTAATATTGATTGAAAGAGAGAATTAATAAGCATATTCGTAAAAGCAGTTTGGCCAACATTAAAAATGTATCTTCCCTTTTCGAGTTCGTAAAATTTAATACACGGGCATAACGAACGGATAGAGTAATTATAGATGACATTTATTTCGGTGAAACTGCAGGAGGCGATCTGAATACTTTTGAATAGTCAACTCTTAAGGAGAGTATGAGTTAGCTGTCAGTACAAAAATGTTTCCCTTGAAATTTAGTTATACAGGTAATATAATGTTTTTCAAACAAACAAACAAACAAACCGTAAGGTACAATTTTATCTCTTTGATAGAGTTAATAACTTGTTTTATTGTACTCACCCACAAGATCACAGGAGATTGGGCACAGGTAACACGTAACTATTATCATCACGAACTTTATCGACTCCACAGTCTTTTTTACAGTAGCCATCATGGAATGAGCATTGTAAAGATAAGACTGTTAGTGTTATATAGGCGATATAGGAACACGTCAGGTCCAAAGAACGACCAAACAATCAATAAAGCATTCGTCGGTTTTTCTTCCTTCCTCTGTGGTTGGTATGGCAACCAACTGCGTGCAGAAAAGGTCGCGTTATTGTTTAAGAATGGATGAAGAGCGGATGCACACCAATGGTAAGCATCCGTCAATGCATCCTTACTTTATAAGAACTAAGAGATAATAAACAGAAAGCAACCTGTGAAAGTTTCAGTTCATTTCAATATTCCATTTAGGACAAAAGAGTTAAAATGCATTCAGATTTGTTTAGATGCATTGTAATGTAGAGGAAATCCAAAAGAATTGTTGGTACCATCCCCAACTTCACATCAAGTAATTATTTAGATTATCATTCAGTAATTTTGTAATCGGTTAATTACCAAAAGTATGTGCAAAATACACCGGTCCCGTTCAACCTGTCAATCAAGTTAACAGCACAGACCACTAAGGTTACCTGACTGTTGCTATATCCCCCATTTTAACTGTCAAGAATTCCAGGGTTCGCATCCTTATAGTATTCTCTCTTGTGGTTAATAGGTTTTACCTAACCATGCATCTATATTGATCTATTATGCCAAAGACCTATACTATTAATCATTATTAGCGATCGTCTCCCTCAGTATCCTGCAAAGAAAATTGTTAATAATAAAGCACGTATTTTGCCACATAAATTTTAATATTCTCCCTTATTGTGCTTTTTGTGGGCTTATAACTCAATAAAAAAAGCCGATCGATGACCAGAGACCATTTTATGGCGTAACCTTGGATTTATACGCCATATATGCGTATACACGTTGAGTACTAATTTCATCGTGGATGAGACATATGCCTAATAATATATACGTTTACCCGCATACCCTGGGACTTTTCACATATGATTGGCCATATCCAGTGGTTTATCCCGTTATGGAACACTAAAAATGTATTTCATATTTCCCTTACATTTTTGCACACAAAATGTGACAATCCCCAATGTGAGAAGCAATACAAATTTTTACTGGTTAATGTGCAGTGAACAACTCAAATGCGCCATACCCCCCCCCCCCCCACATGAGCTCAGACAGAATGATTTTACAGTATAACAACACTATTTTAACACAAAGTATGGCTATGACGGATTATAATTGAAATATTTTAACTAATACAATTTCCGTTGTTCACCAGTCGTCTTGGTAACCTTGGGAGCAGAGGTCGCTTAGCAACCTCGGTACGTTATGTTTGAGAAGGTGTGAATGATATGATTTGCGTGTATAAATCAATGGGGTTACTGCAAAGTGATGCCCATCACCCAACCAGAACAAATTGAAACAACTAGAATTTACCTTGTACTTAGTTACATTTTTTTTACATGTCCTTATTAGTAAAGACAAATTGTTTTCTTTTTGTTTGTGTTTGTGGGTGTGTGTGTGTGTGTGTGTGTGGGTGGGTGTGGGTGTGAAATTGGCGGTAACACGGCAGAATTCCAGTTGATCCACCAATTTTGGCTGCAATTGGACATCATTTCATCGCAAAAAGAATAAAATAAAATAAAATAAAAATTTAAAATACTTACGGGCGGGTCTGAGGCGATGCGCCCGGAGACCAGAACCCAGAGACTTTTTGGCCTTACGCCAATGAGGGCGGAATTCTGGAGGCGCCGCCATCACCCGTTTTCGTTCAGTCGCCACTTCTGTCAGCTCGTCCACACTTCTGCTGCTCCACCTCAGAAATAAATATTTATATTTATTTTTAATAACCAACTCTATACCATACTTTTAAATTCAACTAAATAAGCTCTACTTTTAACTGTTACCACAACACTCGATAAAAATGAAAAGATAACAAAATTAATGATTTTTTATTATATATTAATATTTTATTTTGTTTGCCTTTTAATGGGAATATACAACATTAGTAATGATCCTCAAATTAACGAATTATTAGTTAGAGGAGGTTATTAGTTAGAGGAGCTATAATGTATCTATGATTTGTAATAGAGTGTTGGTATTTTTTCTGAGAATACTCTGATCGTCTTCAGTATCGATCGTCATGAGAAGTGTTGAAAAGGGACTTGTTATGTAGAATTTCGGCAACTTTTAGTAAAACATAAAACCATCAAAATAACATGGGTTTCCCCTTAAAAACATTAGCACCTGTTGTTGAAATGCTGACATTTCCATAAATAGGCCTACCCATAAAACAGACATTCAGTTTTACTTGGGCATAATTGACTGTTTACGCTGCCTATAACTGACTTGTATAAGGGATTGCCAAACTGCCAACTGTACTGGTGCGCACGGTAGATAAACAATACGGAAACAACACAAATACTATTAGGGAAGCAAACATTTGTTATTCTATTAAAATGATAGAGGATTTATGGTTTAATTAATATCTTTTGATGTTTTAACAACAGTTTTCGGACGTCAATCTTTTGGTGTAAATCGATTCTCGTAACCACTACCAATGCATTCCGGGAATCCAATATTGCCCCCATTACGTAAAATGCAACATCAAATTTGTTTGCAATTTTCAATATTTGTTGTACAATTTTTCGCTCAGTATATGAATTTACGACCTAAAAAGTGCTATGGATGTTATATATACATTTATTGAAAAAAATGCTGCCATTACGTAAATTGCCGCCATAACTATTGGGTAAAAATCTTCAGTTAGTGGTTACAGTGGCGCACCCAGGATTTGATTGGGGGGGGGGGGCTCAAAATATTTTTATTTGAAATCCAATATTGGGGAGAGACATGGCTGACCCAAACCATAACCGCTGGCGCGGCTGCAGCCATGTCCCTAGTCGTGCTCGTCAGTGAACCTACGGCACATGTTAAATGTTTCCTGGTGGTTTCTAGTCATAAAAAGAAGACATTATGGCATGATTCGGACTCGTAGGGTTTTACCTTCCATATAATTTCCTCCTCTTGATGTAAAGAACTTGAGCTTGTTTCGTCTGCAAGATTTCTATAGTTAAATACTTTCATTGCGTGGACGTAAAGTTTGTGATCATTCCGGGCGGAGCTAAATTTTTTCAAACACGAATTTGGCGGCAAAACCAAATCCCAATATTATCCAATCGGTGTTTGCTAAAAGAGTGTCACATAATCTTTATAAATTAAAACCCATGATCCTGGGCCATTGTGTACAAACTGGAAAGGAGTTGATTATAATGCGGGCGTGTTTAAATTTTACGAGTAACCTCAACGACAGTCAACGACCTCAACAAGAGAAACGGACAACAGAAAATGAAAATAAAATTAAGTAAAGCTGCTCCCTGATCAGGGTGCACCATGGCAGGGGGGGGGGGAGAATGTGTAAAAATGCTTGTTATATATACTGGTGGCCCTTCAAGCTTACATGCACATGCATACGCAACGGCGTAAAATATAATAGTGAGTGGAATAAATGGAAAACTTTTGGAGGGGAGCTTGAGTCTCCTGAGTCCCCATCCCTTGTACCACTGCCCTATACTCCTTGCCGAACTCCTCTGTAGACAAGACTTGGGCTCAGATTTTGCTCTCTTTCCTGGCTCCTTCTTTAAAAAAATAAATAAAACATCAGCGGGCCCTTGCGGGGGGGGGGCTCGAGCCCCCCAAGCCCCCCCTTGGGTGCGCCACTGAGTGGTTATAGCGCCCTCTGGCGGTGGTCTTAGTGACATCACATTAGCTTAAGTACTTTTAAGTACTTAAGTACTTAAGTACTTAAGATTACATCTTTGATGGCCAACGGAATAAAATAAGGGAAAATACTGTTGTTGATCAAAAATGCAAACATATTACCCAAAAAATAATGTTGTCGTCAGTAAATACCTTGTGTCACCACTATTGATGGATCCGATTGTGTCCAACCCATTGTGTCCGACCCATTACGTCCGTGGGCCCATAACTTAAATAATGTTTGAACACGTAACGTTGGGGAAGTTAAAACCACAACCACAGCGCTCTACTGCAATCGGGTCGTTAAAAATCAGTGTCTGAATTATCGTGTGTTCCGGACCATAATGTCCGCAAGTACCACTATGTCCGCGAACCGATTTGGGCCCATTACGTCCGACCCATTACGTCCGACCCATTACGTCCGCGGAATCATTACGTCCGACCCATTACGTCCGCGGGTCCATTACGTCCGACCCATTACGTCCGCGGGCCCATTACGTCCGACCCATTACGTCCGCGGAACCATTACGTCCGACCCATTACGTTCGCGGGCCCATTACGTCCGACCCATTACGTCCGCGGGCCCATTACGTCCGACCCATTACGTCCGCGGGCCCATTGTGTCTGACGCATTACGTCCAAGGGCTCATTATGTCCGACCCATTACGTCCGCTGGCCCATTATGTCCGCTGGCCCATTATGTCCGGCCCATTACGTCCGCGGGCCCATAACTCAAATAATGTTTGAACACGTAACGTTGGGAAGTTAAAACCAATTACTTAGAACAATTTCATGTCACAGCGCTCTACTGCAAAATTAGGTTGTTAAAAACCACTGGTGTTAATTTAATAGTGTCTGAATTATCGTGCTTCATATGAGCACCACTGGTGTACTATTTAACATACCAGTTTTTGCACTGTAAGTACGAAGCCCATTGATGCCCCTGAAGAATAAATTACAAATCTGATTTCGAATCCGTTTGAACGGATTTGGTATGGTTGTTAAAAAAGGAGTTTGAAACAGCCAATTCTTAACTAAAACAAACAATGTTATTATGGGCAATAATAAACAGTTAAAATACATAGGCCAAGCCACCAAGAAATGTAGCAGGCGTTCCAAGTTTAAGTAACCTAATATAAATCCCACGATAAACTTTATATAAATAAAATGTAGACAAAACGATAAGGTGTGTGTCAGCTATCAGTTATTCAACACTGGTAAATATGTAATAGCATAAACCAAAAAAAGTCTAACTTTCAAATTTCTATCAAATTGCCTATCGTTTAATAGGGTTTGTATAATCATCGGTATTTTTGTTTTCAGTCAGTCAGCCACATCGGCGGATCATGTGTGCCCATCCCCTTCACTTTTGCCGTCTGCCTCCCTTTTTCGACACCCTGGTCAGCCAGATGGGCATAATTTGTTCCCTGTAGGAAAATGTACATCTTGCAAACGATACACAAAAGTGCAACCCAATAGCGAGTCTGTCATTTCCAAAATGTTGCGAGCACTACAAGTAATTAATTTGTCAATATAAGTAAAGACTAATTGTGGTGACACCTTGTGAAATTCTCTGAGTGGTAATTAGTTCTGAAAAGAACTAGAGGTTACAACTCGACGTTTCGATCAGTATGCTCTGTTGTCATCATAACCTCCAGTTCTTTTCAGAACTAATTACCACTCAATAAAGATTTTCACATGGTGTCACCGCAATTAGTCTTTACTTATCCTCTTCACCAAGTTTTGTCAATATAACTGTTTCTTTAATAATGTATTATGTATGGTACATGGTTATACAGGGTGAAAAACAATACTGGATAACAGACCATATACCATTTGGGAAAACCCAAGGCCAAGTTTAATCCCTGTGGAAAGAAAAGTCATTTATAACAAAGAGCAGAATGTTAATGTCAGTCAGGTAATTTTGGCTTTAATTAATATTAATAATATTACAATAAATTTAAACAAAACACTGATGCGGAGTGAAATATAAATATGTGCGTGGATCAGAAACCGAATTTAGTCTTAACTTTTATAATTAACTAACTTGTACACTACATAACAGTGATACTACACTTATTAACAAGTAAAATAACAGTTAATTCAAATATAACTGTGAACTTCAAGGTTGTTTATAAAGTACGATAACTATAACAGAAACATGTAGAGTACTATAACTATAACAGAAACATGTAGAGTACTATAACTATAACAGAAACATGTAGAGTACTATAACTATAACAGAAACATGTAGAGTACTATAACTATAACAGAAACATGTAGAGTACTATAACTATAACAGAAACATGTAGAGTACGATAACTATAACAGAAACATGTAGAGTACTATAACTACAAATATAGTAATACTACACTTATTAATTAACAAGTAAAGTTAAAGCTAATACTATAACTGTGAACTTCAAGATTGTACTATTGAGTACTATTTTTTCAAGACACCTCTCTCCAACCAAAAAAAATAATTAAAAATATTTGTCCTCCTCTGCACTAGAAACTGCAGGCAAACAAATCGGAAACTTCAGAAACAAACGTTCTCTCTCCCTTCACATTTGATTAAAATTATTTATAGTGTTCATCAGTAGATTCGTAATCTGGAAAATGTACAGAACAGTCTGCTAAAACGTATAGGCCTAAAGACAAAAATGTTAACAATGAAATCTTGCAAAGATTAGTTACTGGTTCAAAATTAATATTTATTAAGATTTCTTTTTGGTGAAGTGTATATCCCTTCCCCCAACAATGAATGTTCAATGAAAGTTCTACTTGGCCCATCCTCCTGATGGGTGAAAATCATATAACTTAAACCAACCAAAATAAAAAATAAAAAATAAAATTATAAAAAATGTCATTGGGCACATTGTGCCCCTCCCCCAGGCCTGATTAGTCCATGGGCTACAGACCGAAACCCCCCCCCCACCCTCCACCCCCGGGATTTTCGGTTAAGGATTGGGTGGGGTCAAATTTACCCCCAAAAATACCCCAACGCACATCACATGTATGTAGTTCGGCTCAATGGGCCGAATTAATAAAAAGTAGCAATTGCTTTTACTAGTCATTTTCTTAAATCTTCATGAATAAAAGTGAGCAATTACTTGCAAGTAATTGCTTCCAGTAGTTAGCAAAAGCAATTGCTATGTTTTTAAAACCCTGCGACGCGCCATGACACTTATACTCACACCGCGGTTGCATCGCGCTGTATTTTACAGTAGGTGTGAAAGGGCGCTATAACTTCTGTTGCGTTGAACACTACCAACTGCCAATGGTTTTAACAGATGCCTAGAGGTCCTGTAGACCCTAGACAACAATTTGAAGCAAAACAAAATGTAAGGGCCCTTTAGGTTGATGTTTATTTTAGTTCTGATAACGCTTTTTCCCCTACCCCAAATCGACATAAAATATACCCTATTATGTGTACCCATAGCAGTTATAGGAATAAACATCTCTCACTCTCTGCCTGATGGTTCCAGCATGTCTGGATTCATGGTCTGCCACAACATAGTGGGTAACTGATAGCTTTTGATAAGCCGCTCAGAGCCGAAGTCAATGGCCTTGTGTGTTGACAGATGGCATTAGGATTTGTACACGGTCCTATGGGACCATGCAGGATTTGTACACGGTCCTATGGGACCATGCTTTTTGCAGTAGGATTTTTTGGGTCAAGGGTTCAAAGCAGGCTAATGAGAATTAACCATGCTATTTGGGGATACCTCAACAGTAAACTTACGGAATTTGAGAAATAGTGGGGTGAGCATGAACGGAGTAATTAAATTTTGTTTACAAACCTACTGTCAACAACAGCGCCATGGCACGTCGCAGGGTTGTTAAGCAATTACTAGAGAGACTAGCACTTGTTTGGAAGCATATAAATAAACCAGACCTTTTACTAATGACTTGTATCACTTGCTAGTATTTTTACAAGATCCTCAATGAGGAGCTTACGCATTTGCTAACACTTGCATGTTGCATTACTCCTGCCACCATGGCCGAGTTTATGCATGTAAGGGAACATGAAAAGGTGTACAATGAAAGACTAAATCGTGATGAAGTCAATCCTACCAGATACCGGAAATTATTTCGGTTCAATTTTGAAAATTTGGAGTGGCTAGCAGCAGTCGAAGTACTTGGTTTGAAACCAGCAGAAGTGGCGCATGGCATCTTCGTAATAGTCGGGTTTTCATCCCCTTTGAAGATGTTGTACAGATCTTGTTCGCATGGAACCAAAACAATCGTCCTATTTCCTGTTTGCATTGCATCTGTTTTCTTCTTCACTTGACCTTCCATGTTTGCTATCTTTTTCAAAATTTGCTTCTCATCCATGGCTTTACCAGTGTTGGTAGCAATTGACATTTGTGCTTTTTTAAGTGCATTTGCCTTCATGTCTTTTGCCCCCGGCAACTGACATTTCTCGATTAGAACAGGGTACTCTTTGATTATACTAACGAACAGTTCGTTCAAAGATTGCTCACTATTTGTACCACTCCCCAATTCTTCGGCAGCATCCATGTTGCTAATGTATTCGCAGACTACTAACACATGCCTCATATACAACCACTAGGCTAACCGGAACTGACCTCCCATCATTGTTATACCCATAAGCAATTGCTAACCCAGCCAAGCAACAGGTGCTAGTCAAAGAAGAAGGTTATTTATACATTTTTCAGCAATTGCTTGACCTAGAGCTTTTACTTGATAACCATTTGCTATTGCTTACACCTTTTGCTAGGAAGCAATTGCTAACTTTTATTAATTCGGCCCTATGTGTCTCCCCCACCAATTCGCCCCACAATTAATTCGCTACAAACCATGATAGTGCTGATTTTGAAGATGTAATTTCCTACGAATTGAAATGCAAGGAAAAAAGACCAATTACAGCGTTCATTCCAGCAGAATGAAGAGCTGAGCCTAAGAGTTAAAGGGTCTATGAAGTGCGTTTTTGTCTTAATTTATTTATTGTTGTTATTTTATCAATTGATATAAATTTTAAAAAAAGAAGAAGTTTGTTTTGTTAAATTTAAAAAAATGGAGGAATGGGAGGAGCGCGGCGCACCCCTAAATTTAGAATTTACTTTGTTTAATTGTACAAACGGACGCAGAAAAACTGGACAAAGGGCAAATATATTCTCAAATAAATATTCTTTATTGTCTATTTCATAGACCCTTTAAGGTTCTCGAACAAGAGCTGGAAATACAGAGGCTACAGCAGAGACTAACAATACTAAAAGCCAAAGGCTAACTTCCGATGATGGACGTAGATCAATAGATGAAGGAGACTCACCAGATAAACTCAGGGTGGACTCTGGGTGCCTCTAGCCTTATGACTCCTTACTCCGGCACCAGGTACTGTTGGAGGCCCTTGGACCCCTCCTACAGGAATATTGAAAAAGGACAGGATGTGGATGCCACAGTCGCAGTCGACTGTGATCGAGGAGGATACAAAACCTCTAACGAAGGACTCTCCTGTGTAGGCTTGGGCGATGATACGATAATATCGAATATCGCGATATTTTTTTAAACTCGATTATGATATTGAGAACTTTTTAAATCATCGAGATATCGGCAGATCGTGATGAAACAAATATACCGCAATGAAAAAAATTATCGTGAAGAAAAAAAAATATATCGCGATTAAACAAAATCCTCGATTGTCAGTTGGGTCAGAAATTCCATGGAAAAAACTTAGGGAAGTCTTTTCAGCTTTTACGAGAAACAAAATCGAACTACTTCTCTAGTAAACCGACTGTCAGATCACAAAGGAGCCGCCTAACAGGGTGTTGTTTAATAATCCACCGCCACTCAAAGAAATCAATTCAGACTGATTAAGTGTTGGGGATTGAATGGGGTATTTGATCCAACAAGGTGTAGACAATGTTTAGATCTCACTGTCTATGGGTGCACCCCAATAAATAGTGAGGAATTCATGCGCCAAGCTGTTTATCATAAAGTATACCGTATGTCCTCAAATTTTTCTGAAAAACAAAGATTTGAGGCCCATACATTTGATGGATTGTGTAAAAATGGCCCAATATCATAACCTGGGGGTCCTTGGCTTTCAACTTTGAGTATTTTGGACACACTAGGCCCCGAAAAAGTGGTCCTAATTTAATTTAAAGCGTAAGGCCTTTTTCCAAAATGGCTGTTTTTCAGTGTGGACGTTTTCACTACTGTAGAGGGTGGTTTTCATTGGGATGAGGATAACTTCCTGGAAACCTGGACTTTAGACAGTAAATAGAGAAGAAAATAAAAGGTTATGTATCGATCAATATTTTTTATTTTGGTTTTAAAAACTGTGGGACTTTTAAGTATTTTTTTACGATTTTTGAATATTTTGTGTTTAACACTGTTTACTATGGAAGTTTATTTAGTGGGGTGCACCCCTATATAGTGATAAATGCAAAATTTATAAACAGAAAATTTACTCATTGAATACCCTTCTATTTCAGTTCTTTATTGGATGAAACACAGGACATTTACAGGACAATTACAATAAAAAGGTATGTAATAAGTTACAAAATGGCGGCATTAATACCCTAGTTGCCATGCGCTCCTTTTGGGATAATGTTTTTTTATGTAATTTTGTTTTGCATTTACAAAAGTTGCTTTTATCTTCATTTACCTTTTCATTTTTTTAAACAAGCTTTTTCCCCTTAAATTAGGAATTTTATTATAATCTGATGACTAGGGTACATAGGGAACTGAGGTAAAACTTATAACCAATTGGTTTATTATGTGATTGTCAATTGTCATTAGATTTTGTGTGCCAAAATAAATGCATCACTCATGAAGAAAACCTGCTTGATTAATAAATTCAGTTTTAGAGTGCTGGTTAAGTAATCTACTCCATGTTGTCCGATTTGTGTGTCCACCAGAGTAACGTTAGTTTGAGACACTCTCGTCTTCTTTTGTTGACATTTTCAACTTTCTTCAAAGCATCACCGGGCAGCCAGTAGGAAAATTGTGCATTACCCTAACCCTGCCCCGAACCCCAAACCTAAACCTAAACCTAAACCCTAACCCTAACCCTAACCCTAACCCTAACCCTAACTCTAACTCTAACTCTAACCCTAGCCCTTATATAAGTTACCCTAAACACTAACCCTAACCCTTAAGTATTAATTTTCAGAAGTTCCTGACAGTTTCAGATTGTTGTTTTCCTGTTCATTTTTACAGAGGTTATAACGTGTTGAATATTTATTTGATAATTTTTGCAGGGCATTTTGTGAGGAAACAGTTGTATCCATTGCAGTCACCAAGATCGAGCCTCCTCGGACAAGCAGAGCTAACCCCGGTATTGTGAAGACCAACTGCATGCTTTGCTCCCTCCTTGTCTTCGGTAATTCTGTGTACTGTTATTTTGGGTCTTATGAAATACACAGCTGAGATAATAACAAACAATTTATTCAAAAAACTTTGCCATTTCTACTGTGAAAATTACAGTAAAGTACGTTACTCTTATAGACATCTGATTGTTTCATTATTTTTGATTGACCCTCTTCATTTGGGGTGGGGGGGGGGTGGGGCAGTATTTGCATATGGGGGATGCAGGGTTGTAGTCTATTTATCTCATAGGACAAGTCACATTTTACAGTTTTACCAAGAGAATAATGTTCACATTATGAGGAGGAAAGTTGGATATATGTTTCATTGTGTATATGAATATAGGTCCCCTTTTCTGTCAATCTGGATCCGCCCCTAACAGGGGTAACTTTGTAAAACTCTCATATTGTCATAATAAGGAATAAAAGTATTGTTGAAATGTTCATGGAGCAAAACTAATTCTTGTTTTAGAATCGACGGAAGGAAAACACTGAATCCCAGAATAAGTGATACGTACATGCATGATGCATGGTTATCTAAACTGCATGTAACATATTATGATAGATGCACAAAGTATGTTTAAAGCTGTCATTTTTCGGTGGAGCAATATTTTTCAATTTTTTTCAGAAATGTTATCTCGGCAACATACTGGATGTACTCAGTGTGGTTCCAAGTCAAATTAGAAAAAATCATCTCTCTAAAGGGTGCACCCCACTAAATAGTGAGGAATTCATGCGCCAAGCTGTTTATCATAAAGTGTATGTCCTCAAATTTTTCTGAAAAACAAATATTTGAGGCCCATACATTTGATGGATTGTGTAAAAATGGCCCAATATCATAACCTGTGGGTCCTTGGCTTTCAACTTTGAGTATTTTGGACACACTAGGCCCTGAAAAAGTGGTCCTAATTTGATTTCAAGCGTAAGGCCTTTTTCAAAAATGGCTGTTTTTCAGTGTGGACGTTTTCACTACTGTAGAGGGTGGTTTTCATTGGGATGAGGATAACTTCCTGGAAACCTGGACTTTAGACAGTAAATAGAAAATAAAATAAAAGGTTATGTATCGATCAATATTTTTTCTTTTGGTTTTAAAAACTGTGGGACTTTTAAGTATTTTTAACGATTTTTAAATATTTTGTGTTTAACACTGTTTACTATGGAAGTTTATTTAGTGGGGTGCACCCCTATCCATGGTGGTCTGTGACTCTGGCTGGCGCACCACGTGCGAGTACATTATATCATACATATTTAAATATATGCAGAATATGGGCGTTGCCTTAAAAATCTACATTAGTCATGAATTAAATCATGGAGGAAGGAAAACGATTAAATCAAAGCATGGATCAGCAGCGGCTCGATCAAAGTTGAGGGATTAGGACACTATTCTATTATACCATACTGGGACTCTTGTGTAGTGTGACAAAACACATACACGTACTCTTGATAAACCATGTGACGTTTATTTAAAATAGTGTGACTACAATCCACATTTTCTGAAGTGCAAATGACTTTCACAATCACATGGTTTTATTCTCCACGGTACTATATGCAGGAATAAACCTAGTCACGTGTTTATACTATGACCCAGTCACGTGGAACGCGAATCACGTGAACTCGGGCTGATGATTTGATTGGGACGCACAACACAGTAACCGTCCCACACAATTATTATGCAAACGATTTGCCAATGGCGATGGGTACGTTTTTGCGACCGTAACCAGAAACATGTTTGGGCTTTGGTCATTGGTTAAGCGTTTTCGCAAGTTCGGTTGTGCTGCGATGACATCATGGTTCTGACCAAACATAAAACGAACTTTGTGATCGGTTACGCTTATAGTTTCAAGATGGCGGATTGTAAAGTGTTAAAACATGATTAAATGATTGTTCGTATACCAGTATATCTTTCAAGTTACTAGCACTCACAAGTAAGTTCTATTTTGAGAAACGTTGATGATTGAACATGTCACAAACTGAAAACAATTGTCTGGTTACGTTCGCATTTTCGCGTAGCTGTGCCGTTTTGTTTCTGGTTAGTAGCGAAAACCCGCCCCATATGTTGCACTCGTGAACGGCGCAATTGCACGTGTCTCTCAGGTAAGCACTGGCAATTTATTGTGACGCTTGTAGATGGGTACATCCCTGTCATTACCGGCTCTAAAGCACTCATGCGTGAAAAACAAAATAAAAATTAATAATCGCGATATTATCGAATATTTGCGATATATGTTTGACGATATATCGTGGATGAAAAAAATCGATATCGCCCAAGCCTACTCCTGTGTGCGAGGAAGGAACTGCTGAGGATAGTGAAAAAGAAACGAAGGTCACTAAAACCTCCAAGAATGCTCGCTTTGGACTTGGACAGAAGGCGGATAACTTCTTAATGGAGTTGGGGAATCGCAGACAAGGTGCGAAAGAGACCATTCAGGAACTGGGTCAGGCGATCAGTGAACTGACAGCATTAGCATAACCCCGAGTTTTCAGAGACCGGCTTGTGGGAAGTCATTTTTCAGATGCGATTGCTAGCCAGTCAATACGTGTGGGTAACTTTAGAGCCAATCCATCAACTTTAGAGGGAGCTATCAGGGCAGCGTTGGTTACAGAAAATTTCGAAAGGATAGAAGCTCAGAGGACAGGTAACAAACGTGAAAGGAAGAAATGCAAGATGCAGGATTTGGATGAACAGACCCGTGACACTGTGAAGACGTTTGGCAACTCCATACGATATCTATTTCGGTTGCCAAGGACGAGGTCACTTTGCATGGGAATGTTCTGCCAAAAGGAGAGGACAGCAGGGAAACGAGCCAAGCCCACCCTGGGACCCGATGAAGAAATGCTCACCCTTATAAAAAACACTATAATTTTATTATGATTAATTACAACAGTTTTATATCAGTTTTATTATCGTTTTATTGTAGTTTTCTTATAGTGTTTTTGCAGTAAAACTGAAATATAGTAAATAATTATATGTTTAGGTATACTTCAAGTAGTATAGTTTTAATTATAATACTATATTACAAATATAATTATACTATGATAAAAAAATACAGTGGATTTTTATATGGGCAGTTTTAGAGGTGGGAGGAAAAACCCAGACGTTAATTCTGGGGAAAACCCAGTTAGGGACTGAAAACCCAATCCACATGTCAGTCCGGGTGAGACTCGAATCTTGGTCGCAGAGGTGGAAGGCGAGCCCTCCCCCATTATATATAATGCTACGAAGTATTTTGCTGGTACCCATCAACCCAAACAACAATAAAATTGTGTGCCCGACAATACAGGAGTGAACTTTTCATGCACATTGCTATTTGTCTAGCGGTCACAAAATACAAAGAGGTTCTAGAAAATATGTACTCAGTTTCATGATATAGTTCCTGTAGATTCAAACTCAATTAAATGTAAAATCTAAAAAGCATTAGGGGAATCTCACACACCAAGTATACATGTATACAGGTAGTTTAAGCATTTCAGACGGGTGAGAACATTTTGCCAATGTATATGTGGCAATAAAAAATAAAAAGTCCTCCTATGTGGCACGGTCAATTACCGGGAGTTTGGCGGCCATTTTGAAAAAGCGCCCTCACAGCCTCACCAGGCAATTTGCAGACAACCTGATTTCAATAGCTCTATGGTCAAGGTTTACAAAAATAATTGTCTTGAAAAATCGTCGAGGGGGGAGGGGGTGGTAGCCCACGGACTAGATAGGGTTAAAAAAGGTTCTTCAATAATTAATTCACCAACAAGTTCGACTGGGCATGGTAGTCTAGTGGTTAGAACGCTCGCCTTTTTATAAATTTGTTTTTAACATTTTCATAAATTTGTTTTTATACATTTATTATACATTTCAAAATTACTTCAGAAGCAAAGCCTTTCTAAATAATAGTAATTCAAGGCTGTGGAGGTCCTTTTTTTTATAGAAAATACAAAAAAAAATATCATAAAATCAACAGATTAATTTTTAAGATACAAATGCTGTGCGGAAAAAATCGCGCGCGGGTCGATAACTATAAAATCCGTCTTGCACCAAAATAAATCTGTGGAGGAGGTATGCACTCTGTACAGTGACCGCTCCGATCGTTGCTATATGTATCTGTCAAAGACACACGTGTTTGTTTTGATGCAGATAATGACATTTCATATCAATCTTATCTAATATTATCTGAGTAAAATTATTATGTTTTCTGGGATCATTAGAGAATGGACAACTAAATGAAGAAACTTGTAAAACAAATTCCGGTTCCAAATAATTTATTTAAGGAAACTAAAACTCACATTTCGAATAGTGAAACATAAAGATGACGAAGTAACAAGGGGGCGTTGTCGACGGTTCCCTCAGACCATGGAGGAAGAAAACAGATTCTTCCTCCATGCTCAGACCAACTGCGCCGAGCATGGCAAAGTGGCCCGTATATAAAGAGATTATTACGTAATATACAGGTTAATCTTCAAAGAATTAAATAGGCTCGTGGAGCTATCGGGCGAGCTCTGGAATTTACAGAATGCTTCACAACAATTAATTATAAACAATATAACAACTTTACAAAATTATGATTTTTTGTTTTATTTATATAAGCTCATTTGTCCAACTCGACATCCGTCTTGGTTTGATGCTCAGCAGAATCCGCGCTCCGATCCTTCGTCTGGAGGAAGAGTCTGGCCAAAACTCCAAGGGTGGTTTCCACATCTCTCATCACACTCTCTCCTGGGTTCACTCTCACACAACCGTCCTTGTTTCCTCCAGATGCTGGCTTGACATCAGAGCTGGACTAATAAATTATCTCACATCTCATAATTAATGTTATTTAGACCTCTTTTTTTAAACTCCTAAATGGTAACACTGACAACGTTACTGCATGAATCTCTATAATTAAAACATTCACAACATACGTCCAATCCAATAATAATAACAAAATTTAACAAAATTATTACATGGTTATACAGTGGACGTTTAATATATATATATATTTGTTTTCATTTTTTTTTTTTTTTAGCAGTAATTCGAACAGGGTTTTCTTTCAAGTAATCAAGACTTGCGGTATTTAAATTTTCCACTGGTTCCCATGAATTATGTTTACTTGGGAAATTTCGCCATTTTATTAAATACTGAAGTTGATTATTTCTATACCGGCCTCTGAGAATACGCTCTACCTCAAACTCGACATTTTCTGAAGAATTCTGTACTATTCCAGGAACAATTTGAATTGGTTTCTTATTTCCCTGTTTAGCTTTCAATGGTATGAACGAATCATCAGGTAAATATTCTGGTACCATGTCATCTAATGGAATTTGTTGTTTAGGATCAGTGGGGAAAATGTCATTGTTTGGGCGAACGATATATATATATATATATATATATATATATATATATATATATATATACACAGAGCCAAAAAAGAAAAATAAAAAATTTTAACAGATCACCAAATAAATTCTGTGCATGAAATGTACCAAATTTGGATACAATATTACTGCAATGTATTGCTTCAAATGGCAGTCAATAACCAATTGTTTGCTTCAATGACACAAGAGAAATGTGCACTGACCCAAAAGGACTTGCTGTTCCACATGTCACATTCTTCAGCTGCAGCCCTGTACACACATGCATGTCAATGAATGAAACAAAAGAATTTGTAAAGGTTGCACCCTTACCTGCATGATTGCAAGTCTTCATACAGGGTTGCTCTAGTCCTTCTGAGTATTGCTAATGAAACAGATATGCCAAGGCTAACATGCATGTGTGTACAGGGCTGCAGCTGAAGAATGTGACATGTGGAACAGCAAGTCCTTTGGGTCAGTGCACATTTCTCTTGTGTCATTGAAGCAAACAATTGGTTATTGACTGCCATTTGAAGCAATACATTGCAGTAATATTGTATCCAAATTTGGTACATTTTCATGCACAGAATTTTATTTGGTGATCTGTTAAAATTTTATAAGTTTCTTTTTTGGCTCAGTGTATATATATATATATATATATAAATGTGGATGCAGCATTCGGGCGACCGCTCCATAGAAACGTGCACAAAATTCCCCCTTCCCTTTCCCTTATTTATATATCCTCCAACCTTCCAAAACTCTGGAAATAAGATGTTTACAGGCTAAGGAAGCGATTTAGGCTATTTCCGAAACAAAATTATGACTTTAAAGGGTAGCTAGGCGTTAAGGCGACCGGAAACGGTCGCCTTAACGCGGAGAACTTAGCAATTTCTGTAGAAGTCGGTCGCCCTACGCCTGAAATAGTAAACATATAGGCATATAAAAAATCAATACAGAGCTCTCATGACTGATTATAGAGTTATTGTTGGATAATTACGAAGCCGAAAGAAGAAAATAGTCATTCGCTAGATGCTTTATCTAATTTCAGCTCATTATTCACCACAACGTGAGATTTTACTCAGATAATATTAGATAAGATTGATATGAAATGTCATTATCTGCATCAAAACAAACACGTGTGTCTTTGACAGATACATATAGCAACGATCGGAGCGGTCACTGTACTGAGTGCATACCTCCACAGATTTATTTTGGTGCAAGACGGATTTTATGGTTATCGACCCGCGCGCGATTTTTTCCGCCGGCACAGCATTTGTATCTTAAAAATTAATCTTGTGATTTTATGATTTTTTTTTATTTTCTAAAAAAAAAGGACCTCCACAGCCTTGAATTACTATTATTTAGAAAGGCTTTGTTTCTGAAGTAATTTTGAAATGTATAATAAATGTATAAAAACAAATTTATGAAAATGTTTAAAAAGGCGAGCGTTCTAACCACTAGACTACCATGCCCAGTCGAACTTGTTGGTGAATTAATTATTGAAGAACCTTTTTTTAAACCCTATCTAGTCCGTGGGCTACCACCCCCTCCCCCTCAGGGATTTTTCAAGACAATTATTTTTGTAAACCTTGACCATAGAGCTATTGAAATCAGGTTGTCTGCAAATTGCCTGGTGAGGCTGTGAGGGCGCTTTTTCAAAATGGCCGCCAAACTCCCGGTAATCGACCGTGCCACATAGGAGGACTTTTTATTTTTTGTTGCCACATATACATTGGCAAAATGTTCTCACCCGTCTGAAATGCTTAAACTACCTGTATACATGTATACTTGGTGTGTGAGATTCCCCTAATGCTTTTTAGATTTTACATTTAATTGAGTTTGAATCTACAGGAACTATATCATGAAAGTGAGTACATATTTTCTAGAACCTCTTTGTATTTTGTGACTGCTAGACAAATATCAATGTGCGTGAACAGTTCACTCCTGTATTGTCGGGCACACAATTTTATAGTTGTTTGGGTTGATGGGTACCAGCAAAATACTTCGTAGCATTATATATAATGGGGGAGGGCTCGCCTTCCACCTCTGCGACCAAGATTCGAGTCTCACCCGGACTGACACGTGGATTGGGTTTTCAGTCCCTAACTGGGTTTTCCCCAGAATTAACGTCTGGGTTTTTCCTCCCACCTCTAAAACTGCCCGTATAAAAATCCACTGTATTTTTTATCATAGTATAATTATATTTGTAATATAGTATTATAATTAAAACTATACTACTTGAAGTATACCTAAACATATAATTATTTACTATATTTCAGTTTTACTGCAAAAACACTATAAAAAAAACTAATATAAAACTGTTGTAATTAATCATAATAAAATTATAGTGTTTTTTATAAGGGTAAGCATTTCTTTATCGGGTCCCAGGGTGGGCTTGGCTCGTTTCCCTGCTGTCCTCTCCTTTTGGCAGAACATTCCCATGCAAAGTGACCTCGTCCTTGGCAACTGAAATAGATATCGTATGGAGTTGCCAAACGTCTTCACAGCGTTACGGGTCTGTTCATCCAAATCCTGCATCCTACATTTCTTCCTTTCACGTTTGTTGCCTGTCCTCAGAGCTTCTATCCTTTCGAAATTTTCTGTAGCCAACGCTGCCCTGATAGCTCCCTCTAAAGTTGATGGATTGGCTCTAAAGTTACCCTCACGGATCGACTGGCTAGCAATCGCATCTGAAAAATGACCTCGCGCAAGCCGGTCTCTGAAAACTCGGGGTATGCTAATGCTGTCAGTTCACTGATCGCCTGACCCAGTTCCTAAATGGTCTCTTTCGCACCTTGTCTGTGATTCCCCAACTCCATTAAGAAGTTATCCGCCTTCTGTCCAAGTCCAAAGCGAGCATTCAAAGTGTTCCCGGTAGTCTTTCCAGGGCTCCTTCCCTTTGAATCGGTCTGGTACACTCCGCTTTCCTGAGGATTCCAGGAACATCCTCGGAGGCTTTAGTGACCTTCGTTTCTTTTTCACTATCCTCGCGCAAAGGAGAGTCCTTCGTTAGAGGTTTTGTATCCTCCTCAATCACATTCGACTGCAACTGTGGCGTCCACGTCTGTTCATTTTCAATATTCCTGTAGGAGGGGTCCAAGGGCCTCCAACAGTACCTGGTGCCGGAGTAAGGAGTCATAAGGCTCGAGGCACCCAGAGTCCACCCTGAGTTTATATGGTGAGTCTCCTTCATCTATTGATCTACGTCCATCATCAGAAGTTAGCCTTTGGCTTTTAGTCTAGTTAGTCTCTGCTTTAGCCTCTGGATTTCCAGCTCTAATTGTTCGAGAACCTCAAAGGGTCTATGAAATAGACAGTGTAAACAATAAAGTATGCTTATTGGAGAATATATTTGCCCTTTGTCCATTTTTTCTGCGTCCGTTAAAAAAAATTCTAAATTTAGGGAAGCGCCGCGCTACTCCCATTCCTCCTCCAATCTTTTTTTAAATTTAACAAAATAAACTTGTTTTTATTTATATCAATTGATAAAATAACAACAATAAATAAATTAAGACAAAAACGCACTTCATAGACCCTTTAACCCTTAGGCTCAGCTCTTCATTCTGCTGGAATGAACGCTGTAATTTGTCTTCTTTTCCTTGCATCTCAATTCACAGGAAATGAACCTCTTCTTCAAAATCAGCACTATCATGGTTTGTAGCGGCGTTGATCTCTTTTGTGTCCTCCTTGTCCATAGTTGAGGCTACTGAGAAGTCCCTTTTTGATTTTGTTACATGATGTTGTCCAGTGTTAAGTCGAGTGCAGTTATCCCACTCCTGACAGCATTTGTGACGGATTTACCAAATACCCCAGACTGATTATTCCACGGTGCACCGTGGAATAATCAGTCTGTGTGACCACCGCGGTGGTCACCCAGTTGAGTGCGGTACTCCCTTCAGAAGAACCAAGACCTGTGATGTACGCCCGTTGGGCGGAAATGTACCGCCAAATCCACACGATTCTCACCTCCGCGGAGGATCAGGACACACCATGGACATGACAAAAGTGTATAAGGAATTATGATGTAGCCTGTTTTATTAGTGAATGAATCACTACGTGAGAACCTATGTGTGTTTGCCTATCAGTTAATTAACCCAGTACCCTTTGGTGCAGCCTCATGCACTGGCGCCCTTGCCCCAACTAGCCTCCTAGCTACTGGTGTGCCCTCCCGGCTGAGATCCTCCCTGCTTGTAGCCTCCAGAAACTACGGATCAGGAACTAATCCCTAGTTCCTCCCTTGGTTTCACACTGTGGTCCCACCCCGTATTCCCGGCTATTCCTTTCAGTGGCCCACGCTCGATTCGAGGTATACGCACACTTACTGTAGCCTCCTGTAATACTCCTGCAAGTACTTGCAAGTCCGTCTCAGACGAGATCCAACCAGCAACTGACGTCCGCTCGTGCGCACAATGCATACCCACGGCACCAAATACTCTACCGCCCTCCTTAGTTCGCGTTCGCCTTGCGCAAGCCATAGCTCATTTGCGTTACATTATTATTATTTTTGGGGGGAGGGGTGGGGTTGTGGGGCGAGTTGGCAGGGGAGGGAGGCCAAGGGATAAGGAGGATCTTAAATACCAATTTATTATTCCTAAATTATTTCCCAGATACTCAATCCATATCATGGGGAAGACACATAGAGCCGAACTACATACATGTGACGTGCGTTGGGGTATTTTGGGGGTATTTTTTGCAGACAAGCAGATATTACAATGGCATACAATAGGCTGCCCCCAAAAAGAAGTCTCCGAAAATCCCGGGGGGGGGGGTTGGAGGAGGATTTTGGTCTGTAGCCCATATGGACTAATTAGGCCTGGGGGAGGGGCACAATGTGCCCCTTTAAAAAAATATTTTTAATAATATCTCCAGAACGCTCTGTCCGATCACGCTCAAATTTTCTAACTTTTCCTAAATATTCTCTGGCACCCCCTCACGCAAACATAAATGATAATGGCTGTTCATAGTTGCCATGGCAACCGTTTATTTTGAACAGGTCCAATTGAATTTCCACTTTTTTGTTAAAAATACTAGATTTTTGATACTGTTAAACATTTAATATGTGTTTTTGGGTTTGTTGTCAACTTTTAAACTCTGAACTGGACAATACTGAGTCATGTGACCATTTCCAGTGCATTCTGGGAATCCAATATGACCGCCGCAGCCATTTAAATGCAATAAGTTATATTTTGTCCCAAAAACATGATTTCTAAACGTTTTTCAGAATTTTGCTCAGTGCAGCGTATAAATTTATGTCATCAATAGTACCATAGATATTATTATATCTGCCTTTTTATTATTGTACTTTTGGTACAATAATAAGTAAAATTTAATAAGTAAAATTCCAATTTTGGGTCAAAATCTTTAAAAATAATGTTTTTGGAACAAAATTACATAACATATTGCTTATAGCGCCATCTAGCGGTGATTTAAATTATGTCATATTGTTGCTTTTTCATGGTAGTCGCATAAACATTAAGGAAGTTATAGGAAAAATACTATTTTTGACCAAAAATGAGGGGAAAAATCCAAAAAAATTCATAGCACCTCCTAACGGTGACCTATGAAAGTTTTCATGGTCTCATTAGATAGATTGCACCAAAACGAACATGCCGACAAAGTTTCATGAAAATTGGCTGTTGAATACAGAAAATACGGAGGGGGGGGGGTGCGCCACAATGAGCCTCTCCGCAGGTTTAAGAAGGGAAAAAAAGCCTAGACTTGATACGGTTAAATCAGATTTCTATGCCAATTTCTAAGGCACTGACGAAGTGATCGCAGAAAAAATAGCGACCCGCACACTCACATTATACGCTGAGAGAGTGCAAGCGCCCTCTATCAGTGGACCTAATTCATGTGGATTGCAATGGATCATGTACAAATACAATGAAGCGTTTTTTGACAAGACTAGGATAGTACATATTGCTCATCACGAGACCCCATACTGAATCCGCGATTCGCGACAGTAATTAATAGCTTTAAAAAAAAAAACTTTTCTGGAATCGCATATTCTCCAAAATCTAATCGATTGGTGCTTGTGCCAACTGTATCCATTCACAAAATGTCATAAAAATCCGCCGATAGCGTTTTGAAATATCTAGAACAGAAGAGAGTTTTGTACACATGTACACATACAGTTGTTTGTTTATGGTGTAAACCGAGGACCTCATATTGTTCTTCTCAGTTGTCCCGACAACCGAGGAGCTTATTGTTTTCCATTGTGATAGCAACTGAGGACATATTGTCCCTATTGTCCTCGGTTTGAAAGCGTATACATGTACACCCCGCACACACACCCACCCCCACGAATGTCTGACATGCAGTAAACCTTGTGGGTCCTCCAGGCATCTCAAGGTAACTTATGAATGGAAGAGTTTATGAATGGAAGAGCGCTGGAACGATGAATAATCAATAATGCAAGAGGTCAAACTGCTGCCACAATGAAAATGGGTTTCAATGGGCAACGCCTGGGCTCCATAGTGACTGAAGACAGGTTTTAATCCCATTGTTAAGAGATTATGGGATTAAAGGACAGCCACTGGAGGGCTTTTGACAAGATGGTAAATCTAAATTGGAAGAAAAGGAATTCATCATTAGGAATTTGATAAATTTTGTTTTAAATGAGCTACTGTACGGACATATCAGGATATTTTTAAAGAGCGATCCGCTTTCATAGAAGTTTTGTATCAAAGGCACAACCTTCCCAAAATCCAAACACAAAGGACTTTCCTTTTGACAACTTAGAACAAATTAATAGGAGATTATGGTGCGATAAATCATGGTCCTTTGTACTGCTGGCTGGATCTGCCAGCTCCAGCTCTGGCCATGAAGATGCCCACATGATAAAACCAATAATGTGCATTGACCCGTAGATAATGAGCTCCTACCTTGTGGTACCTCGAGATACTCCAAGGTTTAACCACAGGTTTGAATTGGATGTTTTCCCTAATAGCCGCTCTGCAAATATAATAGCTTAACTTTGAAAGGCTGCGACAATTCCAGCGACGTGACTCCATACGTTTGTATGTACGGACAGTGAAATGGCGCTGTGAATTGCATCATGCTACGGGGATACCACAAGAAACAGATATCCCGTCTATATGACTCTCATTTCAGCGAAAGCACGAAAACATTACAGCACATTTGATTTTTTCCCCGAAAACGTTTTGAACGGAAATGTTTTCACTTCTAAAAGTTCTAGAAATCAGCTGAATCACAATAATTCGCAGGTTATTCACATTCGCATGAAACAATATTCAACTCCGAAGAAAGCAGGAAAGAGGGTTATTGTCCTCAAGAATTTTATTCAATAAATAAGGAACTGAATTATCACCAAATCTTATTATAATTTCATATAGTCACACGTTCATAATTCTAACTAAAACAGAAAGATATATAAAACAGAAAGATTCAACAAATCTATTAAGCCTTTATTAAATATTTACTTTTAGCAGGAAAAACATGCTTTTTTGAAACGTTCTTTATCACATCCATATTTCATAATCTATATAAGAAGCGGACAGGCTCTGCATTTGCTTAAATTTGCAGAGCGCATCGGGAAGATATAAGATCTCTATTGTTGAGTTCTTACGGGTACAGCACGTGTTAATCTCTTCTTGGAAGAGGTGGTGGCTCTGAGAAGAGCCGGTTGGTTTGTTCTCAACGTTTCGACTAGTGCGCTCTAGTCGTCGTCAGGAGACGGAAAGAGACTGATATAAGATCTCTATTGCAGACACCATCACAGGCCACTACTGCGTTTCTTCACGCACTGCACTCACTCAGAAGATTCGCAGAACTTTTTACTTTCAATTTCATGGTTCTTCATATTATACATCTTTCTATCCAAGGTTTTCAACTTCTCGTGTAGATAAGCGCGTAAGTTAACAGATTGTTGTGAATTTCTTGGGTACGCATTTCAATTGACACAATGTTTAACTTTCGGGATACCTTTAAACCATTAATAAGTGTTCAATTAACAGAAGGCTTCATTGGATTGATTGGGAACGTTCTCGTGTGTGTGACAATCATGAAAACCAAAACACTGCATAATGTCACCAATTATCTTCTCCTCAACTTGGCGGCAGTGGATGCCATTGTTTCATTAATTGGTATTCTAGAGCCAACGGTCGGAAGCATTTTCCGGTCAAGGATTGGTATTTACAACTATTGTATTCCCAGTTTCGTCTACAATTTCAACAGCTATTTCATGATTAAGTTTTTTGAAAAAGCAATGTTTTCAAATTCAGTCCTGAGTCTGACAAGCAGATATTACAATGGCATACAATAGGCTGCCCCCAAAAAGAAGTCTCCGAAAATCCCGGGGGGGGGGGGTTGGAGGAGGATTTTGGTCTGTAGCCCATATGGACTAATTAGGCCTGGGGGAGGGGCACAATGTGCCCCTTTAAAAAAATATTTTTAATAATATCTCCAGAACGCTCTGTCCGATCACGCTCAAATTTTCTAACTTTTCCTAAATATTCTCTGGCACCCCCTCACGCAAACATAAATGATAATGGCTGTTCATAGTTGCCATGGCAACCGTTTATTTTGAACAGGTCCAATTGAATTTCCACTTTTTTGTTAAAAATACTAGATTTTTGATACTGTTAAACATTTAATATGTGTTTTTGGGTTTGTTGTCAACTTTTAAACTCTGAACTGGACAATACTGAGTCATGTGACCATTTCCAGTGCATTCTGGGAATCCAATATGACCGCCGCAGCCATTTAAATGCAATAAGTTATATTTTGTCCCAAAAACATGATTTCTAAACGTTTTTTCAGAATTTTTGCTCAGTGCAGCGTATAAATTTATGTCATCAATAGTACCATAGATATTATTATATCTGCCTTTTTATTATTGTACTTTTGGTACAATAATAAGTAAAATTTAATAAGTAAAATTCCAATTTTGGGTCAAAATCTTTAAAAAATAATGTTTTTGGAACAAAATTACATAACATATTGCTTATAGCGCCATCTAGCGGTGATTTAAATTATGTCATATTGTTGCTTTTTCATGGTAGTCGCATAAACATTAAGGAAGTTATAGGAAAAATACTATTTTTGACCAAAAATGAGGGGAAAAATCCAAAAAAATTCATAGCACCTCCTAACGGTGACCTGTGAAAGTTTTCATGGTCTCATTAGATAGATCGCGCCAAACCGAACATGCCTACAAAGTTTCATGAAAATTGGCTGTTGAATACAGAAAATACGGAGGGGGCACAATGAGCCCCTCCCCAGGTTTAAGAAGGGAAAAAAAGCCTAGACTTGATACGGTTAAATCAGATTTCTATGCCAATTTCTAAGGCACTGACGAAGTGATCGCAGAAAAAATAGCGACCCGCACACTCACATTATACGCTGAGAGAGTGCAAGCGCCCTCTATCAGTGGACCTAATTCATGTGGATTGCAATGGATCATGTACAAATACAATGAAGCGTTTTTTGACAAGACTAGGATAGTACATATTGCTCATCACGAGACCCCATACTGAATCCGCGATTCGCGACAGTAATTAATAGCTTTAAAAAAAAAAACTTTTCTGGAATCGCATATTCTCCAAAATCTAATCGATTGGTGCTTGTGCCAACTGTATCCATTCACAAAATGTCATAAAAATCCGCCGATAGCGTTTTGAAATATCTAGAACAGAAGAGAGTTTTGTACACATGTACACATACAGTTGTTTGTTTATGGTGTAAACCGAGGACCTCATATTGTTCTTCTCAGTTGTCCCGACAACCGAGGAGCTTATTGTTTTCCATTGTGATAGCAACTGAGGACATATTGTCCCTATTGTCCTCGGTTTGAAAGCGTATACATGTACACCCCGCACACACACCCACCCCCACGAATGTCTGACATGCAGTAAACCTTGTGGGTCCTCCAGGCATCTCAAGGTAACTTATGAATGGAAGAGTTTATGAATGGAAGAGCGCTGGAACGATGAATAATCAATAATGCAAGAGGTCAAACTGCTGCCACAATGAAAATGGGTTTCAATGGGCAACGCCTGGGCTCCATAGTGACTGAAGACAGGTTTTAATCCCATTGTTAAGAGATTATGGGATTAAAGGACAGCCACTGGAGGGCTTTTGACAAGATGGTAAATCTAAATTGGAAGAAAAAGGAATTCATCATTAGGAATTTGATAAATTTTGTTTTAAATGAGCTACTGTACGGACATATCAGGATATTTTTAAAGAGCGATCCGCTTTCATAGAAGTTTTGTATCAAAGGCACAACCTTCCCAAAATCCAAACACAAAGGACTTTCCTTTTGACAACTTAGAACAAATTAATAGGAGATTATGGTGCGATAAATCATGGTCCTTTGTACTGCTGGCTGGATCTGCCAGCTCCAGCTCTGGCCATGAAGATGCCCACATGATAAAACCAATAATGTGCATTGACCCGTAGATAATGAGCTCCTACCTTGTGGTACCTCGAGATACTCCAAGGTTTAACCACAGGTTTGAATTGGATGTTTTCCCTAATAGCCGCTCTGCAAATATAATAGCTTAACTTTGAAAGGCTGCGACAATTCCAGCGACGTGACTCCATACGTTTGTATGTACGGACAGTGAAATGGCGCTGTGAATTGCATCATGCTACGGGGATACCACAAGAAACAGATATCCCGTCTATATGACTCTCATTTCAGCGAAAGCACGAAAACATTACAGCACATTTGATTTTTTCCCCGAAAACGTTTTGAACGGAAATGTTTTCACTTCTAAAAGTTCTAGAAATCAGCTGAATCACAATAATTCGCAGGTTATTCACATTCGCATGAAACAATATTCAACTCCGAAGAAAGCAGGAAAGAGGGTTATTGTCCTCAAGAATTTTATTCAATAAATAAGGAACTGAATTATCACCAAATCTTATTATAATTTCATATAGTCACACGTTCATAATTCTAACTAAAACAGAAAGATATATAAAACAGAAAGATTCAACAAATCTATTAAGCCTTTATTAAATATTTACTTTTAGCAGGAAAAACATGCTTTTTTGAAACGTTCTTTATCACATCCATATTTCATAATCTATATAAGAAGCGGACAGGCTCTGCATTTGCTTAAATTTGCAGAGCGCATCGGGAAGATATAAGATCTCTATTGTTGAGTTCTTACGGGTACAGCACGTGTTAATCTCTTCTTGGAAGAGGTGGTGGCTCTGAGAAGAGCCGGTTGGTTTGTTCTCAACGTTTCGACTAGTGCGCTCTAGTCGTCGTCAGGAGACGGAAAGAGACTGATATAAGATCTCTATTGCAGACACCATCACAGGCCACTACTGCGTTTCTTCACGCACTGCACTCACTCAGAAGATTCGCAGAACTTTTTACTTTCAATTTCATGGTTCTTCATATTATACATCTTTCTATCCAAGGTTTTCAACTTCTCGTGTAGATAAGCGCGTAAGTTAACAGATTGTTGTGAATTTCTTGGGTACGCATTTCAATTGACACAATGTTTAACTTTCGGGATACCTTTAAACCATTAATAAGTGTTCAATTAACAGAAGGCTTCATTGGATTGATTGGGAACGTTCTCGTGTGTGTGACAATCATGAAAACCAAAACACTGCATAATGTCACCAATTATCTTCTCCTCAACTTGGCGGCAGTGGATGCCATTGTTTCATTAATTGGTATTCTAGAGCCAACGGTCGGAAGCATTTTCCGGTCAAGGATTGGTATTTACAACTATTGTATTCCCAGTTTCGTCTACAATTTCAACAGCTATTTCATGATTAAGTTTTTTGAAAAAGCAATGTTTTCAAATTCAGTCCTGAGTCTGACTTTAGCAACATTTGAACGCTACATAGGAATCATCCACCCTTTGCAGTATGCCAGATTCTTGACCAAAAGAAGAATCGTCACCATGTTATGTTTCGTCTGGCTAGCTCCAATGCTGTCAGAGTTCCCCGAGTCAGTAGGCTTTATTATCCATTATCCGGCAGATAACTGCACCGTACCCACAAATACCAAGTATCCAGAGATTGGAATACAGGTGGGAATTCGGATGGTCATCACATTCATCATACCATGTATTGCATTGGCTTTCATGTACATTAAGATTATGATCAATCTGAAGCGAGGCGCTAGACACCTTGAGGAGCAAGGAATTCAAGGACCACCACAAGAGCTACACCGAGCCCACAAAAAAATCACCCAGGCCCTTGGTCTTGTTGTAGCTGTGTTCTTCATTCTCATACTACCAGGCAAAACACTCAGGATGTTCAACGTTTACGGAGACATGCATGGAGGTGATTATATTTTCTCAGAGTTCATTCAAAAAATTGCATCTATATTGATATCAATGAATTCTGCAATCAATCCAGTCGTGTATGGATTCAAACACACCAAGCTACGGAGAGCTTGCATTGCCATGATATGTCCATGTGCCCACTGTAACAGGCCAAATCGAGTTGCAATGGAAGTTCAAGTAGTTGATGGTTAAGAAGAATGATTGTGTACTGGATTAATGTTAAACTGCACCCCAACAATATACACAATTTAATAACAAAATATGTTAGGCTATACGTACAAAGAAGAAAGTTGATCGCCTAAATATTATTCGGCAGCAAAGGAATGAGCACGCCCGAGCGATTACCTAAGATACGACCTTGTTGCACTGAGCAAAATCAGTGTCTGCAACAAGGTGATAACTAAGATGACCTTCCTGATGACCTAAGTTCCCGCCTGCACGCCTCAACGCACTAATCCTCCAGCATCCAGCCATCACCTGATCCTCCAGCAGCCTACTTAAGCAGCAGCATTTCCCAGAGTCCGGCATTCTCCTGAGGACGATCAGAGCATACTGATCGAAACGTTGAGTTGTAACCTCCAGTTCTTTTCAGAACTAATTACTACTCAATAGAGAATTTCACATGGTGTCACAGCAATTAGTCTTATTTAAGATGACCTTGTTGCACTGAGCAAACGCTGTACTAAGATACAAGTTGCAAATCGAGTTGCAATGGAAGTTGAAGTAGTTCATGGTAAAGAACAATGTATGTATTGGTGTTAAACTGCACCCAGACACATATACCTTTACATTCACCTTATATACGTATCATAACTACATAGTTACATAATTATATAAACAATATGCACAATTTAATTAAAAAAACATATGCAGCCTATACGTACAGAGAAGAAATATTATTTGGCAGTAAAACAATGAGCACGCCCGATTAATTAAGATACGAACTTGTTGCACTGAGCAAAAGCTGTGTCTGCAACAAGGTCGTAAGTAAGATACGACCTTGTTGTACTGAGCAAAATGTGTGTCTGCAACAAGGTCGTAACAAAGATACGACATTGTTGCACTGAGCAAACGTTGTGTCTGCAACAAGGTGGTAACTAAGATACGACCTTGTTGCACTGAGCGAAAGCTGTGTCTGCAACAAAGTCGTAACTAAGATACGACCTTGTTGCAATGAGCAGAATCCGTGTCTGCAACAAGGTGGTAACAATGATACCATCTTGTTGCACTGACATGACGGTATATAGTCAATTTACATATGTTTTAAAACATGCGAATTTAAAAAATTTAAAATGTTATTTATGTTTATACCCCCCGAGGTAATCGCTACTGTGCCCTGCTGTGGTTGAGCAGCAGGGCAAGAACTAAAGAACTGTTTTTATTTATGGCAAAGTTGCACTTTAAAATGAATGTAAATGTAACAGACTCAATTGTTTGGGGAAATTCTTTTACATCACGCCAACTTTCCACCTGATTAAGGATAGGCCTATTTCCATCTCATATTTTGATAAGGTAAATATAATAAACAACTGCTCATAGGGTTCGTCACCTACCTTAACATATCATTAGTATTTAAACGTTGAAAAACAGTAATATTGATCATAATTATGTATGCATGGTTCAGTGTAACATGTCATCACACTCATAAAACAGTTGTAACTTGTGTTAGGCTACGAGAACAGAAAACAATCACTGTTTCAACCTACAATCTGAAAAGTATATTATTTGTTTTGTTAACAAATTGTAGAAATAGTCAGATATATCTTAAAATAAGTATAATTGATAGTTATAATTTTAAGTACAAGTCAACCTTAGTAGAGGGTGACACACCATATGTTGACTTAACACTGTGTTATGGGGTAGCGCAATCACAAAACGGGAAGAACATTTTGTGGAGTTGTTTGACCGGTTTTGGGCGTGGTCACAGGCGATAAGCGGCTCGGTCCTTATCGCCTGTAACCACGCACAAAACAAGTCATTAACCTGCGGTTAAAGACCAAGCTTCAAACTTTTATTGCCATTTATAAATGCCGGTATCGATTTAGTCTTGACCAAGGCGCATCGGAACGGTTTGGTCGCATAATTTTGCCCCATTTAGTTATCCGAACTCCAGCGCACATTCACACATTGTACGTACTCATATACATACCGGTACTGTATACACGTATGTAGTACACTGTACATTACTTGACATGTATGTCTACTATACATACAGTGACCATTCGTCGTCGCGCCTTGATGCTTCTACACATGCCAAGATTTAAGGCGGAGCTCATTAATGCTAATATACCAAATTCAAAAACCAAAGACGTATTCTCATTGGTCACTGGTTGGCCCAGCAACTGCATGCTTGCTGTGCGCTATTATACATGATTGTACTATACATGTACAACTTGCCCAGGTTGGACTTTGACCCTCGGTACTCCATTTCACATATGAAATGTGCGTGAGTGCGTGAGCGAGCGCGTGCGCGAGCGCGTGCGCGAGTGAGTGCGCGAGTGAGTGCGCGAGTGAGTGCGCGAGTGAGTGCGCGAGTGAGTGAGCGAGTGAGTGAGCGAGTGAGTGCGCGAGTGCGTGCGCGAGTGCGTGAGCGAGTGCGTGAGCGAGTGCGTGAGCGAGTGCGTGAGCGAGTGCGTGAGCGAGTGCGTGAGCGAGTGCGTGAGCGAGTGCGTGAGCGAGTGCGTGAGCGAGTGCGTGAGCGAGTGCGTGAGCGAGTGCGTGAGCGAGTGCGTGAGCGAGTGCGTGAGCGAGTGCGTGAGCGAGTGCGTGAGCGAGTGCGTGAGCGAGTGCGTGAGCGAGTGAGTGAGTGCGTGAGTGAGTGCGTGAGTGCGTGAGTGCGTGAACGTACACACCATTCGTTGTGGGGTCCAAAACACAATAGAACAATTGGACCCCACAAGGTAACTATAGAAAATCTTGTACCCCACAGGAGAATTATAAGGAAAAGGGATAATAGAACGAACAAAGGAATACCCCACAAATCAATGTGCGTGAGGGTGTGTGAGTGCGTGAGTGCGTGAGTGAGTGAGTGCGTGAGTGAGTGAGTGCGTGAGTGAGTGAGTGCGTGAGTGAGTGAGTGCGTGAGTGAGTGAGTGCGTGAGTGAGTGAGTGCGTGCGTGCGTGATATCAAACCGGGTCAAAGCTAGGGGTTTGTGATTGGCCATCATTTAAAATGAACCGCCCACATCTTGCATGACGACTTTCCATTGGAATTCCAACGGTAAAATAAAGAAACACATAAGCTTTCGGTTACAGAAGGATCAAGGCTGTTGTTTGAGTTCGAACGCGTACGAGGTCGCAATGCACAACCGTATCCACGAGTTAGTTATTGATCTCGCTGTACAGTGTACGGGGCCGGGGACGGCGCACTGTGTGTGTGTTCTGAATTTCTCGGGCTAGCAATCAGTACGGGCCAGGGTGGGAATACTGTGGTAAGTGCGCGCTACGACAACAGCCTTGGTCAAGGCTAGTATCGATTTCGTTTTCAAAATGTAAAAAAAAAAGTATAATTTCTGTTGAATAAAGCCAAATAGAAATGGGCAAGCTCACGTTTTGAGTACACACGAAACACTTACAAAGTGATGCGCAACAATCTTTGTCACTCCGATTGTTTCAAATCCACGTCACTTGTCCCACAAAACAGCTGGTGAACAGCTGTCACTTACGCACTGCTCTGATTTTCCATCCGTTAATAATAACCCACGTGATTACGTTTTGTCTAATCAGATTGTCTAAACTGCCTTGGGCAAATCTGATTTGACGAAACGTAATCACGTGGAGGTGTATAAACGGCTGGTAAAGACCGGCTGCCTATTATTACCGTCTACCAACAAGGCGCGTCGACTGCCAGCTGTTATTAGGCACGCCACATGGGAATGAATACAATCAGAGTGTAGAAGTTTGTATTCGTGTCCCGCGGAATCACGGGCCAAATTGGAATATCATCCGTTCTCAAACGTTTGAGTTTTCTGAGTTGGAGTTTTATGGTTCTTTTTCACAATAATTTCGCTGCATATTGACATTTTGAAAATGAAATAAAGATGGGCATTTATGAATGGAAATGAAAGTCACACTTCGGGTCGTGGCCAGCTTGTTACACTCTATATTTAAACGAGCAAATAGTGGCAATGCGTTCAGATGTTATCTATCACAAGAATTTGTTTTGAAAATTAATTTACCAATTTGAATTAAACGATAGAGCATGAGACCGAAACAATTGAAGGGATGTTTTATACCATCTTCAACTTCACAACAAGTAAGTTTGATTTAAAAAAAAGCGATCATTGTGTTTTAGTTTTACGAGATAACCAACCCACATTTTCTGTATTTCATATTACTACATTTCCAAGAATGTGTTGCAAATAAAATCATGCGAATCTGCTTCAATGTCGTATAATTGTATACGTTTGTCTCTCTGTGTTGAAATGCTGTTCTTTCAGTACTTTATTATGCATACACTATGTATCCATTTGTGGGGGGAAAATTGTTCTTTCAATATCGCCAGTCTGATCTGGTAAACGTTAAAAATGAAGCTGGACTCTACTGCACGAACTGCTTGGGTCTTGAGTCAATTACTTCGACGGTCCGGGACATGTTACCCTTATTTTTCATTAATACACTGCTACTGTAAATCTCAGCTCAAAGTTGCCGTTCAGAGTCTGAAATATCCTCAATATAAAAATTCTACTTTACAACGTCTTTGCCAAGTCCTTTCCGCTGTTTCCATTCAAACAACCAAAACAGAAAACAAAACAATTAGAAGGGCTTTATTTACCACCATCTTCTTCCTGGGGACAAACACCGGCTCAGATGGGTAGCAAGTCCCAGACATAGTCCCCCAAGAAACGTGTGTTTTAGATTTGGTACCCACTTTTGAGTGCAGTGTTTAAGACTCGTATAAGACTTGTAAAAGTACAACAGACACAATAAGGGAATGGCAAAACAAGAAAACGAGGAAAGATTTGCCAAATCACACAAATGAACAAACGAACGACCAATAGGCTAGTCCAAAGAATGAACAAGCACTGTGGTGAAAGACTGAGATAGATGTAAAACTGATGGAGATTACCTGACGTAAATCACCTGGTAGGCCATAAAAATATCTGTAAGGTCGACCATTGTACTTAATTGGTGGAAGCTCAATGGCTGAAAAGTAATGAGTAATGCATTCATTGTGAGGATTAATACCATAAATTACAAATATTATAATAATGGAATTATTAGGACAACGCCAATGTGCCCATTTTACTAGTCTATGACAACTCACCGATGTTATTCAGGTCTTTGCCTATAGGCCTACATGTTTTTGTTGTGGGTCCATTTAAAAACGTTAAAAATTGTAGTTTATTATTTTATTTTGGCGTTGGGAAAATTAGGCGGGGGGAGGTATCCAGACATTTTGAAAATTAAGGAGAAATTGCCTCCTTGTTATTTTCTCTGTAGTTCAAAAATCTCATAAAATAGCCTTCGGCTGATTGTGAAAAAAGAGGGTGTGCATACATAATTTTGAGCATTTTAAGTGTAATAATTATGGTGATAATCATTAGTAGAATCTTCATTAAGCCCTAGAATTTTCCACCTCCCACTCAGTCCAAGGCCTTTTTAATTCGCATTTTTTTATTTTAATTTAATTAGTTTTGTTTGTCGGGTGGGGGATACTTACTCTCGTCGCAAATATCTTCGTGTGTGCACATCACTGTGTTTTTATCAGTCAGCCTCGCTTTGGCTTGACTGTCAAGAAAGGGTCAGCAGTTCTTTTGAATCTTTCTAGAAATTGCAAAACACACGGTACGGCAATCAGTCACGTGCTATTATCACTTGAAATGATGTGATTTTTAAGGAGACTGCTTCATTTTCAGTATATACGGTACATTTACCCTCTTTATCAGGCTGTTAACTCAATTACAATTATTCTTGGGTTGTGTATATGTTAAGACCATTATTAATTGGCCATACCCAGAGGTGGGGGTTGTACTACATATTTTGATCGGGGGAGTCACCCCCTCCCCAACCCCTCAGTTCAAATATTCTTCGAACAAACTCAGCAGAAGCACTCTGTATACTTTATATAACGCTGGAAATGATTGAAATTGTTAAACTTAAAACATAAAAAAAAAAAAAAAAATCCCGAGATCCACATTTCCCCCCAAATTTGGATAGGCCCTTACTGTTAATTTCAAGGGAAGAACGAAGCGTACAGGTTGCGGGGATTCCGTGTGGGAAGATGGTCCCGCTCGTGCACCCCGTATTTAATATTGCACCCCGTATTTCACCGTCATCAACATGGCGACAAAGATCAACAATCACCTGTACGTGACCATCCTCCTCGTAGGCGTTGATAAAATAGAAACAGAAGAAGGACCCGACAAGATACTTTGCGGTCCTTATCTCACCTGTTTGAAGATGGACAAGATAGAAACGGCACCAGATGAAAATATCACATAAATATGCTTCCCAGCGATTTTGAGTTCCTCTTTCTCAATAAAAAGATTAACTTTCTCCAAAACACACCCGTTTTCAAACCAGCCAACATGCATGCCCTTTGTATTATTTCATTATATCGTAGGTATATAATTAATATTGTGATTTACAATAATCTCTGATTAAATGAAGTTTAAATCGCCAGCAAGTAATTTTCACACTTTGCTTTGGTACTTCTATGTTTCTGTACTGTAAGCGGAACCTGCTTGCCCAGTGGTGGTGGTGGTGGTGGTGGGGGTAGGCTTGGGCGGTTTTTCGGTAAAAACTGAGTAGTGACGGTATTTTTTTAAAAACCGAAATCGAACCGATGGATTTTTACTATACCGAAAAACTGTCAAATTCGGTTTTCAATAAAATACCGCTGAAGGCCCTGCACCTTTAGGGGAAAAAATCAGAAAAGGCTTCATAAATTGTTGTTAACGATAACGATGACGGTATTTCCCGTGACAAAGGCATTACGCCCTAATCTCATGTACCATGTGTGGCTGCTTGTTTAACCTCTATGGAGTGCGCCCCTGGGTCGCACAGCCTCACTGTGCTTGTAAACATAATTTTTGGGGGAAAACAATTGCGAGTTGATACAAACATTTCTTGCAGTCTAAATAAATTAAAATTAATAATGGTACATCGTACCATAGTACATGAACCTTTTTGTTGATGCTGTTGTAATGCATGGTGAAATGGAATACGCATAGCCGCTTATTGGGTATAACATCTTTGGAAATCGTTATGTGGAAAATTAGCCCAATGTATGTCCCAACTATACTATAGATTGGCCCTTCCAAACTATAGTCGGGCCCCTTCCAGTGAAGTTGGGAGGGCCAAAGTACAGTGGGCCAGGGTGAAACTAAAGTGTGGGAAAAGGGGTCATTTGTGTTTGTGCCATATTTTATTTCTTTTACATGTTTTAGGTTGCTAAGATCCCCTACGACTATTTTTATAAAATAAAAATTAAACTCCAATTAAAATTTAATGACTGTAGAACCACCTTACAATCTATCAAAAACAACTAAAAAACTTGCTGGTAAGGGCGTGTGCTGGCCGGGTATCCAGATACCCTGCTGAAACTCTCATTACCCGGTTCCATTTGTCGGTTCCAATTACCCGTAAAGGCACAAAAATGGAAGCCTCAGATTTTTTGTTTAAAAAATGTGTGGGGGAATGGGGATGCTTCGTCGTATTTAATATAGAGGCGGGAAATTATTACAGTAAGTCCACATTTATTATGACTCTAATAAAACAAGAGAATATTGTATTCATATTGGTTATTTTATACATTCGGCATTATGTGTTTTTACAAAATTGTTTACGGGTACCCTGAAGATTTACGAGTATCTGAATGTTTCCAATTTCGGGTATCCGGTCCCCGAAATAACCGAAAACACACAGTCTTACTTGCTGGTAATAAATTTAAAATTGCCAGTGTGAGCTTTTGACAGAAGCTATCGTTATGTAAATTGAAGTAAACCCACTGCGGGATCTATATTTTATCAAAATTCCCTAAATTAGCTTTCTGATTTCATCAGCAAAAACCAAGGAATTTGGTTAAAAAATTATAAAACATAGCTCACAATTGGACATTGTTTCATACAGAATAAATAAATAAATAAATAAATAAATAAATAAATAAATAAATAAATAAATAAATAAATAAATAAACGAAATAAACGAAATAAACGAAATAAACGAAATAAACGAAATAAACGAAATAAAAATACTACCACCTTTTATAATGATCTTTTATTAGCCTTTCTCAAAGCTGGAGGCACCTTAGAACGTAATTTTTCTTGTGTGTTAGAGTGTAGAGAAATCCCTTTGTGGGATAATATTGTTGTTACGACTGATGATACTGTTTTTAATAGTCCTGTGCTCAAGTCGAATGGGTTTTTTCACGTCAAAGATGTCGTTTGTCATAATCGTTTAATTGCCTTTCAGGAAGTTGCCAGTAAATGTAATATTTTGAATATTAATGCCGGAAAAATTATTAGTCGTCTTGATAAACACATTGATCATTCTTTAATCCAAGACGAACGAAAGGGGCCACCTAACCGGGTATGTAACTGGCTCACTGTTACTGATGTAAATAACAATTGTCCTATTAATATTACCGATACTAATGCTAAATTTATTTATAGAAATCTCGTTTTAATACAATTTACTAAACCTGCTGTTCAAGATGTGTGGCAAAATATTCTTCATATCAGTAGCAACTTAGAGTGGGATAAGATATGGAATAATATATGGAAGAATTTCTTAATGGATTCCGAGGATAAGAATTTTTTGTACAAACTTAGATTTCGCATTTTGCCGACTAGGAATATTTTACACAAAATTGGTAAAATTAATGACGTCCAGTGTCCGCTCTGTAATACTGAAAATGAAACTCACGAGCATCTTTTTATCTATTGTAGTCGTACTTTAAATGCTTGGATTTATATAGAACATTTATTGAAAAAACTCACTAAAAACAAGTTTTTTTTATCTTAACGATTGTAACAGAATTCTGGGACTTAATTTAAAGCCAGTTCAAGGAATTATAGTTTGTAAAATGCTCCGTGAAATTTGGAATTCTAGATGTAAAATTATTTTTGACAAACATTACAAGCATATGGACCTTGTTGCACAGTTTAAACAGAATATGAAACGTTTTTTAGTTTTGGAAAAAAACAGACTTCATAAAAAATTATTTAAAACTTACTACACAAAAAACAATGTTCTATGCTCTTTAGATGAGCAAAACCAAATTCATTTTGATTACTAATTGTGTGTCTCCTCTTGTATTTTGTTGAGATATACTGTATGAGTTATATCATGTGTATATATTTTGTAAGTATTATATATTTTTTTGATGATTAATGTGTAATTGATTGATTGTGTTAGCTTATCGTACAAATTACGTGTATTTATTTTGTGTTTTTTCTAATGTATATATTTTGTTGCTCATTTCTAAAGTATCAACGAATGTCTTGAATATATTTGTTTTCATTATGTATATATGAGTATTGTAAGTGACGTATTTGGTAATGTAATGTGATGTTAGTTATATATAAATATTTATATGTACTTTTGTATGAAGATTATTTATGTATATCTGTATTTTTGATTTGTTTATTTATTATTGTTTGTTACCTTTTGGTTGCTTTATTCAGTTATTCATTATTTGTATTAGTTATTGTTCATTATTACTATTTTTCATTATTTTCATTATAAAATTCTTGTTTATATATATAATTTTAATTGTATATATTGTACTTATGTATGTACATTTGTGGTGAAAGAAGTTGAATAAATGGAGTTTTATAACTCCACTTTCACAAAAAAAAAAATAATAATAAATAAAAAATAAAATAAATAAATAAATAAATAAATAAATAAATAGCGTTCGTCGGCGCAAGACGTGTTTCGAATTCGCTCCTCGAATTTGCTTTTATTTATACCTATTTGTGCTTCTTACCTTTCTACAAGAGTCATATTCATCTTTAATTGTGAGTAGAGACTAATACGAGATATATTTGGTGCTATTTTTGATCTGTTAAAGGCCTCTTTGGCCTGTTTTCGACAACCATGTATCGTGGTCGTACAACGGGACGACCATCATGGGCAGCCATGTTAAGACCCCAGGGCTCGGTCACGCTGAAACGCCAGAACACAATACGTTTCAATGCACGCCATATAAAGAATCTTTCAGCAAAAGAGGTGTATGACGCAATCAACAGTGAGGTAGGCACCGTAGAAACAATAAAGTGCATCGCCCCACTGGACAGTGGTTGGTATAATGTAACATTTGACAATGACGTCGATTGTGAATGCGTGGCAAGAACCGGCATCTTCTTGAAAGGAGTGAGAGAGGAATGTGAACGCGCCAATGTCCTCAATTCTGTAGTGGTCTATGTTAAAGCACCATATGAAATGACCGATGCCGTTGTGGCAAGTGCTTTGATGCAATATGGTACAGCAGCTAACATCAGACGTCAAACACACGACTTCGACAGCCACGTAGAAACAGGAGTCCGCAGTATCTTACTTAAGAACATTAAGAAACCTGTACCTAGCTTCATCAAGGTTGGCGGGTACACACTACCAGTGCGACATCGAGGACAGGAGAAGACGTGCAAGATTTGTAGTCAACCCGGTCACTTCGCCCGCGATTGCGACCTGAAAGGGAGGTGTCTAATATGTGGTAGCGTCATACATCGAGCTGCTTGGCACAGATTCAACGACAATGACAAAGACGAACAAACATCAGAATTTAACGAAGGAAGCGGCGAAGAAACAGATGGAGAAATTTCAGACGGGGAACAAGAAGCGAGACCAGCAGAAAGAGAGAATGCTAATGATAAAGACAACCAGGAAGAAACCCAGAAAACGGGAGACGCAATGGACGAAGAAAGCAGCCACAGAATGCAACCAAAACCAATGAGTTTTTGGGGCGAAGCAATGATGGCAAACGACACGAGAAAACGCAAAGCTAGCAACAGTGAAGAGGAGGAGGAGGTAAGGAAAGTCTCTAGAGATGACGAAGTAACAGATGAAGAGAGCGAACCAGAAAACATTGAGATCGACCAAGAAAAAACGGAAGTAGGCTAGTCCACACACCAGAAACACAGGAGGTAGAAGTGCGAGAAATGAAGGAGACAGACCCCTACACAGATAACCAGAAAGAGTCGGATGATGAAGCCGATTTTGTCCCATACGTCAGATATGGGATGCAACGTTTTCGCAAAAAGCGTACTTCATGGGAAAGGAAAACTACCTAAGGAGCCACGTCGCCACCAGTCGCATCTAACAAACCTGACAAACCTGACAAATCCAGTCAATCTAGCCATGTAGGTCACACGAGCAAAAACAGTCAATCCAGCAAGTCTAAGTTAAGCCAATCTGCACAGTCCAAGCCAAGTCAGTCCAGTCAGTCTCATAAGCCCGACTCAAGCCAGACCAGCCATCACGAGACAAGCCAGACAAGCCAAACCAGGAAAAGCAAGAACACTCGGCCTGATTGTGAACAGACTGCCCAATCCAAAACGGACCATGGCCAGTCCGGCCAGCGCGAAAAGAACCAAGCAAGCCAGATGAAGCCTAACGCCTCCATCCAACCCGACTACCCGACCAATAAAGGAAGGGGCAGAGGACGATCAAAATAGATAAGTTTTCCTTCCATTCACTGGGTTTATGAGGAACTTACAAATTACTTTTTGTCTTTGCATGGTTTTTCTGTAGCCTCGGTCAACATCAACGGCCTAAGAAACAATCTAAAACGTAAAGTTCTCTTTGATTATCTAGAACGTAGAAAATTTAGCTTAATTCTCATCCAAGAAACTCACAGTGAATATAACGATGAAGTGGAGTGCTATGAACAGTGGAATGGTAAAATGTCGACAATCTAAAGGGGTTGCTATACTCACTTCCTACAAATCAGGTTTAGATCTTTGCAATGTTGATAAAGATGAAGAAGGCCGATGGGTTAAAGGAGAACTCTAATTGGGAAATAATTGTATCAATATAGCCTCTGTGTATGCTCCTAATGAGATTTCTGCCAGATCCAAATTTTGTTGATTGTATTGATAATGAAAATGATTGGATTGTTGGAGGAGACTTTAACTGTAATATTGACAGTGACAAAACTAAAGATGTGAGCAAAACAATTCTCAGAAATGTTCTTAATGAAAAAGATCTCTATGATGTATGGCGTACTACTTACCCTGAAGATCCCGGGTACACACAGTATCATAAAGCCACCAAACAAGCGAGCAGAATTGATTACTTATTTATTTCTCCAGCAATCCTGAATAATATTATTGATGTTGGCGTTAACCCTTTGGGGTTATCAGATCATTATATTGTCTCCTTAAAATTGGAAGACTCTCACACCCTTCATGGGCAGGGTAGATGGATATGTAACAACAGTCTCCTTAACGATGAAGATTGCGTTTTTAGAATCGATATTTTTTGGAAATTTTGGCATGGTCAGAAAGATTATTACGATTCCTTGGCCGATTGGTGGGAATGGGGTAAAATTAGAATTAAAGAGATTATTAAAGAGTACGGTAAAGAAAAAAGTTGGAAACTTAAACAACAAAATGATCTCCAAAGACGCTATAACGATTTAATTAGTAGCCCGGAAGGTGCCGAGCCTGAAGATATCAAAGACTTAGAAACTCAAATGAAAAAGTATGAAATTAACGAATGGGAAAAGGCGCAAATCAGAACCCGTAACATCATGAAAGTTGACGGTGAAAAACCTTCTAAATTTTTCCTGCAATTAGAGAAAAAACAAGTTAACAGTACTAAAATGGACAAACTTCTCAATGTTGAAGGTAAAATGGTTGATAATATTGATATGTTTAAATGCGCTAATACTTTGTATGGTAATTTGTACAATTCAGAAGACATTTCCATATTTCATCTGAATGAAATAATTACCAATATTGAAGATAAAGAAATTCCTTACGACAAATATTCTAATCTTGAGATCACTGAAGAAGTCAAAATTGCTCTTTCTCAGATGAATAAAAATAAATCCCCAGGTCTGGGCGGTTTAACTGTTGAGTTCTATCAAACCTTTTGGGAAACCATCGGTTCTGATATTTTAGAAGTTTTTAATTACTGTTTCCAATCGGGCTCCCTTTGTCAGTCGATGAACAGTGCTATTATTAAACTCATTTACAAAAATTCGGGCAACAGACATGAATTAAAAAACTGGAGACCTATTAGTTTACTGAATGTTGACTATAAAATTCTTTCTAAGGTCATCACTAATAGATTGAAAACTATCATGCCTTTTCTCGTTGGAGAGGAACAAACCTGTGGGGTTATCGGGAGGAAGATGCATGATAACCTTATGCTTCTTCGTGACATTATTGACTATGCCAATTGGGAGAATCTTGATGCTGCTTTAATTAGCGTTGATCAAGAGAAGGCTTTTGACCGTATTAACTGGAATTATATGTTTACTGTTATGTATAAAATTAATGTTCCTCCTAGCCTCATTAAGTGGATTAAGCTTTTGTACAGTAACCCTAGTAGTCATATCATTATCAATAATTATATCGGTTCCCCTCTTCAAGTAAAAAGAGGAATAAGACAAGGTTGTCCATTATCTCCACTTCTGTATGCTATGTGCTGAAGGTCTTGCAGTTTTAATTAGAAATAATATTAATCTTAAAGGTATAGCTTGCCCAAGAGGAGAATGCAGTATTCGATTAATTCAACATGCTGATGACACTAGTCTCTTTGTCAGTAGTAATAATGATTTTAGTGTTATTAGTGATATTCTTGAGACATATTGTAGAGGCAGTGGCTCTAAAATTAATGTTGATAAATCTAAAGGTCTGTGGTTGGGGAATTGGAAAGACAGAAAAGATAAACCTTGTAATTTTAGTAGGGACAATAAGTAAAAAATTATAGGTATCATTGTTGGTAATGCGCTGGAGCCTGCTGATAATTGGAATCCCAGAATTAGTAAAATGCAATGTACACTTGACAAATGGTCCAAACGCAATTTAACACTTAACGGGAAAGTTGTTGTTGTCAATACTCTTGTAGGGGCTGGTATTAATTATCTTGGCAGTATAATCTGTTGCCCAGATGATCTAACTAAGAAAATGAGCAACATGATCTGGAACTTCTTTTGGGATAAAAAAAAGAGATAAAATAAAAAAAAAAGACACTATCACAGGGTCCTAAAGGGTTAGGAGGGATGGGCCTCATCGATATCAATTGTAAGTTAATGAGCTTAAAGCTACAATGGTTATCTCGTTATTCTCGTGAAAATGGTAAATGGAAAATCCTTTTTGATTATTGGATACGTAAAGCTAGTGGAGCTAACCACTTAGAATGGTATATTTTTGCTAATGTAAAAAAACCTTTGAAAACTACAATTTTTTATATAGATGTAATTTCTGCCTTCAAAAAGCCGGAGGGAGATTAGAGTGTAATTTTTCTTCTTTGCTTGAATGTGGTGAGGTTATGGAATAACCTTATGGAATAACTCCAAAGCTACTAGCGCACCGAACTCAAGTTCTGGTGTTGCCAGCAGCAGGGTGTGGGTTCGAGCCCCGGTCGTGACACTTGTGTCCTTGAGCAAGGTTCTTAACCATAATTGCTTCGTCCTTCGGATGGGACGTAAAGCCGTAGGTCCCGTGTGTTGTGTAATGCACGTAGAAGAATGCGCCTTGAGCACCACTTAGTTGGTGGATACGTGCGCTATATAAGTCCACACATTATTATTATTATTATTATTATTATTAATTCAGTCCTAGAGAGCCCTACGCTTAAGTCTAATGGTTTTCATTATATTAAGGATATTAACCGTCATGGTGAATTAATTACTTTTAAAGAAATTGCTAGTATTTGTAATATTAAGAATATAAATGCGGGGAGAATGGTAAGCAGAATCAAAAATCATATTGACTTTTCCTTAATTAAGGAAAAAAGACAAGGGCCACCTAGTCAAGTCAGCAACTGTTTAATAATGGAGGATCAGAAAAATGATTCCATCCTTTTCATCAATGACACTAGCACCAAATCTATTTACAGACACATTATTTTGAGAAAATTCACCACCCCTAAGATTAAAAAAAAGTGGCAAGAAATCCTTCACCTCAGTTTTAATCTAGAATGGTATAAAGTTTGGGATAATATATGGCAAAATCCTCTCATGGATCATGAAGACAAACAATTTTTATACAAACTCAGGTTTCGTGTTTATGCCACTAAAGATCTGTTATATAAGATTGGTATAGTTGATAATGTAATCTGTCCACTTTGTGAAACTGAGAATGAATCTCATGAACACCTGTTTATTTATTGTAGTCGCACTATGGATGCATGGATCTATATTGAACAACTTCTAAGACAATTCACGGGCAATAAGTTTCTATATCTGACTGATTCCGACAGAATACATGGTTATAACTTAAAGGGAGTCTAAGCAGTAATTGTATGTAAAATGCTTCGCCAAATTTGGAATATTAGGTGTGAAAAGGTTTTCAATAGTAGTTTAATTACGAAATCAATATCATTGCCAGATTTAAACAAACCCTGAAACTGTTTCTCTACTTCGAAAAGAAAAGGTTAAGTAAAGAGTTTTTTGTAAATTACTATACACGTAATTCTGCTTTGTGTCGTTGGGAAAGGGTGACCAAGTTATTTTTAGCCTTTAATTTTTGTTTTCATCTTTCCATCTTAATTTGATCTCTACTCTCATTATTTTTTAAATGTATTATACCATAGCAAATTTTGTTTTTAGATACAACCTTTAATAATTTGAGTACTTATTGTTTTTGAGTATGTTATGTGAAATTTGTATTGAAGGTTACTGAATAAACGGAGTCGTATAACTCCACATTCAAGAAAAAAAGAAAAAAAAGTAGTGAAAACGACGTAGACCCTGGGAACAAGGTTGGGAACACAATCAGTGACCATATTTTTTTAATTAACCTACGTTATATTACCAACAACAAAAATAGAAGTGCCTACAGACAATAATTATCAGAGAGCATAATTCAACCATCAACTGGCAAATATTTTAATAATATGAAGTTAAACGCCTGGTGGCGCTATTAAAGAAATGTGGTGTTGCAAACTGCAATTAGAGGGCGCTATTTACATTAAACTGTAGCAGAATTTCCAAGATAAAGAAAGATAACCTAACGGTAACGTTATTCTTGTGTGTGTGATCAAGATGTTGTAAAGATGATTTTGCGACAGCTGAACTCCTGTTGATCCATGTACACTAGTGTGTGAAGTCATTGTGATCACAGTTGAGCCAACTTTCTGTCTAGATTGTGGTTAGAATAAGACAATGATAATACACCAAACTTACCAAAGTCTGTAGTGTTGTGCACAGTTCAGATTTGTTGAAGCCACAACATGATTTGTTGTGCACCCGGATGTAGCCATAAGTCGGGTATTGGTTGTCATTTCTACAATTTTCCCTCACCAAATGATGGACCAGATTGGGAAAAATGGTATAACATATGGGTGTTACGTATCAACAGAGTAAATAAGAACGGGGAGCTATGGCGACCAGAAACACTTAATACAAAGCTGTGCAGCTGCCATTTCAGGCCGGAAGATCAGTGGGATCCCAAGTCACGCAAAGGAGGTAACCAGTATCCAATATATAAGCCTAATTATTTAGCGGAATTGCTGCCCGCATGCATATTGACTTGTGCGACTTCCTCGCGGTGTGGACAAGATGAGCACAGGTGTACCCTTGCGTAACAAGTTTTTTGGTGATAAGTTGTAAGTTTTTTACGTATAGGCCTCACAACATTATGGTAAAATTTTGAAATTGGAAAATTGGTTAGATATAAATAATTAAAAAGAGAAATTTACATAATTTTGACAAAATGAACAATTTACCTCCTTTGACTTTGTATACATCCTTGTAATGCAAGAGTACTAATTTTTTCCACACCGCGAGGTAGTTACACAAGTCAATGCGCATGGGCATGGCAGTTCCAGTAAGGCTTAAACCTTTACGGTGTGGTTAGCATTACGTGCTTGCAATGAATCTCTATTATACTGACAGAATATCATGATTTGAGTGTCTTGGGGATCAGGGTTGTCACCAGACCAAATTGAGTGCCGGCTAATTTTATCGATTGCGAGCGTACTGAGTGGAGCGAACGGAGCGCAGCTCCTCACGGCCGGGGGTCCAGGAGCCAGCTTAAGGGCCCCTGGTGGGGTCCAGGGGCAACGCCACGGTGGGGGTCGAGGGGCGAAGCCCCCTAAGCTCCTGGGTTTTAGCTTTTAAGAATGGATTTGGAGGGCTCACCTTTCACATAATTTGTTGTATAATAGTATGATATTTTCATAGTATTATACAAGAATTGATGATGTGAAGGAGTGCCCTCCAATGCAATTGACAACATTGCTTTATGAAATGATGAAATGACAGTGATTCAGTGACACTGTAAATGTAATAGAGTATAAAGGATGTAATAAAAACAATATGATTATCAACAATGTACAGTACAATGGTCTACTTGCAGGGTTGTAGCTACGCCGGTCGTGATCAGTTCCCGGGTCAGTTGTACTCGAACACGAAGATGTGGTCGCAGAAGAATGTCTCGAATTTGCCGGCTTCTCGCTTGACCCGGCTGCCGTGTCTATCACTGCCGCCCTTGCGCTTAGTGGTCAAGAGAAAAAGCTGGTGATACTTTTCATGAAAAGTGCGACATAATTATTTTGATCAAAACACTTCCAAAAACGCTCACAAAACTTTTCATGAATAGGCGGAGGGACGACGTGAATAATTTTCCTTTGCTGAGCACATCGCGAAAGCTAGACGTTCTAAGTCACGCTTATCCAACCTGAAATTTACGTACATCAACATTACGAAGCACGTCGCATCATTTGCACGCGGTAGAGACTAGTGGCATTAGCTCATCGTGCAGGCGCAAACAACCAATCATAATGGGGATTCCCAGGTCTTTCCCCTGACGTCATAAATAAATGCTAATTAGTGTATTTGTTTGTACCGCTACAAACTGAGATTTATTTTATAATATCGTACGATGTTTTAATTGATCTATAGACTAAAGTCCTCAAAATAGTGGCAAATAACTCAAAGAAATGAAGAATACATGAACTTTTTAAAAACTTTTATTACTGTTTAATGAAATATTCACACAATTTTTGTGCCGGTCGGTAAGACATCAATTTGCATTTGGTGCCGGTCGGCCAGCGGGAGTGCCGGTTAGACCCGACCGGCGCCGACCGGCGTAGCTACAACCCTGTTGGGGATGCTCTTTTCATGTAACACTAGCCACGCCGTTTTAATAAATTTTCATTCAGGACAAACATAAATATTTAACCCTAACCACCCCAAATCATGCAAAATCCTCCAAGGAGCACTTTTTGGGAAAAGTTCAGCACTGTTGGAAACTGGTACTTTTACCTCTTCAAATGGGACAAAATTACTACCTGGCAAGAAGTATAGGCCATAAGTGCTGAATATGAAAGATCAACGAAAATGCATGGTGCATTTTGAAGATAAGGGCATCTTTCCAAAAGCACACTTATGGATTTTGGAGGATTCAGGAAAGTTCCTAGCCAGAATACCTAGGGGGTTAGGGTTAATGTAAGTACTACATGTATAAAGTACATGTAGAAGTTTTTTCGCGTTCATTATAACTAATAATGTAATCTTACCTACCTAGTAAGGTGGAGAACATATAGATGATGATGGACATAGGCCTACAGTTTCAAATTATTCCAGGATATTTATTACATGAAAAATCAGGCAATGAATTCCTCGGTCATGTCAGTCTGATCTTGTCAACTCCCCCGTTAGTGACCCACACGGTCATTGTACATGCGCAGTGGCAACTGTAATAGGACTCTTCTGTTTTCTGAGATGAGGATTTTTTTAGAAGGGAAATATTCCGACCAATTGAGCATAAAACTTCCTCATAAACTTAGTACGAATATGCCTATCAATATATGTAAGTGATTTTCACAATTCTTTAATATACATGTATTCAGGTCTGAAGTGCAAAGAGCCAGTGTTTTTTGACTACAATAGAGATATGTCATCATCTCCCAGTCCTTCAGAGAATCAACAGCTTCAGCACCTAGAAATGCCATGCATAACAGGGGCAAGTATTAAATGTATCATACCCTGTTTCCCCAGTCACTACTTACCAACACACAACTAGTTTAAATTACTTGGGTAATTTTGGAAGCGGGTACCCGGCCACCGTAATGGTCTGGTTCCCAGGTACCCATAAAATAATGGGGGACAAACTGGATTTTCTACCGTGCCGCTGCACTCATTAATGCTCGGGCATAACACTGCGCAAGACATTGGCCTTCATTTCCATTTGTTCATTACCATTGCATTCATTACAAAAATAATAACAACACACAAAAAGAAAATTATAAAGAGAACAGATAATAATAATAATAATAATAACTGGATTTATAGAGCGCCAAATTGCCAAAGGATACAAGGTGTTTTTACATTATGATCCCTGGTCATTGGGCCAATATTAATCCTTAAACTTTCTCAGCTCCCTGGGGAGTATACAGCCCCGAGCTACCGTAGCGCATCGGAAGCTTTTTCAACCACAATATCAACCTCTACCCTCACAGTAGGGCTGTGCTGGGTATCTGGGTATCCGGATACCTGACCGAAACTGTCATTACCCGGTTCCACTCTTTTTAAATTCGGACTTAACATTTTAAATGTTAAAGGGAAATCCAAGATTTCTTAATTTTTAATATTAAACTTTGACTTCCGGTTTGGACAGGAAGTAAAGGTCAAATTGGGGTCACCTTTGTGTAAATATTTTTCGACAATTAACAATCTATACAATGGTGGAAAGATTGTGAATTTACCCCTTGTGGTTGTTGAGATATGATTTTTTTAAATATTAAACTTTGACTTCCGGTTTTGACAGGAAGTAAGGTCAACTTGGGGTCACCTTTGTGTAAATATTTTTCGACAATTAACAATCTATACAATTGTGGAAAGATTGTGAATTTACCCCTTGTGGTTGTTGAGATATGATTTTTTTTAATATTAAACTTTGACTTCCGGCTTGGACAAGAAGTAAGGTCAAATTGGTTTTTTTTAAAATTAAAACAAAAAAAATTCAGACTTAACTCTTTCTGGACAGCGCGCCCTTTTAGAAGCCCATATGCGCGTCGTAATCGGACGGCGCGCCCTTTTAGAAGCCCAACACGCACACGACATAGGCCCGACGTCATCACCTGACAACATCGTTGTGTTTTGACATGTTTTGACAACAGAATACGCAAATAACCAATAAGAATTCGAGGTCATGTACCTTCAATGCAAATTAGCTAATAAATATTGATTATTGATGTTTATGACTACGAGAACTGACGAAACATTCCGATCCGAGCTCAGATTGTGTCAAGTTTTTGTTTACGTTAATTACACATGACCCTATGCAGTTTACCACACACGTTGATTTACAAAATGGCGGCCTCCATGGAACTCGCAACAAGATACGAAACACACGCTATTTTCATGGAATTATAAAGTGGGAAGTACTGATGGAGGTGATTATGCTGATGATGTTGACTTTGAACACCCTGACAGTGATGGAAGTTTTGATTTTTAGGGAAAAAACGACCGTAAAAGCTGTTAATCTGAGGTCATATGTACCAAGTACAATAGCGATATAGCGATACGGTATGTTGTATCAATGTTGTAAATTATGATTTTTGTTACATAAACAGTGGGTTTCAAACCATTATGGGTAATATTATTATGCCCTGACATATTCTAACATAAATAAACCACCTTTGTTTATCATACAATGCATATTTCCAATACCTTGTTGATTTATTGATATTTATTCTACGAAACGATAAACATAAATTTACATTTGGATGGCTGCAATGCATTATGGGTATTCCCAACATGACTCCCATCTCAATATTCACACTCAGAAAGTCATAACCTTTATTTTGATACCTTACTCTCTTCAATTGGCAAAATATGAAAAATATTATTAATAATTTCCACACTTGACCTTGATTGTTTACATTATTGCATAACAGAAAACAACATACAGTATGTTGTATCAAGGTTGTATTTTATGATTTTTTAAATATATATACATGATGTTATTATGCATTATGGGTAATATTATTATGCCCTGATGTATTCTGACATAAACAAACCTTATTTGTTTGTGGTACAATGCATATTTACAGACTTTCAATCAGTAACTTGGTAGATTTAACGACTATTCCCTAGGGAGCGATAAACAATATTATATATTTGTATGGCCGTAATGCATCCTGGGTAATCCCAAGATGATCCTCATCTCAATATTCACACTCAGTCAGTCATAACCTTTATTTTGATACCTTACTCTCTTCAATTGGAAAAATAAATAAATAATTATTAATAATTTCCACACTTGACCTTGATTGTTTACAGTATCAAATTACAATAATGTAAACAATTCCGTCCATACACGTGCAATAATTCCGGCTAGAAAGAGTTAACATTTGAGCAGAGTGAACAGAAATTTGTCACTCTTGAACAATGTAATCTTTACACTTTTACAGACAATTATCTTTAAATTCAAGAGATTACACTCCAATAAAGCCTTTGTAGTATTTCACAGACATTTTCCATACACTTTTCTCCAACTGTTTGTGATACATTGTATCGAATCGTTAAGACTGCAAAGGGCCTGGCAGTGACTGCTTCAAACAACTTATCAAACCAGCAGTACAGGAGGGAATGTTTGCATAATTGTTTCCTTAATTGTTTTACTTTAATAAAAACTACACAGTAGAGAAAAGATCGATTTAATTATGGTATCTTCTGATTATAAAAGTCAATTTGTTACCATTTACAGTACATGTATTTGTGCACCACCGGGGGCATGTTTTCAACAAAAATGAAAACAGGTATCCGGGTATCCAAAGTTTCCTGATGTCGGGTATCCGGTTCCCAAAAATATCCGAAAACGCACACCCATACCTCACAGGTACCCATTTATACTTATGGGTGAAGAGGAGCACTTTACAGTGAAGTGTCTTGTTCAAGGACACAAGTACCATGGTTGCGGCCAGGATTCAAACCCACATTCTGACGACTCAGCCATCAGAATACAAGTCTGATGCACAGACCGCTCGGCCACGGCACCCCTTGATTTGATATTTTATTATTGTTATGAATTTTATGAATTTTATGAAATAAAACAAGTACCTGAAACCTTATGTGTTCATCAAAGATTGGCATTTAGTTTCTGACTTCTGTGGGTTCGAATCCTGGCCGCGACCGTGGTGCTGGTGTTCGTGAGCAAGACTCTTAACTATAATTGCTTCTCTTCACCCAGTAGTATAAATGGGGACCTGTGTTCATTCTACTTGTTCACTTCCAGCGGCGGAATTGACAGAATAGTTACATTTTTACAAATTCAAATACCACTGAATTTTTAAAAATAATTTGCATTAAAAAATAAATAACTATTATTGTGGGACTGAAGCCCAATCCCCCTTCCCTCACCCTTTATCTCCCCTAGCTTTCCAGGGAGCCTCCTCTCTCTCATCTTGCCTCACACACACCCACACACACACACACAAAATAGATATAAGTTGTCACAACAAAAACTAGGTGTTCGGTTGACGTTAAAATGATGACGTCATCAATTCGAAGTGTTGGAGAAAGTCAAACTTTAACGTTTGTTGAAGTTCTCGCGAGAAGTTTATTTGAATACAATACAATACTGAATTTAGAAATTACACAATCGCTCTAAAATATTTGTTTACTCTAGCGCACCGAACTCAAGTTCTGGTGTTGCCAGCAGCAGGGTGTGGGTTCGAGCCACGGTCATGACACTTGTGTCCTTGAGCAAGGTACTTAACCATAATTGCTTCGTCCTTCGGATGGGACGTAAAGCCGTAGGTCCCGTGTGTTGTGTAATACACGTAAAAAAGAATGCGCCTTGAGCACCACTTAGTTGGTGGATATGTGCGCTATATAAGTCCACACATTATTATTATTATTATTATTATATTTCTTAGGCTTTTCAAGATGTATAAAACGGTACAAAGATTGTAAAATTATTATTGTGGTTCTGTGGATTTTAATTTTTTAAATGTTAAAGGGAAATCCAAGATTTCTTAATTTTTAATATTAAACTTTGACTTCCGGTTTGGACAGGAAGTAAAGGTCAAATTGGGGTCACCTTTGTGTAAATATTTTTCGACAATTAACAATCTATACAATGGTGGAAAGATTGTGAATTTACCCCTTGTGGTTGTTGAGATATGATTTTTTTAAATATTAAACTTTGACTTCCGGTTTTGACAGGAAGTAAGGTCAAATTGGGGTCACCTTTGTGTAAATATTTTTCGAAATTAACAATCTATACAATTGTGGAAAGATTGTGAATTTACCCCTTGTGGTTGTTGAGATATGATTTTTTTTAATATTAAACTTTGACTTCCGGTTTTGACAGGAAGTAAGGTCAAATTGGGGTCACCTTTGTGTATATATTTTTCGACAATTAACAATCTATACAATGGTGGAAAGATTGTGAATTTACCCCTTGTGGTTGTTGAGATATGATTTTTTTTAATATTAAACTTTGACTTCCGGTTTGGACAGGAAGTAAGGTCAAATTGGGGTCACCTTTGTGTAAATATTTTTCGACAATTAACAATCTATACAATGGTGGAAAGATTGTGAATTTACCCCTTGTGGTTGTTGAGATATGATTTTTTTTAATATTAAACTTTGACTTCCGGTTTTGACAGGAAGTAAGGTCAAATTGGGGTCACCTTTGTGTAAATATTTTTCGAAATTAACAATCTATACAATTGTGGAAAGATTGTGAATTTACCCCTTGTGGTTGTTGAGATATGATTTTTTTTAATATTAAACTTTGACTTCCGGTTTTGACAGGAAGTAAGGTCAAATTGGGGTCACCTTTGTGTATATATTTTTCGACAATTAACAATCTATACAATGGTGGAAAGATTGTGAATTTACCCCTTGTGGTTGTTGAGATATGATTTGTTTTTTAATATTAAACTTTGACTTCCGGTTTGGACAGGAAGTAAGGTCAAATTGGGGTCACCTTTGTGTAAATATTTTTCGACAATTAACAATCTATACAATGGTGGAAAGATTGTGGATTTACCCCTTGTGGTTGTTGATATGATTTTTTTTTCAATATTAAACTTTGACTTTCGGTTTCGACAGGAAGTAAAGGTCAAATTGGGATCATGTTTTGTAAATATTTTTGGCAATTAACAATCTGTACAATGGTGCAAAAACTGAATTTACCTCTTGTGGTTGTTGACATATGACTTTTTAAATATTAAACTTTGATTTATCATAATTCGATATCTGATGACCTCATCATGACGTCACAACTCATGTTTCATCTACGTGTTAAGTTCTAAGTATATGCCAAGTTTCAAGTTCATGTGAAGTTTGCAAGTATGTGTATTTTTGTAAATAATCGATCCGGAGAAGAAGAAGAAGAAAAAAAATGTTTGTCAAATAACAAACACGCAGGTGTTCGGGTTTGATGTTAAAATGATGACGTCATCAATTTGAAGTGTTAGAGAAAGTCAAACATTTACGTCTGTTGGTGCAACAACTGTGAATTTACCTCTTGTGGTTGTTGAGATATGATTTTTTTAAAATATTAAACTTTGACTACCGGTTTGGACAGGAATACATGTATCTTTAAATTCAAGAGATTACACTCCAATAAAGCCTCTGTAGTATTTCACAGACATTTTCCATACACTTTTCTCCAACTGTTTGTGATACATTGTATCGAATCGTTAAGACTGCAAAGGGCCTGGCAGTGACTGCTTCAAACAACTTATCAAACCAGCAGTGCAGGAGGGAATGTTTGCATAATTGTTTCCTTAATTGTTTTACTTTAATAAAAACGACACAGTAGAGAAAAGATCGATTTAATTATGGTATCTTCTGTATTATAAAAGTCAATTTGTTACCATTTACAGTACATGTATTTGTACACCACCGGAGGCATGTTTTCAACAAAAATGAAAACAGGTATCCGGGTATCCAAAGTTTCCTGATTTCGGGTATCCGGTTCCAAAAATATCCGAAAACGCACACCCATACCTCACAGGTACCCATTTATACTTATGGGTGAAGAGGAGCACTTTACAGTGAAGTGTCTTGTTCAAGGACACAAGTACCATGGTCGCGGCCAGGATTCAAACCCACATTCTGACGACTCAGCCATCAGAATACAAGTCTGATGCACAAGACCGCTCGGCCATGGCACCCCTTGATTTGATATTTTATTATTGTTATGAATTTTATGAATTTTATGAAATAAAACAAGTACCTGTAACCTTATGTGTTCATCAAAGATTGGCATTTAGTTTCTGACTTCTGTGGGTTCGAAACCTGGCCGCGACCATGGTGCTTGTGTTCCTGAGCAAGACTCTTAACTATAATTGCTTCTCTTCACCCAGTAGTATAAATGGGGACCTGTGTTTATTTCATTCTACTTGTTCACTTCCAGCGGCGGAATTGGCAGAATAGTTACTTTTTTACAAATTCAAATACCACTGAATTTTTTTGTAATTTGCATTAAAAAATAAATAACTATTATAAAATACATGTACATGTATAAGATCTGCTTCCATGCATTGGAAGATGGGGGCGCTTGTGGGACTGAAGCCCAATCCCCCTTCCCTCACCCTTAGCTCCCCTAGCTTTCCAGGGAGCCTCCTCTCTCTCATCTTGCCTCGCAAAAAAAAAAAAAAATCCCTCCGCACTCAACTCGGAAACACTTTTTACTGCACCTTATAGATTTTCTAAATAGATTTAGGAATTGCGAGACAGTTATAACTGTTTTAACTGTTTGTTTACGTTATTTATTTGGAATTGAATAGAATGAGGGATCTGAGAAAGGGCTTCATCATTATGTAGCAAATCCATCCAGTGCAGCTGTGGAGAACAGTGAGGAACCAGTTACTAAGAAGAGACATGTGCAATCACCTCAAGGGACAGCGCAGAGAAGCAAAGCTGTGTTAGTATTAAACATCTTCTCTTTTGTACATCCATAAGGACAACCAATCTCAGAAAATGGATAAGAATTTTTTCCCTTATTTATTTTTCATTATTTGTTACCATTGTCAAAATGCTGTGTCATTTTCACATAGTGATGTAATGTTCCCAGTTTCATTGAAGCATACATTCATGATTAAAAACTACTGAAATTGAGGTATAGACACACTTACTAGACAAAGAGAACCTGACTAAATCTCATCTTAACCCTTGTATACATGCAGTCTCCAAAATGCTACAAAAAAAACCTGCTGAGTACACAATGCTTTTTGTATGCATGCCTCAAAATTTTGCATACTGTACACAAGAATGGTACATGGATACCCCAAAATGCCCCTGGGTATGGGACAAAAACAAAGTGTTCTGACCTTCACACAGTATGTGTATACCCCAAGTTACTGCACTGGTTCATTTCAAGTTAGCCTTGCAATGAAACAAAGCAGGTGGCTGCTTCAGTTTACCTCATCTCTCTGAAGAGCCTTGGGCTATGCCATTAATCTTTAGATAAGAAAGTGTGTACCGCAATATGTCCCAGTTGAGACATTTTGAAGGATGGGTCCACTTTGTAAAGAACACTGATAATAGGAGGGTTAATGAGCATTTTCATTGTTTTGTGTTTTTTTCCCCCCAAGCGGGGCCGAAATTCCATGCCGGCATTGTTGTGAAAAACTGAAAATCAACTTTCATTGGTCTTAGTGCACAAAGACATTGGCTGAAGTTGGACTCTAACCTGCGATTTTGAGGTTACCATACTAGTACTCAAATGCAGGAGGTCTCTCAATTGTTAATTGTCTACTTATTGAACCCACAATTGCAGCTCAGTTATGGTACTGTTATGGTAATCCAGAAGCCCCAGGTTTAAATCCAGCTAAAACCATTTTTCTTTGTTCACACCAGAAACAGGTGTGACTTACAATGTACTTCCAAAGTACAGATTTAAATATATCATATTCTGGCCTGGAATTTCATGGTGGCTTTTACAGCCCCTCAAAAAAGCTGTGAGCCTGGGTTGATCACGTCATAATTATTAAAAGGAAAGTACAGCATTAGTGTTTGGTAAAGTACATTTATCATAAAAAGAAAGAAATATATCATAAAACTTACCTGTGAAAGTTTCATCACAATAATTGTTAACATTTTTGAGGGGGAAAAAAAAAAGTTTTTTATATTTATTTTTTACCAAAAAGTTGCTGGAAGGCAGCGTTTTCGTAATTTAGAAATAACAATTCCTGTTTTCTCTAAAGTGAAATTATTTCCTTGGAAGAGCTTCGGAGGAAATTTTTAATAATCTGGAAATTAACAATGTTGTACATTCCCTTTTAAGGGTCTATGAAACATATTTTACCAAATATCTTGGCTTCTTAGCAGTTTTACCAAATAAGAAATAAATGTAAAGTGAAGATTGAGTACTTACTGTTTATAAAATGTTTTTAAAAATGTCTGTGCTTATTCTTGACACATGAGGGCACTATTCCATGAGATCACAACAGTAACTCAGTGTTAATGCAGCACTAAATATGCAGAAAATCAAAACTCCAACACTTGCCCAAGAAAGCAGTGGTTACCTCAAAAAAATGTCCTGATAGTTAACCAAATACTCAGTAGGCTTGGGCGATGACATGATAATATCGAATGTCGCGATATTTTTTAGGTGTTCGGGTATGTGCCCAACTCAACAACCACAAGAGGTAAATTGACATTTTTTGCACCATTGTATAGATTGTTAATTGTCGAAAAATATTTACTCAAAGGTGACCCCAATTTGACCTTACTTGCTGTCCAAACCGGAAGTCAAAATTTAATATATAAAAAAAATCATATCTCAACAACCACAAGAGGTAAATTCACAATTTTTGTACCATTGTACAGATCGTTCATTGTCAAAAAATATTTACACAAAGGTGACCCCAATTTGACCTTTACTTCCAATCCAAACCGGAAGTCAAAGTTTAATATTTAAAAAAAATCATATCTCAACAACCACAAGAGGTAATTTCACAATTTTTGCACCATTGTACAGATCGTTCATTGTCAAAAAATATTTACACAAAGGTGACCCCAATTTGACCTAACTTCCTGTCCAAACCGGAAGTCAAAGTTTAATATTTAAAAAAATCATATCTCAACAATCACAAGGAGTAAATTCACAATTTTTGCACCATTGTACAGATTGTTAATTGTCAAAAAATATTTAAACCAAGTTGACCCCAATTTGACCTTTACTTCCTCCCGAACACCTAGTGTTTGTCAATACAAACACCAATCTCTAGTTTTTATTTGATTATGATATCGAGAACTTTTCAAATTATAGAGATATCGGCAAATCGCAAAGAAAAAAAATATATCGCGATTAAAAAACAAACATTGATTGTCATTCGGGTCAGAAATTCTATGGGACAAAAAACTTAGGAAAGTCTTTTCAGCTTTTGGAAGTGAGAAACAAAATAGAACTACTTCAGATCACAAAATCCACCACCACTCAAAGAAATTTATTCAGACGGATTAAGTGTTGAGGATTAAATAGGGTATTTGATCCAACAAAGTGTAGACAATGTTTACGTCTCACTGTCTAGCCATGGTGGTCTTTGACTGGTGCACCACGGGTGAGTACATATCATTACCTTAAAAATCAACAGAAAAACATTTGCAGTAATTGCAGGTGCTCTGTGCTCACATTTGTAATGAATTAAATCAAAGCATGGATCGGCAGCAGTTCGGTCAAAGTTTGGGGATTAGGACACTATTCTATTATACAATACTGGGACAAAACACATACACGTACTCTTGATAAACCATGTGACGTTTATTTAAAATAGTGTGAGTACAATACAAATTTGGTCACATTTTCCGAAGTGCAAATGACGTGTCACAATTACATGGTTTTTATTCTCCACGGTACTATGCAGGAATAAACCTAGTCACGTGTTTAAATACTATGACCCAATCATGTGGAACACGAATCACGTGAACTCAGGCTGATGATTTGATTGGGACGCACGACGCAGTAACCGCCCCACATAATTATTATGCAAACGAATTTGCCAATGGCCACGGTGCACTCGTGAAATTGCATGTGTCTCTAAGCACTGGCAATTTATTGTGACGCGCTTGTAGATGGGTACATCCCTGTTATTATCGGCTCTAAAGCACTCATGCGTGAAAAAAAAAATTGCGATATTATCGAAAATCGATAATGAAAAAAAAATTATGTCGTCCAAGCCTAATACTCAGTTAACATGACAACATACAAAATTAAGAGAACTGACTTGTGAAAAGCAGTGGAATCCAAATCATGATGATACATCTGTTCCTGCTGTAACATCACTGATGTGCTCATGAATATATGCAAGTATTCACTAGCATAAATACCAAAAAGTGCCAAAAAAGGTATTAAAACATTCACAAATTGGCAATTTAGAGGAAGAAAAGAAATGCCAACATTGATACTGACTTGTGCATAATGTTTTCAAGTTAAGAAGGTACTATTTCATGGTCCTTGAAGTGACAGTACCCTAAACAATTATGAAATTCCAGGCTTTGCATATTCGGTGTGTTTTGCTATTTTACTAACAATTTTTCTCGTAAAACGCATGTATATATACATCACTTTAAATTGAGATATTTCACAAAATAATTGTTTGTAAGGTGCCGTTGTTTGACCAGCAATTAATTTATCACAATGCATCATAAATTATTTTAGTCACATTTACTCTTTATTCCTGCCCTGGTGAAAAATTAGAAAGTAATTTACTTTATTTCTACCAAGAAAAGAGAAATGTACAGATTTTAACCCCAAAAAATGGGGAAATGGAACATTACCTGAATACCCAGTATCGCCCGGTCATGCTTATTTGTTTGCTTTTACAATTTTCACATACAGGTTAAGATCCTGCTCGACAGTCCCAAAACTCAAGATAAGAGAATACTTACAAAAACAAGATGGTACAACCCTCCAGAGTACCGATTCTGATGTCAACATTTGGAGTTCCTCATCTCAGGGTGTAGAGAAACAATATTTGATTCCAACTATCAAGATGCCCGGCACTCATACTAGTCATCTGGACTTGCAAAATAGGCAAGGTTCTGTTTCCTTATTAGCTGACAGTCGAGTAGATGCTGCAAATCTTCAGGTCATGAACCCAGAAATCAGTCACATTGAGTTTATAGAGGTTGTTGGGTCTGAGGATAATAGTGAAGCTAATGATGATATAGACTCGACCATTATGCAACAGATGTGCATTAAGCATGAATGGGTTGACACATCCCATGAAGTTATGCATGTCCGTGCAGCCTTACCTGAGCAACATGCCACCCCACCGCTCAGTGTCAAAAGGGAGGCAGATTGCAGTCTTTTGCCAAATGACAACACTGTAGTAAACACTGATAGTGTGGTCTTACCTAGGATCGTCAGCTCCCATTCATTGGAGAGTAATATTATTGACATAGATGGTCACGTTGACCGACCTGTAACTGACTTCCAACAATTTGTAAATATAGAACATCCACAGGAAAATCCGCAGGAGAACTTGGAGGTTGTTCCTCAAAAGAGTCAGGTTAACAAAGCAAGGATCTCAAATGTCAAACCAATCAGGATCTTCACTTCAAAGAGTATAAACCCAGCTTTAAAAGTCCAACAAGAAAGTATTTCTGTGGGACCCATTGATAGGGAAGAAGCTGGTGGGAACACAAATCATACAGATGCTGAAAATGTATATGACCAAATATTCAATCACCTAGTGGCTCCAATGTCTCAATCTCACCAGGATTCTATGCAGTCCACTGTTTCACACGAAAGTACGGTGACTATTGCTGACATGCTCAGTGACCACCTGACCTCATCTGACCTCAGTAACCATCTCAACCTAACCCAGGCCCTGGAGAGAGTCAAGGAACTTGAGAAGGCCCTCAATGTGGAGAGGTTTGGATTGCAGCGCTACATGGGATCAGATGAAAAGATCAAGTTCTACACAGGTTTCAGGTCTGTTGATACATTGATGAGATTCTTTTGGCGTATTGAACCTGATGCTCTTACCACGGAAAGGTCGAGCAAGTGGAGGGACGCTGTCAACTTTGCAAAAGAAACACTACACGAATGTCAGGACCTAACAGAGAAGGTCATACCATACATGGATGAGCTATTCTTGTTTTTGTGTCATGTATGGTTGGGTCTTCAGCCTGAAGACTTAGCTGACAGGTTTGCATTGCCTTCACCAAAAGATGCCCAGTTTATCATCTTACGTTGGGTACACTACCTGCATATCACTCTACCAAGCCCAACAGTCAGCACAAAGAGCACTACAACCAAGTCCATCAGGTTGCAGGGTAAGTACTGCAATACTAGAGTTCTCCTCCACCCTGTGAAGATAAGGGCACAACAGAAATCTATCCTGAATCATTTGAGCTCCACAAACCTCACATCTCTGATTGGTTTCTCCCCTTCTGGAGAACTGGTATTCACCTCCGATCCTATGTTGGAAGTAGCATCCAACAGGGAGCTTGTTCAGAACAGTGGGATTCTCTCATTTCTACAGAGGGGAGAGGGCGTTATTTTGGAGGACGAGTTTGTGAAGGATGATGTTTTTTCTTCAGTGGGTGTAATAGTTCACCACCTACCATTCTTTGACTTACCCCATAATGCAACAACATTTAAGCTTGGCTCATCCTCAAGAGATTCTTATCGATGCCACACAGAGGTTGTGAGATTATTGTCAGCGAAGTATGTTAGTAATATCACTGGGTTTAAGTGCCTTCACAGTGTGGTGCTTTACCCTCTTGCTCACTGCATTAAGGACCTATGGAAGGTTTGTTGTCTTCTTGTCAATTACCAACAGGGTTATCGATCGTTGTGACATACATAACATGTACTTGTTATTATAGTGGACTTTCAATGGCTGATTACTGGTCATGTGGCCTACCACAAACGTCCACGTACCACCCCAGTGGTAATGTATGCCTTCGTTAGCCTGAGATTTTATAATAGAGCAGTGGATACAAGTACGCAGTGTGTATGGATAAATCACACATGTTCTTCCTGATAATGCACATGTGTGTATGTGTGGCACCATGTGCTCTCCGTGCCTGGACAGATCCTTCTAGGCTTGGGCTCTTACATATGAAAATTAAAATAAACATTGAGATTTTGAAATATTTTCTTGCTTACACATTTTAATTGCTCTCATGTCTAGACTTATATTCCAAAAACTTTCACACTATTAATAATAGACTCTATAAAGGCAAAAGAAGGTAAATTTCATTGATTAATGTATGCGTGCAGCATCCTTTTGAGTACGTTCTCATTGTTTACCCTGTTACATGGCCCAGTGATGACATCAGTGAATCAGATCTATAGAAGAGTGCATGTCCCCTCCTCCCATTTAACAAAAGTAAAATAAAAATTGTTTAAAACACCAAAATGCCTCAAAATACAGGGGGTGTATCAATTTCCTCTCATATGTATATTTTGTAAATATACTACTCAAAACAATTTAGGGAACAAAACAGTTTAGGGAACACCGGATTTACTGCAAGAGGTGGTCACACCCGTTACTGAAATGTTCCATGAACCAGGATTTTCATTTGCAACCCCCTCTCTCTTTCAGTAGTCATGTCATTAAATGTGTAATCAGTACATGCATCCTTTATCATCTGTTTCATTGTGCAGTTGTTTCTCATCAATTCTGTGAAACATTGTGTTTATCTGAAATAAATGATCTTGCTTTAACTGAGATTATTCCGGTGTTCCCTAAATTGTTTTGTTCCCTAAATTGTTTTGAGTAGTATGTATCATGTTTTGATAAATTGTACACGTAGGAACTCTTTCGGTAGACTTACATATAGGCAGTCTCTAGAAAGACAAACTTCCACAGCAAGAAAAGGCTCAAACATTTGGGGCTCTTGTTTGGGGCTTAAAAATGTGTAAACTTGATTGAATTAATTGATGGAATTGATTGAATTGATAGGATTGATTGAATTAATAATAATAATAATAATAATAATAATGTGTGGACTTATATAGCGCACGTATCCACCAACTAAGTGGTGCTCAAGGCGCATTACATGTATATCATTACCCCCGCTCATAAGGCTCATAAATCATTCCTGAAACCATCTCAGCTCCCTGGGGAGTATACAGCTCAATTGCTGCCATTACAGCGCATATAGGGCTAATCAACCAACTCTGCCCTCACAGGTACCCATTTAACCCCTGGGTGGAGAGAAGCAATTATGGTTAAGTGTCTTGCTCAAGGACACAAGTGTCACGGCCGGGATTCGAACCCACATTCTGCTGCTAATACCAGAACTTGAATCCGGTAAGCTGGACCGCTCGGCCACTCCACTCCACTCCACACTGAATTGAATAGATGGAATTGATGGAATAGACAGAATAGACAGAATAGACTGAATTGATTGAATTGATTGAATTGATTGAATTGATTGAATTGATTTGTTTTCCTGTTTAAAAATGTTTGTATTATATTGTAACTTGCGATTTGTTTTGGTGGAATAAACAGTAGCAGTGATGTAACCTTACTTTTAATTTGTCATCTGCTATAAGTCTAATATTAATTAGGTGTTCGAGCTACAGCGCAAACACCTCTTGTTAATGTTATTTTTTTATTTTTTTACTTTTTTGGTTTTTAGGTGTTCATGTGACAGCGCGAACACCTTTTTTCTTCTCCTTCCTCGTGAAACGTGTCCAACAAAAAATAGTTGCCAACTATGTTGGAACGAACAATCCTTGGAATTCATAGATTGCTCTAATAACGATGACGTAAGAATATCATCACTAATTGATTTTCTAAATGAAATACATTCCGCCCTAAATGCCTCAGACTGCAACGGACGTTATGCATGTGTGCCACACATGTATGTGTACACGTATACACGTGTATTGTATGCACCCATCACTGCACTGCACCGCACCGCACCGCACCGCACCGCCCTTTTCTTCGAGAAAACTAACGTTTTTTTTCATGAACATGAAGTTTTATTGTGTCAGATGTATGACCTTCAAGTATTCTGATCTGACCTTTACTTCCGGTCCAAACAGGAAGTTCAAATTCAACACATTCTAACGCAAAATTGATACGTATTTTGAATATGAAATTGATATTTTTATAATAAAAGATTGTGACATCGATGATAATTTGATTGAACTGGAAGTTCTCACGAACACCGTGTGTTTGTCTCAACACTAACTTTGAATTGAATCTGAATTTAACCTTGAAACTCGACAGATATTTGAACCTCAACATATAAAGACAGTACCCGAACAATGACGTCAAGACGGCACCTCAACAATGACGTCATGATGACGAATTACATTAAATCTAAGTTTATTATTTTCACAAAATCATAACTCCTGAACTACACGATGGATTTCACAATCTAGACACCATTGGAAAGGTGCAATAGATAATTGGCATAAAGTACTTCTGTGATAAAACATTTTTTGCCGTCTTATGTACATGTGTACATACACACACTGGTGAACACGCTAAAACATTTGATATCGTAATTTTATGTCTTCATCCTGAGATAAATTAGCTTGGAAAGTTGGCACCCGGATGGCATCTCAGGAGCTCCATACATTGCAAAGAAAAGGACTGATAACAATATGTAGGGAAAGTTGATGCACCTTATACAATATACATACAAATGTATTAAGTATTACATTGTGGATGCTGGTGATGTAACTTATAAATGCACGCAATCTTTTGCCACTGATGAGTGTTAAGTACTAGCAATACAATCAAATAATATACATGTATGGTATTTGCTTTCATATCTGAAGTCATTGTTTTTTAACATGTGGAGGAGCCCTTATTAAAACAGTTTACAACAAACACCATTATATTTGTACAACCTTTTACTTTTTATTAAAGTACTGAAAAGAATGAGACAGTTTAAGTTTAAAGCTAGAGAACAAGTATTATTTTGTGTCTGCTGTTCCATATCAACTAAAGATCTACACTTAAATGCAAGTAATGTATGCCATCATTTTCCATCCTAAACTTGACTGTGCACTGTCCTCCTCTGAACTGCTACCCCCCCCCCCCACACACACACAACCCAAACTTAAAACCAACCATAATGACATAATGACTCACACCTCCATGATAAACAAAATGGACAGAATTATCCTTATACGACCCGCCGCGGTATTTCTTCAATAATTGTAAACCCAAATTTAAGTAAAAACGAATAAATTGCTTGCATTCCGCACTTGCGGTCGGTAGTGGCATATTGCTCCTATCACAGAAAGTATGATAATGGCAATCCGTTATTATGAATTAGTAATCCGTAATAACGGATTAGTAATCCGTAATAACGGATTACTTAATGGTCTTTCGTAAAATGGTCTTTCGTAAAACTAGCACTCTGATTCCAGTATGTCATGTTGGTCGTAACGATATTGTTGCTTTAAAACAAAATGGGAGGTTTAATTTTGAAACAGTGAATATTGATTGTTACTGTTCAATTGTTTTAGTTTTTTGTAATGATTACGCTTATCAATGACCCGATCATGAGGGCGCTATTTTGTCAGATGAACTCATTGTAACAGCAGCACAATAGTATGTGTCCAAAATAAAAACCTCGAATTAAAAAATACTTGCCCAAATAAGGCAATGGTAACATCAAACATTTTACTAACTGGGGAACCAAACACTGTATTGACCTCATTTGAAAACACAATAGGTAACTAGGGTTTATATGGGTACAAGAAGGTTTTTAAGACCCAAGTAGTGTTTGTAATCAAAATAAACTATAACTAGAGGTTAAGCTTTTGATGAAAACGCTGACATGGGTTTCGGATGTATTGATAATATTGGGCACTGATGTCCCAAGTTCTTTGTTTAGTGTTAAGAAAGTAATGATATATTGAAATAAGCTGAAAATGCACATTAATTGTAGTTGTATAAAAAAGTTGCATTGTGTGTTCCTTAGGCGTCCAAGTAGTACTAACTCGTCCAAACGTAATTTTAGCCAAGACCCGATCGACAGGACGTGTGGATAGATGAGACTGTGAGTGGGAGTTTTTTTGGGACAGTAGGTGGCAGGAGACTAATGAGGTGTTTGTTATTGTTCGAAATTGACATTATTGTTTGCAGTATTATCTGTACAGATATTACTACAATAGTACAAAATTGCAACGAAGTGTTCGATGAAAACGAACACAGGGGTTTCGGCTACATGTATATTGATAATTTTTGGCACACTGAGTTCTTTGTTTAGTTATTTACGATATATTGAAATAAACTTAAAACGTATGAACTGTAATCATTGTACATACAAATTTCATTGTTTGTCCCTGAAACGTTTGAGACAATTTGTATGTGGATAAATGCAAAGGATGTAACAAATCAAGTTAATGCCCTTCCATTATATGTGTGCAAGGATTCTCAAACGATTCAAACATACGAAAACAAAGAACATCGTATTGTAGAATCAACCCATGTGTACAAACCCTGTAGCTTGCGTTGTGCAAACACTACGTCGTCACGTAATCATATACGAACGTGTACAGTCCGTATGGAAATTTCCCTTTCTCCAAAACCACCACCGACAAGAGTTGAATGACAACAAAACGTGCACTTTATTTTATTGCTGTCGTGATAAAGGGTGGGAAAGGAAGGTACCACATTCTACCCATAGTTGGTAAATTCGAGCAATAAAATTTCGAAGTTTATAAATATTGACTACATCATAATCTTCGCAGATTAGACTAAAATGTTGATGAAATAATATTTACTGACGTAATGATGACGTAATTGGTTTTAGAAACTAAGTCACATTATGGGCTTTCATATGGTGCATGTTTTGTATTTATGCGAAAATGCCAAGTGCTAATAATAATAGGACTATGACGACTCGTAGGTCGAGTTTTGTTTAGGTCGAGTTTTCACAAGGATCGAGATGTCTTAACCCCCGCAAGGTCACACTATTTGTTTAGGTCAACTTGTCCGTTCTCGCCAATCTATACGTCCTGCAGATTAGACTAAAATGTTAATAAAATAATATTTACTGACGTAATGATGAGGTAATTGGTTCTACAAACCAAGTCACATTACGAACTTTCATGCTGCATGTTTTGTATTTATGTGAAAATGTAAAGTATGGCAACTCGTGGTCGAGTTTTGCGTAGGTCGATTTGTCACAAGGCTCAAACGCTGTCGTGGATCCTAGTTGTTTGTGTCGAGTTGTCACAAGGGTCCAGACGTCTTAACCCCGCAGCGTCACACTAAAATGTAAATAACATGATATTTACTGACGTTATGATGGCGTACTTTGTTTTAGGCACTAATTCACACCATGGGCTTTCATATGGTGCATGTTTTGTATTGATGTGACGATGCTAAGTATGACATCAAGTATGACATCATATTGGAGTGTCGTGGCCGAGCGGTCTAGCTTACCGGACTCAAGTTCTGGTGTTAGCAGCAGAATGTGGGTTCGAAACCCGGCCGTGACACTTGTGTCCTTGAGCAAGACACTTAACCATAATTGCTTCTCTCCACCCAGGGGTTAAATGGGTACCTGCCCTGTGAGGGCAGAGTTGGTTGATTAGCCCTATATGCGCTGTAACGACAGAAATTGAGCTGTATACTCCCCAGGGAGCTGAGATGGTTTCAGGAATGATTTATGAGCCTTGTGAGCAGGGGGTAATAATATAATGCGCCTTGAGCACCACTAAGTTGGTGGATACGTGCGCTATATAAGTCCACACATTATTATTATTATTATCATCCATCGACAACTTTCACGTGTTAAACCTGTGGGGTTTTGGCGGAAACAAGAAGACCTAGAGGTATTGAGTTTGTAGAAAACAAACTGAGGGTGTTCGAGTGTGCATCATTATAAGTGATTAAAAGACAAGAGTTACTTCAGGAGATACGAGTTTTCATAATATATAATTAAAATAACATATAATGTGCTATACTGAATACATTAACTTCCGGTTCAGTCATCCCATATAATTTTAAATTCTTCCAACCGTAAGTTCCGGTTCAGTCATGTGACGTCATTCAAACTTTACAAAATTTGTCCTCATAATATGGGTGTCAATTGTGCCAAATTTGGTAAAATTCTGTCTAATGTTTTCTCAAGATAGCAAAAAGTGACTTTTTAAAAACCTGCTGCTAGAGGGCGCTGTTAAGAGCGATGACGTCACCAAATATATTTTTGAAAAGAGCAGATCCACTTAACATATACTCAGAATTATTTTTTGAATACGCTTTCAGATTTGCGTCAATTTATAAAGAGATTTTTAAACTTGAACTTCCAGTTTGGACCGGAAGTAAGGGTCAATAGGGTCATGTCTGTGTATCAAAATGTCGAGTCATCCATGTTCTGTATGATTATGAAGGAATCAAGAAAATATCTATCGTGGTTCATGATATATAAATTATATTCTTCTAATTATAATTAAGTACGTAATAATTCATTAGATGACCTCACAATGACGTCACAGCGTTACCTGACTATATGTTAAGGTCTAACTATGTGTTAAGTTTAAGGTTATTTGAACTCCGCAACTATGTTTTGGCTGTACAAATACATATACAGAATTGTGACTCATAATATTTCTTAACTTAAACTTCCGGTTTCGACTGGAAGGAGAGGTCAGATTAGGGTCATGTCTGTGAACGAATATAACATAGTTCAAGGTCTTTCAGATAATGCAAAGATTGTGAAAATATCTTCTGTGGTTCATGAGATATGATTTTATGAAATATTCAACTTCCGGTTTCGACCGGAAGGAGAGGTCAGATTGGGGTCATGTCTGTGAACGAAATGTCACATAATTCAAGACCTTTAAGATGTTTTGTGGTTCATGAGATATGATTTTTTGAAATATTAAACTTTGATTAAATTTTTGCTAGGTTAATGCCTGACTAGGAGATGGTGACCTGCGAATTGACAGCCTACGGGGCCCGGGCCCATAAAGTGTGGGTGAACGGCACGCCTAGTCAGGTGGTAGGGATCTGGTAGGGTAGTTTATAGGTTTCCTGGACACCATGACCACCAGTCACATGATAACCAAGTTTTGACGTTGTTGTTACTTATGATCCATTTTTTATTTTTGTCTTATTGCAACTTATTTGCTATGGACCACTCTTCATCTTTATTGATGTTTTCACCAGGTCCCTGAATTCAAGTTTAAAAACAAATGTAATTCGATATCTGATGACCTCACCATGACGTCACAACCTAGAATACAATTACATGTTAAGGTCTAAGTATGTGTTAAGTTTTAAGGTACTGTGTGGGTTGGACATGTCTCACTAAGAAGGAGAAGAAAAAGTAAAAAAAACAAAAAAAACGAACAATATCAAGAGGTGTTCGCGCTGTCGCTCGAACACCTAAAAAAAACCCAGAACAATATCAAGAGGTGTTCGCGCTGTCGCTCGAACACCTAAAAATTATCACTTTAGATTACGGTTGGAGACTAATTGGCGTAGAACAAGGACCTCCATTTGTTCTCCTCTATTGTCCCTTTTGTTCACTGTACGTAGGTGTACGCGTGAAATTGATGTTGGACCATTGATGTTGGACAACCCAGGACATAACTGACAATAGAGAAACTATTGTTTCCTTTTGTTAAACGAATAATTATGTACTGGCAACATGAAGAATTGAAAATGAATTAAAAATACCTACAAAATCAATGAGCATTCCCGTTATATGGATTTGTTTCACGCAAAATGTCAACCTAAGAACACAGGAAAAATCGAGAGTTTGTGTGTGTTGGTCTGTGTGAGAACCGTCCGTTCTGTGTGGGAAATTTTCGTTAGATAAAAATCTAAGGAATTTGGGCCATACCATTGTTCAGTACAGGGGTGGTTATTCGTCGTGTGCTCTCACAGAGAAATAGTACTACACAATACTGGTTACACTTTTGATTTGCCAAACTCGTTTTATTTACAAATCATAATTGTTTATCTCATATAACAGTAAATCATGGTAAATTATTTTTAATGTTTGGAGCATGGAGATCGGAGGGTAGTGTCTTTGAGTTGGCAAAAGTTTTCACTAATTACGATTACACAGTATATGAAGCGATTTAAAATCGAACATTATTTTATCACTATATAAAATGGCACAAGCAGACAAGAACGATGCTGTCTGTGTCATGTGTTCATATTACCACTTTTCCAATCAATGTAGTACAATTTCAGATGCTCAATTAAGACTATATTTTTGTTGTTAAAAATGAAAAAGTGTGGCCAGGCGGAATGATAGAACAACTCACTGAACAACCATTGTATACACCCGTATATCCCCTCCATTCATGCTTTAATCCCCCTAAAACAAAATGCTCTGACCCACACTGTGGACCACACACGGCATACCAAGGTTGATTTTTGACCGATCTTGAAACATGGTTGAGACATTTCTTCGATATTTTCTATCCCAAATATACCACAAAAGAACAGTATTTTAACATGCTTGAAATATGTAGAATATTATCTTTACAACTATGTTGATAATTGGTCATATAAATGAAATCTTACCATGAAAACTTGGCTTCGAATCGGAGATGGTCTCAGTTGTGTCGTCTTGAAAATACAAATTTGGCGGGGTTTGTGTAGTAAAGAATATACTCCTTGAAACAGACTCTCCGATTGGAATGCAAGTTTGACACAACCAAAGTTTATCCAATCAAAACAATTGTTAGATCATGATAAGGAGGAGGAAATGAGCTGTCACATTCCGGAAAGAACTTTTTTATAGACCGTATAGTTCGTGAGTTACAATAAACAACATGTCAAACGCAAGGCAAAATTTCGACAAAAAACAGCCGTTACACACAAAAATACACCAAATTCAAAATTTTCAACCGGATTTTGACACAACCAAACTTCCACCCCTATATTTTTAACAAATATGAATAGTTAGCTGAAAGATTGAACTTTGTCATCCCGGAAAGAACTTTTTGAAAGATCAAGCCGTTTTGGAGTTATGGCCTCAAATGTGTAAAAAACACCCCCTTTTTGGCGACTTTTCAAGGATTTTAGCTCTGTTTACAGCCCGTGCGCTTAACTTGACACAACAAATTCATATGATTTTTCCACCACATCAAATGATGATGAATCTCCTTTCATAGCAAATGGTTAGGTGAAGTGGTGGTCTAATGGATTAGACGCTTGATATCCGTACAGGCGATTCCGGTTCGAATCCCGCCTGCGTTTTTTCTTTTATTGTGTAGCAATACATTTCAAACCCTTTATTTAAGTAGGTTTAATTTAACCTGTATAATACAACATGGTCCAGATGGCGCAGCACGTTGGCCGGACCACTGGAAATGTCAATTACGGGGCTTCCCGAGCTGGGATGCACCGGTTCGAAGGCCTAAAACAGACCTAATTCGACATGGCAGCAACGGTTTGGGGGCCGCCATGTCTCTCCCCTATTCGATAGTTGGTTACAGTGCGGGAAAGTAAAGGAGAGACCGGGGGTTTGTCCGATTCCCCAGAAGGGTGCTAAGGTGGTTATCACGCTGGGTTCGCCTAGAAGATTCAACGCTCCCCAATGCCTGGTCATTACCTCTGATTAACTTTCTGCAGAAATTAGTTTTGAAAAAAAAAAATATAATAATTAATTTGTATTACTATTATTTTATTTTAAAATTGACTCACTCACAAACCATGTCACTTAACGTTTTGTCCCTTATTAACATACAGCTGTTTTATTGCATTCGCCCACAAATACTGACAAACTATTACACAGCTTACCTCTTGTTATTTTGATGAAATATATATATATACACTACTCAAAAAAAATAAAGGAACATGTTGATATCATGATCTTTATTGAACGTTATCCCTTAAAGAGGTGCCAGGGTTGTGTCAAACTCATTGCAAGTAAAGTCAATTGTGTTTTAAACATTACTGATTTGAGTGAGGTGCAATTATGCATGTCCTCTAACAGCTGGACCTGAGAGTGTCCACATACCAAAGATGGTGCTGATCTTGCTGGTTTGCCTCTGAGGGTCTATACTCAGTTTAAGATGTTGAAGAGTCAAACAGTCAGTGGCTAGTAACTGGTACGGCCTCCACGGGCTTGTGTGCATTCTTGACAGCGACGAGGCATCCTCTGAATCAGCTGCCGTAGAGAGTCCCGAGGAATGTTATTCCACTCTTCAATCAAGGCAGCTGTCAGTGTTTGTACAGTATCTGGAGCATGCTGTCGACCTGCAACTCGTCTGCCAAGCATGTCCCATGCATGCTCTATTGGGGGTAAGGTCGATTCCCTCTTCCTGGAGGAAGTCCATGGCTACACGTGCAATGTGCGGACGAGCATTATCTTGTACCAGTATAAAATTTTCCCCAATGTCACGAGCAAATGGCACCACTACGGGTCTCAGTATCTCATCTCTATACCTCACACCTGTCAGAGCACCACCAGCTATCACAACAAGGTCCGTACGACCGTCCAAACAGATCCCCGCCCAGACCATAACGGATCCTCCACCGTATAGTGATCAATTTCAACGATGTTGCAGTCCGCGTATCTTTCTTCTGGGCGTCTCCACACTCTCACACGTCTGTCATTAGTTGAAACTGAGAATCTGCTCTCATTTGTGAAGAGCACTGGGGCCCAATTGTCCATCTGCCAATTTTGGTGATCTCGGGCAAACTCCAACCGGGCTCTGCGGTGCCTTGGGGTCAAAATGGGGCCTGTGGCGGGTCTTCGAGCATGCATATCATCTTCATGAAGGCGATTTCTAACAGTTTGGTTAGTTAAGCGTATACCAGTTCCTCTGTGGAAGTCCGTTGACAGGGATCTAGCGGTGCTCTGTCTGTTCCGTCGGGCAAGAATCCTCAGATACCGGTCTTGACGAGGGGTTGTCATTCGTCTGCGGCCCTGGCCTGGTCTTCTGGTATACAGGCCATCTTCCTGGTAGCGTCTCCACAGACGGTTGATGACACTTGGGGACACATCCACACGATTAGCTACCTCACGCTGTGGGTGGCCTTCTTCAAGAAGCTGGACAGCTCTGGCAACCTCAACTTCTGTTAAATGACGGCGAACACCACCACAGAGGGCCAGAAGACCAAAGGGTAACACAAGAATTGGAAAAAAACATCATGGTATTGCAGCAATTGCTAAAGGCTTGTGATAACACTAGTGCACAAAATCAGCGCATTATAGGGACATTTGGATACCCATGTACTTGAAGACACGCATGATTTCACTTTTGACTGGTCAGTATTGTTTGAGTATCAATAGACTACACCTGCAATAGGTTTGACACAACCTTGATACCTCTTGAAGCGGTAACATCCGACAAAGGCTGTTACATAATCATGTTCCTTTAATTTTTTTGAGTAGTGTATTTTAAAACCTTACTCATTGTGCTTTTGATGATTTTGTTAATGGAAAAACATGTCGTGCTTTATTATCTACTGCCACTGAATAGATTGGGAGACGGGGGACTTCTCGAAATTATAATCACTGACACTTAGTGAGATGTGGGAACTTACTACTTTTAGGAAAAAATACAAGGCTTATTCCTGATTTTGAAGACCAAAAAGGCTTACTCCGTGTGATTTTGAAGACGTGGGTTTTAAGAAGTATTTTAAACTACAAGGCTAAACACATTTTGATTTTGACTTTAGGGATAACTTAAAAGGATACCCTCCTTGTGATATTGACGAGAGAGGGAGGAAAAACTAAAAGACTTACCCCTTGTATTATATTTTTGTTTTCATCAAAATCACAAAAATATATCATGACAAGGCTTGTTTGGGGAAAACCAAGTAAATTTGTCTGGTCATATTAGAGTTATGTCGGTAAATGTACTAGGAAAATATTTTTGCGCCCACCAACTCTGACATCAGTCGGCAAATTGGGTTAGGATTAGGGTCAGGGTTAGAGTTAGGGTTAGGGTTAGGGTTAGGATTCTTCGGGTTAGGGTTAGGGTTAGGGTTGTTCGGGGTAGGGTTAGGGTTAGGGTTAGTGTTAGGGTTAGGGTTAGGGTTTGACTTTAGGGATAAACTAAAAGGATACCTCCTTGTGAATGTTTGTGAACCTCCTTGTGAATCCTTGAAAATGTTTGTGGAAAAACCAAGTAAATTTGTCTGGTCATGTTAGAGTTGTGTCGGCAAATTTACTAGCAAAATATTTTTGCGCCCACCAACTCTGATATCAGTCGGCAAATTGGGTTAGGGTTAGGTTTAGGGTTAGGGTTAGGATTAGGTTTAGGGTTAGGGTTAGGGTTAGGGTTAGGGTTAGGCTTAGGGTTGGGTTAGGGGTTAGGGTTAGGCTTTGGGTTAGGGTTAGGCTTAGGCTTTGGGTTAGGGTTAGGGTTCGAGTTCGAGTTCGAGTTAGGGTTAGGGTTGGGGGTTAGGGTTAGGGTCATGGTTAGGGTTAGGGTTAGGGTTAGGGTTAAAGTTAGGGGTTAGTGTTAAAGTTAAGGGTTAGGGTTAGGGTTCGGGTTAGGGTTAGATTTAGGGTTGTTAGGGTTGAGGTTAGGGTTAAGTTAAGGGTTAGGGTTAGCGTTAGGGTTAGGGTTAGGGTTTGACTTTAGAGATAAACTAAAAGGATACCTCCTTGTGATATGGACGAGAGAGTGAGCAAAAATTAAAAGACTTGCCCCTTGTTTATGTATATTTTTGTTTTTATCAAAATCACAAGGGGTAAGCCTTGTATTTATATATTTTTGTTTTCATTCAAAGTGACAAAAATACATCATTACAAGGCTTACCCCTTGTGTTTTTGATAAAAATAAAACTATATAAATACAAGGCTTACCCCTTGTGATTTTGATGAAAATGTTTGTGGAAAAACCAAGTAAATTTGTCTGGTCATATTAGAGTTAGGTCGGTAAATTTACTACCAAAATATTTTTGCGTTCACCAACTCTGATATCAGTCGGCAAGTTGTGTTAGGTTTAGGGTTAGGGTTATGGATAAGGTTGTTCGGGTTAGGGTTAGGGATAGGGTTAGGGTTTGGGTTAGGGTTAGGGCAAGGTTAGGGTTCGGGTTAGGGTTAGGCTTAGGGTTAAGGTTAGGGTTTGACTTTAGGGATAAACTAACAGGACAACTCCTTGTGATATTATCGAGAGAGCGAGAAAAAACTAAAAGACTTGCATTGATATATTTTTGTTTTCATCAAAATCACAAAAATATATCATTATAACGTTTACCCCTTGTGATTTTGATGAAAACAAAAATATATAAATACAAGGCTTATCCCTTGTGATTTTGATGAAAATGTTTGGGGAAAAACATTCTTGTCATATTAGAGTTGTGTCGGCAAATTTACTGGCAAAATATTTTTGCGCCCACCAACTCTGATATCAGTCGGCAAATTGGGTTAGGGTTAGGCTTAGGGTTAGGGTTAGGGTTAGGTTTAGGGTTAGGGTTAGGGTTAAAGTGAGGGGTTAGGGTTAGGGTTAGGTTTAGGGTTAAGGTTAGGGTTAGGGTTATAGTTAGGGTTAGGGTTCGAGTTAGGGTTATAGTTAGGGTTAGGGTTGGGGTTAGGGTTAGGGTCATGGTTAGGGTTAGGGTTAGGGTTAGGGTTTGACTTTAGGGATAAACTAAAAGGATACCTCCTTGTGATATTGACGAGAGAGCGAGAAAAAACTAAAAGACGTGCTCCTTGGTTATATATATTTTTGTTTTTGTCTAAATTTACAAGTGGTAAGCCTTGTATTGTTTTTGTTTTCATCAAAATCACACAAATATATCATTACAAGGCTTACCCCTTGTGATTTTGATGAAACTCTGATATCAGTCGGCAAATTGGGTTAGGGTTAGGGTTAGTGTTAGTGTTAGGGTTGGGGTTATGGTTAGGGTTGGGGTTATGGTTATGTTTAGGGTTAGGGTTAATGTTAATGTTAGGGTTAGGGTTGGGGTTGGGGTTAGGGTTAGGGTTAGGGTTAGGGTTGGGGTTAGGGTTAGGGTTAGAGTTAAAGTGAGGGGTTAGGGTTAGGGTTAGGTTTAGGGTTAGGGTTAGGGTTGTTTGGGTTAGGCTTAGGGTTGGGTTAGGGGTTAGGGTTAGGCTTTGGGTTAGGGTTAGGGTTCGAGTTAGGGTTATAGTTAGGGTTATGGTTCGGGTTAGGGTTAGGGTCATGGTTAGGGTTAGGGTTAGGGTTTTAGGGTTAGCTTTAGGGTCATGGTTAGGGTTTGACTTTAGGGATAAACTACATTTATAAGGATACCTCCTTGTGATATTGATGAGAGAGGGCGAAAAAACTAAAAGACTTGCCCCTTGTGTATATTTATTTTTGTATTTATCAAAATCACAAGGGGTAAACCTTGTATTTAAATATTTTTGTTTTCATCAAAGTGACAAAAATACATTATTACAAGGTTTACCCCTTGTGTTTTTGATAAAAATAAAACTATAAATACAAGGCTTACCCCTTGTGATTTTGATGAAAATGTTTGTGGAAAAACCAAGTAAATTTGTCTGGTCATATTAGAGATGTCGGTAAATTTACTAGCAAAATATTTTTGCGTTCACCAACTCTGATATCAGTCGGCAAGTTGTGTTAGGTTTAGGGTTAGGGTTATGGATAAGGTTAGGGTTAAAGTTAAGGGTTAGGGTTAGGGTTAGGCTTAGGCTTAGGCTTAAGGTTAAAGTTAAAGTTAAAGTTAGGGGTTAAGGTTAGGGTTAGGGTTAAAGTTAGGGGTTAGGGTTAGGGTTAGGGTTGTTCGGGTTAGGGATAGGGTTAGGGGTTAGGGTTTGGGTTAGGGTTAGGGCAAGGTAAGGGTTCGGGTTAGGGTTAGGCTTAGGGTTAGGGTTAGGGTTTGACTTTAGGGATAAACTAAAAGGACAACTCCTTGTGATATTATCGAGAGAGCGAGAAAAAACTAAAAGACTTGCCCCTTGCATTGATATATTTTTGTTTTCATCAAAATCACAAAAATATATCATTATAACGCTTACCCCTTGTGATTTTGATGAAAACAAAAATATATAAATACACTACTCAAAAAAATTAAAGGAACATGATTATGTAACAGCCTTTGTCGGATGTTACCGCTTCAAGAGGTATCAAGGTTGTGTCAAACCTATTGCAGGTGTAGTCTATTGATACTCAAACAATACTGACCAGTCAAAAGTGAAATCATGCGTGTCTTCAAAGACTGAGGTACATGGGTGTCCAAATGTCCCTATAATGCGCTGATTTTGTGCACTAGTGTTATCACAAGCCTTTAGCAATTGCTGCAATACCATGATGTTTTTTCCAATTCTTGTGTTACCCTTTGGTCTTCTGGCCCTCTGTGGTGGTGTTCGCCGTCATTTAACAGAAGTTGAGGTTGCCAGAGCTGTCCAGCTTCTTGAAGAAGGCCACCCACAGCGTGAGGTAGCTAATCGTGGATGTGTCCCTGCGTCATCAACCGTCTGTGGAGACGCTACCAGGAAGATGGCCTGTATACCAGAAGACCAGGCCAGGGCCGGAGACGAATGACAACCCCTCGTCAAGACCGGTATCTGAGGATTCTTGCCCGACGGAACAGAAAGAGCACCGCTAGATCCTTGTCAACGGACTTCCACAGAGGAACTGGTATACGCTTAACTAACCAAACTGTTAGAAATCACCTTCATGAAGATGATATGCATGCTCGAAGACCCGCCACAGGCCCCATTTTGACCCCAAGGCACCGCAGAGCCCGGTTGGAGTTTGCCCGAGATCACCAAAATTGGCACATGGACAATTTGGCCCCAGTGCTCTTCACAAATGAGAGCAGATTCTCAGTTTCAACTAATGACAGACGTGTGAGAGTGTGGAGACTCCCATAAGAAAGATACGCGGACTGCAACATCGTTGAAATTGATCACTACGGTGGAGGATCCGTTATGGTCTGGGCGGGGATCTGTTTAGACGGTCGTACGGACCTTGTTGTGATAGCTGGTGGTGCTCTGACAGGTGTGAGGTATAGAGATGAGATACTGAGACCCGTAGTGGTGCCATTTGCTCGTGACATTGGGGAAAATTTTATACTGGTACAAGATAATGCTCGTCCGCACATTGCACGTGTAGCCATGGACTTCCTCCAGGAAGAGGGAATCGACAGAATGCGCTGGCCGGCACGTTCTCCTGACCTTACCCCAATAGAGCATGCATGGGACATGCTTGGCAGACGAGTTGCAGGTCGACAGCATGCTCCAGATACTGTACAAACACTGACAGCTGCCTTGATTGAAGAGTGGAATAACATTCCTCAGGACTCTCTACGGCAGCTGATTCAGAGTATGCCTCGTAGCTGTCAAGAATGCACACAAGCCCGTGGAGGCCATACCAGTTACTAGCTACTGACTGTTTGACTCTTAAACATCTTAAACTGAGTATAGACCCTCAGAGGCAAACCAGCAAGATCAGCACCATCTTTGGTATGTGGACACTCTCAGGTCCAGCTGTTAGAGGACATGCATAATTGCACCTCACTCAAATCAGTAATGTTTAAAAAACAATTGACTTTACTTGCAATGAGTTTGACACAACCCTGGCACCTCTTTAAGGGATAACGTTCAATAAAGATCATGATATCAACATGTTCCTTTAATTTTTTTGAGTAGTGAAAATGTTTGGGGAAAAACATTCTTGTCATGTTAGAGTTGTGTCGGCAAATTTACTAGCAAAATATTTTTGCGCCCACTAACTCTGATATCAGTCGGCAAATTGGGTTAGGGTTAGGTTTAGGGTTAGGGTTAGGGTTAAAGTGAGGGGTTAGGGTTAGGGTTAGGTTTAGGGTTAGGGTTAGGTTTAGGGTTAGGGTTAGGATTAGGGTTAGGGTTAGGCTTAGGGTTGGGTTAGGGGTTAAGGTTAGGCTTTGGGTTAGGGTTAGCGTTAGGGTTAGGGTTAGGGTTCGAGTTAGGGTTAGGGTTGGGGTTAGGATTAGGGTCATGGTTAGGGTTAGGGTTAGGGTTAGGTTTAGGGTTAGGGTTTGACTTTAGGGGTAAACTAAAAGGATAACTCCATGTGATATTGACTAGAGAGCGAGAAAAAACTAAAAGACGTGCTCCTTGGTTATATATGTGACCCGCTCTGTCGAAATGAGACTTGTCCCCCAACGGAGGTTTCCGTGTAATTCGACTCTGAACTTGTGCTCGCCAAAAAAAAAATTCGAAAAACATTGCATATCGATTTCTAGGTTTTTATATTTTTAGTTTGATAAAATCTCGATCAATCTTATGGTGGTCTTACCTTTTCATAAAAATATTAATAAATCCATAAAAAAGGACGATTTCTGGACAATGTCTGTATCATGTTTGTCTTTCATGTGGCCTCCGTTAAATCCAAACAGGTCAAAATATCCTTGTTTTCGAGACAGCAACACGAGTATTTCCGTTAACGTTAAACGTACGTGTTTGGTATCAAAAGAAAGGTCATGACCTCAACTGCGCACGGTTGTGGCAATGACTAAGCAGTATGGAGCTCTAATAGTAGTTTTAAGCCGCAAAATAAATAGTTAGTCAACAGGCCGAATCATCGGCAAGGTAAGAAGAAATACAGCTCTTTGATTGGACAACAGTAAGCAACCAGTTGTCTGAGCATACGCAGTTTACCAGAAAATGAATGACGTCACCTTAATGACGTACGATCTTCGGCCAACTCTAGGCCCAGCTTAGCCGGTTATACAGACCAGAGTCTCAGGCCTGGGCCCCGCCGCCCGTAAAGCTGGCTATCTGCATACACCTAGCCTATACCTAGTGCATGCACTGTGTACGCCGCGACTCCACACACAGCAGGCGGAATGAATACGCGGGCCGGTGTGTACAGCCGGCGTTTGGTACAAGGGCTGATTAATTATTCATGAGTTGTACATCGAACGATAGCTCGCGCGCTTGCTCTGTGTGTGGGACCAAGTTTAATGTTGATTTTCTCCGAAGCGCGAAATTCAAAAACGAAACAGCCCGCCAAGTGATGGTTGTCTTCATCGCTCGATAATTCCGGAATGGAATAAGCTACGGAAATAACATTTGTATCATTGGAAAGCCCGTGAGTTACTTGTTAACCTAGCATACATATCTATGAATGTCAGATCTGGGGGACAAGTCTCATTTCGACGGAGCGGGTCACATATATTTTTGTTTTTGTCTAAATTTACAAGTGGTAAGCCTTGTATTGATGTATTTTTGTTTTCATCAAAATCACACAAATATATCATTACAAGGCTTACCCCTTGTGATTTTGATGAAACCGAACAAGGCAAATTTGGGGTTTGGTTAGGGGTGTATTTTGGGGGTTTGGGGTTTTTAGGGAGGTTAGGGGGGGGGGTTTGGTTGTTTAGGTTTAAAAAGAGGGTTTGGGGGCCAGGGGTTTATGTTTAGGAGGGGGAGGGGGGGGGGGTTTTGGGTTGGGGGTTGGGGGGGTTGGAAGGGGGCCCGGGAAAAGGCCTTTTGGGCCCGGCCCCCAGGCCAGCCAGGCCGGCCAGGGCCAGGCCCGGGGAAAAGCCAGGACCAGGGCCGGGCCAGGGCCTGGGGGCCGGGGCCCGGGGCCAGGGGCCCGGCCAGGGTCCGAGCCCGGGCCCGAGGCCAGGGGGGAAGGGGAAAAGCCAAGGCCAGGCCAGGGGCCCGACCCCAGGACAAACCGGACACCCGAAGGAAGGGGGGGAAGGAGGAAGGAGGGGCCAGGTTGGAAAGGCCCGGGAGGAGATAGGAGGAGGAGGAGGGGCCCCACGGAGGAGGGGGGAGGAAAAAGGGAGGCCAGGCCAGGGGCCAGGGGAGGCCAGGCCAGAAGGGCCCCCGGAGGCCCGGAAGGGGAGGAGGAGGGCCCCGGAGGGAGGGGAAAGGAGGAGGAGGAAGGAGGAGGGTTGAGGAGGGTTGGTTAGGGGGTTTGCCAGGGGCTTTGGGGGGTTAGGGGTTTGGGGTTTTGGGCCCGGGAGGGGTCGCAGAGAAAAAGGTTGGTTGCAGGGTTAAAGGGGGAGGGGTTTGGGGTTTGGGGAGGTTTTTGGGGTTTGGGTTTACTTAGGGGTAACCGGATCCCTGGATATTGACGGGGAGCGAGAAAAAAACCAAAAGACGCCCCTTTGGTTTAATATTTTGTTTTTGTCAAATCACAATATATCAAAAAAGGGCCCCCGGGTTTGATAAACCCGAATCAGTCGGCAAAGGGAGGGTAGGCAGGTTAGGTTTGGGGTTGGGGGGGAGGGCCAGGGGTGGGAGGGGGGAGGGTAGGGGGCCTAGGTTTAGGCTGGGAAGGGCCAGGGAGGGTTTAGGGGGAGAGGCTGGGGGGTTTTTGGGAATGGGGCGGAGGATGGGGGGGGTTTAAGGGCCAGGCCAGGGCCAGGGGCCTTGAGGGTCAGGGCCAGGGCCTTGCGCCGCGGCCAGGCCACAGGGTCAGGCCAGGGCGCCAGGCCAGGCCAGGGCCCCAGGCCAGGCCAGGCCAGGCACGCTGCCAAGAAAATAGGCCAGGGCCACGCCAGCCAGCGCCTGGGCCAGAGCCAGGCCAGGCCTCAGGTTGGGCCCAGGTGTCTCAGGCGAAATAGGCCAGGGCCAGGCTGAAATAGGCCAGGCCAGGGCCTTGTTGGCCAGGTCAGGGCCTTGAGGGTTGAAAATAGGGCCAGTGCTAGCCTAGGCCAGGGTCAGGCCAAAGAGCCCTTGCCTAGGCCAGCCCTTAGGTTAGTGCCCGAGTTAGGCCAGGCTTGGGGCCTTAGTGTTAAAAGAAGAAAATAGGCCCTATGTTAGCACAGTTGTGTTAGGCCAGGGCTCAGGTTGTGCCAGGCCAGGCCAGCTGCCCTATGAGCCTTAGGGCTCCCAGGGCCACAGGCTAGGCTCTGCAGGGCCAGGTTGCCAGGCCAGGGCCTGGGCCAGGGTTGAGCCAGTCAGGGCTAGGTAGGCCTTTAGGTTAGCTTTAGGGTTATGGTTAGGGTTAGGGTTTGACTTTAGGGATAAACTACATTTATAAGGATACCTCCTTGTGATATTGATGAGAGAGGGCGAAAAAACTAAAAGACTTGTCCCTTGTGTATATTTATTTTTGTAAACCTTGTATTGATATATTTTTGTTTTCATCAAAATCACAAAAATACAGTGTGTCTCAAAAAAATGCAAAGAAAATTTAAGGGAATGCCAGACGTAGAATGACTAACCAACATAGATAATATAGTAATGGTTTGAAAGATACACCTTTCCACTTTAAAATGAGACATCAAACGTCCAAATCTGAAAATTTTTGACAGAGTTATGAGTACTTTTCCAAGAGAGGTCAAATTGACGATGGGACCAAGTTTTTAAATGCAGTGATAATCGATTTTGTTTAGATGTGCAAGATGTTGCAATCTGGATGAACTGTTGATGATTACATCTCTTCCCCCTCAACATGCCCTCCCTCTCGCTCGATACACAGGCGACATCGTCTCTCCATGTCTCCCATCGCTCTCCTAACAACATCTGGAGTCTGCCGCATGACGTCAATCTCAGCTGTTATTCTGTCACGGAGAGTCTGCAGGTCCGGAGGGGGAGTCGTGTACACCTTGGATTTCAAGTATCCCCAGAGGTAGAAATCACACGGGGTGAGGTCTGGAGATCTCGGTGGTCATTCATGCACATGATTGAACGCTATGACACGGTCTCCGAACGATTCATGAAGGCGGTCTCGGACAGCCAGTAGACGATGAGCCGGAGCGCCGTCTTGAGCCCACCACAGGCGCCTAAACACACCTCGCTCCTGAACCTCGAAATGTTCCTCAAGGATGGGGATGACATCATCATTCAACATCTCAAGGTAACGCCGGCCGTTGAGGTTGCCCTTAAAAAACACCGTTCCGACGATGAGGCCACTGCCGGAGAGGCACTCACTTTCGCAGGTTTCTCCAGATAGTGCTGGCTGCAGGTGGATCTCGATCTGGGAATCGCTGCATAAATGCATCGATACCGCCATTTACTCTTCCAGTACGGATGTACTCCGTGACACTAAAAACTCTCTGCTCGTTAGTTAGCTGAACACCAACCATGATCAATGTTTGACGAAAAATGAATTGACAGTACACAGTTGCACAAGTTAATTAAGCACATTACATAATACTCTAAAAACTGTTTAGTAAGTAAACATTTTTCTTGGTATCAGTTTGTAAACATGTTTACTAGCTGAACGCACATGTCCAATTCCTAAACATCAATTTTCAATGGCTAAACACTGTCCGTCCTCATGCTAAAAATGTTTAGCATGTAAACATGTTTACAAACTGATAGCAAGAAAGTGTTTAGAATTGTGTTTACTCGCTAAACACATTTTTGTAGGTCAGGCAATTATCCACACAGAGGCAATTAGGCTACCTTTGTCCCAATGCCTAAAATTTAAAACTTGGTCCCATCGTCAATTTGACCTCTCTTGGAAAAGTACTCATAACTCTGTCAAAAATTATCAGATTTTGAAGTTTGATGTCTCATTTTAAAGTGGAAAGGTGTATCTTTAAAACCATACCTATATTATCTATGCTGGTTACTCATTCTACGTCTGGCATTCCGTTAAATTTTGTTTGCATTTTTTTTGAGACACACTGTATATCATTACAAGGCTTACCCCTTGTGATTTTGACCTCACCAAATATATTTTTGAAAAGAGCAGATTCCACTGTGTTTTTTTTAATACCCTTTCAGATTTGCGTCAATTTATAAAGAGCTTTTTAAACTTGAACTTCCAGTTTGGACCGGAAGTAAATATCAATAGGGTCATGTCTTTGTATCAAATGTCGAGTCCTCCATGTTCTGTATGATTATGAAGGAATCAAGAAATTATCTATTGTGGTTCACGAGATATAAAATATATTGTTTTAATTATAATTAATTACGTAATAATTCATTAGATGACCTCACCATGACGTCACACCGTTACTTGAAACTATATGTTAAGGTCTAACTATTTGTTAAGTTTTAATGTTCTTTGAACTCCGAACCTATGTTTTGGCTGTACAAATACATTTACAGATTATTATACAGTCCATTTTCGTAGTTTACAGAGCGCCTACGTTCGTACAGACAAGGTATAACAATGAAATGTAATATGGTGAACATATATTCATGAGCAATCGATCAGTCAATAAGAACAATATAAATTGCAGCAGCATTTCCCAGAGTCCGGCATTCTCCTGAGGACGATCAGAGCACACTGATCGAAACGTCGAGTTGTACCTTCAGTTCTTTTCAGAACTCAATTGAGAATTTCACATGGTGTCACCGCAATTAGTCTTACTTAATATAAATTTGTTACTATGGAAATCTATCCAATCACGATGCGCAGAAAGAGGCACGTGATCCTCAAACGCTTCCTGGGCACTTTGCCCACACAGCCATCATCAGCACCCCAATAATAAACTTTGACTGGTGTAAAAATAGGTCAAGAAGGATTGTACACTATGAGCTAGCATTAATTATCTGGAAACATCAACACTAAACTATCGATAGTTTGGTTCAATTTCTGAGATGGGGGCGCTGTGATCTGTGATGATGTCATGAAACATTTTTTTGGAAAAGCCACTAGTCACTTTATGAATGAAGACAAACCTTACTTTACACCACAATAATACTTACAATGTTTAGGCCTTAATCTTTTTATTTATTTATTTATTTTTGCTGTTTTTAGATATATATCAAAGACTAAAAATATAATGAAACATATAATTTGGTTATTGCTTAAATTAAAATGAAAAAGAAACCTACACTAACTATTTAGAAATTTGCTAACCGGCTAACCAAAACCAATATTTAAAAATAAACACCCAACAATTTTGGAAAAAGTTACTAACCATTTTGTTGTTCTAGACGCTTTTTCTACCACATTGGTTATTAAACAATCATTCTGGGAAGTTGTTGATGTTTTTCGTTTAAAAACTATACATATTATTCCATTTGCAAAATTAAATTTAATTAAGTTGATAAAATAATAAAAAGTTAAAAGAAGATCTGGATTTCTTGTCTCAAAATCAAAATTAATTGATTTTGTATTTTAATGAACTCCAGTGCCTGAAAACACCTTGTCAAGGGCGCAGTGGAAAACTCTTACCATGAAATTGATTGCCCATAAACGAAAGCACTGTTAATTTGACTGCATCAATCGCGAAAAGATGCGAAGCATCATGTTTCGCGTTGAGATAATTGAAGTCATGAATGCCAAAAAACGATCTGTTAGAATTCACTCTTAGATTTAGACCAAGCGTTAACAATTCCAAAACTAGTACAAAAATGACAGCTTGAAATAAATGACAACGGTAGTGAAATTACAGTAAACTGTGGACAGGGAAGGTACAGTGCTGGCAACGACGAAACGTAATGTATTATATTCTAATTAGAGAAGAACTCAACCATGAGGTGAATGAAACTAAGGCAGAGTACGTGTGCTCCTGACCATAATGTCCGCAAGTACCATTATGTCCGCGAATCGATTTGGGCCCATTATGTCCGACCCATTACGTCCGCGGAACCATTACGTCCGACCCATTACGTCCGCGGAACCATTACGTCCGACCCATTACGTCCGTGGGCCCATTACGTCCGCGGAACCATTACGTCCGACCCATTACGTCCGCGGAACCATTACGTCCGACCCATTACGTCCACGGAACCATTACGTTCGACCCATTACGTCCGTGGGTCCATTATGTTCGACCGTCCGCGGGTGCTCAAATAATGTTTGAACACGTAACGTTGGGGAAGTTAAAACCAATTACTTAGAACAATTTCATGGCATAGCGCTCTACTGCAAAATTGGGTTGTTAAAAACCACTGGTGTTAATTTAATAAAGTGTCTGAATTATCGTGCTTCATATGAGCACCACTGGTGTACTATTTAACATACCAGTTTTTGCACTGTAAGCACTTATAGTGCAAACACACTTAAATTAACACCAGTGGTTTTTAACAACCAATTTTGCAGTAGAGCGCTGTGACATGAAATTGTTCTAATTGGTTTTAACTTCCCAACGTTACGTGTTCAAACATTATTTGAGTTATGGGCCCACGGACGTAATGGGTCGGACATAATGGGTCCGTGGACGTAATGGGTCGGACATAATGGACCCGCGGACGTAATGGGTCGGACGTAATGGTTCCGCGGATGTAATGGGTCGGACGTAATGGGCCCAAATCGGTTCGTGGACATAATGGTACTTGCGGACATTATGGCCCGGAACATACGTGACATAGATGGCTGTTGTATGTCGGAGATACTGCAGTGTACAGTGAACTATATGCCTCGTGTCTCTGTGTGAGAGAACTTCAAGGCCGTTCACACGCGAAATGTGCATAAAGAATAGTACTCAGTCTGAATAGTTGTTCACTTAAACTTCCGTTTTCGACCGGAAGGAGAGATCAAATTGGGTCATGTCTGTGTACGAAATGTGACATAATTCAAGATCTTTAAGATGATGCAAGATTGTGAAAATATCTACTCTGGTTCATGAGATATGATTTTTTGAAATATTCAACTTCCGGTTTCGACCGGAAGGAGAGGTTAGATTGAAGTCACGTCTGTAAACGAAATGTCACATAATTCAAGATCTTTTAGATGATGCAAAGATTGTGAAAATATCTTTTGCGGTTCATGAGATATGATTTTTTGAAATAATAAACCTTGATTTAGTGTAATTCGATATCTGATGACCTCACCATGACGTCACAACTTAGGATACATTTACAAGGTCTAACTATGTGTTAAGTTTTAAGGTTCTGTGAACTCTGCAACTATGTTTTTGTCTCTGGATATGTCTCACCATGGTCTCACTGAGAAGGAAAAGAAAAAACAAAACAAAAAACCAAACAATAACAAAAGGTGTTCGCGCTGTCGCTCGATCACCTAAAAATAACTGAACGAAAACAATAGGGTTTCGGCGACCAGGCCGAAACCCTAATAATGCAATAGGTTACTAGGGTTTATA
>CM055816.1:39828291-39882330 GCA_029582265.1 Zoroaster sp. YZ-2022
ATACAGCCAACCTAAAAAAGACAGAACAAAAGCAACACGTTATTTGAGGTTGTTTATTGGGGCAAGTCGTATACGAGCAGTCTCGGTGGACTTGGACTGGTGTTCTGGATCGTCAGAATGTGCCTTGCTTGCCCAGTGATAAAACATGGTGTATTGTTGTTGAATCTCTGTAGTTTTTACACCACTGTATTAAGCACCTTGGTTTACTCAGTCCTGTGAGTGTCTCAATCCCAACAAAGGTCAATAAAGTTGGGATATTAGTATAGTGTGGTGTATCAATCGTCCATGTAACTCACCAACGTCCACGTAGTTTTAGATCGCAACGTGTTTCAACGCGGCTATGGTTGCCCGTGGAGGCGGAATATAATCAAAAAAAGCTTCCGGCAGCAGTGATTTTTGAAGGGATTTCGCCGTTGTCGGCATACGTGCGAGCTGTACGCCGTATAACGTCGTGCAATTCATTATTATTAAAGTATTAAATTAGTGTGCTTGTAAGTGTTTTTGGGATTAAAATGCATTTTTACGTGGCCCTGCATGTTTATGTTTAGCCATTTTTCACACTGGCCTTTGTAGCTTGTTTTGGGTTCTGAACTTTTTTAATACGAGATTTCTAGTCTTTTCAAATGTTTAGAATTGGAACGTAAGTTTGGCAGGGTGGAGGAGAGTCGTAGGGACCGTTGTAGGACCGTATGTTTTTCCTTTCACATAATAATACTATTATTATATTATTGTTGGTATGTTTTCAGTAGTTCTCTTTTTATATTAACCAACTGCCGTCAAATGGTAGCAGCGTGTGCCTGTTTTGCAAAAGTGTATGTTCAAATAAATAAATAACAACAATACAATACAGTGGGATTATCTAACCTACCTGGGGAGAAATACTACATTGCGAACCCACAATCGCAATTTTTAAGCTTGACCAGCAAATTCTACCGGTCTAACAAATCTGTTCCCAGGAGTTGTTTGTAAAGAACATCAATCAAACAGACACACACTGGCAGCAAATCTTACATGGTGTGAATAAAAACGTACATATCGATGACATCATCATTGACCTCAATACCAGGTCAAACAAGGAGTTGCGCAAAATATTGCAGGTGCAAAAGCTTGTTTATATACAACCATCGATGAAGTAAGATTTGACCCATCGGTCTAAGTAGTAGGAACCCTTGAATCATTCTTTTGCTATAAATGTCCAATACCTGCAAACTGTGACGAACGTTGCTGCATCTTTGGGAGAGAGAAACCTTTCGATTGGAGCCATTGACACAAAAGCAACAACCACATTTCAAAGCTTAACTGGGTACAAGCAAATAGCACATCGTCACCAACCAGAAAACGATACATTTTGTAGCAGGTCCCAAATCTAAGTTCTTATTACATGCTTCCATAATGCACTACAGCGATGCAAGAGTTTGGCCTACGTTGCTGTTCTGATAAATGTCTCGTCCTTAGAAACTACCAATGATAGTCGTTGTTCAGACGAGATGCGTTTTTGCCCAGTCTTCACCCAAAAAGGCGCCGCCACATTACCATTGGAATATGAAACGAGATTCCTCCCATATGAGCAGCAGCATCGTCTCTCCATCCACACGTATCAAGGAATAGTTGGATATTGCGCAAACAGGTAAACAAGCACATCCCTATGAAGTACCTGTCCTCCCTATACAAAATGCTGTTACACAAGATCTCCTGTGTTAAACTGGCGTCAAATGCCAACCGCTTTTTGGCTTTAACAAGGCCCCTAGTTACCCCAAGCCTCAGTGCCTGTAACAATGATAAGACATAAAGAACAGTATTGACAAACAATATATTTAGTGAATTTCCAAGATCAAACCACTGGTAACTTTATCAAATGCATATTGTAAATCCTCCAGTCAGAAATTCTTGCGGCTCAACATTTGTGTGTCATTTATCTAAGGTGGTAGGTAGCGGTCACGTACAGTGTGAATGTGATTGCACCTGTGGAAAGTCACAGACGATAGTTACTTGGTAAAAATCTGGCAGTGCGAAATTCCTGCCATTGATGAGCGAAATAGTATATAAACCAAATCAGGTTAATACAGGACTAGGCCTTTACACCGATCCAGTAATGACCCTTGTCCCTGCCCACCGTAAAGCTAAATGTTGGAACTTCCGTCACACCACTGGCATGTTCAAGGCCTTCGAATCTCGTAATGTGGCGTGGAAAAGTTTGTTTTGATTGACATGCCGGATCGCGTGGCTATTAAAATAGGCCTATTAAATTCATTCCGCCAAAAATACATATTGTATAATTATTCTTACCCTGATGGTAAAAGTGTCAAAATACAGCCAGTTGAACGGCAGTAGTTGATAAGGACCCAATGACCGCTGGATACACCAATTGCTGAAGTTACCGTATGGGCGTCAAATTACAACGACACCAGTGCCAACCGTCGGCCGATTACTCCCCAAAAGGACCTCCAATAGTACGATAAAAGCAAATTTAGGGTCGGTGCGTCCAATGATTGCATATATGGGCCAGTGGGCGCAATGATTTTTTTACGGCACTTTTTAATGAAAAATCCGCAAGACTCAACGTTAAAGAAATCATTGGTTTGCGATGGCTGTCCGTCACTATGAGCGTGCAACGATTGTGCCACTTGTTGGCGTGCGGCGCGCGTCGACGTATGGGTTATTTTGGCATACGCCAGTGTATGAGCATAACGGCCGCACGGGCCAAAACTAGCATGAAGATTCTGACGTCATGGCTTCGAGGACTTTTATGAATTACCCTTGATAGATAAAGAGAGTAAGCAGACCAGTCCAACACTCAAAACCTGGGCCCAGTTCATATAGGTTACTACTTTAAGTGAATGTTGAATTCGTGCTAACGACATGTATAATATAGCTGAAGCATATTCATGGGTTAGCAGAAGAAAATTCAAGAGCGGCGTGCGTGTTCAACCACTCCTTACTAAAGCATAAAGGCCGTGCGTGCTTCTTCTGTATGCTTAACGGTTAGCAGCACTGTGAAAGGGGAAACGTGTACAGTGCTAAAACACAAACACAAAACGGCTGTTTATTGGGGCCCTGCCTGCATGTGTGCGTGTGGGGTGGGATTTATATGTGCCGTCGCGTTGTCACCGCACGTACGCCTGCAAGTGGACTATGGAATGGCGAACAGCCATATCGAACTCGTAGTCTATAGATTTCTTTCCACGATAGCTGCAAAATGACTTATTGACAATGACATTTTGAAATTCAAACCCCACCTCCCGTCATTATATTTATAATTTACCATGTACATATCAGTGTGTAATAATTATCATCAGATTGAAATCAACAGTGCATCAGAGTATAAGTCCAGATTTGGGAAACAGGACGTCAAAATTTGTTATTCTTTTGGAAAACTGGGTGTCCAAATATTTTAACTCATATCATTAAACCATATGTGGTAAATTGCGTATAAACAAGGTGTCCATTTAAAGCAAACAAGCCCGTCCAAAAGACACCCAAGGTATTGCAAGCGAATTTTACCAGTCCATGAGCCAGGGGCTGAAATTTCACATATTGTACCACTGAGGGACTAAATCTCACTACCATGATTTTTGTGTTACTATATGTCCCTAGTTTACAAAAAAATGATAGCCTCTTCAGGAGCATGTTAGATCTATATGGTTTTAATGCTTTTTGTATGACGTCACCAGATGAAAAAAGATACACACGATTATATAATATTTTAGGGTTCATCTCCTTTGCAAGTTAATTGCATCTTTGAAAGCGGTTAATTCTATGTTTCTCTGGTTATGGAGAGATAATTTTAACCAAACTCTGTGTTTAGGGGACATCTTTCAATGAGGTCTAATAAAGTTGTTAGTTGTGTTACAAAATAAATAGTTAAAGCAACAACGAAGGAAGTTCATCCAGGCTCGCTTGCAGTGTTTATTTATAGTTTTTTTACTGTTTTGAGAAAACGTTTTCTTTGTATTACCTTTTTTTCATCAGCTGGGTTGTGTAGCCTCACAAACTTGTTACCATATTATACTTTTTGTGAAAATGTTGTACAGAGATACATTAAATAAAATGTCACGAATGTGCATTAAACAGATAGAAATTACTTTTCTCCAGACCAGTGTTTTATAGCATTAAATTTTTAAACTTTGAACCATATCTTCACAGAGTGAGGAAGAAAACATGTAAAAGTTGTGGTAACATCAATTTGAAAGTTACATACTTTCACCAATCTAATGAAAGTTTTTTAAATCCTGAAAACAAAAAAGTTGAGGAGAATACAAGACACATAGCCTCTTTTATAACATTTACATTGTATGTATTTTACTGTTTGTATTAGTGAATACCTTTAAAGTAGTTATGAATTGAATTTAATATTTCTATTGGTATCATTGTGCCTTCAAACATCTTTCTAGATGAGATGGAGATGGCGCACTATAAATATAATAAATTGTTGGTTATTGCATGCATGTAGTTACTAATCCGCACCACCAACTGGAATCACTGACCGATTGAGTCTATTTTACAAGTAATATTATTGGCCTTCATGTTGATCTTCATCATAGGGATCGGCAAGACCAGTCAGTTGCCATCTCATAGGCCCTAGGTTGCTTGGTGAGTTTAACTCGGAATCACCGATTGAGTCTGTATCAGAATGAAATGTCACTTTCAGTTTGCTCTTCATCAGAATCGTCATCCTTCATGTTGTCACATGGTAGGCAGCCACACATGGTTGCAGTATTTCAATCCATTCACCATGCACTCGCAGTCGTGAAGCTTACACACTGCTTGCATTTGTTGGACAAGATAAGGGAATTCAAGAAACCACTGGTCAGGAGCTGGTGGTCCTGTCTATCCAACAGATGGTGGAGGCTGTTGTCTTCTTCACAATTCCATCCATGGCCATCACTCGGATTTGATTTGGGTACTTGTGTGTGGTTTCCAGACTACGACGCCATATTGGCAGACTGATAGTCTCGCCCGTTTTGCATGCATGTTCAAGCAATTCTTACGGATATGGTAGTGTTGGTTTGAATCTGCTTTCTTTTTTCCCTTTTCTTTGCTTTTGAACACAGATGATGTCTCAGTTCATTTACCTTGTTGTGCCACACCCAGCTGCATACAAATGACAAATGAAAAGTGTCTTGAAGAACACTGAACAGACCATCACGGGACATCAAACCAATCCTCTTTCCCAACTGTGTGAAAGCCCTTCTTGGTACTTTGTGTGCTGTTAATGAGAAGTTTCATTGCATTAAGTTTTCTCTCTTTTCTCCAAATGCGCTTACTGAATCACATCCCAGGTAAAGGCATGCATTCCGGTAATGCTTTACAAACATCTGGCCAAATGTTGCCGAGCTGTACGGCTTTGCATTTGGCTACATCAATGAACCTTTTCACGATTCTTCGTTCCACACACTGATGAACATATTGTTTTGTAAGTTACTGCTCAGAGCAAGCAGCAAGTACCGATATTAAAGACGTCTGTGTCTTCTGATGCAATGATAATTCGACTGATTCGACCCAGAGGCAGCATAAGTTGTGCATGTAAGAACATGCGAGTATCGGCTTTTCCTGGTTTGGTGGTCTGTACAAAGCAGTCTAACACTTCAGCAGAGTTCTCTCACTTGTCAGTCTGTGGCAGCACTTGTCCTCAATAAGTCATTATACACAAAGCAGTCTTTTGTTGTTACTAGTTTTGCTCTCAACTGTGGTTTTTCCAGTCGCGCAATGAGATAAGTTGATCGGTTTGTTTGCTTCTGAAGAAGACAAAGAGACGTCTCCACTGCTTTATCCTGTGGCCACAACAGGTTGTATGCTTGAAGACAAACTTGTGAGTTTGACCCTCGTTTTTACTCTCTCTGCATTCTTGATTGAATTTTTCATCATATGTCAAATACTACACATCGATCCGATACTTCCTTATATCCAAGATGCAAGATTGAGAGAATAGTGTTTCTGGACAGCCCTCGAAAGTTTTGTTTTCTCTGTGCAGTTTTTTGAACCAAGTCATTGTCTCCGTCAATTATGCATGTAGAGGATTGAGGTATTGGACCAGCAGAAGCTGCCGCATTTTTCTCTCAAAATCAAAAGTGCTAGTGCAGCTTTTTAGTCTTCTTTGTGAGTACTCATCGCACTTCAATTACACAATCGTACCGGCTGGCACCGGACCAAGTGGATGCTCCAAGACTTTTTCCATTCTGAGATTTCGACATGGAGATTGAAGCAACATTTGACCACCGCGAGAGCTTGGCGTGGTCTGCCTAAGCATCGTTTCTTTGTCTTCGGATCTGGACTGGACCTTGTTTGCTTTCTTCTTCACACATTAACTAACGTTTTCAGTTTCTGTTTGCTGGAGCTTGTCATGGAATTTTTGTCTGTTGTTCAATTCCTTTTCCTTCTGGAAGTGTTGCATGCAGTTTCACCCAATCTCCGGTTTGGCTCTTCTCAGACTGGGGTTGGGCATCAGGAGGAGCAGCGAGTGCCAGAGAAATGTACTCGATTTTAGATCGGGATGGATTGTTATTAAATGGATTAATCCAGCCACTCTTCCATCACATCAACAAGTCATGATTGAACATCTGATTCATCTCTCTCTCAAGATACGTCGTGTTCTTCTCAAGATCATGATGACAAAAGAAGCGACTGTGTGTCTCTGTCATGGAACGGAGCTGCTTTCAGACAACAGCCCTGTATTCAGCGGTGAGGTAATATCTCACTGACGGCCGGAAGGTTTGTAGACTGAAACCTTTAGCAATTCCTGCAGTTTGTGTGTGTCTTTATTAGCAGTTTCCCTAATAGTTTGGTCACAGGGATTCTCCTGAATGAATTTCACTTGTCCCAACTGCAGAGGAGAAGCCTCCGTCCATAAGCTGGAGATGAACATCTGGTGTTCTTGTGGAAGTTCTTGTCATCTCCTTGCATAATACACAGACAGGTAGCGACTGTGAAGCTTTGTCTGTCATGCAAAACACCATGGAAGTAATGCACGGATAGAAGACAAATGGAGAATCCAAACCCTTTTCTCTGAGGCCCTGGATGAGATTGAGAAGCATTTTAATATCATATCCACATATGAGCAATCCAGAACTGAGCAAGCGCGACCAGCATTCAAACCCTTAAGTGGTCCAGACAGCAAACAACTGAAGGAGGTTTGGGAAACAAGATGGATCGACAAACAAAACCTTAACAAAGATTTTCTTGGTCTGTTGTCTCATGTAAGCTCCAGTACTTTGTTGGTTTCCTCTCTCTAGGTCAGCTGACTTTGCAGTATGTTGTTCACGAAAACCCTTTTAAGCCAATCCCTGACAAGGGCTTCAACATACCAATTTATGCAGTCGGATACCCCCGATTATACCTTTCGTCCATCCATTACGCCGTCAATTGATCCTTCATAAACGTCATTGGCCTCAGTTTCTACCGCAAGGTCAAGGCAGGCCTGCATCTTTGAACCGCCAAGTCAACTATTCCCTAGCAAATTACATATTAGTGAAATGCCCCATTCTCAGAACAATATTACGGAATTTTTTTCTTGATGCTTCCAAGTTATTTCAGCTGCCTTTTGCATGCTACAGAGCCTGATCAAAAAACACAAACAACTGATTCCAGCACTGAGAGCTTTTTTGATCGAGAAAGCAACTGGCATAGTACTCACAGAATCAGTTCTCATATCAGTGGCAGGGCATTTCACAGCAGGGGAGTGTAGCTGACTGTGTCTCTCAGTAACACAGCAATGTGTGGTCTCTCGTCATAATGTTGAAGCCAGTCCACCCACTAACTTTTTGATCCTTTTGTGTCAAGTTGGCGTACACAGAGACCAGATCCAAAGTTCTTGCCAATCGCAGAAGTGTTGTTCGAGCTCTTTCACAAGGTCAACAGTCAAAAGGCTTGATTCCCAGGTGACCAGCACGTTCTCCAGCATTGTACGGCTGTAAAATGCACGGTGGGAGTGGTGATGCTTCGTCTCTTTGCTTTGGTAGAGTTGATTTCTCTCTGGCAGTTCAGCTGAAAACCTTTTGTTGAACCACAATGTCTGTTAACACGATGAGTATGTCCCACCACCACAGTGTGTCTCTTCCAACAGATCAATATTGTCGTAGGCTAGTGTAACAGGAACCTCTGGAGTAAATATTGATGGAAGAGTAAATCCAACATCTGCCCGCGTTCCAGTTTCTTTGCAATGCAACAAAAGCTGTCTCAATTTCCTCCAGGTTGGAGTAAGATATGCCATGACTCCAAACGCATTCAAAGTTTTGATCAACTCAATATTAACAGTCAGTACGTTTATTACCGCCCATGGAAGTAAAATGTTGCTACATTGGAAAACACACCTCTACCAATAGCATTATTAAGGCTATCTTGATCTCAAAAGAACTGGTTAGTCGACTAACACGAGGTAAGATTTGAACATTTACTCTTTCACCCTGAAAGCAGAAATTATTCAGAAATGTTTCAAGCGATGACGAGGCAAATATGTGAAGTCTGTGAAAGCCCATCAGGTTGTGGAGGCCACCATGATTCTCCCTTTTGGCTTCTGTGATGCTTGTATATTTCACTCTCTTATATACAGTGCTGCATCCTTTATAACCCAACTGGCATGATCAGACACTTGCTTTACATGTGTTTCTCATTTCTTTACTTTCAAATCCATCCATTGAATGGCCAACGACTGAAGTGGATAAATTGTTCAAAGGTACAACAATGAGTTTTCCCGGATCATTAGAGAGAAAATTTTGGGGTTGTTTGAAAAACTCTGCTTTGTAAATTTCGTCAGGCAAGTTTTCTTCTTTGATGTTTCTTTTATGTCATATGTCATGAATACCTATTGAGGTCATATATTCAACAAATTTGTCTGTAAGCTCTCACCATCTATCAACAACAAATATGGAGTGCATTAATACTGCAAACAACTCTGTTCTTACGTAAATGAACAATACACATATTGTGAGCCACATTCTCAGCTCTTGCATACATGTACATCTGGTCATCCTCATTGACTGTATCATCACGCGGAGCATAATATTGGTCTGTCTTGCTTGATCGGTCGTGTAATCTCTGTAACAGGACCCTACAGATATGAAAGCTTCAGCAGCTTACTAATTGCGGGAAGTTATGGCTAATATTTTTGTAATCATTCTTTTCAAAAGTAGCAACTTCGCACTGTTATGTCAAGAACGTAATCCGCACGATTGGACAAGAGTATCCTTGTTTCTGCCCCTCGGTTTATAATTTGGCCACAACCTTTATCACAGAAGATACAACTTTTCTGATATACATGTGTCATCGCATTCCGATGAGGGTGTTCCTCTTAGCGATTTTCTCGAAATCGGACAATCACTGACAGGCTCAGCTTGGCGTTTACTTTTTGGGCAAGCGTCTTTTTTTCTATTAAACCGACATCTGCATTCTCTGTGGTAATATATATCAGAATGCTTGGGATTTCGATGAAGACAACTTCTCAATATTGGCTCGAATGTTCTGAATTTTCGCAGCATTTAGAAGTGTGACCCATGAAGAACTATCTCTGGGACTTATACAAGGCTTTGAATTATTCAATGTGATTTTCCTCACAGATTATACATGACCGTCTACTGGAGCCTTTGCTTTTTTCCTGCAGTTTGTTTCCAGCCACTTTTTTCGGTTTCTTTTTGGTTGTCATATGATTGCATGTTATTTATATTTTAGTGCTGTGTAGGATGCTGGTTGTGATCAAAATTATTTTCCACAAAGTAGGAGTTTAATTGTTATTCAACAAACCAACTAACCAGTTTCCAATTTGTTGGAAAAAATGTGAAACTTTGTCTTAAAAATGAGAGGAACAGGAAAATGTGGTTTGTACTTGTCCGTTGTCCAAATCCTCAGCACGATTATTCCCAAAAGTTAAACCCTTTGTATTACCAGTGCAACCATCATCATCGTCTCTTTATGTGTACGCACATGTACATGCACACAACATAACTTGTTGTGGTTTTGTGTACATGCACACACACACACACGGTCACCATTGCCACTTACCCTTTTCGAACTGCCGACCCCTGAGGAATATTTTTATCACGGTGGCTAAGGTTTCACAAGCGTGGTGCTCTAAAATATCCAAAATAAAAGAACAGTCTTTACCATCACAGTGTAACATAGGAAAGAATAATTTTAAAAATGCCTCAGCTTAAGTCGATTTAATTAGTATGAACGTAATCACGAAAACAATTTGTCATCTGCACAATGTCTGACTCGAAGCAAAATTCAAAGTGACAGCACTTAAGGTTAAAATGCTGAACTGCAGACTTTTTAAATTCAACACCGAGGCCGTTTTATCGTAAGCAATTGATGAAAACCAGCACCACAACCTTTCTTAAAGTATGCCATACAAACAACTGATGTAACAGGTCTTTTTTCAGTAAAATGTAACATATGTCAATAAATACTTTCTTGGATAACTTTATTTGAGAAAGTACAGCAGCATTGCAACAAGGAAAAACACTGTTACCTCAAAAGGACACACCGGAGTGGACAGAGCCGCCATGCTTGCCAAGTGACAAACACAACGGCCGTTTGAGCATGTACAGAACTCAATTATTCACTCTCCTCGTGTAAATACATAGGCTAAAAATGTTTACCACTATCTAAACAGCCGTTGGCTTTACAACAACAGCGGCAGAGGCTAAAGGTGTTTATATATTTTACCAGTGAAAATCTTTTGAAAACTGGTACTAATCTAATTTTTTGGAAAGGCTATCATGTTTTATGATAAGTTTTGGATTATTTGCAACAAGAAAAGTGATATTAGAATTAGTCCCTCGAGTTGGTGCCGGAAAATGTAGCTGGCTCATGGACTAAATACTATGCAGTGCATTCAGATTTATGTATAATTATGATTTAATTTTCCCCTACACCAACGTGCACAGCATACTCAGTGCTTTCAAGTTCGCGTCATGTTCAGAAAACGCTTCACAGGCGACTTCCATCAATCTACAGATTTATATAGTTTGTTATCAACCTGGCAAACAATGGGCGACCGTCAGTGCAACGAAGAAACAACACCAGCATTTACAAATCAAATAGAGTAATAATAAAAGGAAAAAAATTATACATAAATGTAAACGTTGACCTTGTTGTAGGCCTGACAGAAGTGCGAATAACCTTTGATACGTCATTGCCACTGACCTTATTCGCCTTTTCCATTGTGCCATCCATACGATTCACATCACGCGATACCGGTAACTTCAGGTATAATGATCGCTGACCATGGTGAGACCATACGATAGTATTTTTAGGTGTTGCCCGGGTTCGGGCACCAGAAACGCACCTATTGTTTTGCCTTCGTTTTTGGGTAAGTTCTGCATGCACCTGAAACACCTCATTGTTTTTTGTTCCGGTTTTTTTCTTTTTTTTTTTTCTCCTTCTTCTTCTTCTTCCGGATAGACTGTTCACAAAACACAATATTATCTCTGCAAACTTCACACGAACTTCAAACTTGGCATGTACTTTCTAGAACTTAACAAGTAGATGAAACTCCAGTTGTGAGTGACCCCGATTTGACCTTGCACTTCCTGTCCAAACCGGAAGTCAAAGTTTAATATTCTTAAACAAATCATATCTCAACTGAACCACAACAGGTAAATGGACATTTTTTGCATCTCATTGTATAGATTGTTAATTGTCGAAAAATATTTATAAAACTATGACCCAATTTGACCTTAATACCTGTCCAAACCGGAAGTCAAAGATTTAACTTTATTAAAAAATCATATCTCAACAATCATGAAGAGATAAATTCACAATTCTTTTCACCATTGTACAGATCGTTATATTGTCAAAAAATATTTTCAAAAAGGTAGACCCAATTTGACCCTTTACTTCCAAGCCCTGTCCAAAACCGGAAGTCAAAGTTTAATATTTAACAAAAATCATATCTCAACAATCCACAAGAGATACCCACACCTTTCACAATTCTTTCACCACACCACATGATCGTTAATTGGCTTCAAAAATATTTTCTGCAAAAAGTGATTCCCTGATTTGACCTTTTATCTTCTGGTCCAAACCGGAAGTCAAAGTTTAATATTTAACAAAACGGCATATCTCAACAACCACAAGAGATAAATTACAATAATTTCCTTTCACATTGTACAGATCGTTAATTGTCAAAATATATTTTCAAAGGTGACTTAATTCTGACCTTTTACTCTCCTGTCCAAACCGGAAGTCAAAGTTAAATATTTAAAAAATCATATCTCAACAACCACAGAGAGAGAAATTACTGAATTCTTTTCACTATTGTACACAGATCGTAAATTGTCAAAATAATATTTAGAAAAAGGTGACCCTTAATTTGACATTACTTCCCTGTCCAAACCGGAAGTCAAGTTTAATATTTAAAAAAATCATATCTCAACAACCACGAAGAGTGAATTAACATTTTTTGCACCATTGTATAGATTGTTAATTGTAAAAATATATTACAAACACATGATTCCCCAATTTGACCTTTACTTCCCTGTCCAAACCGGAAGTCAAAGATTAATATTAAAAAAAATCGTATCTCAACAACCACAAGAGGTAAATTAAAATTGTTGTACTGTATTGTACAGATCGTTAATTGTCAAAAAAAATATTTATATCTAATTTGAGCTTACTTCCTGTCCAAACCTGGAAGTGAAAGTGCTTAATATTTAAAAAAAATCATATCTCAACAACCACAGGAGGTAAAATTGACATTTTTGTACCATTATCGTACAGATTGTTAATTGCCAAAGTGCATTTACACAATCAGGCAGGACCCCCAATTTGACCTTACTTCCTGTCCAAACCGGAAGTCAAAGTTATACATCATTAAAATAATTTCTAAATTCAGTATTGTATGTGTTGTATTCAAATAAACTTCTCGCGAGAACTTCAACAGACGTTAACATTTTGACTCTCTCCAACACTGAATTGATGACGTAAACCATTTTAACGCACCTTTCAACTGAACACCTTGTTTTTGTTGTTGACAAAAACTTATATCTAATTAGGCAGTTGCAGTATGCACCAAAACACCTGTATCTGTTATTGTTCGTTTTTAGGTGTTCGGGTACAGCCCGCCAAACCAACCTATTGTTATTGTTCGGTTTTTTTTCTTTTTCTTTTTCTTTCTTCTTCTCCTTCTTCTTCTTCTTTCTTCTTCTTTTCCGGATCGATTGTTCATACAAAACACATACTTCGGCACAAACTTCATATGAACTCTGAAACTTGGCACATACCTTTCAGAACATATCACACGTAGATGAAACATACCCATTTAGCTGACGGTCATTATTAGGTCATCAGATATCGAATTTCGATCGAATCATAACTTTATTAAGTTAAAACGTTTCACGATTACGTTGCAAATGAAAGACTACACGGCTTTTCAATCGCCTAAAAAAAGTGCGCCCTCTGTTGGTGAATGTAAATCAGCTCTGGTCGTGCTCATTATGCTGCACGTAATTGGTGGTGAATGTAAATCAGCTCTGGCTATCGTGCTAATTATGTATGCATCGTAAAAATCATATTCTCCAACAACCACATAAACAGGTAAATTGACAAGTTTTTGCACCATTGTACAGATTGTTAATTGTCAAAATTATTGTACACAAAGGTGACCCAAATTTGACCTTTTTACTTTCCTGTCCAAACCGGAAGTCAAAGTTTAATGTTTAAAAAATCATATCTCTCACAAACCACAAGAGGTAAATTGAAATTTTTGTATCATTGTATAGATTGTTAATTGTCAAAAAATATTTAAACAAAGGCACTGACCCCAATTGACCTTACTTCCTGTCCGAAACCGGAAGTCAAAAGCTATTTAATATTTAAAAAAATCATCATCTCAACAACCACAACAGGTAAGAATTCAGGTTTTTACGTCATTGGTTTACATGATTGTTAATTGTCAAAAAATATTTACAATAAAAGGTGACCTTAATTCTGGTCTTCACTTCCTGTCCAAAACCGGAAGTCAAAGCTTTAATATTAAAAAAAATCATATTCCTCAACAACCACAAGGAAGCTAGAATTAAAAAAATTTTGTACCATTGTACAGATCGTTAATTGTCAAAAATATATTTATACCCCTAATACCACATAGAGAGGTAAATTCACAGTTTTTGCAATCATTATTGTACAGATAGTTAATTGTCAAAAGTATTTACAAAAAACATGACCCTTAATTTGACCTTTACTTCCTGGTTCAAACCGGAAGTTAAAGTTTAAGCTATTGCAAAATAATTTCTAAATTCAGTATTGTAATTGTATTCAAATAAACTTCAATAGTAGAACTTTCAACAGACGTAACTTTTGGACTTTCTCTCAACACTTCGAATTGATGACGCAATCCATTTTTTAACTTCAACCCGAACACCTTTGTTTTTGTTGGGTGACGAAAAACCATTTTATAGTCTAGTTATTTTTTTTTTTCTTTTTCTTTTCCTTCTTCTTTCTTTCTTCTTCTTCTTTCTCTTTCTTTTTCCGGATCGATTGTTCGCTACAAAAACAAACACATACTTTGCAAACTTCCTATATATGAACTTGAAACTTGGCACATACAATTTTAGGAACATAACACGTAGATGAAACATAATTTGTCACGTCATTATTAGGTCATCCAGATATCGAATACCCTCGATCAATCATACTCTTTTATTAGTTAAAACGTTTTGATTACGTTGCAAAATGAAAAGACTACTACGGCTTTTTTCAACGCTAAAAAAGTGCCGCCTCTGTTGGTGAATGTAAATCAGCTCTGGTCGTGCTCATTATGTTATGCATCGTAATTTGGTGAATGTAAATCCGCTCCTGGTCGTGCTAATTATGTATGCATCGTAAAAATCATATCCTCAACAGCCACAACAGGGTAAATTGACAGTTTTTTGCACCGTTGTGCACATAGATTGTTAATTGTCAAAAATTATTTACACAAAGGTGACCCTGAATTCTGATACCTTACTTCCTGTCCAAACCGGAAGTCAAAGTTTAATGTTTAAAAAATCATTATCTCTCCACAACCACAAGAGGTAAATTGAAATTTTTGACATTACATGTGGTGATTGTTAATTGTCAAAAAATATTGCGTACACAGCAAAGGTGACCCCAATTTGACCTTTACTTCCTGTCCAAACCGAAGTCAAAGTTTAATGTTTAACAAAATCATATCTCCACAACCACAAGAGGTAAATTGACATTTTTTGTATCGTTGTATCACGTGGCGGATTGTTAATTGATCGAAACATTTACACAAAGGTGGAGTCCCACTTGACTTATTTCCTGTCCAAACCGGAAGTCAAAAGTTAATATTTAAATTTAAAAATCATATTCTCAACAACTACAAGAGGTAAATCTACACAATTAATAATTTGTTACCATTGCTGGGTAACAGATCGTTAATTGTCAATAAATATTTACAAAGGTGACCCCACCCCATTCTGGACCTTACTTCCTCCTGTCCAAAACCGGAAGTCAAAGTTTAATATTTTAAAAATTCATATCTCTAACAACTATTAAGGGGTAAATTCACAATCTTTCCACTTATTGTACCCAGATTGTTAATTGTCAAAAAATGTTTAGCCACAAAAACATGACCTAATTTGGACCTTTTACTTACTGTCTCAAAAACCGGAAGTCAAAGTTTAATATAACAAATAATGATGCAAAGTTTCTTTTAAAAACATTCTTGACAGTCAGTCATCACTGCCCTGGACAAAATCCTCGAACACCCATGTGTTTGTATTATCACAAACACTGCCATATCTAGTTTTTCTTTCTTCTTCCTTCTTCTTCTTCTTCTTTCTTCAATATTTTCCGGATCGATTGTCTTACAAAACAAAACACATACCTTGCAAACTTCATATGAACTTGAAACCTGGCACATACTTAGAACATAACACGTAGATGAAACATAATTTGTCACCGTCATTATTAGGTCATCAGATATCGAATTTCGATCAATCGTTCTTTTGGTTATTAGTTAAACGTTCGCGCTTGATTACGTTGCCAAATGAAAGATTCTACACGGCTTTTTTCAACGCTAAAAGTGCGCCCTCTTGGTTGGTGAATGTAAATCAGCTCTGGTCATGACTAATTATGTATGCACGTAAAAATCATATCTCAACAACCACAACAGGTAAATTGACAGCTTTTTGCAACTTCATTGTACAGATTCAATTAATTTGTCAAAAAAATATTTAACAAGAAGTGACCCCAATTTCTACCTTACTTCCTGTCCAAACCTGGAAGTCAAAGTTTAATGTTTAAAAAAACGTTATATCTCCACAAATCACAAGAGGTAGAAATTGACATTTTTTGTATCATTGTATAGATTGTTAATTGTCAAAAAAATATTTACACATAGGTGACCTCAATTTGACCTTACTTCCTGTGTCCAAACCGAAGTCAAAGCTTAATAATGTTTAAAAATCATATCTCCACAACCACAAGAGGGTAAATTGACATTTTTTGTATCATTGTAGAGATTGTTGATGATTGTCAAAACATATTTACACCTACAATTTGCATCTCAAATTCAGACCCATTACTTCCTGTCCAAACGGAAGTCAAAAGTTTAATGTTTAACAAAATCATATCTCCACAACCAACTGGCCCAAGAGGTAAATTGACATTTTTTTGTATCATATAATAGATTGTTAATTGTCGAAAAAATATTACACAAAAGGTGATCCCAACTTGGACCTTACTTCCTGTCCAAACCGAAGTCAAAGTTTAATATTTTAAAAAAATTCATATCTCCAACAACTACAAGAGGTAAATTCACCAATTTTTGTACCACTGCACAGATCGTTAGCATTGTCAATAACATTTACAAAAAGGTGACCCAATTTGACCTTACTTCCTGTCCAAACCAGGGAAGTCAAAAGTTTAATATTAAAAATCATATCTCAGCACAACTACACAAGAGGTAAATTGACATTTTTGTAAATTCATTGTATAAGGACTGTTAATTGTCGAAAATCTCCACAATAAAGGTTGATCTCCCCAACCTTTGACCTCATTTCCTGTCCAAACCGGAAGTCAAAGCTTTCATATTTAAAAAAATCATATCCTCAACAACCCAAAAACAGGTAAATTCACATTTTTATACCATTGTACAGACCGTTAATTGTCAAAAGATATTTACAAAAAGATGACACTAATTTCTGACCTTCCACTTTCCTTGTCCAAACCGGAAGTCACAGGTTTGTCGTAAATATTAAAAAATCATATCTCAACAACCACAAGAGAGGTAAATTCACATACCTTTGTACCATTGTACAGATCGCTAATTGTCAAAACATATTTACAAAAGATGACCCTGATTCTGCACCTTACTTCCTGTCCAAACCGGAAGTCAAAGTTTAATATTTTCAAAAAAATCATCTCAGCAACCACAAGAGGTAAATTAAAAAATTTTGCTCCATTGTATACCAGATCGTTAATTGTCACAAAAATATTTAAACAAAGTTGACCCCACCAATTTGACCTTATATCCTCCTCGAACACCTTGAGTTTGTGTTTGAGACACAAACTCTGAATCTCTAGTTTTTTATTTTTTTTCTCTTTTCCTTCTCCTTCTTCTTCTCTCGGATAGACTTGAACTTGAGCATATACTAGAACTTAACACGTAGATGAAACAGAATTTGTGAGGTCATGACGTTACCGGTCATCAGATCTATCGAATCATTGATACCATTCAAGTTTAATCATTAAAAAATCATATCAAAGGGGATCTGAAAAATCAATAAAATTACTGATTTAGTCGGGAAAATAAGCCGCGTGTAGTTTATTTCATGAGTGTAAAGAGGAAATATGTGACATCATTAGAGACGAGGATATGTTTGAGGTTTGATATTTATTTGTACCTGACTGAAACACGACATTTTTGTAAAAAGAAAACACACTAATTCGTGAAGATTGACGCGCAATTCTGTTAATTTCCACTACGTCCGCAACAACTACTAATCGAGTGGGCGGGGTATAGAACAAAGTCCGGCCGGCGGAACGTTAATACTGTATGCGTCTCGCTCCTCAATCGGAAGAAACAGGATACTGGAATATTTACAGTACAGTACAACCTATTAAACCAGGGTGTGTATAGCAACCATCGAACATTTTTAGCGAGTGCTAAAAGTTATGTAAGGGGCGGTTATATTTCCTGATTTACTCAGAAAGAAATTCGGCTTTTTTTATGAAATAAGAATAAGGTGTGAAAATATGTGATATACTCGATGAACTCGTGTCAACCGTCAACTCATTCGTACCAACCAACTTCAGTACCTTGAACCAACGCTTCGTACTCCAAAGACAAATAAAAGTTCTTCGTACTCAACCAGCTCATTACCTCCAACCAACTCGTACCCGGTACGTGCACATTGTCAATCAAAATCAACGGTGTTTGCGTGTGGTGCAAAATGTGGATCGCCAACATTCATAGTCATAAGCGGTAGGTATCTTGAATTTAATTGTTAAGAGTGATTTCTGTTATTTATCTTCGTGTTTTACACAAGAAAAGCCATTTTTAAGCGTTGGGTTGGCTGGTATAGCAGGTAACGTTAATGTGCACAGACTACAGCGTGTGTAGTAGCCCGAACCATACTTTGGACAGTAAAACAACTCCTCTTTTCTGCAACAAAATATGAACAGATGTCACTAGTGTATTTAGAAATAGAATGTAAATAAGGATAGAAAATCTTGATTCATTTTGTTGTTAAGTTGCTGTTATGGCAATTTTTCAGTTGAAATTACATGCCATATTTTGTAATTTGTTTTCTCCAAAAATCTTCAGTTTGTGCAGCACAAATTAATGTCAGTGATTATTTACTGCACTTTCCCATAATTTTACCCTTCTCAGATACAAATCAACTTTACATAGACAATTATTTTACAGGAAAAATGCACAATATTCATGACACAATACATGTGCTTGGGAGGCCTCTCTCAGACATCTCTCACATGAAATTATGAGACTCGGCAATTTCCTTAAAATACCTTTCTCTTTTGATGTGAGTTTCATGAACATTTCTTTAATTTATTACACATTGTCAAGAATAATTGTGTACAATTTTGAAAACAAAATGCCCTTTTCAATGGTCCAGCTACTCAAAATTATACACTGTTTTCCCCATTCATATTATAAATTAGAACTTCTCTTAAATTTAAAAATACTTTATTCTTGGTCCATGTACTTATAAACTTTTTTTTTTTACAGCATGTTGACTCCAATACATCATGGCTCAGACTAAGTTCCAGCTACAGCACCCCCAAGACAGCGTTGACACCACATCCAAAATGCACTATCGTAACTGTTCAAGTCATCAACAATCTTCAGTTTGTGGTACATGATGGTATGGTTTAACGTCTTACGTTAACAGAGATCATTTGAGAAGTCGTGCACAATTATGGAAGTGGTCTTCATTACTTGGTTTCGTTTGAATGTACGTGTAAAACTTTCACATTTTTATAGATGTATGTTCGTTTCAGTATAATTTTAGTGCTTATCACCAATTCACACTTATTTTGGTCAACCCCAAACCCGGAAAAACATTTATTACTGAATATTTACTGGCATGCGTAAATAAGCTGACATCCGCAGAGTACGCGTTGGTGAAGTTACAAGTTAATTTAGCTACACTATAGTGTCTGTAGTTCCTCATAATACTAGTAGTACTTATGTACTGTGTGGTGATAGCTGCATTGCAGTTTACTTTATATAAATTTTCACTAAAGTAGACCAGAAACAAATATCAGCACCTTTATTGAGATAATGAAACAGTCACATCATGGAGGAAGGAAGACGTCACATGTGTTCTATTCCATTGTAAACCTAACTTAAAACATTGTTCTGAAGGGATCATTTTTCTGAAGTTACATCAATCCATCATCCTGATAATAACATATAAGGGCATTCTAAGTTATGTGTGTTTTGTTAGCATGCATGACCCATTATTCTTCGTCCCTCTTTGAAAACATTTAATATTGTTTTACATGATTCATTTATATTTCAGATCAACGATATTCATTTGTGCTACTGCTACAAGGTGTGTTAGAGTCTGTGTAACTTTGTGATCCAATGGCCAGCATTTGAAGTTCAACCATTCATCAAAGGAGTTAACGTATTATTCAAATTATTTTATATGGACTTATCCTATCTGTGGCAGTTTACCCTCAAGGGAATTGTTTTTTCAGGACCTCAAGACACATCTAGGTCTTTCTAGGAATTTCTTTAACATGTTAGAACAAAATAGTACTGAGGAATTCTTATTATTTTTGCTACTGCACCCAAACATCCTCACAAATGTAATTATTAAGCAATATCTGTCGGTGATCTAGTAAAATGTATATTGCCGACAGTGAATCACTGGCAGTTGGGCCATATAAACATACCCCCAATCTTCATTGCATGGGTGTGTCAGCCTTGGGAACACCTTTGAATCACCCAATTAAAGTTCATATTTATTTGTATGCTCGCATTGGGATAGTACTGACCATCAATCCCATAAAACAATTGGTTAAACAGACAGTATTGTCACGATCAGGCAGACTTTCTACAAACGGGCCATGGAATGGGTGTCCTAGTTTAAGACGAACATAGTGACTGAAAATGGCTCATTTATGCAGCAGCAACGGAATATGACCTTATCATGAGTATTATTTTCAGTCAATGAGTTAAACTAGAACTTGAACTCTGATTCCATGCCCTGTTGATCGTCAAGATATTGCCACCTTTAAACAATAACTTCTCAACATGACTATTTATGAAAATGTATTTTCAACAGTTAATGACACATAAATACATACATGTAGCAATCAGAAGATCATTTCAGTATTGTTTGTTTTTTTTTTTTATCCTTCAAATTACATTGTGTTGTCTCTTCCTATAAGTATTGTTTTAAAAATCGAACAAACATTTAAATATTATAACACTTGATCGAATTGTCATTGTATTGTACAAGACCTGCACACACCTCACCTCAGGGCCAAAATGTAATGATAAAGCTGTGATGATACAGTATTTAATTCCACCACAACGTAATTAAGAAGGGTAACAGCTCTGTATTCGTCCAAAGGACAAACACCTAATGTCGTACAGATCGTTAATTGTCAAAAAATATTTACAAAAAGGTGACCCCAATTTGACCATTACTTCCTGTTCAAACCGGAAGTCAAAGTTTACTATTACAAAAAAATTATCCACAAGAGGTAACTTCACAATCTTTTGCACCATTGTACAGATCGTTAATTGTCAAAATAATTTCACAAAGGTGACCCCAATTTGACCTTTTTAGTTCCTGTCCACACCGGAAGTCAAAGTTTAATATTTTAAACAATCTACTTCCTCCCGAACACCTAGAGTTTGTGTCAAGACAAACTCTGAATCTCTAGTTTATACATATATTTATACGTAAATAACCAGTTCGGTTTGTGTACAACCAAGAATGTGAGTTATCTCTATACTAAGTAAGAGTTACTGCGGTGACACCATGTGAAATGCTCAATTGTATGTAGCCTATATATATAAAGGGCGTTAAAGACACTTCAACGGTACCTAAATTAATTAATCGGACATGATGTCACTGCAATGGGTCCTTCGTATGAAAGTACTATATAACCATACGGTGCACAGTTGAAATCTGTATAGCTACTCTTACCTATCAATCCCATCGTAGTGCCTATCATGCCAATTATCCAACCGATGACAGCTGTTTTAGTTCCAAACTGATGTTGTAACGTCGGTAACATTATCCCAAGCCCTTTGAAAATCCCGTCCATATAAAACACAATGTTCACAATGATAACACAGCAATCCACCCTGGAAAGCCGCCGTCTTGTCTCTGTATTTCTTTTGCGTGCGCTGTCATTAGAATTGCTTGAAGGAATTCGACTTTCTGTCATGTTTGTTGCTCAAAATTACACGTTGGAATTGGATGAAGATTACTAAGAATGGGATTTACTTTGTGAGACATTGTTAGGTGTGCAACGTCACTTCACATCGCACAATCATTGGCCGGATAAATAAAAGTAGCAATTGCTTTTACTAGTCATTTTCTTAAATCTTCATTAATAAAGTGAGCAATTACTTGCAAGTAATTGCTTCCAGTAGTTAGCAAAAGCAATTGCTATGATTTTTAAGCAATTACTAGAGATTAGCACTTGCTTGGAAGCATATAAATAAACCAGACCTTTACTAATGACTTGTAGCACTTGCTAATATTTTTACAAGATACTAAATGAGGAGCTTACGCATTTGCTAACTTGCATGTTGCATTACTCCTGCCATCATGGCCGAGTTTATGCATGTGAGGAACATGAAAAAGGTGTACAATGAAAGAATAAATCGTGATGAAGTCAATCCTACCAGATACCGGAAATTATTTCGGTTAAATTTTGAAAATTTGGAGTGGCTAGCAACAGTCGAAGTACTTGGTTTGAAACCAGCAGAAATGGCGCATGGCATCTTCGTAATAGTCGGTTTCATCCCTTTGAAGATGTTGTAGATTTTGTTCCCATGGAACCAAAACAATCTTCCTATTTCCTGTTTGCATTCCATCTGTTTTCTTCTTCCTTGACTTTTCATGTTTGCCATATCTTTTTCAAAATTGCTTCTCTCATCCATGGCTTTACCTGTGTTGGTAGCAATTGACATTTGTGCTTTTTTAAGTGCATTTGCCTTCATGTCTTTTACCCTCGGCAACTGACTTTTCTCGATTAGAACAGGGTACTCTTTGATTATACTAACGAACAGTTCGTTCAAAGATTGCTCACTATTTGTACCACTCCCCAATTCTTCGGCAGCATCCATGTTGCTAACACATGCCTCATATACAACCACTAGGCTAATCGGGAACTGACCTCCCATCATTGTTATACCCAAGCAATTACTAACCCACCCAAGCAACAGGTGCTAGTCAAAGAAGAAGGTTATTTATACATTTTAAGCAATTGTAACCTTAAGCTTTTACTTGTTAAGCTAGTTGCTATTGCTTGAGCTTTTACTAGATAAGCAATTGCTAACTTTATTTATCCGGCCCATTATGTCAAAAAATATACTTAAAATGTGAACGTTGACCTTGTTGTGAGGCCTACATAAGTGCGAATAACCTTTGATACGTCATGCAACCGACCTTATTCGCCTTTCCATTGTGCCATCCATACGATTCACATCACGCGATACCGGTAACTTCAGTATAATGATCGTCATGCATGGTGTAGACCAACTATAGTATTTTTTATACATATATTTATACGTAAATAACCAGTTCGGTTTGTGTACAACCAAGAATGTGAGTTATCTCTATACTAAGTAAGAGTAACTGCGGTGACACCATGTGAAATGCTCAATTGAGTAGTAATTAGTTCTGAAAAGAACTGGAGGTACAACTCGACGTTTCGATCAGTATGCTCTGATCGTCCTCAGGAGAATGTGATTCTCCTGAGGATGATCAGTGCAACACAGAGTCCATTATTATTATTCTTAGTCTTGATCCCTATTTTGATTAATAGTGTAGAGTTTATCGCTAGGTGGCGCTGTCTGTCGGGCTGCAGTGGGGCTTGGTGCACGGTGGCGGCAGGAAACAGCCGCATGCTGTTCGGTGCGCATTTGCGTTTGCAGCATGCGCACGCGCGCCACGAGAGGCGGAAAGAGGATAGAATAGTTGCGGTTGTAGAAAAGGACGTGAGCCGACTGAGTTTAGACTGAACGATGGTCCAGCACCCTGACAGACAGCGTAGCAGTCAAGGTAGATTATATGCAATAACACCCAATTAATGTTGTGTTTACCTGATTGGTAGTTGATTCTGTGAATAAAGATATTGTTAAACTGAACCCCAGTCTCCCGTGTGTTATTATGTCCTAGCTAGGATGATCCTATCCCTTATGTTTCCACATAAAGGCTAGGATAAAGAATGTACGAAAAAACGCAGATGCATGTTTACGTGCATGTTTTACGAAGAAATAAACACATTGCACTGTAAATACCTTAAATCTATGAATCTACTATGAATCTATACTGTATTGTTATTATGTGTATGCCTTTGATCATAACAAATATTGTAACTTACACTGTGTTTTTGACCAATTCTTGCCTTGTTTTGATCTTCTCTGCGGTTCGATTCTGTCCGCACGATGTGATCACATGTCATACACCTACTGTTCCATCGTTTTCACGGTCATAGGTGCAATTACCGGCGCCTAGCAGAGCCGTATATTGGGCTGGCTCTGGAGCGGGCGGCAAACAGCGCCCCCGACCGACTCAATGTGTTAAGTGCGTGTTGAAAACTTGTGCAATACAAACCCACGGCTGTTTCAGTTTTATTCAATATGTTCAATTAAATTGAAGAAATGCGCTGTTGCATTATCCCCATATTCAATATGTTCAATGGCAGAATGGAGCTATTCAATAGATGGAATTTAGATTTCCATTGGAACCATTATCATTTGTCTTTCCACATATGGTCCTGTGCATTGTCATGTACAATTATCAGAGATTTCCTTCACAATTTCATTGAAAAGAAGTTTGGGGATAATGCAACAGCGCATTTCTTCAATTTAATTGAACATATTGAATAAAACTGAAACAGCCGTGGGTTTGTATTGCAACAAGTTTTCAACACGCATTAAACACATTGAGTCGGTCGGGGGCGCTTGTTTGCCGCTCCGCTCCAGAGCCAGCCCAATATACGGCTCTGCTCGCGCCGGTAATTGCAACCTATGACCGTGAAACGGATGGAACAGTAGGTGTACGCCGTGTTATCACATCGTGGGACAGAATCGAACCGCAGAGAAGATCAAAACAAGGCAAGAATTGGTCAAAAACACAGTGTAATGGTGCCCTCACACCATAGCGTATGCTGAAACCTATGAGTTGCGTGTAAAAAATATTTTTATACGCACCAAACGCAACCCAAATCAACAATTTTGTTAATTTCTAACCTATTCAACCTATGGGTTGCGTGTGAGTTGCGTGTGGGTTGCGAACTGAACTTATGATCCCCCAATATCTGCGATCACCTGCGTACGAGTTGCGTGCGAGTTGCATGTGAGTTGCGTGTGAGTTGCGTGCAGAACTTACGAGTTGCGTTTGAGTTGCGTTCAAAACTTACAAGTTGCGTTGGACCTGCGTGCTAGTTGCGTGCTAGTTGCGAATATCGGTCACGTGATAAAAACCTATAAAAGCGGAGCCGATTCTGTCACCTCGGAGGTCCACCAACAACTGACACCGATCTAGAAAAGGCCTACTATTTATACCATTTCTCAACACGCATGTAGTACGCAACTAACACGCAACTCACACGCAACTAATAGGTTGGATACGCAGGGCATAGGTTGGGGATACGCTGGGAATACGCACAATAGGTTGGGGGTACGCTACACACGCAACAGGATTGCAACAGGCACGCAACACGATCGCAACATGATCGCAACAGGTACGCAACACATTCGCAACATGTACGCTACCAAAACCTGGCCAGATACCTCAAATTTGGACCTGCGATCACCTGCGTTCATAACGTATGAGTTGCGTACCTGTTGCGATCGTGTTGCGATCGTGTTTCGTGCGTAGCGTCCCTGTTGCGTATAAATTGATCGCAGGCATTCGCAGAGAATTATTGAACATGTTCAAAATTTCTGAACTTACTCTGCGTGTGTCTGCGATCACCTGCGTGCTTGTTGCGTACTTCAAACCTATAAAAACCTATTAGTTGCGTGTGAGTTGCGTTCGGAACTTATGACCACTATTTTTTATTCGCAACCATACGCAACTGGTGATCGCTATGGTGTGAGGGCACCATGTTACAATATTTTGTTATGATCAAAGGCATACACATAATAACAATACAGTATAGATTCATAGTAGATTCATAGATTTAAGGTATTTACAGTGCAATGTGTTTATTTCTTCGTAAAACATGCACGTAAACATGCATCTACGTTTTTTGTACATTCTTTATCTTAGCCCTTATGTGGAAACATAAGGGATAGGATCATCTAGCTAATTATGTCCGGTCCTTGCCATACGAATAGAACCCGCGAAGAAAGAAACGTTACAATAGTTTGCTGTAACAAAAGCTGCTATGGTTCTTGTGTGGTGCATTTTAATTCGCACACAAACTTATTAATTTTCCATAGACTTGTGCACGAATATTGTCCTGATATGTGTTTAGAAGCACAAACTTCATCAGTACAATAATAATTTAAGTCCAAAGGGATTTACCACATGCACCTCAAACACTTGGGCAAGTAAGTGACTATTTAGGCCTATGTTTTTTTGAGATTACATACGCTGCAAAAACAGATGTGTTAAAATAACACTAGTTGTGTCAACTTCATTCTTCCATGTTGTTTATAATTGTGTGGGTTGTGTTACATACACACAAACCGCAATCCGTGTGTGACCGTGTGTTGACCCCAAAGGGGGCGGGATTATGTTTACGGGTTATGAATAGAACGTTCTGGAAGTTTATTTTTGGAAAATGATGTAATTTTCAGAAATTTCTAGAAGTGAAGTTGTGGAGGCGGTGATGTTACATCACTGGGGCAGTGACAGTCAGACAGTGTGTTGGGAGGGCGCCACCATGCGGCAGGGTTTGGTTATGCCATTCTCTCGCCTCTGTCGCTGGTCGGCTCTCTTCCCGACCTCCAATTACAGGTAAATTTCATTCTTTTTGTAGTATTTAATTAAATATATATACTATAAAGTAATAAACCAGATATAACAAGCATCATTTTGATTTATCAATGAGTCCAGTAGGAGCTTGGGATTATGTGTTATTTTCAGTAGAGGAAAGTTGAAATTTAAAGTTATGAAACTTGAACTGTCATGGCGTCGTACATAGAGCCATGCCGTATTGCCGAGTACACGTGTGGTTATCAATATGAGTCACTACTTTATTATACAAACTTGATCCTTGTGAGTTTATACAACCTGTGAAATAGGTATTTTACAGTACAAGTATAGGTGTACAATCTAAGACTGAGAAATGTGACCATATCTTGATAAATTAATGCTAATCCATGGTCTAGTTATGCAGCAACAGCGCCCTCTTTGTTAGTATGGTACCACAATCACATTAGTAAAATGGCATAGCAGCTAATTATTCCCAAGCTTTCCAAGGTGTATTTATTTGGTGAAAATTATTGTATAAGCATTGACTTTTTAGAATATGCTTATTTCTTATAATTAGGCCCTATTGAGGTTTTCAAGACTGCATGATTGGGATAATTCCCTGTGGTTGTTTTGAGTGGTAAATGTATTGCTGGATACTATTGTTTTACAGATCTATCAGACCTTGTTCCACAATATTGCGAATATTAGTGCTCACTAGTACTTCAGCTAAATATTTTGTGATGAAGATGTATTATGTCTCCTCCATATGAAGTATTTCACTATATTGGGATAGATTTTTGGTGTACACAAACTACTTGTGTCTATTGTGCTAATGATTTTCTTTTTCCTTTCTCTTTTCTATTATTTGTCATTGTTAATTGTTATTTGGTTATGCCATTCTCTCGCCTCCGTCAATCCGAACCCACCGATTTTGAGGTTTCATTTATTTTGTTGCCTCATTATCACTCCCCACAAAGTGAAGAAGAAACCTTTAGTATTTTCTAGAAGGGATTAAAAACTATAAATACGGGCTGGTAGAGGATTTTAAGCAGGACTTGAGCAAACCAAGACTTCGGTAAACAGGAGTAGTAGTATATGTAAATGGGGCTCCTGGCTCAGTTGTTGATTTTTTCATAAAAATGAATTTTATTTTCATAAAAATATTTTTATTTTCATAAAATGATTTTTTATTTTCATAAAATGATTTTTATTTTCAGAAAAATGATTTTTTAAATAAAAATGATTTTTATTTTCATAAAAATGATTTTTTAGAACAAAAATGATAAAACTGATTTTGTACATGTAAATGTGACCCGCTCCGTCGAAATGAGACTTGTCCCCGGACGGAGGTTTCCGTGTAATTCGACTCTGAACTTGTGCTCGCCAAAAACAAAAATGGAAAAACATTCCATATCGATTTCTAGATTTTTATATTTTTAGTTTGATAAAATCTCGAACAATCTTATGGTGGTCTTACCTTTTCATAAAAATATTAATAAATCCATAAAAAAGGACGATTTCTGGACAATGTCTGTATCATGTTTGTCTTTCATGTGGCCTCCGTTAAATCCAAACAGGTCAAACTATCCTTGTTTTCGAGACAGCAACACGAGTAGTTCCGTTAACGTTAAACGTACGTGTTTGGTATCAAAAGAAAGGTCATGACCTCAACTGCGCACTTTTGTGGCAATGACTAAGCAGTATGGAGCTCTAATAGTAGTTTTAAGCCGCAAAATAAATTGTTAGCCAACGAGCCGAATCATCGGCAAGGTAGAAGAAATACAGCTCTTTGATTGGACAACAGTAAGCAACCAGTTGTCTGAGCATGCGCAGTTTACCAGAAAATGAATGACGTCACCCTTAATGGCGTACGATCTTTCGGCCAACTCCAGGCCCAGCTTAGCCGGTTATACAGACCCGAGTCTAGGCCTGGGCCCCGCCGCTCCGTAAGCTGGCTAGCTGCATACACCTAGCCTAGTGCATGCTACTTGGCCAAGTCATTCGTCTGTGTGTCTGGGCAGAAAAATAAGGCCTGAAAGACGATCTAGGTTTACTAAGCAAAATTAAGTCTATCGAATAGTTGGATTCAAATACTCATTTTAACTGAATCACTACGGCCATGGCTCTAACATTACTGGCGGGGTAAAAATAGGATGGTGAGGCCCTACGTACCAATCGAGCCATACACCATGCGAAACATGCACACGTCAGTGTTAATTCTCCTTTTGTTTGACTCATTCCTTGCATGATGAGATGAGAGTCGTAGCCTCGCAAATTATGAATAAAAACAGGTATAAATGTTTTGCTCGGTTCTATTTTTAGGTTAAAATTACATCTATCATGTGCTGCACCTCTATATTTTCCAGTGATGTGACAATGATCTCCAACTTTTGTGTCCGATTTTTTTACATTTTCATTCTCAATTTCTTTTCTACAAACCCAACAACGACAGTTTGAGTCGTTGTTATCGTGCCAATAAGATTTTTCACATATCCAGCACTGTTTAGCATTTTTTAAATCTTCTTCATCTTCTTTAGTCATAATCAAATCTTTAGGGTTTGCAAATATCGCGTTGATCTTTACTACTTCATTCGACAAATTATTTAAAAAGTGACCAACTGCATCTTCACCCCTGTATGTAAACGATGAAAATATTTCACCGTCGCCACGAATAATGACGTACGAATAACCGCACGGAATGTGCTCTTGTTTAGTATAAGTTTTGTCACCTATATTTTTACTCATTAAAGGTAACATTTCTTCAAAGTCTGCGTATATAGTAAAAGGAACTTTCATCTTTTTATAAAAAATTAAAAATTTCAACGTATCGTTTTTACCCTGACCCCAATTTGACCTTACTTCCTGTCCAAAGCGGAAGTCAAAGTTGAATATTAAAAAAAATCATCCACAAGATGTAAATTCACAATCTTTGCACCATTGTACAGATCGTTAATTGTCAACAAATATTTAAACAAAGTTGACCCCAATTTGACCTTTACTTCCCTCCCGAACACCTAGTGTTTGTGAATACAAACACCAATCTCTAGTTTAGCTTTATGCTTTGTTTGATCGTAAAGTAATTTATTAAAATCCTTGATCCAAACGTAGTGAGATCTCGTTCCTTCTTCTTGTTCTTGGATTAATAATAATTTCAGTTGTTCTTTTTCACACTCTGCGTCACTAATGTATAAAGGGACGACTGAATCGTATTCATCCAAACCATAAACGTTTATCGCCAAGTCATTTTGTTTCTCCACTTGATTAATCTGACTGATTGGTGTAGGAGCCTCGATACCATCAAAATTTTAAACATCCTCTGTTGGGTATTTAGGCATTCTATCAACATTCTTTTTTGCAGGAAAAAGAGCGCTGCGCAGCGCCCATCGTAAACAATCTTCGTCTTTGTTTTTTACGTTGATGCACGCTTTTTATTTTTTATGTAGTCGCACAGCTCGATATAAGAACCCCCTCTCAAAGGTTGATATCTCGCGATAGTAAGATCTAATCGTTCAAAACGATCTACAATCCATCCAGAACCTCTATTTGTACAAGTTGCTATAACTTCTTCAATTCTACCAAAACCCATAGCCCTCCGAGCCGCAATACGCCACAACTACCACAAGCGGAATAAGTGGAGACTCTGGAAGGCACTTTGTATTACGCGCAGAATACACCGCGCGATCCGTTTTCTAACGATCTAATACACTACGCAATCCTTTTCTAACCGATTTCCAACAGTCTAAATTCATGAATGGAGGTCCCCTGGACCCTCCTAAAGTATGATGATTGATAGCTAGGGTTGTGAAGGTCAGACAGCTGACCTTTCTTGGCAGCGATACTCAGAGTACTTAGATTTGCGCACACGTGAATGGGCTTAGATTTGTGTACAAATGAATAGGCTTAGATTTGCGCACAAGTGAATGGGTTGAGATTTGTGCATAAAACACTGGTTGGTTGTGTAATTAGATGAATCTAGGTCCCCTGGTCACATTCTACAGTAGGATTACTCATAAATTATCTTGATAAGGCCAGCCAGGCTGGCTAGGCGGTGAAATATCAAAGGATTAGATGTTTACACAACTGAATGGGCTTAGATTTGTGCACAACTCAATGGGCTGAGATTTGTACACAAGTCAATGGGCTCTGGCTGGATGCCCAACTTTCCCACGGTCGGGGGTGACCTGAACTGAACTCGATGTTAAAGGTTACTATGGAATGTGAAACTAGAGGTTCTCATTGAGGATTACATGAAGTTTCAGCGGAATTTGCCCAAAGGTTTTTCAGTAATTAAAAAAAGGAAAAAAAGTGCCTTCCGGAATCACCTATTCCCTGCTCGCAGGGACACTCTAGTCTTACATCATTTGCATATCGGGGTGACTCATAACAGTAAGTTTAATAGACACTCTATGAGACTAATAATGACTACAAATATTGTATTACATAGCTAATTTAGCTTTAATATTATTCATATTTTAATAAAGTTATTTGTTCAGAAAAATGAATAGGAATCGTCGAAAAATCGATCTCACCGTCGTCCTTTTCTCTATAAAATTTAACCCACAAGTATATCATAAATTTAAACGGTCCAAATTCTTGTAAATCTAAAGTCAACTTTTCGATTATCGGTGCTTCGGCACCTTTGTAAAATACATGTAAATCTTTTTCTCTTTTATGACCCAGCGGTATAGTCATTATTCGCTTTCGCAAATATTCTCCACCGTCGATTGGCGGTTCGTCAAATTCTAAAACACCACGGCGCCAATCTCTCACAATCTTATAAAAATCTTTTCGCAAATGTCTTCCTGGTCCTATCGGAATAGCTTCATCTTCTATAACAACCTCAAGTTGACGCTTTGTTAATTTTGTTAATGGCCTTTGTTTATGCCGTTTTATATATTTTTTTTACTGCATTGTAATAAGAACGTTTATCAACTTTATTCTTTTGGTTTTGCACAAGAATTAATGGTCTGTTCTCGCGCAAACTCTTTCAATTCTCGCAATGTCCATTTCGATAAATATCTTCTTTCTTCCATACTATCTTTACTATATATCTAGATAATGTTAAATCGATTTCTCATTTTTATAAGTGTGAGTTTTTTAAATCGATTTAATATTTTTTTTGGACATTTTTATTAAAATTAAATTTTTTTCCGTGCAAGATTTTATATATATTCAAAAAATCAGTCTTATTACCTTTTAGTTCCCTACTACTACCCACGATGTACTAAATATACATATACTACTCTACCACCCTTTTTATTTAGTACACAAACCACACCCCACCCTTTTTAAATACATCAACATATGACGTCATCAACAGCCCAAAACGACAATATTTATATATTGATAAAAGTAATTTTTATCAAAAATCAACTACTGAGCCCCATTTACATATACTAAAATCAGCTTTATGATTTTTAGATGAGAGAAAAAATATAGCTTAGTTTGTTTCCACATTTACATGTACAAAATCAGTTTTATCATTTTTGTTCTAAAAAATCATTTTTATGAAAATAAAAATCATTTTTATGAAAAAATCAACAACTGAGCCAGGAGCCCCATTTACATATACTACTGGAGTTGATGAGACTATATCGATACTTCAGTGTACACCCACTAGGACCTGTGATGTCGATTACGACTCGTCTGTGGAGTGTTTTGAGAAAGTTCATCTGGACCGAGTGAAGTGTCTGAGAGCTGAATTTAATTCTGGAAGAGACATTTTGTGAACTAAATCTACAGTTCAGTATTTTTGGGATTTCTTCTTTCCCATATATTTGTCACGTAGATCGACTTGTGTCCCCGTGGTTTCGTCTATTTCCGGCCGTTTGTTGGAGGTGAATTTGCCCCACGTCCAGCTCTATTTACACCGTGTCAGAGAACTGTTTTTGTGTCATTTTCGCTGGAGCATGCTCAGTCCTCGCCCGTAAGATCTTCTTATTTAGTATAAGATCTTTTCTGAATGTACACTTGTTTACCCTAATCATTGTACGCTTGTTAAACCCATCGATATTTGAAGCGGTCGATATTTATATCAGCCCTGCGAAGCAGGCTGATATATTGTAATGCTACAACTTCTTTCTTTCTTTCTTTCTTTATATCAGCCCTGCGAAGCAGGCTGATATATTGTAATGCTACAACTCTTTCTTTCTTTCTTCCAAACGGTCACGTGACTAAAATAAAAATGGCCATAACTCTAAAACTATTCGGCCGATTTCAAACAAACTTTGTCAAATCATGGAGGAATAAATGCGCCATCGAGGCATGTTCATAAATTTCGGCCAACGGTCACCCAGTGGTCAGTAGTGGTCATTTACTGAATATTTACAAAATGCTTCTTCTCCCACATTTTGTGGCCTATTGCGGCCAAACTTGGACAGATGCACCAGTAACCTGTGCTACATATTGGGTGTACACAGATTTTTGCCAGTGGTCACCTATCGGTCAGCAGTGGTCATTTCATGAATATTTACAAAATGCTACTTCTCCCACATTCTTTAGCCGATTGCAGCCTAACTTGGTCCAATGCTTCATTGACTCGAGTCCCATTTGGGTGCACAAAGATTTTCGGCCAGTGGTCACTTATCGGTCAGCAGTGGTCATTTTATGAAAAAATACAAAAATGTCTTATTCACATTTTAAATGTATTTCATCTATCTGGGGATTTTCATAAAGTTTGGCCGATGGTCATCTAGTGGTCAGTTGTGGTCATTTAATTATAATCAATATTTACAAATAGCTTCTTCTACCACATTCTTCAGCCGATTGCAGCCTAACTTGGTCCAATGCTTCATTGCTCGAATACACAGATTTGGGCCAGTGGTCACCTATCGGTCAGCAGTGGTCATTTTATTAAAACAAAATAAAATGTCGTTTTCACATTTTCAATGTATTTCATCTATCTGGGGATTTTCATAAAGTTTGGCCGATGGTCATCTAGTGGTCAGTAGTGGTCATTTAATCAATATTTACAAAATGCTTCTTCTCCCACATTCTTTAGCCGATTGCAACCTGACTAGGTCCAATGCTTCATTGGCTCGAATACACATATTTTGGCCAGTGGTCACCTATTGGTCAGCAGTGGTAATTTTGTATAAAATTGTAGTTTTTACATTTTTAAATTTAGTTTATAGGGCTTGATATTCGTGCTTCGTGAAGCACATTAGCTCTAGTTATATCAGCCCTGCGAAGCAGGCTGATATATTGTAATGCAAAATTCTTTCTTCGGTCAAACGGTCACGTGACTAAAATCACGGTCACGTGACTAAAAAAAAATGGCCATAACTCTAAAACTATTCGGCCGATTTCAAACAAACTTTGTTAAATCATGGAGGAATAAATGCGCCATCGAGGCATGTTCATAAATTTCGGCCAACGGTCACCCAGTGGTCAGTAGTGGTCATTTACTGAATATTAACAATATGCTACTTCTCCCACATTTTGTGGCCTATTGCGGCCAAACTTGGACAGATGCACCATTAACCTGTGCTACATATGGGGTGTACACAGATTTCGGCCAGTGGTCACCTATCGGTCAGCAGTGGTCATTTCATGAATATTTACAAAATGCTTCTTCTCCCACATTCTTTAGCCGATTGCAGCCTAACTTGGTCCAATGCTTCATTGACTCGAGTTCCATTTGGGGTGCACAAAGATTTCGGCCAGTGGTCACTTATCGGTCAGCAGTGGTCATTTTATGAAAAATACAAAATGTCTTATTCACATTTTAAATGTATTTCATCTATCTGGGATTTTTCATATAGTTTGACCGATGGTCATCTAGTGGTCAGTTGTGGTCATTTAATTATAATCAATATTTACAAATAGCTTCTTCACCAATTTCTTCAGCCGTTTGCAGCCTAACTTGGTCCAATGCTTCATTTCTCGAATACACAGATTTTGGCCAGTGGTCTCCTATCGGTCAGCAGTGGTCATTTTATTTAAAACAATTTAAATGTCGTTTTCACATTTTCAATGTATTTCATCTATCTGGGGATTTTCATAAAGTTTGGCCGATGGTCATCTAGTGGTCAGTAGTGGCCATTTTAATCAATATTTACAAAAATGCTTCTTTCCCCACATTCTTTAGCCGATTGCAACCTGACTAGGTCCAATGCAACATTGGCTCGAATACACATATTTTGGCCAGTGGTCACCTATTGGTCAGCAGTGGTAATTTTGTTTAAAAAATATAAAATGTCGTTTTATTTTAAATTGGTTTTAGGGCTGATATTCGTGCTTCGTGAAGCACATTAGCTCCAGTTCTTTATATCAGCCCTGCGAAGCAGGCTGATATATTGTAATGCTACAACTTCTTTCTTTATATCAGCCCTGCGAAGCAGGCTGATATATTGTATTCTAAAAATTCTTTCTTTCTTTCGGTCAAACGGTCACGTGACTAAAATAAAAATGGCCATAACTCTAAAACTATATAGCCGATTTCAAACAAACTTTGTCAAATCATGGAGGAATAAATGCGCCATCGAGGCATGTTCATAAATTTCGGCCAACGGTCACCCAGTGGTCAGTAGTGGTCATTTACTGAATATTTACAAAATGCTACTTCTCCCACATTTTGTGGCCTATTGCGGCCAAACTTGGACAGATGCACCATTAACCTGTGCTACATATGGGGTGTACACAGATTTCGGCCAGTGGTCACCTATCGGTCAGCAGTGGTCATTTCATGAATATTTACAAAATGCTTCTTCTCCCACATTCTTTAGCCGATTGCAGCCTAACTTGGTCCAATGCTTCATTGACTCGAGTCCCATTTGGGGTGCACAAAGATTTCGGCCAGTGGTCACTTATCGGTCAGCAGTGGTCATTTTATGAAAAAATACAAAAATGTCTTATTCACATTTTAAATGTATTTCATCTATCTGGGGATTTTCATATAGTTTGACCGATGGTCATCTAGTGGTCAGTTGTGGTCATTTAATTATAATCAATATTTACAAATAGCTTCTTCTACCACATTCTTCAGCCGATTGCAGCCTAACTTGGTCCAATGCTTCATTGCTCGAATACACAGATTTGGGCCAGTGGTCACCTATCGGTCAGCAGTAGTCATTTTATTTAAAAAAATTTAAATGTCGTTTTCACATTTTCAATGTATTTCATCTATCTGGGGATTTTCATAAAGTTTGGCCGATGGTCATCTAGTGGTCAGTAGTGGCCATTTAATCAATATTTACAAAATGCTTCTTCTCCCACATTCTTTAGCCGATTGCAACCTGACTAGGTCCAATGCTTCATTGGCTCGAATACACAGATTTTGGCCAGTGGTCACCTATTGGTCAGCAGTGGTCTTTTTTTTTTTAAATATAAAAATGTCGTTTTTACATTTTAAATTTAGTTTATAGGGCTGATATTCGTGCTTCGTGAAGCACATTAGCTCTAGTTCTTTCTTTCTTTCTTTCTTCGGGCAAACGGTCACGTGACCAAAATAAAAATGGCCATAACTCCTAAACTATTCTGCCGATTTTAAACAAACTTTGTCAAATTAAACCTTGATACCCGCCCTATCTAGAGATGGTCATAAAATTTGGCCAATGGTCATCTTGTGGTCAGTAGTGGTCATTTCATGAATATTTACAAAATGCTACTTCTCCCATTCTTTAGCCGATTGCAGCCTAACTTGGTCCAATGCTTCATTGACTCGAGTACCATTTGGGGTGTACACAGATTTCGGCCAGTGGTCACTTATCGGTCAGCAGTGGTCATTTTATGAAAAAAAATTAAAAAGGTCTTTTTCACATTTTAAATGTATTTCATCTATCTGGGGATTTTAATAAAGTTTGGCCGATGGTCATCTAGTGGTCAGTAGTGGTCATTTAATTATAATCAATATTTACAAATAGCTTCTTCTACCACATTCTTCAGCCGATTGCAGCCTAACTTTGTCCAATGCTTCATTGGCTCGAATACACAGATTTTGGCCAGTGGTCACGTATCGGTCAGCAGTGGTCATTTTAATTTTTATAAAAAAAAATTAAAATGTCGTTTTCACATTTTCAATGTATTTCATCTATCTGGGGATTTTCATAAAGTTTGGCCGATGGTCATCTAGTGGTCAGTAGTAGTCATTTAATCAATATTTACAAAATGCTTCTTCTCCCACATTCTTTAGCCGATTGCAGCCTAACTTGGTCCAATGCTTCATTGGCTCGAATACTGAATTTTGGCCAGTGGTCACCTATTGGTCAGCAGTGGTAATTTTGTAAAAATATAAAATGTCGTTTTTACATTTTAAATTTAGTTTATAGGGCTGATATTCGTGCTTCGTGAAGCACATTAGCTCTAGTTCTTTCTTTCTTCGGGCAAACGGTCACGTGACCAAAATAAAAATGGGCATAACTCCTAAACTATTTGGCCGATTTTAAACAAACTTGGTCAAATTAAACCTTGACACCTGCCCTATCTAGTGATGGTCATAAAATTTGGCCAATGGTCATCTGGTGGTCAGTAGTGGTCATTTCATGAATATTTACAAAATGCTACTTCTCTCACATTCTTTAGCCGATTGCAGCCTAACTTGGTCTAATGCTTCATTGACTCGAGTCCCATTTGGGGTGTACACAGATTTCGGCCAGTGGTTACTTATCGGTGAGAAGTGGTCAGTTTATGAAAACAAATTAAAAATGTCTTTTTCACATTTTAAATGTATTTCATCTATCTGGGGATTTTAATAAAGTTTGGCCGATGGTCATCTAGTGGTCAGTAGTGGTCATTTAATTATAATCAATATTTACAAATAGCTTCTTCTACCACATTCTTCAGCCGATTGCAGCCTAACTTTGTCCAATGCTTCATTGGCTCGAATACACAGATTTTGGCCAGTGGTCACGTATCGGTCAGCAGTGGTCATTTAAATTTTTATAAAAAAAAATGAAAATGTCGTTTTCACATTTTCAATGTATTTCATCTATCTGGGGATTTTCATAAAGTTTGGCCGATGGTCATCTAGTGGTCAGTAGTAGTCATTTAATCAATATTTACAAAATGCTTCTTCTCCCACATTCTTTAGCCGATTGCAGCCTAACTTGGTCCAATGCTTCATTGGCTCGAATACACAGATTTTGGCCAGTGGTCACCTATTGGTCAGCAGTGGTAATTTTGTAAAAAAATAAAAAAATGTCGTTTTTACATGTTAAATTTAGTTTATAGGGCTGATATTCGTGCTTCGTGAAGCACATTAGCTCTAGTTCTTTCTTTCTTCGGGCAAACGGTCACGTGACCAAAATAAAAATGGGCATAACTCCTAAACTGTTTGGCCGATTTTAAACAAACTTGGTCAAATTAAACCTTGACACCTGCCCTATCTAGTGATGGTCATAACATTTGGCCAATGGTCATCTGATGGTCAGTAGTGCTCATTTCATGAATATTTACAAAATGCTACTTCTCTCACATTCTTTAGCCGATTGCAGCCTAACTTGGTCTAATGCTTCATTGACTCGAGTCCCATTTGGGGTGTACACAGATTTCGGCCAGTGGTCACTTATCGGTGAGAAGTGGTCAGTTTATGAAAACAAATTAAAAATGTCTTTTTCACATTTTAAATGTATTTCATCTATCTGGGGATTTTCATAAAGTTTGGCCGATGGTCATCTAGTGGTCAGTAGTGGTAATTTAATTATAATCAATATTTACAAATAGCTTCTTCTACCACATTCTTTAGCCGATTGCAGCCTAACTTGGTCCAATGCTTCATTGGCTCGAATACACAGATTTTGGCCAGTGGTCACCTATTGGTCAGCAGTGGTAATTTTGTAAAAAATATAAAAATGTCGTTTTTACATTTTAAATTTAGTTTATAGGGCTGATATTCGTGCTTCGTGAAGCACATTAGCTCTAGTTCTTTCTTTCTTCGGGCAAACGGTCACGTGACCAAAATAAAAATGGGCATAACTCCTAAACTATTTGGCCGATTTTAAACAAACTTGGTCAAATTAAACCTTGACACCTGCCCTATCTAAGGATGGTCATAAAATTTGGCCAATGGTCATCTGGTGGTCAGTAGTGGTCATTTCATGAATATTTACAAAATGCTACTTCTCTCACATTCTTTAGCCGATTGCAGCCTAACTTGGTCTAATGCTTCATTGACTCGAGTCCCATTTGGGGTGTACACAGATTTCGGCCAGTGGTTACTTATCGGTGAGAAGTGGTCAGTTTATGAAAAAAAATTAAAAATGTCTTTTTCACATTTAAATGTATTTCATCTATCTGGGGATTTTTAATAAAGTTTGGCGATGGTCATCTAGTGGTCAGTAGTGGTCATTTAATTATAATCAATATTTACAATATAGCTTTTCTACCACATTCTTCAGCCGATTGCAGCCTAACTTTGTCCAATGCTTCATTGGCTCGAATACACAGATTTTTGGCCAGTGGTCACGTGTCGGTCAGCAGTGGTCATTTAAATTTTATAAAAAAATGAAAATGTCGTTTTCACATTTTCAATGTATTTCATCTATCTGGGATTTTCATAAAGTTGGCCGATGGTCATCTAGTGGTCAGTAGTAGTCATTTAATCAATATTTACAAAATGCTTCTTCTCCCACATTCTTTAGCCGATTGCAGCCTAACTTGGTCCAATGCTTCATTGGCTCGAATACACAGATTTTGGCCAGTGGTCACCTATTGGTCAGCAGTGGTAATTTTGTAAAAAAATAAAAAAATGTCGTTTTTACATGTTAAATTTAGTTTATAGGGCTGATATTCGTGCTTCGTGAAGCACATTAGCTCTAGTTCTTTCTTTCTTCGGGCAAACGGTCACGTGACCAAAATAAAAATGGGCATAACTCCTAAACTGTTTGGCCGATTTTAAACAAACTTGGTCAAATTAAACCTTGACACCTGCCCTATCTAGTGATGGTCATAAAATTTGGCCAATGGTCATCTGATGGTCAGTAGTGCTCATTTCATGAATATTTACAAAATGCTACTTCTCTCACATTCTTTAGCCGATTGCAGCCTAACTTGGTCTAATGCTTCATTGACTCGAGTCCCATTTGGGGTGTACACAGATTTCGGCCAGTGGTCACTTATCGGTGAGAAGTGGTCAGTTTATGAAAACAAATTAAAAATGTCTTTTTCACATTTTAAATGTATTTCATCTATCTGGGGATTTTCATAAAGTTTGGCCGATTGTCATCTAGTGGTCAGTAGTGGTCATTTAATTATAATCAATATTTACAAAAAGCTTCTTCTACCACATTCTTCAGCCGATTGCAGCCTAACTTAGTCCAATGCTTCATTGGCTCGAATACACAGATTTTGGTCATTTTATGAAAAGAAAATTAAAATGTCGTTTTCACATTTTCAATGTATTTCATCTATTTGGGGATTTTCATAAAGTTTGGCTGATGGTCATCTAGTGGTCAGTACTAAGTGGTCATTTAATCAATATTTACAAAATGCTTCTTCTCCCACATACTTTAACCGATTGCAGCGTAACTTGGTCCAATGCTTAATTGGCTTGAATACACAGATGTTGGCCAGTGGTCACCTATTGGTCAGCAGTGGTAATTTTGTAAAAAATTAAAAAATTTCGTTTTTACATTTTAGATTTAGTTTATAGGGCTGATATTCGTGCTTCGTGAAGCACATTAGCTCTAGTTTCATTATTAAATCATAAGTTGTTTCTTTGTTCTTTATATCAGTGTGACCTTGTTTGATTTCTTTGTTGCATCTGAGAAAATTCAGGCTTTTTGAGTAATTTTCATTCACGTTTGATGATTTTCGGATCGTAACAGTTGCCTAATATAAACACCAATGGTGTAGTTTTTAACACCACAGTTTTTGCAGTGTAGCCTATATATATAAAGGGGAGTTAAAGACACTTCAACGGTACCTAAATTAATTAATCGGACATGATGTCACTGCAATGGGTCCTTCGTATGAAAGTACTATATATAACCATATGGTGCACAGTTTAAATCTTTATAGCTGACATAAAACACAATAAAGGGGGCCACTTTGCATCCGTCACGTTAGCAGTTTTTCCAATGGTTGTTATTTATTTTTAAATACCTGAAACCGACCAAAAAGTGTTTCAACATGTGAATGGACATGCAGGCTTATACTAGAACTAATTTGAGTTGATTTATTTTATTATTTTATTATTTTATTTATTTTTTTACCCTCAAATTTCCATAAAAATTGGACGGAAAAAGTTACCTCACTTTTCCGTACATTTATTGATGGAAATTTTAGGCTAATTAAAAAAATAATAGTAATAATCAACTCAAATTATCTTTAGGATAAGCATGCATGTCTATTCAAATGTTGAAATTCTTTTTGGGTCGTGTCAGATATAAAAAAAAAATTACAACCATAAGAAAAACTGCTAACGTGACGGTAGGAAAGTGGCCCCTTTTATTGTGTTTTATGTCAGCTAGGCCTACTCTTACCTATCAATCCCAACGTAGTGCCTATCATGCCAATCATCCAACCGGTGACAGCCGTTTTAGTTCCAAACTGATGTTGTAACGTCGGTAACATTATCCCAAGCCCTTTCACAAATCCCGTCCATATTACATTCGATGTCCACAATGATAACACAGCAATCCACCCTGGAAAGCCGCCGTCTTGTCCCTGTTTTTCTTTGCGTGCGCTGTCATTATAATTGCTTGAAGTAGGGGGTATTATTTCACTTTTTTGACTTTTTTATATTCTGCCCCCTCAAAACATGTACAGGCCTATTAGAAACAAGAATAGATCATTAAAATAAAAATTTGATATTTCTAACCCCCTGTACATGTACCCTGAAAGTTTTGCTTGAAGGGCGCCCTCTGTTGTCAGTTTAACGTAAAGGTTCCCTGACTCTATATGCACTGTAGAGACATACATAATGGTGGTTACCAGACTGTGTATGTGATTATGTACCACACATAATCTAGAATGGTTACTAATCAGCTGTTCGTTGTTTGTTGACATGGTTGATGGGTTTTAACTCAATTAAGACAATTATATATTTAGGTTAGTAAATGTATATACATCATATCATCTAAAAGGATTGTTTACTGGCAAAGTTGGGCAGTGACAGAAGTTATTATCTGTGACCTTAGTTGGGTAAGTTTGTTTTTAATAATATTAATATTAGTCACCATGCACCCATATGTATTACTGCAAGAAATTTCCATGGGAGTTAACTTGGGAACATTGTATTTGACATGTCTGGGACTTGATATCATCTTAAACATGAAATATTAACCCACTGGTTACTGTCATAGAAATAGTATAGTTTGTACAATCACGATGATATAATAGTAAGTAAAAGAGAATACAAAGTTGGTAGTTCCCAAATAAATTTAAGGTTTACAACTGTGTAACCCCTGAACCTTTGAAGTTGAATCTTAGCTTAAAATAAAATAGTGGGATATGGGATTTATTATTTGAATGTTTTTAAGGGATGGTGTGTGGCTGATATTTAAGCACATTTAAAAATATTTTTTTACAATATTATCTCACTTTCTATAAATAAATTGTGTAATAATACATTTGACTTGTTATTTCACACATAATTAATTATAAATGTTTTTTTTTAAAAGGTAATAGCTACAGCTATATCTGGTGATCAGGACTCCTCCACCGAGCTACTTAAGCCCCTCCTGCACCAGCATTCCACATTCTCCTTGAAGATGATCAAAGCATATAATACAGATTGAAATGTTGAGTTAACCAAAGGTTCTTCTCAGAACCCTTACTACTCAAAAGAGATTATTTCAATATGTCATCAGTCATCACAAATCTTACTATATCTAAAGATGATGCTTCACATCTACATACTAGCAGAACTTGTTCAAGAGCATTAGATCTACTGTATCATTTACAGAAATACATTTTGGCATTATACAATCCAAAATCCCTGCTAAGACATGAAATATGTTGTTAATGTTAATTAGATGTATAAATATATTTTTGTACTATTTTATAAATAGAGAATTGGCTGTTGCAAATTGCTTACCAACCTAAAGGACGCGTAGTATATAAATGCAAAATAATAGTTACTGGCCTTACATCTCAAACCTAGCGGGTTCTTTCTCTGAGAAAGAACTTGCTAGGTTCAAAACATAACTGAGGCCAATAACTACTTTTTTACATTCATACTATTTTATTAATTAATTCTTTTCTAGAAGAATGTTAAAAGCAAATATAAATTTTATATTATTCCAGGATAAAATAAGTTTGATACAATAATGAAATAAAATCTTCAGTTGCAATCCATATAAACCCACGGGAACACTGTGTTTTATTCATATAAATGTTATTTTTTAATCAGATTTTTTGTTTCATAAGGCAACACGGAAAGGTTGTCATGGAATAGTATGCTAAAATTTCAACAGGTAAACATGAGAAAGTACTTTAAATTAATTGCTGAAGTGATGTTCTCTTCATTGCTTCCTATCACTGTGTTTCAAACAAAATAGACGGGTGCCCCAACAACGGTATACAGGTAATCTGCACAAGAAGTCAGGATGCCATGCCGTTTCACAAAAACAAATCTTCAGGGGGCATGTACAGGGGGGTTAACGCTCTCAAATGATTTTTTGAGTATTTTTTCCTTGTTTCTTATAGGTTGGTACATATTTTGAGGGGGCATCTAAAAAAAATTGGGTTAATACCTCCCCCCCCCGCCCCCCGCCGTACTTGAAGGAATTCGACTTTCCGTCATGTTTGTTGCTCAAAATTACACGTTGGAATTGGATGAAGAAAACTTACTAATGGGATTTTACTTTGTGGTTGTTAGGGTGTGCAACGTCACTTTACATCGCACAATCATTATGACAAAAACGACTCTGGATACAAAAAAACACATTAACCATTAACTTAAGTAATGTAGTTCTCGTGTTGACTGAAGACCTTCAACGTAAGCTGCTTTCCATCAACATTAACACAACATCAACAAATGTTCAACGATCCCCCGGACATTCAATATTTTTAGTAAAATGATGCATTTTCCCACCATTTCTCTTCCCGTTTTCGCCCATGAAGAACACTTTTATGTCACCGGACCCTCCATTACGTAAAATTTTACCTCGAAATGGTGAGTTTCCCACTCATTTTTGCATCGGTGGCTGACGTTCACGCACACATACAGGCAGCTGGCAGACATGTAGAAGTTTGTGTGCGTGCGCATTTCCATGTACAGTATTTTAGGTATCACACGCAGTACAGGGTGGCAACACATTACGGTGGCCGCTGCCGGCACTTTGCACCAAAAGTGCCAAACAAGACAAAAGATCCAGTTAGTATTGTGTAGTCGTGTAATATTTGTAATATTTTGGTTTCTGTTTTTATATTATATATTTTATGGCCGTGTTTTCCACTGTTGTCTTGTGCAAAGATATAGTAAATTTAATCAAATCCAAACACTACACGACTGCGCAGAACTAACTGGTTCTGTGTCTTGTTTTGTCAGCGGCCACCGTAATGTGAATACCTATACTGTACCTAAACATGTGCGCATACGCGCAAACTTTCTACATGTCTGACAGCTGCTTGTATGTTGCATGTGCATGAACGTTTGCCACCGAAGCAAATACAAGTGGGAAACATCACCATTTTCAGGTAAAATTTTACGTACGAAGGGTCCGGCAACCATTGTGAGATAAAACACAAAAACGGAAAGTGTTCTTTAACGTGAGCGAAAATGGGAAGATAAATGGTGGGAAATGCATCATTTTATTCAATATATTGAATGTACAAGGTAAATTAGGTTCAATCGGGATGACCCTGACGTGGTATAATAACATAGAGCATAATACAGTAAGGGAGCTTGAGGGCCGCTATGTGAAGGGTATATCCCTTTTGGCTTTCCGATAAGAAAGTATGTACGTGGACATGGCAATAGTGTACCCAAAGCATGTAGGAAGGAGGAGGAGGAGACAAGAAGCAAGGAAGAGGAGACAGAAAAGAGCAGCGCACGTATCCACCAAACTGGTGCTCAAGGCGCATTATACTATTACCCCTGCTCATCAGGCTCATAAATCATTCCTGAAACCATCTCGGCTCCCTAGGAGTATACAGCTCAATTGCTGCCATTACAGTGCATATAGGGCTAATCAATCACAACAACTAACTCTGCCCTTACAGGTACCCATCGGTGGACAGAAGCAATTATGGTAAAGTGTCTTGCTCAAGGACAAAGGCACCCCAGTCGTGGCTGGGATTCGAACGCACATTCTGACGACTCAGCCATCAGAACACAAATCCGATGCTCTAAACCGCTCGACCATGGCACTCCATGTAGTGACGTCACGTTTGCTTTCCTGTAACCTTTATGAACACATCTCCAGAAAAAGACCACGCACGCGAGTGGCGAAGCAACAAGCGCCTCAACCAGTCCGTTCCGACAATGCTTTACTAGTACTACCGAGTTATTCATGAACCTCCAGGAAAATTAATAATTTATGCATGCAAATTTATTTAAACCAATCACCGTAAGCAAAATGTTGGGCGTTTAATTGTCTAATAGGTGATACCATACCTAAAGTACATTAGTTACCTAATGCATTATGTATTAACATTTCTATGCCGAATATATAAGACCACAGAAGTAAAACAAAATCACAGAACAGACTGCAGTGGTGCGGCAATGTGTTCCGGGTTGCTGCGTGGGCTTTAATTAAAGGCTACATTTCCAGGGAGAAGTGGTGTACGCCTCTCCACTGACTTCGTAGGCCACCAAACAAGCATATTACCTTCCATACCTTCCCCCAATCATCAGCATTATGTAAAGTAATTTTGTCCTAGTCCTGTTTATTTGTGTTAGCCTATTAAGTTACAAGTACATGTATTGTTATTCATAGATGCAGCATGTGCCCTGAGCCGGATTGCCTTGTACGTTTACGCTTGTGCATCCTCTCTTTATACAGCTCAGAGCACATGCATGTACACTGAAAACATTACATAGTCAATTTGTAGAAAAAATTAGTCAAACGGGCAACAAAAATCAGTCTTTCAATGTCTGACTATGTTTTCAATGTGAAATACTAATTGGATAACTGTTGACTAATTCAACAAAATGAAATACCAATTTAAAATTTTCAAAGACCAATACGAACTTTGTTAATACTAATTTTGCTGTTGGACTAATTGATGCAGTACTGATTTACTAATTTAATTGGTCTCCTCAATTCGAAATTACCCTTTGACATAGAAATTACAAATCGGTTGACTAATATGTTAGAGAAATACTAATGACAATATTTTTGGCACAAGTCATTATATGTAAATGACAAAGTATCTGTCAGTCGATGTATTTTTGACCCTCCCTCTGAACTCTGGAGCAAAAACGATACTTGTAACGTTTTGAATTAAATACGGTAATATTTTGTTGTTCTTACATGAAAGCCATTTCTCAACTATCAAACTAAGAAATTAACAATAAGTTCCTAATTACACTGTTAGAAAATGGGCAATACTGTACACAGTGGTTTCACTCCAGCTCAATGGAGTGTTGAGTGCAATTAATAGAACAGCTAGAACTTTTGCGGTGGAAATTCGCGCTCCCCGGGCCCGGCCCCCGCCCCCCGTCCCGCGCGCGGCGAAATGTGTTAAACGTACATATGTAGTTAGCCGCTCGTCGACGTCGTATATCGTCTGCTCAACTTGACTCCAAGACCATGATGTGGTGATAGTAATTAAGGTAAGAATTAATTGTATTTTCTAACCTAGATTGTTGAAATTATGCCGCTACATATACATTTAGATGATGAGAAATTATTGAAGTCTCAAATTAATTACAGACGAGTCTGCTGTGCATATTGTGCAAACCTGCTGTGTGAGTGTAACGTTAGGCCTGCTGACTGTACGTTAAACCGTGCCAACGTTAATGTTATTTGTTAGCGGTTCGATGTATGTAAAGTCGACTTGTCCCCCCTCCCCCCAGGGGCAGGGGTGCCCTATCTAACGGTAGACTAGGCTAGAATAACAGTAGAACGTAAGGGACCTTAATCCTAACTCCCTAGACAACAAAGCCAGTTGGAGGATTTTGAAGGATTTTTATTGTTTTAGTAGGCCTGGCCTACAATGTCAATGCCTAGGGAGTTAGGGTTAAGACATCTCAGTGTTGGTGGTCCCAATTTAACGTGGTGGTGCAACCCAAGTGGGTCTCAATGGTCGAGTTATCTCACGGTCGATCACTACGTATACAATTCTGTGCTCAGTAACTTGTTATGTTAACTCCACCATTCACAAAGTACATGTAGGAAGTCGTCTGGTTTTGTATATCAGTCAACTTTGCAAATGTTACCGAAATTAGAAGTGTTTATAGGCCTACTAACGTTATCAACATGCAGGAGAGTCCACTGTTTGGAAGTGCAACTGGTGTCGATTGTTCGGCTGTTAAGTTCACTTTGTGATTCAAGTTCCTTAATACTAATAGTAATACTAGCCTTGATACAATGATAGCCTAACTAAGTCATTGTTTGTAGGCCGGGTCTAAACTATGCCTGTGATGATGATGGTTACGGTTGTTTTAATATAAAGTATTTCCCCAAAGTATTTCTTTGTCCCCCTCACTTGCCCCCCCCCCGGTATGCAACTGCTTAGCACACACATGTAGGCATTTTCTTTGCAAAGATGGCAGAAATAGTCTTGATTTTGACGCCATCAGACATTACTGAGGTTTCCATAGGCTACCAGTAGTACTGGTTTCAGATTTTTAATGATTCTAATTTTGAAATGTATTTATTTTTGTGTTTCAGTTGAACCTGTATGCAAATTCATGCACCATGAACTCAAAGTAAGTCATTATAGACCTACCTGGGTTATTTCGTGCTAACTCACCTAGGGGTTGGCAGTGACTGTCTGTAATTTTTTAGATTTTTTTTCCAGAACACCTTTATGGGTAAAATGAACACAGAAAATTTTAGCTCCCAATTCCATGGCGTTTCTGAGATATAACCCCTTGAATTCAAAATGTGGTCCTAACAAGAGGAAATTATATAGGTGTGTGGTTGGAGAGGGGGTTCAAGGTTGAAAAGCCTATAGTCCGGGAGCCCAGCAGGTTTTAATCATAATTTTGAGTGCAAAAGGTTTGAAATGTGGGATATGTAGAACTGACTTAGACAAGTACAAAAAGGGGTTTCTTAAGTTTGGCGAGCGGTGCGTTGGGAAGGGGGAGCCCCTTATAATTACCCAAAAATTCACTTTAATCATAATCTTGAGTGCATGCCAAATTTCTTCATGGATCGAAAGCTTATGGTGTACTGAATAGGATTTGAGCACTTAAGAAAATAATACATGGTGCAAAGTCCACTTAAGAAAGCCAGGTAATTAGTGCTAATTACACGTTTAATCATAATGACGAGTGCAAGCATAAAACTAGTGTCAGTGTGTACCTTACACCACGCTGGAACCAAATTTGCCTCTTAAGAAAGTTTCCGGTGGTGCGATCCATGCTTAAGAAAGGGTCAAAGGTCACTTGGAGTCAATTAGCACAATAATCATAACATTGAGTGCAGCTTCCAATCATGTGTGGTTTAATAGTCTATCACAGGCTAATCACTGATTACATACTTAAGAGAAAGATACATGGTGCAAAGTTCAATTAAGAAGGTATTTAATTAGTGCTAATTACACGTTTAATCATAATTACGAATGCAAGTATAAACCAGTGTGTACCTTACACTGTGCTATAACAAGATTTGTCACTTAAGAATGTTTCTGGTGGTGCAATCCCTACTTAAGAAAGACTATTACGTGTATATTGCTATACCTTGAAATGCACGAACAATGCTTTGAGGGAACAAAATATGGAAAACAATTATCTGCTGACCGTAAAGTCTTATAGACGAATCCGACGAGGCCTGTCAAGGCGGCTGCCATGGCTGGAGCCGTCGCATATCAACCTTTTATCTAACCAGAACGTGGGTAGACAAAGGGTTGGTGTGCGGTGGCCCCCGGCTATGGCCGCCTTGAGAGGCCTCGTCGGATTTGTTTATACATGTACCTTGTCTGAATTGATGTGTCTCTCTATTCATCGTTCACATTGACACACATGAAGCGTACCATTCGATTAATGAATGTGATTTCCTTTCTCGGTCCATTCATTTATGTGGTGATCTCCTGGCACATTTTCGAAGCCTCCAGACACTACAATTTGTTCATGCTCAATGAATGAGTTCTTTCCAGCAGTCACCAATGAGTCAATAATGGACCCGCACGAAACCCTGAACGAGCCGCTGATGCCACCCTCGAAAGACACGGAATTTGACCCGATAAGAAACAATGTCCAGTCTTGCCTCACAAATTATTGTGCGTTAATTTGTGTCAATTCACAATAAATTTAATCCCTGAAAAATATAATTTCAGAAGTCAACAGTAAGTCACAATATGGACGAAACCATCAGTCAAGGACTGTGAAAGATATAAACGAGGTGCAGAAGAGAAAGAATACATCATCTCTGGTCCAGAGCAACGTCGCCCAATTATCAGCGATGCTCTGAAATCTGCCTCTTTCAAAAGAGAACTACCTTCCTTCTTACTCAACGAATGGCAGAAACCAGCATATGCGCATATAATTGCAGATGGACATCTCTACCTCGGCCATCTGGGAAGTGTTTCACTTCTACGTCACCGATGGAGTCGTGCACAGAGAGCTTGCCCAAGAACTGGAAAATAACCATGATGAGGCAGACACGGTAGTCTGTCTGCACGCGAAGAAGATTGACGAAATTGGTGTGAACAACATCATCGTTCGGGCGGCCGATACTGATATTGCCGTCATTATGCTGTATCACAGTGAGAAGTTCGAAGCCAAGCTGTGGATGGATGTCGGAACTACGACCCGGAATAACCGTTGGTACATACCTTTGTCTGCAATTGCATCTTCGTTGGGCACAGGCATATGTGCAGCACTGCCTGATCTCCATGCGTTTACTGGGTGTGATTATACATCAGCGTTCGTGAGAAAAGGAAAGGCGCGTCCGCTCACATTAGTGGAGAACGACGTGGAGGTACAGAAGGTCTTCGGGCAGCTTGCCAAAGAAACTAATGTCAATGAAACAACCCTCACAATCTTGGAGCAGTTCACTGCCTCCTTGTATGGGTCTAAAAAGAGGTGTTCCCTGAACGAGTACCGACATTACCTGGTCGAGAGAGCATTTGCGCCTAAAAAGGCTGCGTCACACCATTACTGAAGCTGCGGGGTATTGATGGTAGCAGCCTTCCCCCTTGCCAAGCTGAGCTCAGGCCACATGCGAAACGAGCAGCTTTCGTTGCGAGGATGTGGGCCAGAGCAACGGAACAAAAGATCGTTCAACATCCAACCCCCAGCGATGGATGGTCAATGGAAGATGGAACTTACGAAATCACGTGGTTCGAGGGACAACAGCTCCCAGAGACCTTGATCCCCAGCCATGAATATGAAGAGAGCTGTGCTGACGACAGCAGCGATGATTGCAATCTGTCATCTGATGATGAGGCAGAAGTTCTCTCCTCGGAGGAAGATTAGAGAGATCTTTTACTTCTCAGTCACCTAAAAAATTCCTAATCGCGTCAATCTAGTTTTGTTTTGTTGTTAGGGAATCGCGTTTGTCCCCATGTCGTACGATGTTTGATACAAATAAAAAAGTGGACCCTTAGTTTAATATACTGCCTTTACACTGAAGTTGTTTTTATTTATTTTTTAAGTTATTTTCTAAATTTGTTTAGACCATGCCACGCAAGACAGGTTATAGGCAAGTGGCAACCGGTTAATCTCCGACGTTAGAAGAAAATAACAACTTTCCATTCCAAATCTTGTGTCGAGTAGCTTGCTGAAGTACTGTTAAACAATGCATTTTTTCCACTGAAGTTACACGATGAAGTTGTGGGCATATGGGCCCATGGAAACCAGGAAAAGTGGCTTTAGTTTTGTGTACTTTACGATAAGATCGTTATACAGTCACATGTACTTTATATATCTTATAATAAGACGTCGAACGTAACTCTGTATTTCAAAACAGCCATTATCCATTATCACGAAAAGAGCCCATACTCATTGATGTAAACGTTAATGCAAACCTTGCATTAAGACTATTAAAAGGGTTATAATGGTTCTGTGACCTCCGGCAATACTGGGCAATACTGTACACAGTGGTTTCACTCCAGCTCAATGGAGTGTTGAGTGCAATTAATAGAACAGCTAGAACTTTTGCGGTGGAAATTCGCGCTCCCCGGGCCCGGCCCCCGCCCCCCGCCCCGCGCGCGGCGAAATGTGTTAAACGTACATATATGATTAACCGCTCGTCGACATCGTATATCGTCTGCTCAACTTGACTCCAAGACAAGCGATGAGGTGATAGTAATTAAGGTAAAAATTAATTGTATTTTCTAACCTGGATTTGTTTAAATTGTGCCGCTACATATACATTTAGATATTGAGAATTATTGGCCCAAGTCTCAAATTAATTACAGACGAGTCTGCATTATTGCATATTGTGCAAACCTGCTGTGTGGAAGTGTAACGTTAGGCCTGCGACTGTACGTTAAACCATTGCCAACGTTAATATTGTTTGTTGGCGGTTCGATGTATATGAAGTCGACTTGTCCCCCCTCCCCAGAAGGGGTGCCCTATCTAACAATAGACTAGGCTAGAATAACAGTGAACGTAAGGGACCTTAATCCTAACTCCCTAGACAACAAAGCCAGTTGGAAGTTTTGAAGGATTTTATTGTTTTAGTAGGCCTGGCCTGCAAAGTGTCAATGCCTAGGGAGTTAGGGTTAAGACATCTCAGTGTTAGTGGTGCAATTTAACGTATTAGTGCAACCCAAATTAAGAATCTCAATGGTCGAGTTATCTCACGGTCGATCACTACATGTACAATTCTGTGCTCAGTAACTTGTTATATTAACTCCACCATTCACAAAATTACCATGTAGGAAGTCGTCTGGTTTTGTATATCAGTCAACTTTGCAAATGTTACCGAAATTAGAAAGTGTTTATAGGCCTACTAACGTTATCAACATGCAGGAGGTCCACTGTTTGGAAGTGCAACTGGGTGTCGATTGTTCGGCTATTAAGTTCACTGTGATTCAAGTTCCTTAATACTAATGATACTGGCCTTGTGATACAATGATAGCCCTAACTAAGTCATTGTTTGTGGGCCGGGTCTAAACTATGCCTGTGATGATGATGGTTACGGTTGTTTTAATATAAGTATTTCCCAAAGTATTTCTTTGTCCGCTCACTTGCCCCAGTATGCAACTGCTTGGCACACACATGTAGGCATTTTGCTTTTGAAGATGGCGAAATAATCTTGATTTTGGCCGCCATCAGACGTTACAAAGGGTTTCCATAGGCTGCACCAGTGGTACTGGTTTTCCCAGATTTTTAATGATTCCTAATTTTTGAAATGTATTTATTTTTTTTGTTTCAGTTGAACTCATGTGCAAATTCATGCACCATGAACTCAAAAGTAAGTCATTATAGACCTACCTGGGTTATTTCAATGCTAACTCACCTAGGGGTTGGCAGTGACTGTCCTGTAATTTTAGATTTTTTCCAGAACACCTTTATGGGTAAAATGAACACAGAAAATTTTAGCTCCCAATTCCATAGCGTTTTCTGGATATTAACCCTTGAATTCAAAATGTGGTCCTAACAAGGGGAAATTATATAGGTGTGGTTGGAGAGGGGGTTCAAGGTTGAAAGCCTATGATCCAGGGGTGACAGGTTTTTAATCATAATTTTGGTGCAAAGGTTTGAAATGTAGGATATGTAGAACTGACTTGAACCAAATTACAAAAGGGTTTCTTAAGTTTGGCAGGGCGGTGCGTTGGGAAGGGGGCCTTATAATTACCAAAAATTCACTTTAATCACCAATCTTGAGTGCATGCCAAATTTGCTTCATGGATCAAGAGAAAGCTTATGGTGTACTGAATAGGATTTGAGCACTTAAAGAAAATAATACATGGTGCTAAGTCCATAAAGAAAGTAGGTAATTAGTACTAATTACACGTTTAATCATAATGACGAGTGCAAGCATAAAACTAGTGTCAGTGTGTACCTTACCACGCTGGAACCAAATTTGCCTCTTAAGAAAGTTTCCGGTGGTGCGATCCATGCTTGAAAGGGTCAAAAGGTCACTTGGGGTCAAATTGGCACAATAATCATAACATTGAGTGCAGCTTTGAATCATGTTGGACAATAGTCTATCACAGGCTAATCACTGATTACATGTACTTAAGAAAGATACATGGTGCAAAGTTCAATTAAGAAAAGGTATTTAATTAGTGCTAATTAACGTTTAATCATAATTACGAGTGCAAAGTATAAACCAGTGTGTACCTTACACTGTGCTATAACAAGATTTGTCACTTAGGAAATGTTTCTGGTGGTGCAATCCCTACTTAAGAAAGACTATTACGTGATATGTTATATACCTTTGAAATGCACGAACAATGCTTTGAGGGAACAAAATATGGAAAACAATTGCTGTGACCGTAAAGTCTTATAGACGAATCCGACGAGGGGCCTGTCAAGGAAGGCGGCCATGCAGCTGGAGCCGTCGCATATCAACCTTTATCATCCTTGGAGACATTGGGTAGACAAAGGGTTGGTGTGCAGTGGCCCCGGCTATAGCCGCCTTGAGCCTCGTCGGACTGTTCTCCCCATATACCTTGTCTGAATTGATGGTCTCTCTATTCATCGTTCACATTGACACGTAAACTGTACCATTCGATTAATGAATGTGATTTCCTTTCTCAGTCCATTCATTTGTGTGGTGATCTCTGGCACATTTTCAAGCCTCCAGACACTGAATTTTTTCATGCTCAATGAATGAGTTCTTTCCTTGATCACCCACAGCCGGCGGACCGCACGAAACCTGAACGAGCCGCTGATGCCACCCTCGAAGACACGGAATTTGACCCGATAAACAATGTCCAGTCTTGCCTCACAGAATTATTGTGCGTTAATTTAGTGTTCCTGGCAAAAAATTTAATCCCTGAAAATATAATTTCCAAGAAGTCAACAGTAAGTCACAATATGGACGAAACCATCGAGTCAAAGGACTGTGAAAGATATAAACGAGAATTGCAGAGAGAAAGAATACATCATCTACGATCCGGAAACAGCGTCGCCCAATTATCAGCGATGCTCTGAAGTCTACCTATTTCAAAAAAGGGAGCCTTCCTTCTTACTCAACGAATGGCAGAAACCAGCATGTGCATATAATTGCAGATCGACATCTCTACCTCAAGCCATCTGGGAAGTGTTTCCACTTCTACGTCACCGATAAGGTCGTGCACAGAAGGCTTGCCCAAGAACTGGGAAAATAACCATGATGAGGCAAGACACGGTGATCTGTCTGCCGCGAAGAATTGACGAAGGTGGTGTGAACAACATGTCATCGTTCGGGCGGCCGATACTGATATTGCCGTCATTATGCATATCACAGTGAGAAGTTCGAAGCCAAGCTGTGGGATGGATGTCGGAACTGATACCGTTGGAAAA
>CM055816.1:39882830-39920723 GCA_029582265.1 Zoroaster sp. YZ-2022
TCTCCTAAAAGCATACATACATAGACCGTGTGATTTGTGTTCTGATGGCTGAGTCGTCAGAGTGTGGGTTCGAAACCTTGCCGCGACCCTGGTGCTTGTGTCCTGAACAAGACACTTTACCATAATTGCTCCGAGGGCCAATTGAACCCAGCCACTGGGATGTACTAGACAGTGCATGCTTAGTGCCGGTCCCAAGCCCGGATAAATGGAGGGTTGCGTCAGGAAGGGCATCCGGCGTAAAACCTATGCCAAATCAAATATGCGGATCATGATCCTGTGGCGACTAACGGGAGCAGCCGAAAGAGGACAACAACAGACCGTGTGACAAAATTGTGTGTGTATTTGTATGCAGAGATTGCACACTTTGTACCTCTCCATATAACATCAGGAATGTTTTTAATATTTTCAGATGAATAAGATTTGAGACGTAATGTTAGTGCTTTTCCAAAACTCAATCAGAAGACTCAATCAAAGATTTTTTTTTTCTGCCGATATATCAAAATATCAGATTTGATGGTTTTTTGTCACAGACCAGTGTACATTTTGTGCCCGGCGCAGTTCAACCTTTGGGGCTGATCTATGAGATGTTATAGATCACATCGTATATAAGAATCAAGAGATGTGTATAACAAAATAAATAAATAAATAAATAAACAAAATTAATATAGGTTTTCCCGAACGATTTCGCAAAATATACCTTTGAAATTGTAAAACGTTAATTCAATTTCGCGCTGATTTTGGAAACGACGTGTAATCCGAGTTTCAATTTCGCAAAACTAGCATTCGAATCGATTTATTATCATTCTAAAAAATGAATGTACATAACGTTTAATTTAAACGATTACAAATACGTGATTAGGCTCTCGGTTTGACGTATGCGTGGCCGATTATTAAGAATGTGCAATCTATTTCGGAGCAAATCTACTTGTCATTATGATACGGCCCGAATTAAATATTCTTTTTCATTTGTTATAATTCAAATGTGCAAATACTGAATTGAATTTAAATAAAATATATATGCCTATACAAGTCATAATGGCAGTTTTCATTCATTGATTAATTTATTTATTTTAAGCCTAATTGATTCCTAATGTCTTTGTTCTTAAAACAAATATTTTTCTGAGAAAATATAGGCACAACATGTTCAATTATATATATATAAGTAACAATGTAATTTTATCAATCAAAATAATCTTGTACGCTTATTAATGTATATATTTGTGTAAGTGTGATATGCATATAACTTTGTGATAAGCCTTTTAATTATATATATAGTTAACAGCATTATTTTTGGTATTTGAGGGTCTCAAAGTATGAATCGTGATTCAAAGGACACGGCGACCACTATATGGACTATAATTCAACTTGATTGAATCATTAATTAAACAATAGGCCTATATTTTTTAGCCTATATATTGCTTTCTATGAAAAGAAGTCTGTATAAAATCGTCCTATATAAAATGTTAAAATTATATAGGTTTGTTTAATTTAATGACCGATACCTCAATAATTAAACTAGATATAAAGAAAATGTGTAGGCGTATATTATATAATACAGGCCTAAACATTTTCTTTATATCTATTTTATAGCCTAATAGGCCTATTCAGTTTGGTGTGCATTGTAGCCTAAACATTGATATTTTGTTTTGATTGTTGAATTGTTTTGTAGGCTTTGTTTCGTAACATTATACATAAATTCCCACACGTCCAATTCGCAATATCATAAATGTGACCATCCACCACGAACCAGGTGTAAAGTCCAGGCCCAATTCAGAGATTATTGATCAATAAACTCAACAGAATTCAATGGGAAACAAAAGGATTTTCAAGAGGATTATTGATTATTTGAGTGCCTGTTTACCAAACAATTATCACATGTGATACATCATTTTAAAGCTTTTTTTTATAGATTTTTAACCAATTGAAAATTTTAATTTTTAATTGCGACTTTACACCTGGTTCGTCGTGGACGGTCTGAAATTTTCTTTGGTGTTGCTATCTACTGAAGATAACTTTTCTCCTTTGTTTATAAAATGTAATTTCAATACAAATGTGGTGAGTAAACATGATGAAGGAAGACATGCGCAACCATGGGACCAGTGACTTATTCTGAGTTCTTATTGGTCTTTAATCCGGGACTAGTTATATCATTATGGGATATGGAGAGTTTTATTGTTGATTTATTTCTTCTGCATTTCCTAAAGTTCTCTATCCGTCAATCTCCTGTCTACCAATACATCTAGCCAGGTAGGTCTGAGAATGGTTGTACCACGTTGTGCATTTACAGGTGTCACCTCTCCAATGTTAAGTGCAGCCACACTCCTGGAGAAGGCGAGATCTCCAGACTTGGAGTTGACGCCAGCTTGGGCTCGTGCGGCTTGGTCCCCAAATCTCTGCTGCCATTCAGGTAGCCCAAGCGCTTCACTCCTGCCTTGAAAGCTGAGTGCGCCATTTCCGTTGGGTTTAGAAATGGCGAGTAGGGGGCAACAGCTTGATGGTAAAATTGCCGGCATTAGGGGTAGTTGGAGCTCCGGATATGAGGACGAGCGTTATCATATATCAGAAATATTTGATCACCTGCGGGGAACATTCTACCGCATTCTTGTACCGTTGTCGCCAAGAACTCCTCAAATGTCGCCCTCGTAACAGTCTCTGAAGATATTCTGTGAGCCACCAGTCCAACTTCACCAGAAATGGCAAACGTTACATTGACTTGCTTGCCTCTCTGGCCATGGACAACACGTCGTGCTGGAACTCCACGAGGAGCGCGACCATAGGACCGCCGGGTCCATATATTGTAGCCTGTCTCGTCAATGTACACGGTATGTGCAATGACACCGTGCTGCAGGAACCAGTTTGCAAAGACAACTCGTGCATCTAATATGCGTTGCTCATTCCTCTGCTCTGGAACATCTTCCGCTAGTTTAAGAGTCATAAGCATACCATCTAGAGTTCTAGCGACGGTGCTAGTTGTCACGAAGGGCTTATTAGGGAGATCAGCTCGCAGTTGAGCATTGAGTTGACCCAAAGTCATCAGGGGTTATCATCTAGATATCGTTGAAGGGCATCTCTCATGTCGTCGTCAATCTTCCGATTTATTGGTCCTCCTTTGGGCGGCTTGTTACGACGTCCATCTCGTAGATACAAACCAACGATTGATCTGGCCGTTGAGTGGTTGATGCCTAGCGTATCTGCCACCCTCCAGATAGTCAGCGTCATCAGCCTCAAAGGCATCGATGAGGCGATTTCGGTCAATGTCCGGTATTTGTCTGTATCTCCCTCTGACAGCCATAATGGGATTTTAGGAGGCTTGATATGTGAAGTGCAAAATTTGGCTATATGATGCGAGCGTGGCAAATGATGAGCAAAGACAGAACGATTTTCTTCAGCACAAGCTTTTATAGCTTATTATACAATACTTGGTATGATTCAAAAGACTAGAGCACCTGGTTTAGTTCCACTTCTGTTAACACATAAATGAATTGCAATGCTTGAGCAAACATTCATTTACGCGGGAAATCGGCTGCTCATTTAGCGAAATAGATTACTTATAAATGAAAAGGAAAACATGTTTGCGGATGTGCATTCGAATTCGCGCGTAAATGAATTATCAATATACTAAATTAAGTGCACATTCGCGAAATCGTACGCTGATTTTTATCGTTGGAAAGTACCTTTTTGGAAATAGAATTATCACTTGCTAAATAGAAATCGGGATTGTGAATGTTCATTCGATTTCGCACGAAAATGAATGCATCTTTTACAAATTAATGTGCATATTTCCTGAAATCGTCCGGGAAAACCTATATTAAAAAAAAAAAAAAAAAAAAAAAAAAAAACCTGGCGACGTTTCAGCTTTTTTTCATTGTAGTGAATTATGCATTCAGTTTTGTCGAATACATTCCGACATAGAATTTACTTCTCCGAAGGACAAAAATTTGTAAATAATTTTCTTAATAATTATACTACAAATGATAAATCCTCAGACAAAATTATTTTTTTAGGAATGTTTGATCATCATCAAGTTTACACCTAAAGCCATGTAAATAATTTTTATATGTTTTTTTAAGACTACCAATAGTGTATAGTCGCTTAAAAGTATTAACTGTATGGCGCGCCGTTTGTCAAATAATTATTTAGTCCATTTTAAGCATGATTTTGCCATGGTTTGGCTCAATTATATGTAAACCATGGAGTTGTGTTCATGGCTGTTTGTATGGTTTACATACAATTCAAATAAAATGATAGTATATGGTTTATAGACCATGTAAAACTACTTGTATGTAATTTCATGGTTTATAAACCATAAAGTTGTCGCAAAATGTTATTTTAATGGTATGTAAACCATAAAAACAACCATTAACACAAATCTATTGTTTAATTGGTATAATTGTATAAATTTAAAAAAATGTAAAGGCTGTGCACAGCACATAATGATAATTTGAGTAATCCAAAAAATAATAATGCATCATTATTTTTTGATTATAACGCAACATTTTGTACTTTGCAAAATATCTACATATTTACTCTAAAGTTTTTCTTGGATCAGTGTCTTCTAAGAGTGCAGTAAACACATGTGTTTACTTTAAAGCGTGCAGTACATTAAAAATAATCAAATTTTAAACTTTTAGAATCAATTGTTGTTGTTGCTCAGCTTAAGATTTTTAAACAAACTTAATAACATAATTAAGTATTCACATTCAAATATCTAAACACATTTGTTGGTATGCAATTAAAACGATTAATTTTTACATTTTTTCTTATTATTAGTGAATTGTTTTATTCGAACATAATCTAACTTTAATTTTGTTTGCTGAAAAATACACAATTTCAAGAATTTAAAAGCTGAGTGTAGCTCGACAATAATAACTTCAGTAATACACGTAAGATTAAATATTTAATCTGGTACTATCTACATAACTTGACTTTATACACAATAATTTATGTTTTTGATGTGTTCTTCGATCAGTGTCTTCTCAGAGAGCAGCTACAGTGCACAGTCAGACTAAAGATAACAAATAAATCTGTACTATTTACCGTCATTTAACAAAAATTGCTATAATTACTCAAAGTTTCATTTTTTCTAACTTACAAAACAAGCATAGGCCCTACACATTCAAATATCTGAAACAGTTAAATAAGTATATTTTTTTCTTCTTTATTATTTTATTTGTTTTAAGTTTTGAAAACGTTTGATTTTCCCTGTATTTCATTTTTGAGTTGTTATTTGCAATATCAAATCTCTACTAGGATAAAAACAGAACACAGCCATTTTCTGAACAATTCATCGTACACAGTTTTGTATTTTACAAGACATTATGCACAGGTACTAATTTACTTTGAGGTGCATTTTCAAAGTAAAACTTTGAAATCTAAAATTTGAGGGCAAAATGGGGGTAAATAGAGATACAGTTCTGAAACCATGGCATCTGAAGAAAACATTTGGGGCGGGGTGGCACAACACAGAGGGAGGTGGAGGTCCATGACAGCCAATCTGCTAAGAGCAGAGAACACCCACAGAGAGAGAGAGAGAGAGAGAGAGAGAGAGACCATGGTGTGACATCACATTCTCATGGCAACTGGTTCTAAAACAAAAAAAAAGGGGGGGGGGCTTCAGATGGCCAGCAATTTGTAACATGCATTGTGGAAGGATGAGGCACTTTGCCGAATCATGCATCTGCCACATGCCTACTTAATTCTTAGTCGTTTTCACGTATCTTCATGCTGCATGTTTGCAGAGAAACAGGATGTTGTTGGAAAGTGCTCCATCGAATACCTCTATTCCCCTCAGATTGCCAATTTGGATAATATATGCTATTTAAATTACTATTTGTACAGGAGTTAAACCACCATGCTCCTCCACAATAGTGTGCACAATTGAACGTAAGCCATAAATCATTGTCATTATCCTTTGTTGTAAAGTTCATTCCGTTGTGATAGACAAGAGAGTCACCAGCTGTGCCAACATATCCACTTACAAATAGAGCGTACTTCTCCCCCTCAATTTTGAACTCTTTGTACTTCGCCCATGCCGTACCGCCATCTCGTCCATCTTTGAGATCCACCCTTAGCTCCCATGGTCCGTGTGAATCATCAGAGATCAGACTCACCAAGTTATCATTACACAGCCAGAATTCCCCGGTGATATCACCAAAGCCTGACTTGTACTCACCCCGATTGAAGTCCACGCTACCATCTTGTCTCCTCTGGAACACAATCCATCCCCCGCCATCCGTTACCATATCGCAGTAGACCAACAGACCCTGATGTAATCCATCTGGGTAGATCTTGTAGACACCACTTGCACAGTACCCGGCAACTAAGAGAATTTTGCAACTTCTGTAATGAACTTGTGAGCTGTTATCAGAGAGTGAGCAGAGAGGCGTGTCTTCATCAGTATCAAAGTACACACTCCCTTGATCTTCAAATAAGTCTTCAGGATGTTCAGCCCTTGTAGCGGTGTTCAACTCACACAGTTTATTGTCTTTATAGAAGTTGAACGACTTACAATTCTTATCCAGGGTGCAGTCTACCCAGATAACATGATTACGTACAGTTTTGTTCTTGTACACAAAGTTCCCGAGGGCTCTGTTATCTGCGCTTAGCAACTTTTGTTGCAGCCCACCACATTGACCTGCAAAGCTTGCCACTTGTGCTATCATCGGCGCAAGAAAAACTAAGATCATTTTGATATGAAGAACCCACTTCCACGATTAGGGCGGGGGGGGGGGGGGTATTAACCCAATTTTTTTTAGATGCCCCCCTCAAAATATGTACCAACCTATAAGAAACAAGGAAAAAATACTCAAAAAATCATTTGAGAGCGTTAACCCCCCTGTACATGCCCCCTGAAGATTTGTTTTTATGAAACGGCATGGCATCCTGACTTCTTGTGCAGATTACCTGTATACCGTCGTTGGGGCACCCGTCTATTTTGTTTGAAACACAGTGATAGGGAAGCAATGAAGAGAACATCACTTCAGCAATTAATTTAAAGTACTTTCTCATGTTTACCTATTGAAATTTTAGCATACTATTCCATGACAACCTTTCAATTGCCTTATGAAACAAAAATCTGATTAAAAGTAACATTTATATGAATAAAACACAGTGTTCCCGTGGGTTTATATGGATTGCAACTGAAGATTTTATTTCATTATTGTATCAAACTTATTTTATCCTGGAATAATATAAAATTTATATTTGCTTTTAACATTCTTCTAGAAAAGAATGAATTAATAAAATAGTATGAATGTAAAAAAGTAGTTATTGGCCTCAGTTATGTTTTGAACCTAGCAAGTTCTTTCTCAGAGAAAGAACCCGCTAGGTTTGAGATGTAAGGCCAGTAACTATTATTTTGCATTTATATACTATGCGTCCTTTAGGTTGGTAACATTAACTAACATTAACAACATATTTCATGGCTTAGCAGGGATTTTGGATTGTATAATGCCAAAATGTATTTCTGTAAATGATACAGTAGATCTAATGCTCTTGAACAAGTTCTGCTAGTATGTAGATGTGAAGCATCATCTTTAGATATAGTAAGATTTGTGATGACTGATGACATATTGAAATAATCTCTTTTGAATAGTAAGGGTTCTGAGAAGAACCTTTGGTTAACTCAACATTTTAACATTTTCTATCGTGAGCGATAAAGCCTGAGGAATAATAGCATATTACGTAAGACTGGTAAGGTAGAATGCACACGGTAAGGGTGTGGCAGTCATTGATCGTTTTCAGCGCAGCTACATCGGACGTTTAAAAATATATATATATATATATATATATATATATATATATATTATATATATTGAAACTCGTATAGACGAGGACATATTAAATATTGTCGATGAAGATAATGTTATAGCGAGTTATTTCTTTTAATGTTTAGAAGTGATCATATCAACGACGCCTTCCGACTGTATAGAGTGACTCTCATCGAGGTGCAGAATAAGGTTTGGTTTAATTACCGACAGGTATGTATTGTCCGCCATCGAGAAGGCGGACTTGTCACTATCCGCCCGTAGCAAATCGTCATAAGAACGATGTTACCCAAGTTGTTGCATTTAACATGTTCTTTCTTTCAGGTTGAGGGAGGGGGAGGCGAGTTGGCGCGATAGAAAATAATTTATTCGCGGTTGAGCTTCGAATTAGCGAATAACAATCTGTATGCTTTGATCATCTTCAAGGAGAATGTGGAATGCTGGTGCAGGAGGGGCTTAAGTAGCTCGGTGGAGGAGTCCTGATCACTAGATGTAGCTGTAGCAATTACCTTAAATTTTTTTAAATACATTTATAATTAATTATGTGTGAAATAACAAGTCAAATGTATTATTACACAATTTATTTATAGAAAGTGAAAGATAATATTGTAAAAAAATTTTTTTTTAAATGTGCTTAAATATCAGCCACACACCATCCCTTAAAAACATTCAAATAATAAATCCCATATCCCACTATTTTATTTTAAGCTAGGATTCAACTTCAAAGGTTCAGGGGTTACACAGTTGTAAACCTTAAATTTATTTGGGAACTACCAACTTTGTATTCTCTTTCACTTACTATTACTATTATATCATCGTGATTGTATAAACTATATACTATTTCTATGACAGTAACCAGTGGGTTAATATTTCATGTTTAAGATGATAACAAGTCCCAGACATGTCAAATACAATGTTCCCAAGTTAACTCCCATGGAAATTTCTTGCAGTAATACTTGTGGGTGAATGGTGACTAATATAAAAACAAACTTACCCAACTAAGGTCACAGATAATAACTTCTGTCACTGCCCAACTTTGCCAGCAAACAATCCTTTTAGATGATATGATGTATATACATTTACTAACCTAAATATATAATTGTCTTAATTGAGTTAAAACCCATCAACCATGTCAACAAACAACGAACAGCTGATTAGTAACCATTCTAGATTATATGTGTGGTACATAATCACATACACAGTCTGGTAACCACCATTATGTATGTCTCTACAGTGCATATGGAGTCAGGGAACCTTTACGTTAAACTGACAACAGAGGGCGCCCTTCAAGCAAAACTTTCAGGGGGCATGTTAGAAATATCAAATTTTTATTTTAATGATTTATTCTTGTTTCTAATAGGCCTGTACATGTTTTGAGGGGGGCAGAATATAAAAAAGTCAAAAAAAGTGAAATAATACCCCCCCCCCTACCACGATGCTTGCTCCATCATTTGAGTGAATCGGTGATAAAACTGTTTCAAAATGTGTTCAAATAGATTGATTCAACAGTTTTTAGACAGAGATTAAACTGGATATTCTGAAGCAGTATGTAAGAACATTACATTCACTTTTGGAAGAGAAATCAGTCTTGATTCTGGCCAGTATATGCCACCAGTATAGATTCATCACCGTAGATCAAAATACGTCTTCACAACACAGTGTAAAATCGAATTCTGGCTGCGTCACAGTATTTGGGGGGAGTGGGTTTGTTATTTTTGTTTTGCAATTCAAGGAATGAAACCGTGTGAGATGCTGATTGGTCAATGAAGTCAGTATGAAAGGATATACTTCGTTGTAATTGGTTAATGATAAATACAATTGGTCAGTATGTCTACACATTAGCAAGGAAGCCATGGCCTGCGATTGGCTCAGGGATGAATCCAGCATGGCTGGAATTGTCTATCAAATGCAACTTTTGGCCCCACTCCCTCATCGGCCATCAGCCACTGGATTGGCTGATCTGAACGTCACGTGGATATCCCTGGAAACAGTTATTTAGAGAGAGTTTTTTTTCCCCATTTTCAGTGAACGCAAACTGTGATTGGTTATTGAAATCACAGAAGCAATGCATCACCTGCTGTGTACATTGAAGTTGGTGCTCAATATTCCTGAATATGTAAACATATACCCGTGATTGGTCAGGTCCTAATCATTAATATGTAAATATACCTGGATTGGTCAGGTCCTGTTCATGAATATGTAAACATACCCGTGATTGGTCAGGTCCTGTTCATGAATATGTAAACAACACACCTGTGATTGATCAGTGTATTTCCATCAGCAAGGAACCATGACCTCTGATTGGCTGAACTGACAGCCATACATGATATCTATGAGAGCATCTTGGAGGCTTTCTGTCATTACTTGCAATTGGTTTATTGTGCTTGAAATCTCATGTACTAATCAAGCACTAATGAAGTGCTCCCTCCCTCAGCACAAAATGGCTACCGTATACAATGAACAATTGATTGATAATTTTAATTGTAGAGTTTGCTTCATTACACCTGCCCTCTAAACAGAGGTATGGAACAATGAACAATTGTTTGATAATTTTAATTGTAGAGTTTGCATCATTACATCTGTGCTCTAAACAGAGGTATGGAACAATGAATAATTGATTGATAATTTTAATTGTGCAGTTTGCATCATTACACCGGTGCTCTGAACAGGGGTATGGAACAATGGACAATTGATTGATAATTTTAATTGTACAGTTTGCATCATTACACCGGTGCTCTGAACAGGGGTATGGAACAATGGACAATTGATTGATAATTTTAATTGTACAGTTTGCATCATTACACCGGTGCTCTGAACAGGGGTATGGAACAATGGACAATTGATTGATAATTTTAATTGTACAGTTTGCATCATTACACCGGTGCTCTGAACAGCAGTATGGAACAAGGAACAGTTGATTGATATTTGTAAACGTAAGAATGGCTGTTAAGTGTTAAAGCTCACCTGTTTCAGGAGACTTACTAACAATTTTCATTCTGTGCCTCACCACCTTAGAGCAAACTTTTGATTTTGGCGCTATATTAAAATGACTTTTGATTGATTGATTGATTGATTGATTGACTGATTGATTGATTGATTGATCGATTGATTGATTATAATATGCTTGGAATCACCTGCATAAACCAGTGTGCAATAGACTCTTGTTTTCACAAAATGGGTAGTGTACAAAGAATAATTTGGAGACTTCCTGACGACGGCTAGAGCACACTAATCGAAACGTTGAGAACAAACCAACCGGCTCTTCTCAGAGGCATCACTTCTTCGAAGAAGAGATTATTACACGGTGTACCCGAAACAGCTCAAAAATAGTATATAGCCTGTAATTTATTCCACTATCCAATATCACCCCGGCCCCAATGTTTCAGCTATTCTGAATACCCTATTAGTAGCCTAACTCTTCAATTTCTGCAATAATATGCGCGTATGTTATGGTACTAAGCGCGCGTGTACTTCTACCAGCCAATGATTGCTGGAAATATTCAGCGCGTACGCACATCAACTGCAAAATACGCCAAACGCGGCGCACTATCACTGACCTTTCGCCCACAGTGGTCTAACAACATGTGCCCTCAACAGCTCATGCACGGTCCGAATTATGTTCCTTTTATGTACCCCTGTACATGTACGTTTTGCACGTGAAAGTTGCAGTAAGCAAAGGGAGCTGCTGAGATAAGAGCAAACTAAATTCTGAATGAGTGCACGTTCGTTCGATATTATAAGGAAAATAAACAAAAATGGGGATCAAATCCTTTGGGATGGGTAAATGCGCGTCACCGATGAAGGGGTTTTATTTTAAATTTAAAACAAAAATCGGGGGCTGTAAAAATTGCGGTTCTTTTTAATAATAATTTCTGATCTCTGAACCACTTTTTGGATTCCCCAAATGGTCGACATCGCAGCATGCACGTAGCCAGAGTTGGAATTTTGGGGGCACATTCCGTGCATGCTCGCTACTTGAATCAATTTGGTATTAATTAGTAGATGGCTATAGTATAGTTGTGATAATTAGGTTATTAAATTTAAACCAAGCTCTGACATTTTTTGGGGGGCACGTGCCCCCCGTGTCCCCTCGTAGCTACGTGCCTGCATCGCAGAGCGGCTTCGCCCCCTAAACCCCACACCCAACCGGGAATTTGACTCCACATACCGAATACTTGCTCGCTAACTCCAGAACATTTAAAACAAAACAAAAAAACCGAACACCCCTGAAAGATTCCCGTTGGGGAGCATACATGTACTGTATATCCACAATTATTTTAGATTAGGTGACTAATACAATAAACCACCTAATATTTTCCCGAAAGCTGGTGTGGGTTCCTGAGTGCGGCTATAAGCCAGGCACTTCGTGTCTGACGTCACTGTGTTTCATCTGGTATTGCGCGGCGCCCAGTTGAGAACCCATTTGCAAACATATAAACAATATGCACACGTGTGCGTGCTTATATCGAGTCACAGTGTTTGCAGTATTTCACTCATAATTGTAAACAGGTAGGTATAAAACATCAGTTTGCAACAAAAAATGCCTGTTTATTGTTTGAATTTTATTAACCTCTCCATAAGTTCATTTTTTGACGAATTGAGAATTCGTAAATGGGCCTCATGTGATGAGCCTGCACTTGGTGACGTCATACACGAAGTGCCTGGCTTATAGCCGCACTCAACTTGAACCCACACCAGCTTTCGGGAAAATCTCGGCCTGTTTTTTTTCGTCTCGAATTTTTTTTTTCCCTCTCGAATTTTTGTTTCCCTCTCAAATTTTTTTTCCCGTCTGGATTTTTTTAAATTTCTCTCTCGAAAATTTGTTTTTTCACTCTCGATTTTTTTTTATCATGTCCCTTTAGGGGCTCCGTAATTTTTAAGAAAACGTGAAATTTTTATTTATTTATTTTTAAAAACCAACACCGAACCGAGGGATTTTTTCTATGCCAGAGTCTATACCAAAATTGCCATGCATGTATATTAACCACACCTGTTTTGGTTACTCCCCTTTTTCGGCAATGTCCTCCGCTCCCCTTTGCCAACCCGGCCGTCACTGCAACCAGATGATCATGGAGTATCGGTCCTTATGCAAATTGATTTGTGGTCGAGTTGCCTCGATACAACAAGGGCGGACCCTTTGCTCCCCTTTTTTCTGGGAGCAAAACAAATATTCAAATAAATTAAATAACAATCTAGAAATAAATACGGGAAAAATCCAAAAGATTGCAATGCATATAAGCCAGGCACAAAATCCATATTTTGCATTATTCGGTTTGGTGTTCTTATCTCGTAACCCAACAAGACACATTAAAGAGAGTGTGTGTCTTGTGTATAATCATTGTATCATTTGAACATGTTTGCATTTTTAATGTTTGTTTCGTTTTTTAACTGCTTTTTTTCGTACCCTGTGAAATAATAAATGAAAATGAAAGCATGACATCATCACAGTGACCTAGCTATCCTTTAAAAGATGTCCAGTGAACGTGTTTTCACCGTTGTTTTTGTTAATGTTGTTATTCTGTTTTTAAATTGTCGTGTATATGCGGCGGTGATGGTCTCCATAGAAACTGTAAGCCATTTTCCCCCATGCTCGAAACAGTACTTATATGTACAGCGCGCATGCGTATAATATACCAATAACAAGGGACAATTATAAAGCTATATATGTACATAATATACACATGAATACCTATCAGTTATCAAGCTTGCGAGCACGACTCTTTTAATGAGCGAGAGATGAGCGGTTTCAGTTAGATTGGACCAGCGCTGCACGGAAAGGAGACGCAAACCTGGAGTTCCGGAAAGCTTTCTTTCATCGTGGATAGAGTTGTTCCTTATATTTCCTGAGGAGATTGCATCTAGTTTCATCGGTCGACAGGACACCGCGTCCTCGATGAAATGACCACCTTGCAATGGATGAGATTCTTGGTCGTTCAGCTGTGGGGTAAGTAACATTTGTGACCGGATCCTACAAAAAGAGTCTTTTCAGTAAACCAAGCACATTGTCATCTGAAATGAACTACCAAACACGTGTCAATATATTGTGAATTAAGACCTGTATGTGGTGAAATTCATTTTCTTTTGATCCGTTTTGTGAAAAGGCAGTCTAGCTACTTCACACTCATTTTGTAAGATTGGATCACATTTCCCCATTTTTTATCCAAGTATGACGTTCACAATGTATCCACAGTGCCCCTTTCCACGATATACCCTAATTTTAAAGGTGCAGTAGCGTCACGATAAACAGGGCATGGAATCGGAATGCTAGTTTTAGATTAACTCAGTGACTGCATGATAAGGTCATATTACCGCTGCTGCTGCAGAAATGAGCCTATAATTTCCAGTCATTGTGCTAATCTTAAACTAGAACATCGATTCCATGCCCTGTCGAAAGACTGTTCTGATCGTGACGATACTGTCCCTTTAAATAGTGTACCCCCTTTTGACAATGAACACTTTTAGCAGATTACCCTATTTACAATGAACCCTTTTAGCAGATTACCCTATTTACAATGTACCCTTTTAGCAGATTGCCCCTATTTACAATGAACCCTTTTAGCAGATTACCCTATTTACAATGTACCCTTTTAGCAGATTGCCCCTATTTACAATGTACCCTTTTAGCAGATTACCCCTATTTACAATGAACCCTTTTAGCAGATTCCCCCTATTTATAATGAACCCTTTTAGCAGATTGCCCCTATTTACAATGTACCCTTTTAGCAGATTGCCCCTATTTACAATGAACCCTTTTAGCAGATTGCCCTTATTTACAATGAACCCTTTTAGCAGATTACCCTATTTACAATGTACCCTTTTAGCAGATTGCCCCTATTTACAATGTACCCTATTAACAGATTGCCCCTATTTACAATGTACCCTTTTAGCAGATTGCCCCTATTTACAATGAACCCTTTTAGCAGATTGCCCCTATTTACAATGTACCCTTTTAGCAGATTGCCCCTATTTACAATGTACCCTTTTAGCAGATTACCCCTATTTACAATGAACCCTTTTAGCAGATTGCCCTATTTACAATGAACCCTTTTTAGCAGCGGATTACCCCTATTTACAATGAAACCTTTTAGCAGATTACCCTATTTACAATGAACCCTTTTAGCAGATTGCCCCTATTTACAATGTACCCTTTTTAGCAGGTTACCCTATTTACAATGAACCCTTTTTAGCAGATTACCCTATCTACAATGAACCCTTTTAGCAGATTGCCCCTATTTACAATGTACCCTTTTTAGCAGATTGCCCATATTTACAATGAACCCTTTTTAGCAGATTGCCCCTATTTACAATGAACCCTTTTAGCAGATTGCCCTATTTACAATGAACCCTTTTAGCAGATTGCCCCTATTTACAATGAACCCTTTTTAGCAGATTACCCTATTTACAATGAACCCTTTTAGCAGATTGCCCCTATTTACAATGAACCCTTTTTAGCAGATTACCCTATTTACAATGAACCCTTTTAGCAGATTGCCCCTATTTACAATGAACTCTTTTTAGCAGATTACCCTATTTACAATGAACCGTTTTAGCAGATTGCCCCTATTTACAATGAACCCTTTTTAGCAGATTACCCTATCTACAATGAACCCTTTTAGCAAATTGCCCCTATTTACAATGATCCCTTTTAGCAAATTGCCCCTATTTACAATGAACCCTTTTAGCAGATTGCCCCTATTTACAGTGTACCCTTTTAGCAGAATGCCTTATTTACAATGAACCCTTTTTAGCAGATTGTCCCTATTTACAATTGAACCCTTTTAGCAGATTGCCCCTATTTACAATGAACCCTTTTAGCAGATTGCCCCTATTTACAATGAACCCTTTTTAGCAGATTACCCTATTTACAATGAACCCTTTTTAGCAGATTACCCTATTTACAATGAACCCTTTTTAGCAGATTGCCCCTATTTACAATGTACCCTTTTTAGCAGATTGCCCCTATTTACAATGAACCCTTTTTAGCAGATTACCCTATTTACAATGAACCCTTTTAGCAGATTGCCCCTATTTACAATGAACCCTTTTTAGCAGATTACCCTATTTACAATGAACCCTTTTAGCAGATTACCCCTATTTACAATGAACCCTTTTAGCAGATTGCCCCTATTTACTGTGAACCCTTTTTAGCAGATTACCCTATTTACAATGTACCCTTTTAGCAAATTGCCCCTATTTACAATGAACCCTTTTAGCAAATTGCCCCTATTTGTTTTTCTCGTGAGGGTGGACTTATACAACTCCATTTATTTACATCAATCACACACAATACAATACAAAATATACAATATTACATCCAACACAATATTACATTATGTACATATTTACAAGATTAAAAGAAATATAAAGTAAATGTACCCTTTTAGCAGAATGCCTTATTTACAATGAACCCTTTTAGCAGATTGTCCTATTTACAATTGAACCCTTTAGCAGATTGCCCTTATTTACAATGTACCCTTTTAGCAGAATGCCTTATTTACAATGAACCCTTTTTAGCAGATTGTCCCTATTTACAATTGAACTTTTTAGCAGATTGCCCTATTTACAATGAACCCTTTTTAGCAGATTGCCCTATTTACAATGAACCTTTTAGCAGATTGCCCCTATTTACAGTAAAAATTTTAGTAGAATGCCTTATTTACAATGAACCCTTTTAGCAGATTGTCCCTATTTACAATTGAACCCTTTTAGCAGATTGCCCTATTTACAATGTACCCTTTTAGCAGATTGCCCCTATTTACAATGAACCCTTTTAGCAGATTGCCCTATTTACAATGTACCCTTTTAGCAGATTGCCCCCTATTTACAATGTACCCTGTTAGCAGATTGCCCCTATTTACAATGAACCCTTTTAGCAGATTGCCCTATTTACAATGTACCCTTTTAGCAGATTGCCCCTGTTTACAATGTACCCTTTTAGCAGATTGTCCCTATTTACAATTGAACCCTTTTAGCAGATTGCCCTATTTACAATGTACCCTTTTAGCAGATTGCCCCTGTTTACAATGAACCCTTTTTAGCAGATTGTCCCTATTTACAATTGAACCCTTTTAGCAGATTGCCCCTATTTACAATGTACCCTTTTAGCAGAATGCCTTATTTACAATGAACCCTTTTTAGCAGATTGTCCCTATTTACAATTGAACCCTTTTAGCAGATTGCCCCTATTTACAATGAACCCTTTTAGCAGATTACCACTATTTACAATGAACCCTTTTATCAGATTGCCCCTATTTACAATAAAAATTTTTAGCAGATTGCCCTATTTACAATGTACCCATTTAGCAGATTGCTCCTATTTACAATGAACCCTTTTAGCAGATTGCCCTATTTACAATGTACCCTTTTAGCAGATTGCCCCTGTTTACAATGTACCCTTTTAGCAGATTGCCCCTATTTACAATTTACCCTTTGACCCTATATACAATGTACCTTTTAGCAGATTGCCCCTATTTACAATGAACCCTTTTAGCAGATTGCCCCTATTTACAATGTACCCTTTTAGCAGATTACCACTATTTACAATGAACCCTTTTTAGCAGATTACCCCTATTTACAATGAACCCTTTTTAGTAGATTACCCCTATTTACAATGTACCCTTTTAGCAGATGCCCCTATTTACAATGAACCCTTTTAGCAGATTGCCCCTATTTACAATGTACCCTTTTAGCAGATTGCCCCTATTTACAATGAACCCTTTTTAGCAGATTGCCCCTATTTACAATGAACCCTTTTAGCAGATTGCCCCTATTTACAATGAACCCTTTTAGCAGATTGCCCCTATTTACAATGAACCCTTTTAGCAGATTACCCTATTTACAATGAACCCTTTTAGCAGATTACCCTATTTACAATGAACCCTTTTAGCAGATTGCCCCTATTTACAATGGACCCTTTTAGCAGAATGCCCCTATTTACAATGAACCCTTTTAGCAGAATGCCGTATTTACAATGAACCCTTTTTAGCAGATTGCCACTATTTACAATGAACCCTTTTAGTAGATTACCCCTATTTACAATGTACCCTTTTAGCAGATGCCCCTATTTACAATGAACCCTTTTAGCAGATTGCCCCTATTTACAATGTACCCTTTTAGCAGAATGCCTTATTTACAATGAACCCTTTTTAGCAGATTGGCCCTATTTACAATTGAACCCTTTTAGCAGATTGCCCCTATTTACAATGAACCCTTTTAGCAGATTGCCCCTATTTACAATGAATCCTTTTAGCAGATTGCCCCTATTTACAATGAACCCTTTTAGCTATTAGCAGATTGCCCCTATTTACAGTGTTCCCTTTTAGCAGAATGCCTTATTTACAATGTACCCTTTTTAGCAGATTGTCCCTATTTACAATTGAACCCTTTTAGCAGATTGCCCCTATTTACAATGAACCCTTTTAGCAGATTGCCCCTATTTACAATGAACCCTTTTAGCAGATTGCCCCTATTTACAATGTACCCTTTTAGCAGATTGCCCCCTATTTACAATGTACCCTGTTAGCAGATTGCCCCTATTTACAATGAACCCTTTTAGCAGATTGCCCCTATTTACAATGAACCCTTTTATCAGATTGCCCCTATTTACAATGTACCCTTTTAGCAGATTGCCCCCTATTTACAATGTACCCTGTTAGCACATTGCCCCTATTTACAATGAACCCTTTTAGCAGATTATCCTATTTACAATGTACCCTTTTAGCAGATTGCCCCTATTTACAATGAACCCTTTTTAGTAGATTACCCCTATTTACAATGTACCCTTTTAGCAGATGCCCCTATTTACAATGAACTCTTTTAGCAGATTGCCCCTATTTACAATGTACCCTTTTAGCAGATTGCCCCTATTTACAATGAACCCTTTTTAGCAGATTGCCCCTATTTACAATGAACCCTTTTTAGCAGATTACCCTATTTACAATGTACCCTTTTAGCAAATTGCCCCTATTTACAATGAACCCTTTTAGCAAATTGCCCCTATTTACAATGAACCCTTTATAAATTGCCCTTATTTTTTTTTTTCGTGAGGGTGGAGTTATACAACTCCATTTATTTACATCAATCACACAATACACAAATATACAATATTACATCCAACACAATATTACATTATGTACATATTTACAAGATTAAAAGAAATATAAAGTAAATGTACCCTTTTAGCAGAATGCCTTATTTACAATGAACCCTTTTTAGCAGATTGTCCCTATTTACAATTGAACCCTTTTAGCAGATTGCCCCTATTTACAATGTACCCTTTTAGCAGAATGCCTTATTTACAATGAACCCTTTTTAGCAGATTGTCCCTATTTACAATTGAACCCTTTTAGCAGATTGCCCCTATTTACAATGAACCCTTTTAGCAGATTGCCCTATTTACAATGAACCCTTTTAGCAGATTGCCCCTATTTACAATGAACCCTTTTAGCAGATTGCCCCTATTTACAGTGTACCCTTTTAGCAGAATGCCTTATTTACAATGAACCCTTTTTAGCAGATTGTCCCTATTTACAATTGAACCCTTTTAGCAGATGCCCCTATTTACAATGAACCCTTTTAGCAGATTGCCCCTATTTACAATGAACCCTTTTAGCAGATTGCCCCTATTTACAATGTACCCTTTTAGCAGATTGCCCCCTATTTACAATGTAAAATTCTGTTAGCAGATTGTTCTATTTACAATGAACCCTTTTAGCAGATTGCCCCTATTTACAATGAACCCTTTTATCAGATTGCCCCTATTTACAATGTACCCTTTTAGCAGATTGCCCCCTATTTACAATGTACCCTGTTAGCACATTGCCCCTATTTACAATGAACCCTTTTAGCAGATTATCCTATTTACAATGTACCCTTTTAGCAGATTGCCCCTATTTACAATGAACCCTTTTAGCAGATTGCCCCTATTTACAATGTACCCTTTTAGCAGATTGCCCCTATTTACAATGAACACTTTTTAGCAGATTGCCCTATTTACAATGAACCCTTTTAGCAGATTGGCCTATTTACAATGTACCCATTTAGCAGATTGCCCCTATTTACAATGAACCCTTTTAGCAGATTGCCCCTATTTACAATGAACCCTTTTAGCAGATTGCCCCTATTTACAATGTACCCTTTTAGCAGATTGCCCCTGTTTACAATGTACCCTTTTAGCAGATTGCCCCTATTTACAATTTACCCTTTGACCCTATATACAATGTACCTTTTAGCAGATTGCCCCTATTTACAATGAACCCTTTTAGCAGATTGCCCCTATTTACAATGTACCCTTTTAGCAGATTACCACTATTTACAATGAACCCTTTTTAGCAGATTACCCCTATTTACAATGAACCCTTTAGTAGATTACCCTATTTACAATGTACCCTTTTGCAGATGCACCTATTTATAATGAACCTTTTAGTAGATTGCCCCTATTTACAATGTACCCTTTTTAGTAGATTGCCCCTATTTACAATGAACCCTTTTTAGCAGATTGCCCCTATTTACAATGAACCCTTTTAGCAGATTACCCTATTTACAATGAACCCTTTTAGCAGATTACCCTATTTACAATGTACCCTTTTAGCAGATTGCCCCCTATTTACAATGAACCCTTTTTAGCAGATTACCCTATTTACAATGAACCCTTTTAGCAGATTGCCCCTATTTACAATGAACCCTTTTAGCAGATTACCCTATTTACAATGTACCCTTATAGCAGATTGCCCCTATTTACAATGAACCCTTTTTAGCAAATTACCTTATTTACAATGTACCCTTTTAGCAGATTGCCCCTATTTACAATGAGCCCTTTTAGCAGATTGCCCCTGTTTACAATGAACACTTTTAGCAGATTACCCTATTTGCAATGAACCCTTTTTAGCAGATTGCCCCTATTTACAGTGTACCCTTTTAGCAGATTGCCCCTATTTACAATGAACCCTTTTTAGCAGATTCCCCCTATTTACAATGAACCCTTTTAGCAGATTGCCCCTATTTACAATGAACCCTTTTTAGCAGATTGCCCCTATTTACAATGCACCCTTTTAGCAGATTGCCCCTATTTACAATGAACCCTTTTAGCAGATTGCCCTATTTGTGTACCACTTTTTAGCAGATCGCCCCTATTGACAATCCACCTTTTTCGCAGATTGCCCTATTTACAATGCACCCTTTTAGCAGATTGCCCCTATTTACAATGAACCCTTTTAGCAGATTGTCCCTATTTACAATGAACCCTTTTTAGCAGATTGCCCCTATTTACAATGAACCCTTTTAGCAGATTGCCACTATTTACAGTGTACCCTTTTAGCAGATTGCCCCTATTTACAATGAACCCTTTTTAGCAGATTGCCCCTATTTACAATGAACCCTTGTAGATTGTTGCCCCTATTTACAATGAACCCTTTTAGCAGATTACCCTATTTGCAATGAACCCTTTTTAGCAGATTGCCCCTATTTACAGTGTACCCTTTTAGCAGAATGCCTTATTTACAATGTACCCTTTTAGCAGATTGCCCCCTATTTACAATGTACCCTGTTAGCACATTGCCCCTATTTACAATGAACCCTTTTAGCAGATTATCCTATTTACAATGTACCCTATTTTAGCAGAGTGCCCCTATTTACAATGTACCCTATTTTAGCAGATCGCCCTATTTACAATGTACCCTATTTTAGCAGATTGTTCTGTTTACAATAAAATTCTTTTAGCAGATTGCCTATTTACAATTTACCCTTTGACCCTATATACAATGTACCTTTTAGCAGATTGCCTCATTTACAATGAACCTTTTAGCAGATTGCCCCTATTTAAAAATTCTTTTAGCAGATTACCACTATTTACAATGAACCTTTTAGCAGATTACCCCTATTTACAATGAACCCTTTTAGTAGATTACCCTCATTTACAATGTACCTTTACAGATGCCCTTATTTACAATGAACCCTTTTAGTAGATTGTTCTATTACAATGTACCTTTTTTAGCAGATTGCCCCTATTTACAATGAACCCTTTTTAGCAGATTGCCCTATTTACAATGAACCTTTAGCAGATTACCTTATTTACAATGAACCCTTTAGTAGATTACCCTATTTACAATAAAAATTTTTAGCAGATTGCCCCTATTTACAATGAACCGTTTTTAGCAGATTGCCCCTATTTACAATGAACCCTTTTAGCAGATTGTCCCTATTTACAATGAACCCTTTAGCAGATTATCTATTTATAATGTACCCTATAGCAGATTGCCCCTATTTACAATGAACCCTTTTAGCAAATTACCTTATTTACAATGTACCCTTTTAGCAGATTGCCCTATTTACAATGAGCCCTTAGCAGATTGCCCCTATTTACAATGAACTTTTAGCAGATTACCCTATTTGCAATGAACCCTTTTTAGCAGATTGCCCCTATTTACAGTGTACCCTTTAGCAGATCTCCCTATTTACAATGAACCCTTTTAGCAGATTACCTATTTATTAATGAACCTTTTAGCAGATTGCCCCTATTTACAATGAACCTTTTTAGCAGATTGTCTATTTATAATTTCACCTTTTGACCATATATACAATGTACCTTTAGCAGATTGCCCTTTTGCCCATGAACCCTTTGTAGCAGATTTCTGCCTCTATTTAACAAAAATTTTTAGCAGATTACCACTATTTACAATGAACCCTTTTTAGCAGATTACCCCTATTTACAATGTACCCTTTTAGCAGATGCACCTATTTACAATGAACCCTTTTAGCAGATTGCCCCTATTTACAATGTACCCTTTTAGCAGATTGCCCCTATTTACAATGAACCCTTTTTAGCAGATTGCCCCTATTTACAATGAACCCTTTTAGCAGATTACCCTATTTACAATGAACCCTTTTAGCAGATTACCCTATTTACAATGTACCCTTTTAGCAGATTGCCCCCTATTTACAATGAACCCTTTTTAGCAGATTACCCTATTTACAATGAACCCTTTTAGCAGATTGCCCCTATTTACAATGAACCCTTTTAGCAGATTACCCTATTTACAATGTACCCTTATAGCAGATTGCCCCTATTTACAATGAACCCTTTTTAGCAAATTACCTTATTTACAATGTACCCTTTTAGCAGATTGCCCTGCTAATGAGCCCTTTAGCAGATTGCCCCTGTTTATAATGAACACTTTTAGCAGATTACCCTATTTGCAATGAACCCTTTTTAGCAGATTGCCCCTATTTACAGTGTACCCTTTTAGCAGATTGCCCCTATTTACAATGAACCCTTTTTAGCAGATTCCCCCTATTTACAATGAACCCTTTTTAGCAGATTGCCCCTATTTACAATGAACCGTTTTTAGCAGATTGCCCCTATTTACAATGCACCCTTTTAGCAGATTGCCCCTATTTACAATGAACCCTTTTTGCAGATTGTCCCTATTTACAATGAACCCTTTTTAGCAGATTGCCCCTATTTACAATGAACCCTTTTAGCAGATTGCCACTATTTACAGTGTACCCTTTTAGCAGATTGCCCCTATTTACAATGAAGCCTTTTTAGCAGATTGCCCCTATTTACAATGAACCCTTTTAGCAGATTGCCCCTATTTACAATGAACCCTTTTAGCAGATTACCCTATTTGCAATGAACCCTTTTTAGCAGATTGCCCCTATTTACAGTGTACCCTTTTAGCAGAATGCCTTATTTACAATGTACCCTTTTAGCAGATTGTTCTTATTTACAATGAAAATTTTGTTAGCACATTGCCCCTTATTTACAATGAACCCTTTTAGCAGATTATCCTATTTACAATGTACCCTTTTAGCAGATTTGCCCTTATTACAATGAACCCTTTAGCAGATTACCCTATTTAAATGAACCTTTTTTGCTGCCCTATTTACAGTGTACCCTTTTAGCAGAATGCCTTATTTACAATGAACCCTTTTAGCAGATTGTCCTTATTACAATTGAACCCTTTTAGCAGATTGCCGCTATTTACAATGAACCCTTTTAGCAGATTGCCCTATTTACAATGAACCCTTTTAGTAGATTGCCCCTATTTACAATGAACCTTTTAGCAGATTGCCCCTATTTACAGTGTACCTTTTAGCAGAATGCCTTATTTACAATGAACCTTTTAGCAGATTGTCTATTTACAATTGGAACCCTTTAGCAGATTGCTCCTATTTACAATGAACCCTTTTAGCAGATTGTCCTATTTACAATGAACCCTTTAGCAGATTGCCCTTATTTACAATGAACCTTTTAGCAGATTGTCCTTATTTACAATGAACCCTTTAGCAGATTGCCCCTATTTACAATGAACCCTTTTTAGCAGATTGTCCCTATTTACAATGAACCCTTTTTAGCAGATTGCCCCAATTTACAATGCACCCTTTTAGCAGATTGCCCCTATTTACAATGCACCCTTTTAGCAGATTGCCCTATTTACAATGAACCCTTTTTAGCAGATTGCCCCTATTTACAATGAACCCTTTTTAGCAGATTGCCCCTATTTACAATGAACCCTTTTAGCAGATTACCCTATTTGCAATGAACCCTTTTTAGCAGATTGCCCCTATTTACAATGAACCCTTTTTAGCAGATTGCCCCTACAATGAACCCTTTTAGCAGATTGCCCCTATTTACAATGAACCCTTTTTAGCAGATTGCCCCTATTTACAATGCACCCTTTTAGCAGATTGCCCCTATTTACAATGAACCCTTTTAGCAGATTGCCCCTATTTACAATGTACCCTTTTTAGCAGATTGCCCCTATTTACAATGAACCCTTTTTAGCAGATTGTCCCTATTTACAATGAACCCTTTTTAGCAGATTGCTCCTATTTACAATGCACCCTTTTAGCAGATTGCCCCTATTTACAATGCACCCTTTTAGCAGATTGCCCCTATTTACAATGAACCCTTTTTAGCAGATTGCCCCTATTTACAATGCACCCTTTTAGCAGATTGCCCGTATTTACAATGAACCCTTTTAGCAGATTGCCCTATTTACAATGAACCTTTAGCAGATTACCCTATTTGCAATGAACCCTTTTAGCAGATTGCCCCTATTTACAATAGAACCCTTTAGCAGATTGCCCTCATAATGAACCCTTTTGTAGATTGCCCCTATTTACAATGTACCCTTTTTAGCAGATTGCCCTTATTTACAAACAAATTTTAGCAGATTGCCCCTATTTACAATGAACCCTTTTAGCAGATTGCCCCTATTTACAATGCACCCTTTTAGCAGATTGCCCCTATTTACAATGCATCCTTTTAGCAGATTGCCCCTATTTACAATGTACCCTTTTTAGCAGATTGCCCCTATTTACAATGAACCCTTTTAGCAGATTGCCCCTATTTACAATGAACCCTTTTTAGCAGATTGCCTCTATTTACAATGAAGCCTTTTTAGCAGATTGCCCCCTATTTACAATGAACCCTTTTTAGCAGATTGCCCCTATTTACAATGAAGCCTTTTTAGCAGATTGCCCCTATTTACAATGAACCCTTTTAGCAGATTGCCCTATTTACAATGCACCCTTTTAGCAGATTGCCCTATTTACAATGCACCCTTTTAGCAGATTGCCCCCTATTTACAATGTACTCTTTTAAAAACAATGAAAAATCGAAAGCTCAATAACTCCCTAACGAAATGATGTGCAGACTTGTAACTTGCTACAAACATTTTATTAGATATGTAGAAGTACCCATAAAAATTCCAGCCGTTCGGTTCAATGGGATAAAACAATGGAAATGTAAAAACCACAATACCATCCAAATGGAATGGCGTAGAGACTTGTAATTTTGCACTAACATTTGTCCCAATGTGTAAATATATATAAAATCGTAAAATCAATACAAACATAATTAGTTCCGCTATTATGGCCTAAAACAATGAAAATTAAAAAGCCATATAACTCCCTAACGAAATGATGTTCAGACTTGTAACTTGGTAAAAACATTAATTATGATATGTATATGTACCTTAAATTGAAATAAAATCCACCGGTTCCGGTTTAATGGGCTAAAACAATGGCAAATTCAAAGCCCAATAACTCCCAAACGAATGGATTTACATACTTGCACTATGGAGCAAAAACATTAGTCTTGATATGAAGATGTATCTTAAGTCATGAACAATAATTTAAGCGTGACCGGTTCCGTTATCATGGGCTAAAACAATGGAACAAATAAAAAGCCCTATAACTCGCGAACAAAATGATTTAGAGACTTGTGCTGTTGCATAAATATTTGTCCCGATATGTAGATATATCTAAAAATAATAAAATCCATAGGCCTACATACATCATCGGTTCCGTTATTATGGACAAAAACAATGAAAATGAAACAGCCCTATAACTCCCTAACGAAATGAGGTTCAGACTTGTAACTTGGTACAACAATTTATTAAATTCATAAAGAGTCCATCCGTTCCTTTCTAATGGGCTAAAACAATGGAAACGTACAAGCACCATAACTCACTGACGTTCAGAGTTGTAACTTGGCAGAATAATCGACTGGATTTATGAGTGTTAGTAAGGAACCGTTGTGGTCCAGTGGTTAATGCGTCTGACTGCAAATTAAAATGTAATGAGTTCAAGATCCGTCTTGAACATGATCACACTAATTTTATTGCTTTTCTTTATTTATTTTTATCCGTTCACGGCTCTCATTATTACACTTACTGACTTACAGACAATAATCAACTGAATTTACTGTTACACGTTATGGAAGCTCAGTGCTCTAGTGGTGAAATCTTCAGATAGTTAATCGTAATGTCCTTGTATAGTTCGAGATCCGCCATTAACATGACCGTAGCAATTCTGTTGCTCTTCTTGTAATATTGCACAATTATCGACTGGATTTACTACGACACATTATGGAAGCTCACTGGTCCAGTGGTGAATTCCTTTCACCACTAATCCGAAGGTTCTGAACATCACTGCACTAATTTGGTTACTTTGTTTTATTTTCTTCTTTATCCATTCATCTGTGGTCAATTAAATCAGTTCCACAAAAATGCCTGAAATTTTTTTACATCAACGACTTTAAAATGTTTTATTTTCCGACTTTGTACTAAAACCAAACCCAACCACCTTACGTTTGTAATCCAACAAACGTACTTTTCATTGTTTTTTTTCTTCAAGATTTCAATACGATTCCATCGCTGTAATGCAAAACATATCAAGATCAACGATCACAATTTCTTCTGTAATTCTAAAACGTGGCTTATAATGAATGACTTCGCAGTTGAATAGATACATCACTGATGGAAAATAGAAGCAGAATTAATGCTTGTGGATTTATGCTCGTGCATAAGTTTATATTACATCTACACAATAGGCGAAGCCTTGGTAAATAATTTAACCTCGACAACAGCCATAACCGTATTATTAGCAGTGTTACCATAAGTGCGTTACTATTGTCTGAAATGTTAGTTAATCAAAAAGGCAATATAAATTGAATAGAAGATCTCACTTGAAAGTAGAAGCAGGAAATTACAATACGTAGAGCAGTACTCACGCCCATCTCTAAAACTAGACAGTATAGACGAAACCTTGGTATACAATTTAACAATGACAAAAGACATAGCCTTATATAGTATTTGCAGTATAGGCTCAGTAGTTGCCAATGCGCTTCACTTTTGTCTGATCATTTGAAAGCATTATAACTCCCGAACGGAATGACGTCAGACTTGAAACTTGGCACAATATATTGTATGACATGTAGATGTATATTAAATAAATAAAGTCATAAAAACGTACCAGTAAAATGGGCTAAAACAGTGGAAGTTTAAAAGAACTATAACTCTCAAATGGATGACGTGCAGACTGTACAAAGGCACAATAATCGCTTGAATTAACGAAGCTCGGTGGTTCAGTGGTGAGTGCGTCTGACTGCTAATTAAAATTTCCCGAGTTCGAGATCCGCCATAACCATGACTGTACATATTTTATTACTCTTCTTTGTTTTCTTCGTTATCCGTTCACTGCTATTATTATTAAACCTACTAAAAGCTGTGAAGTACAGACTCGTAATATGACACAATAATCGACTGGATTTACTAGTACATGTTATGGAAACACGGTGGTCTAGTGTTAAATTCACCTGACTCCTAATCAAGAGTTCCTTAGTTTGAGATTCGCCATGTACATGACTGCAATAATTTATTACTCTTCTTTGTTTTCTGAAATTTGTACATAAACGCGTTCAAATGTTTTACTTTCCGACTTTTTAACAAAAAAACAACGCCAAACACCTTACGTTTGTAACCCAACAAACATACTTCTCGTTTTTTGTTTTTGTTTTTTGTTTGTTTTGTTTTTGTGTTTTCACCAACCAGTGAAATACGAAATACATGTATACGCGGTTATTGGAACCAGACCAAATTTCTCATGTACAAAGTATAGTGACTATATAAGAGAGGCCGCACAATTTGGGCAAATGTTCATACCCCTATGTGAAAAAGTTGGTTAAAACACAGAGCGACAGAATTCCAATTGATCCAGCAATTTTGGCTGCAATTTGACATTGTTTCATACGGAGACCAGAAACCGGAGACTTTTTATCCGTATACAATCTTATGTGTAAATCCAAGTGCACACTTTATGTAGCCGATGTTGTAATAAGTACACAATTGGTAACCTCTAATCGAAGAACATAATATTGCTTAATATTTCTATGTGTTAAGTAAAATAGTGATGGTAGTAAACATTCATTAAATCTGTCTGTCTGTGGCGCTTTCATTAACAAATAATAATAAATAATTAATAAAATAAATTTCCCAAAGTTAGAATAAATAGACTCCAGAAACAATCTGTATGTATGTTTACTATTTTATCGATAATGACACAATTTAATAAGCTGAAACTTTCACAGATTGATTATCTTAAGACGTAAAAGAAAGTACGGATACTTTAAGAAACAATTTGTCAACATTAGGTATACCGATGGTGTATTGCTAATTAATATGGAACGTGGCTAAATAACAAATATAGTCCTATATCAGCATCATTTATGAATTTCGGTTGTCGGTAAACGAAAATTATGAGTAATATTTTTAGTTAAAAGCGGAGTGAATTTAAACAAGTGAAGTTGACATTTGTTATTGTTCGTAACATTTATTTTATTTCAGAACAAAATAATTAGGGCTTGTCTGTAAATGCATCCACACTTCATAAGAATGAAGATAAAATATATAAAAATCATCCTGTGAATGTTTCAGCTTATTTCATTGTGTCATTTACGAGAAAATATTGAAAGTGCATTCAGAATGTTCGTATTCATTCTACGTGGAATGTATGTCTTTGGGTGACAGAAAATCATTTTTGAAATAGCATAATTTCTCTTATTTTACTAAATACGATAGCACATGAGACAGAAATATTTCACGAGATGTTTGATGTAATACACATTGTGATTACATTATATGCGGACATGACATGTAATGAGTGTTCATTGTAACATTGTAACAGGCAATAGTGTTTGACTAAGTGTTACTATAGCGGACCAATTTGTAACTTCTCACAAGAGTTAAGAATAGTTTTTAATGGGTTTTTAATTGGTATAGGCTGTCAGACTATTATTTAATATGTATGAAATGTCTTAGAACATGTGGATGTTATCTCGCACTCTAGCATCACGGGTCAACAATCTCCTATCATTGAATCCATTCAAAACGGGCTTGTAAAACTATTTTAGGCAATAATTACACCTCATATGATTCATCTCTTCTTCTCGGGATTGACATCCTGGCTGACAACCCCGTGCAAAATCACTTCTCCCCCTATGCCTTAGTATCATGGTAGAAATCTATGTTATTGGCGCAACATTTCCATTATTCCTAAGAGAACCAGTCGATTTAAAAAATAGCCCTGTTTCTTTTTTATCAATTTGTTTAATATTAAGTAATCCATTTTCTTCTTTTTTCGGTGATTGCACCAGTTTTCTTGGTGTGTTTTTTTTGTATTTTTTTGTTTTTGTTTTTGTTACACTCCTGATAAAGGACCTTATTATTTTATATAGAGGGATTAGAGTACCCCTTTATATGATGTAAACCTTAGTGGATCCAGAGGGCAAAGAGAGGAGACAGAGAATAGAGTACCCCTTTATATGATGTAAACCTTATTGGATCCAGAGGGCAAAGAGAGGAGAGAGGGAACAGAGTACCCCTTGATATGATGTAAACCATAGTGGATCCAGAGGGCAAAGAGAGTTAACCATTTAACAGATTGGTAGTTTTTTAATCAATCCGTTTTAGAGTGACATGCCTACTTATGTGTCATTGTTGGTGTGAACCAGTTACATGAAGTTGCACGAAATATAAACCAGTGTAATAGATTCAGTTCACTGACCGTATTGTCCATAGTCGGTCAGGCTTTTAGTTTTCTATGATGGAGGCGGGCATACCGGGTAGTTGATATTCTGACACCACATTACGCCACCAAGAGCCAATTCATCCGACAAAACTTTGGGCAGTAAATAGTCCAACAGCTAATTAGTCTGATATCCCATTATTGCGACAGTGGGCAGCGATCACAGAGAGGAAATAACGAGGGATGGCAATATGAATGTTCCCCATAATTATCATCCCTCTAAAAACCATGGGCTTATATTCAGAGTTCAGAAATGATTACATCAGGCCCCTATTCCAACAGGTTCTAACCATCCCAAATCCTTCAAAATCAACCGGAGGATTTTCGTTGACTTAGCCTACGGATTGGAAATAGTACGGATCCTGCATAAACTCATATTGGTTAATTTTGAAGGATTGAGGAAGTAGCTAGGATCCTCCATAAACTCATATTGTTTAATTGTGAAGGAGTGAAGCCGTTACCAGCTATGAAAATATAAATGAAAATATAAATGAAAATATCGGGGAAGAGTCCATCGTGGGGGTATGCCCACCCTCCCAACCGCTCCCCCTCAGTCGTCATAATAGATTTCAGCTTCTGATTCCGACGGTCCTGGACCTTCTTAATGTACTTAACAATAATCATTTAACCAATATATTTGGTTGAAATTAAAAAAATAGATACATCACCCTAGAAACTAAAGCAAACCGCCATGGCTCAAAACTGGATACGTACCAGGTATCCATGGCAACAAGTGCACAACATATTTATTTGTGAATTTTTTTAAAGTAATGCAATTTATTCATATGTCAGGTCTTTCTGTCAAGTTGTTAAGAAAGGACTTCCCTGATTCAAACAATCATAAATTAAAACAATGGCAAAATTAATTCATGTCATCTAATGCGCCGAAGACAGATTTTCAATGCTATATATAGGACACCGATTCCATGCCCTGTTGAAAGTCTGCTCTAATCGTGACGATACTGTTCTTTTAATGTGAAGATGCACACCACATTTTTGTTTCATTGTATATGTAGATTCTGTTTTTAAAATTGGTTCATAATGGTTTGTCTGTATGTATAGTTGTCTAATTTAATTGATACTTAATTATTTCCTTTTGTTAATTTTTTGGGGAAATTGTTTTGTCTCCGTTTTTTGTTTCCTTAATTCACAATTTTTTGGCTTCACTGTTTCTTCGTTCTTTTTATCCGTTTAATTCCACGATTCTCAGTTTCTCTGAAATGTTATGTTTTGTTATGTATTCTAAGTGACCTGGTTTGAATTCACGGATGTCGCTGCACATATGTGTTTCTTTGGACAAGAACCGGATCCCAACGAGTTTGGGAAACTTCGTTGGGTGATGCCAGCTAACCATAAAGACCGATGTTCGTGTACTAGTATCATGCCTGGTGGTCTAAGCACTTATACACCTGAGACTTTGAAACTGTTCTACACTGATCATCCACTGCTTTACCGACTATCAATCCGTCATGACAGATACTGAAATAATAATAGCACTAAATATATAATAATATCGCTCCATCAACTAAGAGGTCCAACATTGCACCAAAAATACTCATTGTTTGTCAAATACTTAAATAATACACCAAACTCATATAAAGTATTCTATATTGAAATGAGATTAATACATTCAGATTTTTCGTATTGATGCCATCCTCAACATTACAAATGCAAATGTTATTATTTTTAAACACTAATTCTATACCAATTTACCTTGAAATGACTCCAAGTACGAGTAATTTATTTGAATGGTGTTAAAAGATCTTAAAACTTACTCAAACATTTATATTTCCCCAGATTGCAAAACCAACTGTACTAATGAAGGTCGGATGGATGACAAACCCAAGTCAAATGTAAATGCAAGCAAACTGGAGTGGCAAAATGTTCAGGTGAGTCCGAATAATAGGTTGAATTGTGTTAGTGTGTTGATTAATGTGTGTTGATTAATGTGTGTTAAATATTTAAATTAAGTGACCGCAAAAAGTTATTCGAAAGTTCATTGCAAAACCTGATTGCAAGATTTCACCTGTCAAAGTCTAAGTCAACATGTAACATGTTGTCTCAAAAATAACATTGTTTGTACCAAAATGGATGTGTTTGTACACGCCAACAAACAGCCAATAAAACTTAAGAAAATGTCAACAAATAATATTTTGCATTCCTAGCTTAACTTTCTAGAAGTTGACGCAGGTTAAAGTACAACATACACTTATAATTTTCTCTAAACATATATTGTCAGCTATATATTACAAATTAATAAATTAATAACTAAAACTCATCCATTAAATACTCATCCGGATGTGCTTTCATTACAACTGGAAAATATTGTATTGTGGAACCTAACAATTCCAAATTCCCTGTAAATAAAATTTCCCGGCTTTAGAAACGTACAACCTTGATCAATTGGAGACGATCCTACAAGTATGATTGCATAATAACAATCAATAGAAAGAACGTTTTGTATGCAATTTTAAGGTTAAATAATACTATTTACTGACATAAGGAAGTTGTGATAACACGGTTTATTTGAACAATAAACTAGCGATGAAATGGAATAGCATGACATGTTTTGTAAAAATACGTTATATTAAAGTGTGCGTATCCATTTTCTTTAGTACTAAATTGCTCAACTTGTTTGTAAATCTACAATAGCCTCGAATTCATCAATATAAGAAAAGGACTTTTAAATATAACTTACCTTTTGAAATATTTGTTTAATTGTCGCCCTGCAAAAATATTCAAACATGTAAAAAATAAATGAAGAAAAATCTGAAAAAAATTTATTTCCTGGAAAAGGGCATGTCTTTAACATTAACAAACCTTACGTGCTTGTTCATTAGTAGACCCTCCAAACAACGTAGCTTAGCCCGAGACTGTTGAAATGTACTTAGAATATATCCTGTGGTAAAGACCGTGCGACAAACTTTTATTCCCTTATTAATTAACATCTGTTGGTTCAATGACCGCTTTGGCTACAGCTATGGCTAGATACATTTGACTTGACCTTTTTGAATATTTATCTTTTCAGAGTGTGCACTATCCTGTCAGAATGGAGGTACATTGGATAGCCGCAGCTGTCATTGTGAATGTGATCAAAACTGGAGTGGCAAAAACTGTTTTCGTAAGTAAAATAATCAGATACTTGTGTTAACACAAATATTTGACGCGTATGTGCCAACTGTTGGCCAGCTGTTCTATTTAGCCAGGGGGTATCCCCCGTTGAGCGACGTTCGGTATCCAGTACTTTGATGTACATTTTGCAAACAAATTTCATTATCATCCCCACTTTTCGGACACTGATTTACGCCGGTGACTATCACCTCCTTAACATTAGTTAACTTTCATTGACCTTTGATCTCTAAGGACAGCAGTCACGTGGTGGTTCACTAGACTTCGGTAGTGTGTACATCAGTGCATTTTTTAACCGGCCCTTATGCAAGCGACTTCGATCAGGGGAAGGCTACGTTACTCACTCGGGATCATAATGATTGTAACATTTCATCAGTGTGAAGTTGTTTTTAAAGAAGTTCTATTAGTAAATATCAATATTTGACCTTTTGCCATTTTAGAGAGGTTATGTCATGAGAAAAGCATAGAAATTACTATCCACAAGGTAAATGTTATAAAAAAAGTCATTTGTTAACTACAACCTCGACCCTCTTATGTATTTCATGGAACCAACGCCGATAATATTAGTGGTGTTAATTATTAATATCTTTTTGACAATACTTGTGTGATTTTGTTTAGTAATGGCATGACTGGACACATCAGAGAGGGAATCGCTTAATTTGAGGACCATTTGTTTTACTCCAGTGGAACCTTTCACCTTCCGACTTTCATTAAAATGAGTTCGGAGAAAGTGACTTTTACAAAATTATTGTACTTTGAGTTTTAAATAATACAACCTTTAACTTTTAGTTTAGCTTAGGGAACATGCTCTCGCTGAAAAAAAAAGGGGAAAAGTCAATTATTAACTATTTAGAATATTATTAATAAATATAATAATTTTAAATAATATTTAAATTGAGTTGGAATAAATCAACTAAGATGCTTTACACAATTTTTTTGACATTTTTGAAAAGTAAAATCAATACGGGCATTTATGAATGGGGAATAAAGAGCCTGATTACGCGGTCTTTACCGCAGGATAATGACATGTTTTGTGCGTGGTCATGGGCGATAAGGACTGAGCCAAATTCCCTTATTAATTAATATCTCTGCCCTTTTGGATAATGTCGTGGTCACAGCAATGACGGGTTTTGCTGTACGGCTGGTTAGATCACTGGTTTCTTCCCATGCTTCAGCGTTGTCGCTTTGCATGCCAATAACCATATCCGTAAAACAAAACCAAAAGACTCTTTTCAATAAATAATACATTTGACTTGACCTTTTTGAATATTTATCTTTTCAGAATGCACTTCATCCTGTCAGAATGGAGTGTACTCAGCCAATATGGTCGCACCTGTCACTGTGAATGTGATCAAAAACTGGAGTGTGGCAAATATGTTCCCGTAAGTAAAATAACAGACTGAGACAACTTGTGTAAAAGGTTCCCAGTAACAAGTCCAACAAACTGTTTAAACAAACGAACGAACGAACGAACGAACGAGAGAAATTAATGTGACAAATATTTGACGTGTATGTGCCAGCTGTTTGTTAGCTGTTCTATTTATCAAGGTATCCCCGTTAAGCGACACTCGATATCAGTACTTCGTTGTACATAATGCAAATAAATTCTAGTCTCACTCCACCCCACTTTTTCGACACACACACACACACACACACACACACACACACACCAACACACACACACACACACACACACACACACACACACACACACACACACACACACTACGAATTTACCGCCACTGATATGTAAGATGCGAGGTAGAGCTTACCATGAGTCTTTGGCTTGAAGAAGAGATTATGAGATTAGGTGAAAATCAATAAGTCAGACGGGGGAGTAAAACAAACAATAGACTAACAAGCAAAACACATGTAAAAATGTTCGTGGGAGAAAAAGGAGAAAAATTTAAAACTGGAAGGTATTGAGTTTGTAGAAAACAAACTCAAGCGCCCATCTACCTAAAAGTTGTTAAAAGACAAGACTTTACTTCAGGAGATTTAAAATAAAACATTTAATATGTACTAATCCTACGTAAATATACGTCATGAATCTGACATGAATTTGAACCTTCCTGTATGGACCGTAGTAAAGGGGTCAGATCAACTTTATTTTAAAAAAAGAAGAAATTTCAGACAGTTCGTCTGCTCAGAGCAGTAATGGGACTTATACACACCTTGATGAACAATTTTATTTGATTAATGACAAAAGGTCTTATAAGATTAGTAGAATTAAGTGGTAATTACCGGTACATAATTAAATTACAAGATAATGGGTCTTGAGTGCTAAATATAAATTGTGAGTACTCTCATTGTTAAATAAAACATAAATCCAAATAATTAAATTTTCTTAACATAATGGAATTGCACATAATTTATAAGCCTTATAAGTCCTTTTTGCTCTGACCCGACGAGTTCAATATCTTTACGATCATGAAACAAGTTTGAATTTTTATAAAATGAATCAGGAGATACGATTTTTCTAAAATAATTGATCGAATTACATATAATTTTAAATTCTTCCAACCGTAAGTTCCGGTTCAATCATGTGATGTCATGCATACTTCACAAAATTGTTCCTCATAATATGGGTATCAATTGTGCCAAATTTGGTAAAATTCGGGCATTTATGAATGGGAATAACAGTTTGGCGTGCGGTCTTTACCGCAAGATAATGAACTGTTTTGTGCATGGTCACGAGCGACAAGGACTGAGCCGAATTCCATTAATAACCCTAACCACCCCATATCCTCCAAAATCCTCCACGGGCTACTTTTTTTGGAAAAAAATTCAGCACTGTCAGAAACTGGTACTTTCACCTCTTCCAATGGGACAAAATTACAACCGGGCAAGAAGTACAGGCCATAAGTGCTGAAATATGAAAGATCAATGAAAATGCATGGTGCATTTTGAAGATAAGGGCATGTCTTCCAAGAAGTGCACTGTAGGATTTTGGAGGATTCAGAAGGTTCCCTAGCCAGAATACCTGGGGTGAGGTTAATTAATATCTTTGTGATTGGATAATGCCTTGTCCGTAATGACGGGTTTTGCTACGGCTAATGGCTAGCTGAATCACTGTTTTTCCTGTACTTCCAGCGTTGCCGCTGTAGCCAATAGCCATATCCGTAGACAAAGCAACGCTTAATTTGGACAATAGCCCGACGTGCTATTTGTTTTTAAAGAGTAAAAATAAATAATACATTTGACTTGACCTTTTTGATTTTTTTCAGGACATGTGCACTGCCCTGTCAGGAATGGAGGTACACTGGATAGCCGCACCTGTCAGTGTGAATGTGATCAAAACTGGAGTGTGGCATATTCTGTTCTGGTAGAGTAAAATAATAAAAGAGACTGTGTAACTGTTCCCCAAAATATGTACCAACAAACTATCGAATTTCAAAGGTCTCTGTGTGTAAAGGCAACTTATAGCCATTGGATACAATTGTTGTTGTAAACAAAAATTTATTTGTTGCCAATAACTTAAGAGACATCAAACTTAAACACAAAATGTTAACCAGACAATTACATTTCGTCAAAATAAGGTTTTGACAAATGAAGACCGATAGTTCACTTAATGTAGACTGTCTGGTTACATAAAAAGCAAGATTAATTTGGTAACAATATTAAACTCTATTGATGATGATGATCAGTTTAAGTCGTGCTTTTGCAGCACGGTTGAATGAGGAAGTTTTATTTGAAACACTATTGCTAAAACAATTTGGTGGTCAGATGTTTATTCACTGGATCAAAACAATGTATGGAAACAGTAGGTAAGTAGTAACAATGGTTATATATCTGAATTCTTCTACGCTTTGTCGTGGTTTGCGACAAGGTTGTCCACTATCTGTCATTCTTTTCTCACTTGTTAAGAAGTCCTTGCAAATAAGATAAAGAACAACCCTGAGACATTTGCGGTATCGAGATTGAAGCTAACCAACCACAACACCAATCTTGCCGATTTCCATGTTTTTAGTTTTGTCAGATTTCAGACATCAATTCAATAAAAAAATCGCTAGAAATTGTAGCAATTGTAGCACAAATTCAAGACCCAAAACACTCAACCCAAAAACAAAAGGGTTTATTATAGGAAATTTAGATCCGCCCCCCAATAATGAAATAAAACAAAAGAGCCTTTAAGAAGAGGTATTTATTTTTACTTGTTAAGACAAAATAATTTGGAATATAATTAATCAGGAGAAGAAGGAACCCATCTTACAGGACGTAACTATTTACAAATACCCCGGTATATCGATTGTTCCTTTAGGGGCCCTTCCCCTGGAAAAAAGTTTTTTAAAAAAAAACAATTTATTTTCTTTTTTTTTAGAAAGGAAAAAAAAAAAATCTGGAAACAATTATCCGAACCCGGGTGGCTCCATTTAAATATACACTTTTGGGTCTGAAAAATCAAATGTTAAAGTTTAACAATCCCTTAGGAAAAAAGGACAATTTTTTTGGTTTTTTTTTAAATTATGTGGAGTAATTATTTAACAAATTGGCAAAAACCCGTTCATTTTAGAACGGGCTAATTTTTTTTATTTTTATTAATACTTTGACTTTGAAGTGCCTGTGTTTTTGGGCAAGTTCTTTTTAGTTCTTCTCAAATTTGTAAAAGACGATGAAATCAGATTAAACA